>JAUIMM010000249.1:1805000-2517500 GCA_031769625.1 Taudactylus pleione
TACCTAAGCTGAATGTTTTTATTTAAGATGTGAGCACCATTCCAAAGTATTAGAGCAAGTCCAGGAGTCTGGGGGAGCAGCAGAAGAACCTACCACTGCCCTGGACATATATGTACATATTGGGCTCTATAGCAGCACATCCCTAACAGTGAACGTTTTCCAGATCTCCTAGTTGATGCACAGGTTATTTATTACTAGCGGATACATGTTAAAAGATCCACAGGTAGTGATAATAATTTAATTTGTGATACTGAGATTAACATGCAGCACTTGTAAAATTCTATTATGTTACTATTTCTATTGTGGTCATGGTGTGGGATAGGGAGGGGGGTTTCCAGGCAGACGGAAACCCCCCCTGCATTTGCCTATGATCCCACCAGCTGTATCAGTAGAAGGGATCCCATCAGTTGTATCAGCAGTGGAAAATGATGAAGATAGTACAGTACGTTGTAGTAACAGATTGAACCCCCAGAGCACTAAGGTAAAAGTTCCCGTAGGTAACCTTAAAAACAACAAAATGGTAGGCGTCCATCCTGTCCGGACAATAACAATGGGAATCCGGAGGAAATGGTGTAGTACCCACAAGGGATGTAGCAATGCATTGTCCATGGACGAGAGCAGAATTACATTCAATAATGACAGATTTAACCAACCCTACGAAAGAATTAGCTAAGTGCCAAAAATTTGTAAAAGATTTAGGTACTGCTCATGAGCCAACCAACAAAGATTGGCGAGTAGTATTACGGGCATGTCTTCCATTCAATACCGATGTAAAGAAGTTTATCACGGATTGTGTATTGGATGGAGATGGTCCCTTAACTGATGAGAATAACCAAGATAACATTACACGCATAGTCACCCAATTGGCTGTGTATTTTCCAGTGGTAGTGAACTGGAGTAAAATTTTCACCATAAGGCAGAAGGATAGTGAGTCTGCAGCAGATTATTTCACCAGAGCGCTGCAGACAATCAGCCAATATACTGGTATAGAGAATATAAAAGACAACACACACCACAGGGAAGTAGCTGTCACAGTACTTATGGATGGTCTTAAAGATAATCTAAAGATCAGGGTTCAAACCTCTCAGCCTAACTGGAGAGGAATTACTGTAGATGCTCTCAGGGAGTCAGCTATAGAACATGATAAAAACATCCTCAGGAAGAGAGAGAAACACAAAGTGAGAAGCTAATGGCTGTTAGCATTCAAGCTTTAGAAGGAATGTACACACAGCCACAAAACCCATACCACACGCAACAACAAAACACATATCAACATACCCAGCCACATACCACACACAACAACAAACTTTCCATGCACAACAACCTACACAGTGACAACCTTTCAACATAAGATGTTACAAATGTAACCAGAAAGGACACATAAATAGAAACTGTCAAGAGAAAAAATGGGGGATAACTAATAAGAAAACACATAGGTTCACCCCAAATGGATATCAGCAGAATTCTCAGCAGTTGCCGGCTCACATAGTGGCCGTGAATGCTTTACTGGAGAATGATAGTCAACTCTAGGGGTCAGATCATACCTGTAGTCTACAGCCAGTCAGGTTAACTGAGATTACTAGGGAAGAACCTACAATGACAGTAGATACAGATGGTACTAAACACTCTTTTCTTGTAGACACAGGGGGGACCAGATCAGTGTTAAATTCTCCATCAAATTTACAGGTGACCAACAAGACAGTACCAGGAATGGGAGTAACGGATAAAGTGCAGCATTATCCTTTAACCAAATCTGCAGAGGTTACTATCGGGCCACTGCAAACCAAGCATTCCTTTCTTCTGGCGGCAGCGGCTCCTACTAACCTACTGGGAAGGGATTTGTTGTGTAAAATGGGATGTGTCATTTAGTGTACCCCTGATGGTATATTCCTAGATATCCCAGAGAAGGTTGCGCATGAGGTAAGGGATATATTGGACACTCCACAAAGGTTAATGCTTCACTCTACCATTTTAGAACAAAGCCCATCCCAAGTAAAAGAGATGTTATCTCAGATACCAAGTTCACTTTGGACCAAGGATGGACAGGACACTGGATTGATGGAAAATGTATTCCCTGTAATGGTAAATTTAAAAAGTAATAGGCAAGCTCCAAAAATCCCTCAATACCCGTTAAACCAGAGGTAGACCTAGGGGTTTATCCAATAATTGAGAGGTTGTTACAACAGGGGATTTTAATTCGTACAGCTAGCCGAGCTAATAGTCCCATTTTTCCAGTGAAGAAGGCTGGGGGGAGGGGCTATAGGTTAGTACAGGACCTTAGGGGTGTAAACAAAGTAGTTGAGAGCCAATTCCCCGTAGTGCTCAATCCAGCTGTCATCATCATGCAAATTCCACCATCTGCAACCCATTTCACTGTCATTGACCTATGTTCTGCCTTCTTCTCTGTCCCTCTTCACCCTGACTGTCAAAATCTATTTGCATTCACCTACAGAGGGGTACAATATACATGGACACGATTACCCCAGGATTTCATAGATAGCCCCAGTATTTTCTCTCAAGCCTTACACGACTGTTTGCAATCTTTTCAGCCAGCCAATGGATCTGTTCTAATTCAATATGTAGACAATTTGTTGTTGTGCTCTGATTCGTTTATGTCATGTTTAAATGATACTAAACTGTTGTACTTCATCTTTCACAAACATGGCACAAGGTGGCAAAGGACAAATTACAGTCATGCCAGACCAAGGTTAAATACTTGGGACACTGTCTAACCCAAGGGCTACGACATTTGACAAATGACAGAATGCAGGCCATACAGACCGTGACACTGCCGCAAAACCAGCAGCAAATCCGTACCTTCTTGGGCATGTGTGGATACTGCAGGACGTGGATCCCAGGTTTTTCTATTTTGGCATTACCTTTGTAGGAATTGGTGTCATCCTCAAAACCCGACCGTGTCACACACACTGAGGAAACAGAGCAGGCTTTCCTTAACCTTAAGGACAGTCTGATGAAAGCACCTGCAATGGGAATACCAGATTATGAAAAACCTTTTGATTTATATTGTACGGAGGCTGATGGATGTGCGGCTAGTGTCCTCATACAAAAACATGGTGATGCTAGTATACCTGTAGCATACTACAGTGCACAATTGGACACTGTGGCAAGATCACTCCCAATGTGTTTAAGAAGTGTAGATGCAACTGCTCTTCCGGTCAGTAAGAGCGAGGATGTAGTATTAGGTCATGACATGATTGTTTATATGGAAAAGATTTCTGGACTGCACAACCTGACTATATATACAATGGGAGGTGCTACCTGATGAGACTAATTGCAGGCACAGAAACAGACAAAATCTCAGGTGCACAACTCCAAATCATCAATAATATATATTATAAATGCAATAAAATTTTGCAATCAATAGAGGTTTTTAGCATAATCATGGCCAAGCTTATGGGCCTACCCACCATATCCAGGTAACCTCTTTCGGGTAGGTCCCTAACATACTAAGGTTCAAATCCAGAGCACAGGACCCCCCAAAACCGGCCAGGCTAAGCCGCCCCAGGGCACCACCATAGTAAGAAAAGTGCAGTGTAAAGAGATAGTTAGGAGCAGCTGCTGCTGCATCTAAAGAATGAAAATAAAAAAGTGAAGTACATGTATATTAGACACACAGTGAAGGGTTAAAATGTGTTATAAAGGAAAATGTGTTATACTGCAGTACCCTGAGACAGACCAACCAACGCAATCCAGGGGGACCCACGCCCCAAAAATGAACCAAAATTGCACTACAGTATATAACTTGTAGGACTTACCTAGAATTGTGCCTAATACAGTGTGCATATACATTACCATACTCCATGCTTTTAAACCAATGAGGAAGGGTGCCAGTCCAGAATGGGGGCGTCTCCTTTCCCTCAGATGTGCAACAAAGCACATTAAATGGAGTATATGGAAAAAATGTCTGGACTGCACAACCTGAATATATATACAATGGGAGGTGCTACCTGATGAGACTAATTGCAGTCACAGAAACAGACAAAATCTCAGGTGCACAACTCCAAATCATCAATAATATATATAAATGCAATAAAATTTTGCAATCAATAGAGGTTTATAGCATAATCATGGCCAAGCTTATGGGCCTACCCACCATATCCAGGTAACCTCTTTCGGGTAGGTTCCTAACATACTAAGGTTCAAATCCAGAGCACAGGAACCCCCAAAACCGGCCAGGCTAAGCCGCCCCAGGGCACCACCAGGTAGCACCTCCCATTGTATATATAGTCAGGTTCCTTATTGGTTCAAAAGCATGGAGTATGGTAATGTATATGCACACTGTATTAGGCACAATTCTAGGTAAGTCCTACAAGTTATATACTGTAGTGCAATTTTGGTTCATTTTTGGGGCGTGGGTCCCCCTGGATTGCGTTGGTTGGTCTGTCTCAGGGCACTGCAGTATAACACATTTTCCTTTATAACACATTTTAACCCTTCACTGTGTGTCTAATATACATGTACTTCACTTTTTTATTTTCATTCTTTATATGCAGCAGCAGCTACTCCTAACTATCTCTTTACACTGCACTTTTCTTACTATGGTGGTGCCCTGGGGCGGCTTAGCCTGGTCGGTTTTGGGGGTTCCTGCGCTCTGGATTTGAACCTTAGTATGTTAGGGACCTACCCGAAAGAGGTTACCTGGATATGGTGGGTAGGCCCATAAGCTTGGCCATGATTATGCTAAAAACCTCTATTGATTGCAAAATTTTATTGCATTTATATATATTATTGATGATTTGGAGTTGTGCACCTGAGATTTTGTCTGTTTCTGTGCCTGCAATTAGTCTCATCAGGTAGCACCTCCCATTGTATATATAGTCAGGTTGTGCAGTCCAGAAATCTTTTCCATATACTCCATTTAATGTGCTTTGTTGCACATCTGAGGGAAAGGAGACGCCCTCATTCTGGACTGGCACCCTTCCTTATTGGTTTAAAAGCATGGAGTATGGTAATGTATATGCACACTGTATTAGGCACAATTCTAGGTAAGTCCTAAAAGTTATATACTGTAGTGCAATTTTGGTTCATTTTTGGGGCGTGGGTCCCCCTGGCTTGCGTTGGTTGGTCTGTCTCAGGGCACTGCAGTATAACACATTTTCATTTATAACACATTTTAACCCTTCACTGTGTGTCTAATATATATGTACTTCACTTTTTTTATTTTCATTCTTTATAAGCAGCAGCAGCTACTCCTAACGATCTCTTTACACTGCACTTTTCTTACTATGGTGGTGCCCTGGGGCGGCTTAGCCTGGCCGGTTTTGGGGGGTCCTGCTCTCTGGATTTGAACCTTAGTATGTTAGGGACCTACCCGAAAGAGGTTACCTGGATATGGTGGGTAGGCCCATAAGCTTGGCCATGATTATGCTAAAAACCTCTATTGATTGCAAAATTTTATTGCATTTATATATATTATTGATGATTTGGAGTTGTGCACCTGAGATTTTGTCTGTTTCTATGATTGTTTATACACCACATGCTGTATCTGCATTGCTGAATTCTGCCCAAACCAGACATGTTTCTTCAGCTAGGTTCACGAAATGGGAACTAGCTCTAATGGCACCTGCAAATATCACCATTAAATGGTGCAGTACGTTAAACCCAGCAACGTACTTACCATATGTGCCTCAGGATGCACAAAGGGTGGAGAGAGGGGAGTTGCTGGTTGAAGGTGAGTTTTGCAGGTATACTGATACACATGAATGTATGGAATATTTGAATCAGTCCTTTACTGCAAGACCTGACATACCTGATACACCATTAGAAAATGTAGATGTTACATTTTACACGGATGGGAGTTGTCATAGACAAACTGACACAGGAGAATTATGCTGACAAGTTATGCTGTTGTAGATGACGAGGATGTTGTAGAAGCCGAACCACTTGGTCTACCTCACTCAGCACAGGTGGCTGAACTGGTGGCATTAAGGAGAGCGTGTGAGCTGCAGAAGGTAAGTCAGCTAATATCTACACTGACTCTAGCTATGCATTCGGGGTAGTACATGATTTTGGGGCTCTTTGGCATCTGAGAAATTTTATGACAGCAGCAGGCACACCAGTTGCACACTCACACTACATAAAAGGACTCTTGACAGTGATCCAGCTACCAAAGGCAGTAGCTGTCATCAAATGTAAAGCCCATGTGAAGAAGACCCGGTGTCACTGGGCAATAACAGAGCAGACAAAGCTGCCAAATGGGCAGCAGGGTTAAAAGTAAACATGCAAATTGATAAAATTATGGTTTTCCAAATGATTGACACCCAGAAATTAATTGAGATGCAAAATTTGTGTTCCATACAGGAAAAGGCAGTCTGGAGATCAAAGGGATGTGGTCAGGATTCCTCTGGACTCTGGAGAGATGGACAAGGTAAGCCCGTTGCTCCCAGGGCATATTACCCAAGCCTGGCTGAGGCAGCGCATGGTCTGACTCATCTGGGAAAACAAGGTATGTGCAAGTTGGTCAGAGCATATTGGTGTTCCCCAGGCTTTTCTTCCCAAGCTGAAAAAAAGGCAATGTCCTGCATAACCTGCTTGAGGAAAACTTTGGAAAGACAATACCAACTGAGCCATCTCATATCCCTCCGACAGACAGTCCTTTTCAGGTAATACAAATTGATTTAATCCAATTACCACCCTGCAGGAATCTCAAGTATGTGTTAGTTGTACCGATGTGTTTTCTAATTGGTTAGAGGCATATCCAGCTGCCACTAATACTGCTGTTTTTACTGCTAAAAAGATTGTTCAGGAATTTGTATGCAGATACGGTATCCCTAGAATCATAGAAAGTGATAGGGGTACTCATTTCACTGGAGATGTTTTCCAGAACATGTGTAAGTTAATGGGTGTTAATAGTAGACTTTATACCCCCTACCAACCGCAAGCCAGCGCGAAGGTGGAGAGTGAATGGTACTATTAAGAACAAACTGAGTAAAATCATGACTGAGACTGGATTAGGATGGCCAGAAGCCTTACCGCTAGTCCTCCATTGCATCAGGACCACTCCTAGACCTCCTCTTAATCTGTCCCCATTTGAGATACTATTTGGGAGACAAACTCATTTGATTATAAGTCCACAGGATGATCTGAAGAGTAATAACGAGGTTACTGTGAAATATCCTATAACAATGAGTAAACAGTTGAAACAGCAGCAACATAAATTGAAAATGTTGTTACCTGACAGGCCTGAAACAAACTCATGATGTTGAACCTGGAGAATATGTTATGATCCGAACTTTCTTACGTTCAGGTTGTTTGACAGGTCGGTGGGAAGGTCCATATCAAGTGTTACTGACAAGTACGACATTGTTGAAAGTAGCAGAGATAGATACCTGGGTCCATTCCACTCACTGCAGAAAGGTCAACCACCTGGAGGAGATACAAGGGGGAGTTGAGACAGATAACGTGGACCTGTCGATTGCGAGCCTGTTCCGGGAGAATTAGAGACTGCAGTGGAACACCTGAGCTAGGGAAATTTTCAGACCACTTTTCCAGCAATGGAGTGGCGGGCTGGGTTTGTGTTTCCTTCCAGGGTTCGCATCATACTCATTTGTTTCGGGATTGTCTGTTTCTGTGATGGAGAGGGAGGTTGATGGTGATATCGATGGAGTGGGGTCAGGAGAAGGAGCGATAAAACAATCAGGGTGGTATTTGGCAAAACTCAGTACAGTAAATGTTAAGAGATCTGTTATCCTAGAAAATCAGAGTCAGTGTGATGGACTATTGTCTGAGGAATACTGTATGTGTGCGAACTGTGGATCCCTAATTGATGAAAAGTGCATCCAATGATGCCAGTCCAAGAATAATCTGTATTTGGGCGAGCATCCTTCAGAGGATTACCATTCCTTAGTGGCAAAGGTCTTAAACCAGACTGAATGTTGGGTGTGCACTCACGTGCTTCAGGGACAACATAATGTAGGTTTAGTACCATTCCGATTAAATGTCTCGGAGGTTCATGGATTACAGAAAGGGAAAATGCTGGATGGGAAATTCATTAGGTCCAAACCTCCAAATTTTAAGCTCCACCAGTATCAAGTAGATAGATCTCTCTTATGTTTAAACATCACCAATTTCAACAAACCAGGAAGTTGGGAGGTGACCGGGAACAACCAGACAATGACCTTTTCATACAGACCTGATAACGAACCACTAGATGATAAACTTTTACGCGACATTACTACCAGTGGGAGATATATCCGGTATAGGTATACTCGTAGTCCCATCAAGGAAATGGTTGGCAGAGTACCAGTAGGGTACTGTGCAGATATTATACAACCGGAGACATGTACCAGTCAAATGGGAGAACCTGGGATAGGATCCTTTGTCAGAGAAATGTGTTTAATGGTAATGATGCATTCTATTCCTTATGTACTCCCAGACAATGTTTATTTTATATGTGGAAGGAAAGCGTACAAGTGGCTCACTCCGAGTTTTGAAGGTTTATGTTATCTAGAAAGGGTACTTCCAGAGGTTATGACCCTTACACATGGTGAAATGCTGGGTATTCATAAAAACACACCATCCCCATATCTTCATACACAATATGAACACAGAGACAAAAGAAACATGATACCTGGTGAAGTACATATAGCCACACAGTTGATTAGCGAAACAACTGGCTTCCAAATTTTGGTAGCATTAGATCCCACCAGGATCACTCGGGGTATTTTAAATTTTAGATACATCCAAGACCTTGCTAAATTAATAGATAATATCACCGAGATGCATGACGACATGTTCAGGTACACAGGTAAGGAGCTACAGGCTTATAAGAAAGATCTTGTGCAACATAGACTAGTGTTAAACTATTTAACAGCTGTTACTGGTGGATACTGTGTGACTCTGGCCACCCAAATTGGTGTTAAGTGTTGCACTTACATCACAAATAATACTAGTGATCCCAAGGAGGTGATAGATCGGAAGATGGATGAGATTCTGCAGCTGAAATGGGAATTTCGAAAGAACCATAATACCTCATTGACTGAGGTGGAGGAAAAGGTAATAGAGTGGTTCTCGTGGTTGAACCCTGTAAAATGGTTCTCCGGTCTTGGAGAGTGGGTCCAGAAATGGTTGCTAGTGTAGGTAAGCTCCTGATCCTCATATTGGTTGTCATCTTAGTAATTGGCTTATATGTCAGATGTGTTCCTACTGTGTTGAAGTGTGAAAAATGTACTGCTAAGGCAAACGGAGAATGAAATTATGATGGTGGTTAGTAGTAATAGTATGGATATCAAGGTAAATGCAGAACTGCATTACAATCCTGAACTAGAATGTACCATCATATGATGAAAGGTGGATAGATTCAGCCATGCGTGAAAAGTATTAATGAATGTTACTCTTAACATCTTAAATAATAAAGTCCCTATCCCCTTCAAGACTTCCTTTATAGGTTAGGTGTATCCCCACTTCTTTCCCATGATCTTCAGAGATCCACGGTGTGCGTATAAGGGTAGTTTTATGTTCCTCCCAGGGGCGCATTACTGATGGTTTAATGACCAAATTGTGCCATCCCATAATATAACATTAAATATTATTTTATAGTGTATGACTGAATAGATTAACACTAAAGTGTGATAGCGCTTTGGTTGCTATCAAAGGGTGGACTGTCGAAGCCAGATGATTGGCTGAGACCAAATCTTTTAAATTAATATCTGGTGACGCCATTTTGCGTCGCCTCTAACGATGCCATTTTACGATGTCAGCACGATACCATTGTGTACGATGCTATACTTGGTTATTAGCGTCGTGAGTCTGTTTTGCTATTGCATATTGTTGTCCAAACAAAACCTATACGCACATTAGAGAATACATATAAAATATACAAGATGCACAATGCACATTTGCGCTGTACATCAAAGCCTACAGATAAGCACAAAAATATGAGATATGGTAAGAACTTACCTTTGTTATCTCTATTTCTACGAAGTCCATAGGGTTCCACAGGATACCTTGGGGCATAGGTGTGACGTCAGTCATCGGGCACCATAGAGTTAAGCTTTCAGCCTCCCAGGATGCACTAGGGTCCCCCTCCTATACCCCGCCCCCGAGCCAAGGCACCACAGTTAGTTACCAAGCCATAGGCCGGAGGAGAAGGAAGAGAGAGAAAGAAGATCTGGATACACACAAGAATCACACTCTCACCAGAGGGAGACAGAAAAACCGGTGACCAGAACAAAGCCCATCTGCAGCACAGGTGCGACAGGGCGGGAGTCCTGTGGAACCCTATGGACTTTGTAGAAATAGAGATAACAAAGGTAAGTTCTTACCATATCTCATATTTTCTACTTCAGGGTCCAAATGTTATCCACAGGATACCTTGGGGATGTCCCAAAGCAGTATCCTTTAAGGGTGGGGACGCTCCTGTGCTG
The DNA here is from genome assembly GCA_031769625.1 of Taudactylus pleione. Classification (NCBI taxonomy): domain Eukaryota; kingdom Metazoa; phylum Chordata; class Amphibia; order Anura; family Myobatrachidae; genus Taudactylus; species Taudactylus pleione. The sequence continues at coordinate 1,815,386 of JAUIMM010000249.1, forward strand.
AAAGGAGAATCCGCCGCCCGAAGGAAGCATCCTGAGAGGCGAAGGTGTCAAACCTGTAATACCTCACGAAGGTATGGACAGAGGACCACGTAGCAGCCTTGCAGATCTGGACTGCAGAGGCACCACGTCGAGCTGCCCACGAAGGACCCACAGACGTAGTGGAATGAGCCTTCAAAGAAGGAGGAACCGGCAGACCTTCATAAAGATAAGCTTCAGAAATAGCCATACAGATCCAGGCTGCCAAAGTTTGCTTTGAAGCAGGCCAACCCTTTTTACGGAAGCCATAGAGGACAAACAAGGCATCCGACTTCCTAAACGAAGAAGTGCGGTCAACATAAGTCCTTAAGGCCCGCACAACATCCAAAGTGGCCTCACCCACTGAAAGACCAGGTGTGTTAAAGGCCGGAACAACTATTTCCTCGTTAACATGAAACTGGGAAACAACCTTGGGAAGAAATTCAGGCCAAGTGCAGAGCACTGCCCTGTTCCCATGAAAAATCAAGAAAGGGGGACTACAAGAAAGAGCCCCTAAATCAGAAACACGTCTGGCCGAAGCTATGGCCAGAAGGAAAACAGTCTTAGCTGTTAGCCATTTAAGATCCACTGAGCCCAGTGGTTCAAACGGCGGTCCCTGGAGAGCCCTCAGGACCACAGCCAAATCCCAAGGCGCCACAGGTGGAACAAAGGGCGGCTGAATGCGGAGAACACCTTGCATAAAGGTGCGCACATCCGGGATTGTAGCAATCCCACGGTGAAACCAGACAGACAGGGCTGAAACCTGTACCTTCAAAGAAGCAAGGCAAAGCCCATGATCTAGTCCCGCTTGTAGGAAGGCGAGTATCCTAGACAGACGAAACTCCCGCGGTGCATAACCTCTCGGTCGACACCACTGGAAGAACGTATGCCACACGCGATGGTATATCCTCGCGGAAGACGGTTTCCGAGCTCGTAACATGGTACGCACTACAGACCTGGAAAACCCCCTGGACCTCAACATGGCTGTCTCAACAGCCACGCCGTCAAAAGACAGCCGAGTCAGGTCCGGGTGAAGACAAGGACCCTGCGACAGAAGGTCCGGTCGTAGCGGCAACCGCAGAGGACTGTCCACGGACAGACCCTGCAGGTCTGAGAACCAGTGCCGTCTGGGCCATGCGGGAGCTATCAACAGGAGCGTCCCTCCTTCCTGTTTGAATTTCCGGATTACCCGTGGAAGAAGGGAAACCGGAGGAAACAGGTAAGCGAACCGGAACGTCCACCGGACGGACAGAGCATCCACCAGAGACGCCTCTTCATCTCTTGTGCGAGACCCGTACACCGGCAACTTGTTGTTGTGCCGAGACGCCATGAGGTCGATCTCTGGAAGACCCCACTCGTCCACCAGCAGTTGAAAAACGTCCGGGTGCAGGGACCATTCCCCCGGATGAACGTCCTGGTGACTTAGAAAGTCCGCCTCCCAATTTAGCACTCCCGGGATGAAGACAGCTGATATGGCCGGAAGATTGCGCTCCGCCCATACCAGGATCCGAGACACCTCTACGAGAGCCGCCCGACTTCGGGTTCCTCCTTGCCTGTTTATGTAGGCCACGGTGGTAGCGTTGTCCAACTGGACCTGCACTGGGCGACCCTGGAGAACCCGATGTGCCTGCTGGAGGGCATTGTAGATCGCACTGAGTTCCAAGATATTTATTGGAAGCTCCGCTTCTGTCGGAGTCCACCTGCCCTGGAACAAGTGTGGATCCGAAACTGCTCCCCAGCCCCGAAGACTGGCGTCCGTTGTCAACAGGACCCAATTTGGTACCCAGAACGGACGTCCCTTGCTGAGATGGGTTGTCTGCAACCACCAGGCAATGGACAGGCAAACCTCCGGGGTGAGCACTATCATCTGGGACTTTAGAGACTGAGGCAGCCCGTTCCAATTGGACAGGATCAGGTGCTGCAGAGGTCTGGAGTGAAACTGGGCATATTCCACCATGTCGAACACCGACACCATGGAGCCTAGTAACCTCATCGCCGAGTGTAGAGACACCCGGCGGCTGTGCAGACAACTGCGCACCCTCGACTGTAAAGCAGAGATCTTTTCCCCGTCACAAAGATCCTTTGCTGTCCCGAGTCCAATAAGGCTCCGAGGTGCAGAATCCGCCGAGACGGGATTAGAGTGGACTTCTGCCAGTTTATTAACCAGCCGTGCCGTTGCAGTAGCGCAATGGTCAGGTCCAAGTGGCGCAGAAGGAGCTCCGGAGATCCTGCCACTAATAAAAGGTTGTCCAAGTACGGCAACATGCGGACTCCCTGCAGCCGCAGAGAAGCCGCCATGATCGCCATCACCTTGGTGAACACACGCGGTGCTGTCGCCAGGCCAAAAGGTAACGCCCGAATCTGAAAGTGGTCGCTGCGGATTGCAAACCTGAGGAACTGTTGATGGCGCAAAAGAATAGGGACATGCAGGTAAGCGTCCTGTATGTCCAATGACACCATGTAGTCCCCAGGTTCCAGCGCCAGAATGATGGACCGTAGGGTCTCCATCCGAAACTTCGGCACCCGCAAAGACTTGTTGAGAGCTTTGAGGTTGAGAATCGGACGATACGACCCATTGGGTTTCTGCACCAAAAAAAGATTTGAATAGAAACCCTGGCCCCTCTGGGAGAATGGAACAGGCACTATAACTCCAGCCTGGAGCATAGTGTGCAAGACCTTCCGCAGCTCCGTGGCCTTGTTCCGGTCTGATGGTAGACCCGTGGTGAAAAATCGAGCCGGGGGTCTGTGCCGGAAAGAGAGGGCGTACCCGTGGGAGACCACCTCGAGAACCCAAGTGTCTGTCGTGGTGACCGACAAACACCGGGCGAACTGCAGCAGGCGGCCTCCCACTTTGGGATCCCCCAAAGGGAGGCCCGGACTGTCAGGCCGCAGGCTTGTCATCTGGCTTAGGGGCCGGACGTCTGGTACTCCATGCCTGCTTCCGGGCTTGGCCGATTTCTTGGGACCAGCCTGTCGGGGAAAAGGCTGTGGTTTGGGCCTGCCCTGGGTCCTATAAGACCGAAAGGACGATGGTCCTGAACCAGAAGGAACAGCGGCCGACGGGAGACATGGCGATTTGGCTGCTGCCAGCGTGGCCACAATCTTGTCCAGATCTGGACCGAAGAGAACTTCTCCGTTAAAGGGCAACGCCTCCAAACCCTTTTTGGAATCAGCGTCCGCCTTCCAGGATCGCAACCACAAGGTGCGATGAGCAGCCACCGCTGCTGAAGAAATTCGAGGCACCAGGGTACTAATGTCTAAGGCCGCCTCGTTGAGTGGCCGAATCACGGAGATTACCAATCAACTCCGCCTGTTCGGCCGGACAGTCGGAATCGAAGGACGCCTCCAATGAATCCGCCCAGCGCTCCATCGCTCTGGCAACCCAGCAAATGGCCATAGCCGGCCGCGCTGCCCCCCCCGCAAGGGAATAAGCGGACTTCAGGCAGATCTCCACCTTGCGGTCCGTAGCATCCTTAAGGGAGGACATGGATGGCATTGGCAATGTGGCACTACGGACAAGACGTGTCACATGAGAATCCACCTGTGGAGGGGATTCCCACTTAGCAAAATAATTATCCGCGAACGGATAAGCCACCGCCAGGCGCCTCTGCGGTTGGTATCGCTTGCCAGGCTGTTTCCACGCCTCCTCTAAATGGTCCACCAACTGACCCGAAAGAGGAAAGACTGTGGCGTCACCCTTCACATCCTTAAAAAAGGCATACCTGGATTTAGCCGCTGGGGGAACTTCGTCCTCAATCACCAAGGCTGTGCGGACTGCCCGAATAAGTCCAGGAATATATACTTTGGACCTAGCATCTGCGTCCTTAGTATGGAGAGGTTCCTGATCGTAAGGATCCAGAATCTCCCCATCATCAGACGTCCCTTCGTCATCCTCATAAGGAGCCGACAGAGACGCCACCGGCCGTTTATGTGGCCGCATCACAGCCTCCCCCTGCAACACATCCGGCAAGTGCTGTACAGAACTCGTCAAGGAGTTAACCCACGCCGGCTCCTGAGAAACCGGGAGAGGGGAAATAGGGAGACTGCAGGGTACCACCAATTGTCTTGGGAAACCCTGCATGGGTGACGACACCACTGATTGCTGGGACAAACCCATCTGCGTAAACGCGGGCTGCGGAGCTAACTGGCCCACTAAGGTTGTAAGCGCCTGAGCGAAACAAGCCCAGGGCGGCTCCTGTACCGGTGCTGTAACCGTAATAGGCCGCGCCATTGACAAACACTGCCGGCAAAGGCCCTCCGCGCTACCCTCCCCCTCCGCTAAAGGTACTTCACACGTAGTACACTGTAGCCGGAGAGGAAAGTCACTTTCAGACATGATGGTACAAAGTATGTGACCCCTCTCACCAATTGTTTTTAAAAAGGCGAGAGACCACCCTGCAGCACCGCACCGCAAGGGCTTTTAGCAGAAAGAACAAGGACAGTAATAAGGCTGACAGTCAGAAATGGAAAGTACAGGCAGCAGCGCTAGCACAGTCGCATACAATGCAAAGAAACTCAATTCCTGCACTAACCAGCGCTGATAAATCAACTACACAGACACAGAGTCTGGTAGGACACAGCGCTGCATACACAGACCTGGACCAAATCGGAGGAGAGGTATGCGGGGGGACCCAGACCACGATGCCTCTGAATCCAGGCTTCCAGCAGCGTTCACCATGCGTTGTTAAGATGGCCGCCGAGGAGCTTGGAGGAGGTTGGCCTGGGGGAGGAGCGCTGCCACAGGGCCAGTCGGCAGTGTGCAGAGAGGGCTGTGTGCAGCGGGGGAGGCGCTGGCTGTGAGACAGGGAAGGCGCGCTCCCCTGGCATGCATTTAACCCCCGGGACGCCGCAGCGCTACCGCTCTGCTGCGGTCCGCTGTCCCAGGGGGGTAGTGGAAGCGCAGGTTATATACCTGGCTCCACGCTGCAGCCAGTCCCCAGGGAGCCCCCTGCCTGGGGACTCTGGACCATGTAACAGCAGGGACCCACCGCGGGACCCCGCTGCTTACCTTGCTGTCCCCCTTGATTCCGGCCATGGTCCGGAACATCTGGGGTCACCGCTAGCTGTGACCCCAGATGCTCACCAGCATCCCCGGATCGGTACCGGCGTTCTGGTACCGGTGGGGGTGTAGGGAAGACAGCATGGACGTCAGGACTGACTGTCCATGCTGTACATCCAGATGTGCAGCCACAGCTGCATGCAGAAAACTTCAGGGGCTCTTCTTAGCCCCCACTCCAACAGGTGCACCCGACTCCGGCCGGGCCCCAAACTAAACTGGGGTGCCTTGGCTCGGGGGCGGGGTATAGGAGGGGGACCCTAGTGCATCCTGGGAGGCTGAAAGCTTAACTCTATGGTGCCCGATGACTGACGTCACACCTATACCCCAAGGTATCCTGTGGATACCCTATGGACCCTGAAGTAGAAACACATAGATGCACAGCGCATACTAGCGAAAGTACACAATATTCTCACACTCACACATGCACGCACTTATAAAAAGGTTCCCTCACATTAAGCTTGATATTAGAGGTTTTATTAGCAAATGATTATGTTGTGAAATGTAATGTATATGATATTTAAGGTACAGAAACTAGTAGACAAGTCATGTTTGGTACCATTCTCAATCCCTGTTTATTCGCAGATCTCCAGTTCTATCGGCAAGGAGATCGCATCATGCGTCCGCAAGTTATGAATTATAGGGAATTAGTGATTAGAATGTATACCTCTGTATGTAGTGTCTTTGGCTAGTTTAAACCAGTTCTTCGGCGGGAAAACCACACAAAGAAACTTCGGAGGAACTGGGACATACCCCTAGTGACACTGTATGAACTGACCTATGACCTGCATTGTACCAGAATGTCCTGGAACAAGAACCAATGGAAATCTGTCAACTAGTTTCTTTGTTAGAGATGAACTCTGTAAGGTATATAACCTGAGTACTGATTATAGTATACAGCCATTCTCCTTGAATGACCGTGGGCTTCTGGATTGATGACTGGATACTGGGACCAGTGCGTACGCGTATGTAGCGGCTTGTACATTTGTATTAACTTGCTTTTTGCGCTAATTGTGTAGATCACAGAGCATTATACTTTTCCTTGAATAATATAACTTTTTGTGCTTTGGAACCACAATTGGATTGGAAAGCAATTATTTGAAATTAGCGACTTGTAGCGCTAAATAGCGACATTTAGATACAGCGATTAAGGGGTATCAATAGCTGCTTGTACTGGGCGACGCTGTGTAGCTCTGTGATCCTCCTGTGAGCCATTGCTGATACCTGAATTTCTACAGCCCTGCTGCTGATGTCCTAATTTTGAACTCTGGTCTCTATAATTGTGTTTCCTATTATACTTACCCCATGGTGCGGAGACCACACGCTTCAGCGGCTGCTAAGCTGGCAAAGTTTGCATGTGTGAACACAACTCTGGTTCCTGCTTAGGAGTCATCCCCTCCTCCAGATTCTGCACCATCTTCTCCTGACATGGCTACACCTGCTGTGGTAACAATGGAGCAGATCTTACAGGCTATTCTGAGAAAAGGCTAGTGGATTGAGTTGCAGAGGTCCATATTGATATTTCTCTCATTTGTCAGGATATGCAAAAAATGAGGGACAGGATTGGAGAAACAGAGAATTGCATTTTACTTTGGAGGCTACTACTGCTACTGTTCCAGGGAAGTTGGCAACCTTGGAGGCACAGATGGCGACATGCCAGCAAAAGTTAACAGATATTGAAGGGCGTCTTAGACGCAACAATATCCGCTTTGTGGGGTTGCCTGAGAAGGATGAGGGTGCAAACCCTGAACAGTTTCTAGAATCTTGGATGCTGTGTTTCACTTCACAATTTGCTATTGAGCATGCTCATCGTATCTATACTCGTCCTCTCCCACCTGGGGCACCGTCACAGACTTTCATGGTCAAGGTCCTCCTCCATTATAAGGATCGTGATGCTATTCTTGGCCTAGCCAGAACCAAAGGACCTCTGGAGTATAATGGGCAAAGGATTTTAGCTTTCCAAGAATATTCCACTGAAGTTCAGAAATCACGTTCTCACTTTCTTCATGTAAAATGATGGCTGCGGGACCTTCAACTACCATACTCTATGTTATTCCCTGCACGGCTGCGGGTGGTGGCTGAAGGGTGTACTCACTTCTTTGACACTCCTCAGGAAGCTGCAGCGTGGATTGACTTGCGGGCACCGGATCGAGCCACTCTGCCCTGATGAACTCTGTTGCACTTGTGTATTGTTTTTTTTCCTTGACCTTGTTTTTATTTTTCTCGGGCATGATTGTTATGCTATTATTGCCCAAAATAATATGTGTTGACAACATTATATTGTGCTGTGTTTCTCTTTTTTACTTAATTCCAACTAATTCATGTCACTGGAGTTTTTCTAATCTTTACTGTTCTCCATGACTGGAGACACCCTGACCTTCAGGTTCTCAGGTGTAGTCGCCCTAATCACTTAGTTTTGGTGTTTTTTTTTGTTAGGGCCTAGGCGTACCTGTGTTGGGGTGGGTACGCCGGGTGGGGGTGGTTGGGTTTTCCTTGTTTTTTAGTCATTTTTTATCACGACTATATGTATATCATGTAATGAGGCTGACGGGGTGTATGGTATTGTTTTTTCTGTTCATTATTTATCCCTATAACGATGTTCAATACTTTGTCTTGGAATGTGCGGGGTTTGAATAATAAAGTGAAACGCTTGTTAGTCCTACGCCAGGTCAAGGCTCACTCCCCGGGTATAGTCTGTCTCTTAGAGACAGACCTGATAGGTGGCCGTATCCTCTCTTCTGTACTCATCCACAAATCAATGTGTTTTGTTTGCCACAGAGTACAGGTGGACCCACTAGGCCATTTTGTTTGCCTTGTTGGTACGGCCCATACCTCGCCTTTTGTTTTACTAGCAATGTATATTCCTCCTCCATTTAGTTCCATTACTTTGTCTAAGGCCTGTGATTTTCTTCAGAATTTTCAGAATGTGCCTGTTATCTGTGTTGGGGATTTCAACACGGTGTTCAATGAGTCCCTGGATAGATGGAGGGAGAATTCCCAGTTGGTGGCAAGAGGGGGGCCAACTCCTTTTTCAGGCCTTATTACAGAAATGGGTTTGGTGGATGTATGGCGACAAAAATTTCTTCAGCCTGTTCTTACTCCTGTTTTTCTAAATCACATTTTTTTTCCCAGACTGATATGGCTCTGCTCTCTCGCTCTTTACTCCCTGTGGTTACTAAGGTAGAATATTTGTCGAGGGGGGTCTCTGACCACTCCCCTCTGCTGTTGGCACTGAACCTTAATTTTCCCAAGGGTGCCTTCTTTTGGAGATATAACCCTTTTTGGCTGACGCAGATGGGGGCGGCTTCTGAGCTCCTTGCGGCATGGTCTGGATTTTTCGTTAATAACCCGGTCTCTGATTTTGCACTTTTGGTTCGGGACACCTTTAAGGCGTTTTTGAGGGGCTCTCTGATTTCTAGGGTTACACAGCTCAAAGTGTTTTAGAAAAAGCATGAGGTTGAGTTGGAGTGTAAGAGTAGAGCTCTTGAGGCTGCTTATATTGCTAGCGGGCTTCCAGCTGACAGAGTGGAATGGCTTATTGTACATAAGCAATGGACAGATCTTCTGCTGGATAAATTGAGGTGTCATCTTCTTTTCACTGCCCATGATAACGATGTTTAGGCGGATCATACTGGTAGGTTATGGCGTATTTGGCTAGGGCGGGGGTTTCTCCAACCACTGTGCACAGATTGCAGGATACTGCTGGAGTGTCATGAGTATACCCCATCTATTGCTGCTGCACTTTATACTATATTTTGTAAAGGTTTACTGGTTCTACGGCCCGATACTCCCCTTCAGCACTGGTCTCCTAATTAGACCAATTTATTTTACCCACTCTGTGCCTAATTCAGACCCGCTCGCGAGCGCTGAGCGCTCGCAAGCGGGTCGATGTTAGCCCAGTGCGCATGCGCACGAAGGACCCGGCTGTCGTGCGCATGCGCGAGACCCGAATAGTGACTGGCAAGCCGTCACTATGGGTCTCGCTACAAAGGGGGCGTGCTGTCGATGGTGAGTGACAGCACGGCCCCTTTGGTGGGCGTGCTGGGGGCGTTGCTGCCCAGACTACCGTCTGGGGCCGGCCCCACTGACATCACAAGTGATGTCAGTGGGACTGCTTTCGGCTCTGATAGAGCCGAAAGCACTCCAGGGCTTGCGGCAACGAGACCCTACCACAAGGGTCTCGTCGCAAGCCCGATGGTCGCGATGGTCTTGACCATCGCGACCATCTTTTTGGACGCTCGCTATAGCTGTGGGTGGTCACCCACAGCTATGCGAGCGGCCAAGAGGCCGCTCTAAAATTAGGAAGGACGGCCCTGATTCAGAGTGAGCGCTGTCAAGAGCGTCTGGCTCTGAATCAGGGCCTCTGTCTGAAACACACCAACTTAGATTCTCCCATTACCCTGGAAGAAGTAAAGGATGCTATAAAATACTTTCCTACTAATAAAGCTCCTGGGGTGGATGGTCTTCCCATTTAGGCTTTTTTGTCCCTAAACTGCTGGAAATATTTCAGGCAATGTTTTAGATTGGTTCTCTTCCCCCCTCTATGGCCGAAGCCCTTATAGTGGTTATTCCAAAGCCCGGTAAGGACTTGTTATATCCCGATTCTTAGCGCCCCATCTTGTTGATATCCACTGATATAAAAATTCTGGCCCTCCGGCTTAATAGGTTGTGTTGGAAATTGTCCACCCTGACCAAACAGGCTTTATGCATGGGAGGTCTACTGCCATTAATCTCAGATGGCTCTATACCTATTTACAGGTGGCTGATGATAGGATGGTATGATGCTGTAGTTGCCTGCCTTGATGCTTCTTGTGCTTTGATTCAGTGGAGTGGCCATTTCTTTGGGAAGTGCTTTCTAGATTTGGGATTGGTCCTAATTTCATAGCCTGGATTAAATTACTTTATTCATGTCCAGGTTAGTGTTAACGTGTTCATTACTGAGCCATTTTTACTTGAGTGAGGGACTAGGCAGGGCTTTTCCATTGTTATTGCTTTAGCTATAGAACCATTGGTGTGTGCAATCAGGGCTTCCTCAGAGATCTCAGGCTTTATGATTTCATGGAAGGAGAAAATTGGCCTCTATGCGGATGATATGATCCTGTTTTTGACGCACATGGCCAGTTCCCTCCCAGCTCTGCTTGCCCTAGTGGATAGTTATGGGTTATACTCCGGTATTCGTATTAATTGGAATAAATCAGTGGTTTTCCCTTTCCTGTCTACTACTCCTCAGCCTCCTAATTATAGTTTCCCTTTGCGGTGGTGTGCTCATTTTAATTATCTTGGTATACAGATTTCTCTTCTCTTGCGGAGTTTCTCACTCTGAATCTTCACCCTCAGATTGAATATCTTAAGGCTAAGTCCCGTGTTTGGTAGAAGCTTCCTCTCACGGTCACGGGCATTGTTAATCTTATAATGATGGTAATACAGCCAAAGTTCTTATATGCATTGCATAACTCCCCTGTCTATATCCCTCTTTCTCAGTGTTTACTCTTATTGCTAGGTATGTTACCTCTTTTGTATAGGGGAGCAGGAGAGCGAGAGTAGCCTGTAAGACTCTCTGTCGACCTAAAGGAGAGGGTGAACTGGCTTTGACTGACATGCGCCTTTACTATATTGCAGCTCAACTAACTCATCTACGGGAATGGGTCACACCATTGGAACAGAGAAACGCCCAATTGGCCCTTCTTAGAAAAGCTGACCTGACTTTTACCCAGTTGCAGTTTCTTTTGGCTCAACTCTCGCTTTCCCGTTGTCCCCCCCCCGTTGCAACAGGCACGTAAAGTCTGGCTTGCTTCGGCTAAAATGTTAGGTGATGCAGAGATTGACTCATATTCCCCACTCTGGAATAACTTAGCCATTCCTGAGCTTCGTAAAGTTGAGGTTAGTTCTATTTGGATATCCTATGGGGTTACAATTGGTCAGTTATATCAAGATGGCATTATTCACACCTTTGCTTATTTATCCTCTGTTTATGATCTTCCAGCTCATCTGTTTTATTTACAGCTCAGACATGCTCTATGCGCACAGTGGAGGGATGCCTCCCCTACACTCTCTGAGTCACCGATTCGCCTACTGGTCTGTACCCTGCCTAGTCGGAGGTCCATCTATCTGGCTTACTCCTCTTTGCTGTCATATCAAGGTACTGATGGGTTGTGTAATCTTAGATCTCGCTAGGATGTGGACTTGGGTGTACTGTCCGATGAAGACTGGAAACTGATATTAGCCTCTCCCAGTGCTGCAACAGCATATGCCAGACTTCAGCAAATTCCAGCTTTACATCCTACTCAGGGTCTATTGGACCCCGGTTAGGCTTTGTGGTTTTGGTGGATTGTCCTCGGACGTCTGTCCTAAATGTAAAACCCCCTCTGCTGATTTTTGCCATTTGCTCTGGACTTGTCCTCGGATTTTCTCCTTCTGGTCTGGAGTTGTTTTGTGTATTCAAAATACAGGTGTACAGTTCCCTTTGTTAACTCCTCCTTTGTACCTCTTTGGTCTAGGCCTTGAGGACTCCCTCCCCTCTTCTTTACAATTGTATGTAAACATTCTCCTAACTCTTGCATGGGTGTGTATTGCTAGGACATGGATGGCACATGCTCCTCCTTCTATTCCCCAATGGACAGCCCTGGTTAATGTTACTGTATCCCATGAGCACTTCATGTATCACAAAAGAAAATGTCCTCTAAAGTTTGATAGGATTTGGAACCTGTGGCAAGAATCTATTTATGCTCTTGACCCCCCTCCTTCGGTCCACTCATAGTTTGATTTTGACTCTGGCTGCTATGCTTCCGCCAGTCTGTACCTCTCCTTTAGGACACCCCTGGTTTTGCTATGAGATTTTCTTATTAACCTCTGTTAAGTTTTATAAATGTCTTAGTAATTGATGTTTTGTGTACATTTTATAGATATTCAATGTTGGATAAATAATTTATATATGTATTCTGTTTGAAGAACGGTGTATGCTCTGAATTTTCTTTTTTATAATAGGTTTGTTTTTTTCTAGCATATTGATATGTTCTTGATGTTTTTTAATGCATATGCTCTGTCTATTTTTATTTTTTCTGGTTGTATTTGTTTGTTTTTTTGTTATTATTACATTGCTATAGAAAATCACAATAAAAACACTTGATTAATAAAAAAAAAGAGTTGCTCAGGCCAAGGATTCAGTGACCAAGGATTCAGCTTACAACATTTTTTAAACAAATCACTCATAGAAGATCCCCTATTCCATTCAAAACGCACTTGTAAATATATAAAATGGGAAGTGGTTTTCTAGAAATTCTCAACCACAGGGACTTTATACAATACCAAGAAATCAGTGGCAAAACCCCAGGCACTCCCATAGACTACACAGAGTCTATTATCTTAAATATAACCCTAGAACAATCATGTGCATAGAAAATTAGTAGCTACAACAAAAAAAAAATTACTGATTTGATAACGGAGAGAAAAAAAACTGCAAATAAGCTTTCGTTCATTTATGACTAGGGACTTAGGAAGCCAATCCCGGGAGCGGGATCGGCGGGATCCCAGGATTTCGGGATTAGTGAGTGTAGAATAATTTTAAAAAAGAGAATCATAGCATGAGAAGTTGGTCAACACTGCCTAAGCTATGAGGTAGAAAGTGTACTGCACAACTGTGATATTACTAAATAAATTCAACATTTATGGAAATTAAAATAAAACATGAAAAGACACTTTGTCCTTGTCAAATATAGAGGGGTATATATATATTGAGCTACACAACTAATTAAAAAAAAAAAAAAAAAGACAAAGGGGTCTATTTACTAAGCTGTGTTAGGAGATAAAGTGAACGGTGGTCAGGTACCAGCCAATCAGCTCCTAACTGCCATCTCGCAGGCTGTGTTTGAAAAATGGCAGTTAGGAGCTGATTGGCTGGTACCTTATCACCGTTCACTTTATCTCCTAACACAGCTTAGTAACTAGACCCCTTAATGTGAAATGCTCAATTTCTCAACTACAGTACATAGGCGATGTAGCCAGAAAACAATCTGCCAGGCACTTGATATTCACAAGAATGATCGTAATAATACAATATATACCTTGTTTTCTCCCAGCCACACTTCTCTTATCTCGTAAACAATAGTATATGCAGGCGTTTCTCACTTCTCAATTTTAGTCCTATATCTCATTATGGAGAGATGTAATAGGGTGAGAGTTTTGAAAAACTGCGAGTATAGAGCTACTCTAGCACATTTTCAGAACTCTCGCTATGTCATAGGGTGTGAGAACATGCAAACTGGCATGTTTCTCACACCTCCGCAACTTGCAATGGCAAAGCACGCATCCAGATGCTTTGCCATTGTGAGCATGGAACTTGGGCAATGCAATAGAGGGCCTGATTCAGCAAGGAACACAGTTGCTTATACGCATGCAATTGGCGATTGTTGCGTTCTGCGCATGCGACTGCGTATGCATCGCAGTGCGCACGCACAATCTAAACCCATGGCAGAGTGATTGACAGGAAGTGCAGTTTTTGGGTATTGATGGGGGGAGGGGGCAAATGCAGGCGTGGCAGTGCGTTTGAACATCGTTGCTTGGGCATGCATAAATTAGCCATTGCAATACCATACGCAGCCTGAGGCCTCACATCGTGCATTGAAGCAATTCCTGAGTGAGGTCTGACCTGCCTTAACTGTGTGTATGGGTCCGATTTTACTGATTGTTTTGCTATGTTGCTCAAGTATACGGATGTGGGTAAGGGGAAGTGGGCGTCCTTATGTCAGGCTGTAATCGCAATGCGAATGAAAACATTTACATATCACCGCTGATATTAGCAACTGCGTGTTTCACTCGCACACTATTACTGTGTGAAAACTTGTAAAAAAAACAGACCTGCTTTCTGCTTTAGGATAGCGAGTTTAGCCTGAGCAGGTCCAGGTCACAAAAAAAGATGCACAGATCCGTGAGATCCGTTCATCTTTCTGTGTAGAAAAAAAAATGAAAGTAAAAAAAAAAAGAATAGACGTGCACTCCCTCCCCACAAGTATAACCAGCCGCGGGCTCTGAAGAGCCTGTCCTGGTTCTTTAAATACAAAGGGAAAAATGTGCAGGGGTCTTCTGTAAGTTAAGAACCAGCACAGGGCTATACTGAGCCTGTTCTGGTTCTTAAAATACAGGGAAAAAAATGCATAGGGATACCCCTGTATTTTAAGAACCAGCACAGGGCTCAGCTATGCCGGTTCTGGAAATACAGGGGACAAAATGAGTAGGGGTCCCCTGTATTTTCCATAACCAGCACTGGACTTTAGCGGGGGGGCGATGCCGCAGCCAGGGTAACCCTTTCACCGGGTCCTCCTGCCAAAGCATTACCCCTTACCGCTAGTCAGCCCAGGCCAGGAATCCCAGGGGAAGTGGGGACCCCCCAATAAAGAGGTTCCCCTCTCCAAGGCACCCCATGTCTGGGCTGATAGCCCAGCGCTATCCCTGGCACCCCTGAGCGGAAGGTGCCGGGTTGATTGTGTTAAATGTGTGGTGTAAAAAATAGATTAATAATATTGTCTTTTGCTGTGGAACTACGGGTCCCAGGAAGCCTCCCCCGCATGCTTATACTTGGAGAACCACAAGTACCAGCATGCGGGGCATTACGTGCCGCTGTTACCTGTAGTTCACCTGCAAAAAAATTTTATAAAAACAAGACACACACTGTGATAGTACAGTTTTATTTAAACATACTGTACATACACACTCACATTCACGCATACTCACCTAGTATTCCTATAGCCAATCACGTCCCCTTGTTCATGTAGAAATCCACAGATACCTGTAAAAAAAAAGGAGAGTTATGGTAGACTTACCTGTGTTAACTCTCTTTCTTCAAAGTCCATAGGGTCCACAGGGGAGTCAATGAGGGTATAGGTGATGGTTAGGAGGACTAGACACCAACAGTTAAAGCTTTTCTGTCCCAGCATGCTCCTGTCCTTCCCTCATATACCCCGCCCACAGCCCGAGGCAATTCAGTTTTGTCAACAGCCCAAGGCAGGAGCAAGATAGGATAAAAGCAAGACCGGTACACTTAAGAATCACACTCTCACACAATAGAGAAGGAAACAAATAACCAAGAGAAGCAACCTATAGAAGCCAGGAGCGTCAGGGCAGGTGTCCTGTGGACTTCGAAGATAGAGAGTTAACAAAGGTAAGTCTACCATAACTCTCCTTTTCTTCTTCAGGGTCCATAGGGCGGGTACGCTCCTGAGCTGAGAGGAGAATCCGACCCCCAAAGGAAGCATCCTGAGAGGCCAAGGTATCAAAGGCATAGAAGCTAAAGGTGCCTATCCATTAGACTTTTTTTTGTGAAAAACCAAAGACTTTTCTTGCCAAAAAGTCTTTCATGCAAAAAATCTTTCACAAATCTGAAAGACTTTGTGAACG
This sequence comes from Taudactylus pleione, assembly GCA_031769625.1. NCBI lineage: Eukaryota > Metazoa > Chordata > Amphibia > Anura > Myobatrachidae > Taudactylus > Taudactylus pleione. The sequence continues at coordinate 1,830,846 of JAUIMM010000249.1, forward strand.
ATATATTTAAAGACCAAGGATTATCGCTGAAGAGACAAGAGAGTGGAAATTTTTAATGAATGGAGTGAATATTCATTAAAAAAAAGTAGTTTGCCGTTCACTGCATATCCACTGAACGACTTTTCTAAAGTCGTTCAGCAATATGCAGCAATTGACTAGCATGTTCGAACGTCAAAAGACTTCTTTTGTCATTCGCGGGAGTGCACGGCGCAGGACGTTTGCAGCCTATCCATTAGACGACTTTTTGAACGATCCGACCAAAACCTCCTGGTTTTGGTCGGATCGTTCAAAAAATCGTGTAATGGAAAGGCCCCTTAAGAAAAGTGTGGACAGAAGACCACGTGGCCACCTTGCATAGTTGTTCGGCGGACGCACCACAGCGGGCTGCCCAAGAGGGACCCACAGAGCGAGTAGAGAGCAGATACGGCATCCGGCACAGAAAGGCCAGCCTGCGTGTAAGCCTGTGAAATAGTCCTGTGAAGCCATCTGGCCAGAGTCTGTTTGTTAGCTGGCCAGCCTTTCTTGTGGAATCCATATAGGACAAAGAGGGAATCCGTTTTCCTGATGGAACCAGTACGATCCACGTAGATCCTCTGAGCACGCACCACATCTGAGGAGGCCTCACCTGCCGAGAGGTCTGGTTGTTGGATGGCCGGAACTACAATTTCCTCATTATTGTGGAAACAAGCGACCACCTTGGGAAGGAAGTCAGTGCGAGCTCAAAGATCAGAAATGGAGAGCGACAGAGCAGACAGGCAGACACAATAGTCAGAAGAAAAGGAGCCTTTGCAGTGAGCCATTTGACATCTACTGAGACCAGGGGTTCAAATGGAGGTCCCTGAAGTGCATGGAGAACTGAGAAATTCCACAGAGCCACAGGAGGGACAAAGGAAGGTTGTATACGGAGGACACCCTGAAGGAAGGTGTGAACATCCAGTAATGGATCTATCTGTGCTGGAACCACATGGACAGAGCAGAGACGTGCACTTTCAGAGAGGCCAGAAGGAGTTCGAGATCCAGTCCAGCTTGAAGGAAGGCAAGGATCAGAGAAGCCCGAAAAACCTGGGGGTCATAGCTTCTGGTAGCACACCACTGGAAATATGTATGCCACACCCGGTGATAGATACGGGCGGAGGCTGGCTTACGAGCTCTGAGCATGGTCTGGACCACGCAGCGAGAAAGTCCTTTGGACCTTAGGAGGGATGACTCAAGAGCCACGCCGTAAAAGACAGACGGGCCAGGTCCGGATGTAGACAGGGACCCTTAGACAACAGGTCTGGCAGTTGAGGAAGTTGGAGAGGAGCGTCTATGGAGGGACTTTGAAGATCGGATGCAGTAATTGGTAGACTAATGGTAGATTAATGCATTAGTGTACCATTTACTACATTACTACATTAGTGTAACCGTTACTGTATTAGTGTACTACATTAACCGTTACTACATTAGTCTGCAATGTCATCTGGGCCAAGTCGGAGCAAACAGAACCATGCTACGTTATTAGGAAAAGGAGCCCCGTGTTTGTAGGTGTATGTCACGCTTTAACAAACCCTCTCCCACATAAGCTAGTGTACCTGTCACTGCATTAGTGTACCAGTTACTACATTACTACATTAGTGTAACAGTTACAGTAATGTAGTAACAGTTACACTAATGTAGTAATGTAGCAACTGGTACAGTGATGCAGTAATGGTTACACTAATGTATAAATGTAGTAACTGGTACACTAATGCAGAGGCGGGTGCATTAATGCAGCACTGGTACACTAATGCAGTAACAGCTACAGTAATGTAGTAAATGGTACACTAATGCAGTAACTGTTACTGCATTAGTGTACCAGTTGCTGCATTAATGCACCCGCCACTGCATTAGTGTACCAGTTACTGCATTACTGTATCCATTACAGCGTTAGTGTACCATTTACTACACTACTACCTTAGTGTAACCGTTACTGGATTAGTGTACCTGTTACTACATTACTACATTAGTGTAACCGTTACTGTATTAGTGTACCAGTTACTGCAATACTGCATTAGTGTACCAGTTACTACATTAATGTAACGGTTACTGCATTAGCGTACCTGTTACTACATTAGTGTAACCATTACTGCATTAGTGTACAAGTTACTTCATTACTACATTAGTGTAACCATTACTGCATTAGTGTACCAGTTACTACTTTACTACATTACTGTAACTGTTACTGCATTAATGCACCCACCACTGCATTAGTGTACCAGTTACTGCATTACTACATTACTGTATCCATTACTGCATTAGAGTACAAGTTACTACACTACTACATTAGTGTAACCGTTACTGCGTTAGTGCACCATTTACTACATTACTGTAATCATTACTGCACTAGTGTACCAGTTACTACATTACTGTAATCATTACTGCACTAGTGTACCAGTTACTACATTACTGTAACCATTACTGCATTAGTGTACCATTTACTACATTAGTGTAACCGTTACTGTATTAGTGTACTACATTAACCGTTACTGCATTAGTCTACCAGTTACTGCAATACTACATTAGTTTAAGCCACTGTTAGTTTACCAGTTACTACATTAGTGTAATTGTTACAGCATTTGTGCACAAGTTACTGCATTAGTGTACCAGTTACTACATTACTGTAACCATCATTGCATTAGTGTACCAGTTACCACATTACTACATTAGTGTACCAGTTGCTACATTACTGCATTAGTGTACAAGTTGCTGCATTAGTGTACCGGTTACTATATTACTGTAACAATCATTGCAATAGTGTACCAGTTACTAAATTACTGTAACCATCATTGCATTAGTGTACCAGTTACCACATTACTGCATTAGTGTACAAGTTACCACATTAGTGTACAAGTTACTACATTACTGTAACCATCATTGCAATAGTGTACCAGTTACTAAATTACTGTAACCATCATTGCATTAGTGTACCAGTTACTACATTACTGTAACCATCATTGCATTAGTGTACCAGTTACCACATTACTGCATTAGTGTACCAGTTACTACATTACTGTAACCTTCATTGCATTAGTGTACCAGTTACCACATTAGTGTAACCATCATTGCAATAGTGTACCAGTTACTACATCACTACATTAGTGTAAAGCTGGGTACACACTAGACAACCTGTGTACCCGGCCGAAGGCAGATGCGATAGAACGGCATATCGAGCGGTCCGTACACACCACAGGATCTGGTGAACGGCCGTACGATATTTTGGTCCCCCTCCGCATCCAAATGCATGTGGTCATCAGTCAGATCTTCAGACTGAGCAGCATGTACAGCAGATCTGAACATGCAACGGACTACCCCGCGGTACTGCGTTAATGTATCAGTTACAACATTAATACATTAGTGTAACCGCTACTGCGCTAGTGTAACAGTTACTACATTAGTGTAACCACTATTGCGTTAGTGTATCAGTTACTACATTAGTGTAACCGTTACTGCATTATACCCCTTTTACACCGGAGCTAAAATCCGGGTTTTTGAAGGGTTAACCCAGGCAGCTCCCTGGTGTAAAAGGGAAGAGAGTTGGATCGCCGGGTCGAGCGCAAACCAACCCAGGTGACTAGCAGGGTTTAACACGGGCGTAGCCCGTGAAACCCTGCTGTGAGAACAGCGCACTCCGGGTCACGATGACCTGGAGTGCGCTGCTAGCCGGCCGATTGGTCCGGCTTCAGTGGCGCTTGGAGATGACGTCATCTCCAAGAGACCACTTTCACTCCGCAAAAGCCGGGTCTATGCAGACCCGACTGCGGTGTGAGCGGCGCTGACTGGGGAATATCCCGAGTCGGCGCTGGCAAAATTCCGGGTCTGATCCGGATAGGAACTTTGGGGGTCATTCAGACCCGCTCGCGATCGGCAGTATGCTCGCAAGCGGGTCGATGTTCCCCACTGCACATGCGCACGACGGAGGAAGCTCCGTCGTGCGCATGCGCGAGACCCGGGGAGCGACGGGCTTTCCATGTTGATTGACAGCACGCCCCCTTTGGTGGGCGTGCTGGGGGAGTGCCTGCCAGACGGAGGCGTTCCCATGGGAACGCCTACCGTCTCAAGCCGGCCCCACTGACAACACTAGTGATGTCAGTGGGAGTGATTTTGGCTCTGATAGAGCCAAAATCACTCCAGGGCTTGCGGCAGCGAGACCCTACCGCAGGGACTCCATCGCAAGCCCGATGGTCACAATGGTCAAGACCATCGCGACCATCATCATGGACGCTCGCTATAGCTGTGGGTGGTCACCCACAGCTATACAAGCGTCCAGGAGGGCGCTCCATTTTCATGGAGGAGGGCCCTGATTCAGAGCGAGCGCTCTGGTCAGAGCGTTCAGCTCTGAATCAGGCCCTTTGTTCCAACTCCGGGTCAGACCCGGAATTTAGGTGGAAAAGGGGTATTAGTGTATCAGTTACTACATTAGTGTAACCGCTACTGCGTTAGTGTATCAGTTACTACATTAGTGTAACCGTTACTGCGTTAGTGTTTCAGTTACTACATTAGTGTAACTGCTACTGCGCTAGTGTATCAGTTACTACATTACTACATTAGTGTAACCGCTACTGCGTTAATGTATCAGTTACTACATTAATACATTAGTGTAACCGCTACTGCGCTAGTGTATCAGTTACTACATTACTACATTAGTGTAACCGTTACTGCGTTAGTGTATCAGTTACTACATTACTACATTAGTGTAACCACTACTGCGTTAGCGTATCAGTTACTACATTAGTGTAACCGTTACTGCATTAGTGTATCAGTTACTACATTAGTGTAACCGTTACTGCGTTAGTGTATCAGTTACTACATTAGTGTAACCACTACTGCGTTAGTGTATCAGTTACTACATTTCTACATTAGTGTAACCGTTACTGAGTTAGTGTATCAGTTACTACATTAGTGTAACCGCTACTGTGCTAGTGTATCAGTTACTACATTAGTGTAACCGTTACTGCGTTAGTGTATCAGTAACTACATTAGTGTAACCGCTACTGTGCTAGTGTATCAGTTGCTACTTTACTGTAACCACTACTGCGTTAGTGTATCAGTTACTACATTAGTGTAACCGTTACTGCATTAGTGTATCAGTTACTACATTAGAGTAACCGCTACTGCGTTAGTGTATCAGTTACTACATTAGTATAACCACTACTGCGTTAGTGTATCAGTTACTACATTAATGTAACCGCTACTGTGTTAGTGTATCAATTACTACATTAGTGTAACCGTTACTGCGCTAGTGTATCAGTTACTACATTACTACATTAGTGTAACCGTTACTGTGTAAGTGCATCAATTACTACATTACTACATTAGTGTAACCGCTACTGCGTTAGTGTATCAGTTACTACATTAGTGTAACTGCTACTGCGTTAGTGTATCAGTTACTACATTAGTGTAACCACTAATGCGTTAGTGTATCAGTTACTACATTACTACATTAGTGTAACGGCTACTGCGTTAGTGTATCAGTTACTACATTACTACTTTACTGTAACCGTTACTGTGTTAGTGTATCAGTTACTACATTACTACATTAGTGTAACCGTTACTGCGTTAGTGTATCAGTTACTACATTACTACATTAGTGTAACCGCTACTGCATTAGTGTATCAGTTACTACATTAGTGTAACCGCTACTGCGTTAGTGTATCAGTTACTACATTACTCCATTAGTGTAACCATTACTGCGCTAGTGTATCAGTTACTACATTACTATATTAGTGTAACCGTTACTGCGTAAGTGCATCAGTTACTACATTAGTGTAATCGCTACTGCGTTAGTCTATCAGTTACTACATTACTACATTAGTGTAACCGCTACTGCGTTAGTGTATCAGTTACACTAACGCAGTAACTGATACACTAACGCTATAGCGGTTACACTAATGTACTAATGTAGTAACTGATACTACATTAGTGTAACTGCTACTGCGCTAGTGTATCAGTTACTACATTAGTACATTAGTGTAACCAGTACTGCGTTAGTGTATCAGTTACTACATTAGTGTAACCGATACTACGTTAGTGTATCAGCTACTACATTACTATAACCGCTACTGCGTTAGTGTATCAGTTACTACATTACTGTAACCGTTACTGTGTTAGTGTATCAGTTACTACATTACTACATTAGTGTAACCGTTACTGCGTAAGTGCATCAGTTACTACATTACTACATTAGTGTAACCGTTACTGCGTTAGTGTATCAGTTACTACATTACTACATTAGTGTAACCGCTACTGCGTTAGTGTATCAGTTACTACATTACTACATTAGTGTAACCGTTACTGCTTTAGTGTATCAGTTACTACATTACTACATTAGTGTAACCGCTACTGCATTAGTGTATCAGTTACTACATTATTGTAACCGCTACTGCGTTAGTGTATCAGTTACTACATTACTACATTAGTGTAACCATTACTGCTCTAGTGTATCAGTTACTACATTACTATATTAGTGTAACCGTTACTGCGTAAGTGCATCAGTTACTACATTAGTGTAATCGCTACTGCGTTACTGTATCAGTTACTACATTAGTGTAACCACTACTGCGTTAGTCTATCAGTTACTACATTACTACATTAGTGTAACCGCTACTGCGTTAGTGTATCAGTTACACTAACGCAGTAACTGATACACTAACGCTATAGCGGTTACACTAATGTACTAACTGATACTACATTAGTGTAACTGCTACTGCGCTAGTGTATCAGTTACTACATTAGTACATTAGTGTAACCAGTACTGCGTTAGTGTATCAGTTACTACATTAGTGTAACCGATACTACGTTAGTGTATCAGCTACTACATTACTATAACCGCTACTGCGTTAGTGTATCAGTTACTACATTACTGTAACCGTTACTGTGTTAGTGTATCAGTTACTACATTACTACATTAGTGTAACCGTTACTGCGTAAGTGCATCAGTTACTACATTACTACATTAGTGTAACCGCTACTGCGCTAGTGTGTCAGTTACTACATTAGTACATTAGTGTATCCGCTACTGCGTTAGTATATCAGTTACTACATTAGTACATTAGTGTAACCGCTACTGCGTTAGTGTATCAGTTACTACATTAATGTAACCGCTACTGCGTTAGTGTACCAGTTACTACATTACACAATATACACTTTATACAATTATGAGAAATCCTCCCACAGACTGCATAGATCCTATTATCTTAAATACAACCCAAGAGCAATAGTGCGCCTATACAAGTCACTTACCTGACAGATATTAAGGCAGGGACAGTGGTATATGGTAAGCCTGGTAACCGAGGAAGGAGGGGCTCTTTACATCCAACTGTAAATGACGCTCAAAGTGATTCAACACAAGAAATTAGACTTCAAGTATGTGACTTGTATTCCAGAAACAACAGCTGATAAATGACAAGGGGGCCTGGGGGTTCTGCCTGTTTGCACTGCATTGGAATGTGTTTGCATATCTTTCCCATATGCTTCTGTCTATTACACATGTGGGAGATTTCCATATTCAATTTGGAAAATGTGATGGGCGAATATATGTAAAAATTTATTTTACTTGACAACTGATGAATATTAATATTTGACACACTACTTATACAACACATTAAATTCAGAATGAAATCCTATTGGTAAAAGCAAGAGCATGAAGAGCACAATTACATAGGAAGAATATAACACTACTTCCACTAGTGATTATTAACTGCATATTTTCTAGTAAATATTATTGTATATACTTGTGCACAATACATTACTTTCATAGTAAAAGTCATATTATCCATAGTATTCTTGTACCTCAGCATTTTCTTCATGAGATGATACCCTGATTTTCGTACTAACACACACAATAACACAGCAATGACAAGTAATATATTATGACAGTAATAACACTGCAGTGGATTGACAATATATTGCAAACTGATCAAGTGTTGAGGATGGCAGAATATATGTGAGTGTGATACACCTCCACGATCTTGTTACTATGAAATATTAATCTGATATTGTTGTTCCTGTTGACTTCATTATCCCTTTATTGATAGCGTTCGTGTGGGTGGGGTGGGATCTTGTTGGAAAGTATCCAAAGTTTAAACTCCATATTTTCTTGCTGGACTGATTCAATTAGGGGTTTATTATCGAAGTGTCAGTTTGTATAACCCAGTACTGCTCACCATGTTTATGCCCGATATTTAAAAGGGCAATGCTTTTAATAGCCGTGTCTTTCTAGTAAAAGCATTACCCTTTTAAATGGGTTGGGTACAGGATTCTGGCGGTCGGATTATCGACAGCGACATCCCGACAGGATTAGGTAAGTGTAGTAACCCTAACCCTCCCCCTAACCCACCTTTTCAGCAGCATAACGAAAACCCTCCCGCAGCCTAACCCTAATTCTCCCTGCAGCCCAACCCTAATCTTCCCCCTAACACTAATCGTCAAGATGTCAGCGGTCGGGATTTCAGAGCCAGTGTTCTGACTGCCAGGATGCAGACTAGTACTGTGCTAGTGTATCAGTTGCTACTTTACTGTAACCACTACTGCGTTAGTGTATCAGTTACTACATTAGTGTAACCGTTACTGCATTAGTGTATCAGTTACTACATTAGAGTAACCGCTACTGCGTTAGTGTATCAGTTACTACATTAGTATAACCACTACTGCGTTAGTGTATCAGTTACTACATTAATGTAACCGCTACTGTGTTAGTGTATCAATTACTACATTAGTGTAACCGTTACTGCGCTAGTGTATCAGTTACTACATTACTACATTAGTGTAACCGTTACTGTGTAAGTGCATCAATTACTACATTACTACATTAGTGTAACTGCTACTGCGTTAGTGTATCAGTTACTACATTAGTGTAACTGCTACTGCGTTAGTGTATCAGTTACTACATTAGTGTAACCACTAATGCGTTAGTGTATCAGTTACTACATTACTACATTAGTGTAACGGCTACTGCGTTAGTGTATCAGTTACTACATTACTACTTTACTGTAACCGTTACTGTGTTAGTGTATCAGTTACTACATTACTACATTAGTGTAACCGTTACTGCGTTAGTGTATCAGTTACTACATTACTACATTAGTGTAACCGCTACTGCATTAGTGTATCAGTTACTACATTAGTGTAACCGCTACTGCGTTAGTGTATCAGTTACTACATTACTCCATTAGTGTAACCATTACTGCGCTAGTGTATCAGTTACTACATTACTATATTAGTGTAACCGTTACTGCGTAAGTGCATCAGTTACTACATTAGTGTAATCGCTACTGCGTTAGTCTATCAGTTACTACATTACTACATTAGTGTAACCGCTACTGCGTTAGTGTATCAGTTACACTAACGCAGTAACTGATACACTAACGCTATAGCGGTTACACTAATGTACTAATGTAGTAACTGATACTACATTAGTGTAACTGCTACTGCGCTAGTGTATCAGTTACTACATTAGTACATTAGTGTAACCAGTACTGCGTTAGTGTATCAGTTACTACATTAGTGTAACCGATACTACGTTAGTGTATCAGCTACTACATTACTATAACCGCTACTGCGTTAGTGTATCAGTTACTACATTACTGTAACCGTTACTGTGTTAGTGTATCAGTTACTACATTACTACATTAATGTAACCGTTACTGCGTAAGTGCATCAGTTACTACATTACTACATTAGTGTAACCGTTACTGCGTTAGTGTATCAGTTACTACATTACTACATTAGTGTAACCGCTACTGCATTAGTGTATCAGTTACTACATTAATGTAACCGCTACTGCGTTAGTGTATCAGTTACTACATTACTACATTAGTGTAACCGTTACTGCTTTAGTGTATCAGTTACTACATTACTACATTAGTGTAACCGCTACTGCATTAGTGTATCAGTTACTACATTAGTGTAACCGCTACTGCGTTAGTGTATCAGTTACTACATTACTACATTAGTGTAACCATTACTGCTCTAGTGTATCAGTTACTACATTACTATATTAGTGTAACCGTTACTGCGTAAGTGCATCAGTTACTACATTAGTGTAATCGCTACTGCGTTAGTGTATCAGTTACTACATTAGTGTAACCACTACTGCGTTAGTCTATCAGTTACTACATTACTACATTAGTGTAACCGCTACTGCGTTAGTGTATCAGTTACACTAACGCAGTAACTGATACACTAACGCTATAGCGGTTACACTAATGTACTAACTGATACTACATTAGTGTAACTGCTACTGCGCTAGTGTATCAGTTACTACATTAGTACATTAGTGTAACCAGTACTACGTTAGTGTATCAGCTACTACATTACTATAACCGCTACTGCGTTAGTGTATCAGTTACTACATTACTGTAACCGCTACTGCGTTAGTGTATCAGTTACTACATTACTGTAACCGTTACTGTGTTAGTGTATCAGTTACTACATTACTACATTAGTGTAACCGTTACTGCGTAAGTGCATCAGTTACTACATTACTACATTAGTGTAACCGCTACTGCGCTAGTGTGTCAGTTACTACATTAGTACATTAGTGTATCCGCTACTGCGTTAGTATATCAGTTACTACATTAGTACATTAGTGTAACCGCTACTGCGTTAGTGTATCAGTTAATACATTAATGTAACCGCTACTGCGTTAGTGTACCAGTTACTACATTACACAATATACACTTTATACAATTATGAGAAATCCTCCCACAGACTGCATAGATCCTATTATCTTAAATACAACCCAAGAGCAATAGTGCGCCTAATACAAGTCACTTACCTGACAGATATTAAGGCAGGGACAGTGGTATATGGTAAGCCTGGTAACCGAGGAAGGAGGGGCTCTTTACATCCAACTGTAAATGACGCTCAAAGTGATTCAACACAAGAAATTAGACTTCAAGTATGTGACTTGTATTCCAGAAACAACAGCTGATAAATGACAAGGGGGCCTGGGGGTTCTGCCTGTTTGCACTGCATTGGAATGTGTTTGCATATCTTTCCCATATGCTTCTGTCTATTACACATGTGGGAGATTTCCATATTCAATTTGGAAAATGTGATGGGCGAATATATGTAAAAATTTATTTTACTTGACAACTGATGAATATTAATATTTGACACACTACTTATACAACACATTAAATTCAGAATGAAATCCTATTGGTAAAAGCAAGAGCATGAAGAGCACAATTACATAGGAAGAATATAACACTACTTCCACTAGTGATTATTAACTGCATATTTTCTAGTAAATATTATTGTATATACTTGTGCACAATACATTACTTTCATAGTAAAAGTCATATTATCCATAGTATTCTTGTACCTCAGCATTTTCTTCATGAGATGATACCCTGATTTTCGTACTAACACACACAATAACACAGCAATGACAAGTAATATATTATGACAGTAATAACACTGCAGTGGATTGACAATATATTGCAAACTGATCAAGTGTTGAGGATGGCAGAATATATGTGAGTGTGATACACCTCCACGATCTTGTTACTATGAAATATTAATCTGATATTGTTGTTCCTGTTGACTTCATTATCCCTTTATTGATAGCGTTCGTGTGGGTGGGGTGGGATCTTGTTGGAAAGTATCCAAAGTTTAAACTCCATATTTTCTTGCTGGACTGATTCAATTAGGGGTTTATTATCGAAGTGTCAGTTTGTATAACCCAGTACTGCTCACCATGTTTATGCCCGATATTTAAAAGGGCAATGCTTTTAATAGCCGTGTCTTTCTAGTAAAAGCATTACCCTTTTAAATGGGTTGGGTACAGGATTCTGGCGGTCGGATTATCGACAGCGACATCCCGACAGGATTAGGTAAGTGTAGTAACCCTAACCCTCCCCCTAACCCACCTTTTCAGCAGCATAACGAAAACCCTCCCGCAGCCTAACCCTAATTCTCCCTGCAGCCCAACCCTAATCTTCCCCCTAACACTAATCGTCAAGATGTCAGCGGTCGGGATTTCAGAGCCAGTGTTCTGACTGCCAGGATGCAGACTACATCCCCTTTTAAATATCGGGTTTAAACACAATCTATAGTGCCGGGTTTTACAATTTGACGCTTCATAAATAACCCCTAGACTTTAGTGATTAGCATCTCAGGAACAGTATGCATACCTCTGACTTATAGAGCAAAGTGTCCTTTTTACATAACACAGGCAAATACTATAGATGTCGAACTAGTAACATGCAGTGCTGGATTACCAGCAAGGCAGCCAGAGCGGTCACCCAATGGCTCCCAGACATGGAGGCTATTGGGTTACATACATCACCAGTGTGGTGGGCACTGTCACATATGTGAACCTTGTGGCTTTGTGTGGTGGCTTGTGAAGCCACACATAGCCGGCATTATGGTGTTCACAAGTGGAAAACATAACTGCACACAGTAGTGCCAAACAGTCCTAGCCCAGTCACCACAGAGCTGCTGCCCCTAGCAAAATAGCATTTGCAAACAAAAATGTGCCATATTCCCCCATCTTAGGAACAACCATCCCAGTGTTTATAGCGCTGGGTCTATTACCCACACCCATTGTGAAGCACATTGCTACAATTGTTGTATCCAACTATTTTAAACAAAACAGACTCTTTACACCTACAAATAAAATGATACTTCGGCATGACACCCAACTCCAACTCTCACCACTTCCTTTTACTGATGCCTGCAAGAGAAAGAATGACAGACACATAGTGGTTTGAGTCTCTTTGTAAACTTACTAAACCCTGTATTTGAGATAGTAATATTGTATTGGACATTGAATTTGTGTATCAAGCATAATATAACTTTTGTCATGAAGTGCCATGCAGAAATGTGTAAATATCAGAGATGGCTGCAGTAACTATCTGTACTACACAGGTTGGTGTCACATGCTCTACTGTTCTTCTGCACAATGCAGTTCTGCAAATGCTAATTTGTTTCTGTCTCTTTCTTTCTCAAATTGCACATTGCAATATACAGTACATGAAAAGTGTAACATTTTCCCCATTTCAGCATTCAAATATAATGATGTCCTCACTGAAACACTTTTGGGGAAAGATTTGCACTGGTGAATGGTGAACGAGGTAGATGATTTATTTCACCCATTGCTGGGAGTGAAGCTGTTTGCCAAGCCCTGAACAAAATATGCACATAAACATTTTAATAAGAGAAACTTATAATAAAAGTTATTTATGTCACAGGCCTTACATTAAATGGTTTATTGATAAGTGTTCATGGAATGACACACATTAGACATGTAATGTGACTTCTCTTGACTATAAAGTGTTAATTTACACATGTAAATAGAAGAATCTTTTCTGTTTGGGAGATGCACAGCATTCTCAATTTGATATCACAACTGTGCCTGCACATAAAACGTTATGGATGTGATACAGAAACATTGTATTCATTTTGAAATCCTTATGTATGTTTTGCATCTTAACAAAAAACATTCTCATATAACCAGCGCTGGGTGACTATATGTGACTCACAAATAATTGAGGAAACAGCACATATATAAAAAAATGTACATCTATATAAGCGAGAAAGCGTATCTGTCAGTCTATCTGTCCTTTATGCACGGCCAGTTTTGGAGCTAGGGCCTGATTCAGACCCGCTCGCTGCCGGAGGCAGCTCGCAGGTCTGATGAGCGTGTTTTTTTTTTCTTCCTCCAGCCCGCTCACAAAGCTGTGGGTGACCACCCACAGCTTGTACGAGCGGCCTGGAGATGGTCGCGATTATCGCGACCATCAAGCTTGCGACGAGACCCTCTGGTAGGGTCTCGGCTCCCGCAAGCCTGAGTGGACTTCCTGCTCTAATAGAAGGCTCTGAATCAGGGCCAGACAGCGCTGGTGCAGTTTGAATCTGGCGCCGATCACAAGCCAATCAGAGCTTTCAGACCGGCAGCCAATCAGGAGCTGCCACTGCCGATTTGGCTGCTGGTCCGTGAGCTCTGATTGCCTCGCAATGGCAGCCTGCCAGTACGCCGGCTGTAATCAGAGTGGTGGGCCGGCACCAAATCAACACCGCTGACACCTGGGCCCCCCTCAGTTGCAGCAAAAGCTGCACGATGTGACACAAGATCTAACGTGCATGATCAAATGATTTGGCAATCTTTAGATCGTGCATGATAGAGACACAGATGCTTGCACGGATCAGTGAGATCCGTAATGCATGTATCTGTAATAAAAAAATTAATACAAAGTGAAAAAAACGGCGTGTCCCCCTCCCCCCCCAAAGCACAACCAGCCCTGGGCTTTTGTGATCCAGTATTGGTTATGCTAAATACAGGGGACAAACGACATAAGTGTCCCCTGTATTTAGTGCAACCAGCACTGGGCTCTGACCCGGTCCTGTTCTGGAAATACAGAGGAAGAAATGCATAGGGTTCCCCTGTATTTACCAGAACCAGCAATTTTTTCTAGGGTGGGGGGTGGTAATGACACAGCCAGGGGAGCCCATTCACTGGGACCCCCAACCAAAGCATTACCCCTGACTGCTAGTTAGCCCAGGGGAGTCTCCAATAAAGGAGTCTCCCTCTCCAGGGCACCCCAGGCCTAGGCTGATAGCCCAGCGCTATCCCCGGCACCCCTGAGCGGTAGGTGGTGGGTTGATTGTGTTAAATGTGTGGTGTAAAAAATAGATTAATAAGATTGTCTTTTGCTGTGGAACTACAGGTCCCAGCAAGCATCCCCCGCATGCTGATACTTGGAGAACCACAAGTACCAGCATGCAGGGCATTATGGGCCCGCTGGCACCTAAAGGTCCACAGCAAAAGCAATATTAAAAAAAAAAAAACAGAACACACACACCGTAGAAAGTAAAGAAAAATGTATGACCAGAGCTAGAAACACAGTTAAGAATGATGGAAGGTTTCACAATAAATCAAATAGAGTTTATTAGATAATCTAAAATCTGCAGTCTGCTATTTTATATAAATGATTCTAATGCTAAAAATGCATGCCAATGTTAACAAAGCAATAAAAGACAATAAATGAATAATAGACGCCACTTAGATCTGCTCCTATAGTGTTATTATATTGGACGTGAAAGTTCTCTCAATGTCCCAGAGAAGAAAGTTTTTTAGCAGCAATATAAACTTTACCAAATTCAATGGCTGATGTAGTTTTAATGGAAATCCTCTGGCATCCAGCAAATCCACAAGAAGTTCTGAAGCACTAGCTAAAAGGAGTCATCCAATGCTGCAGTAGTTATCACAATGGGGAACAGAGAGTCCAAATGAAAAAGTCCCAAAAAGTCCAAGGATTGTGGGTCAGGGATGCCTTGAGAAAGCCTGACTGATGAAACCGCCGTAGGCTATCTGTAACCGATTCATAATGTCATGTAACTAAATTCAATGTTAATATGTTGCTAAATGGACATAAACTCCAGCCATTGATGTCTAATGCTGGCCATACACGCTACAATTATCGGGACGATACGCCCGATATCGGCGGATCGCCGCGATAATTGTAGCGTGTGGGGGGGCGACCGAGGGTTAAATATTGCTCGGTTGGGCATGCTGGATTGTCCAGCATGCCCGTCCGATGCGATATTTAGCGGGTAAACTGTCGGCCGCATCGGGCAGTGTATGCCCAGCGCAGCCGACAGACAGACATTTCCTGTGTTCCTTCCTACGGAAGGAACAGGGAAATGTCTCCGCCCCCGGGGCGGAGCGCGGATGTCGGGCTATACACTGTGAGATTTCTCTCACAGTGTATGCCGGCGACTTCTGCGGCTGGCAGGCTGCCAGATAAAATGTCTGTCGGTCTGACAGGCATTTTATCTGGTAGTGTATGCCCAGCATAAGTTAAAATGATATATGCGCTATACATAGTGCTGAGACTAATTGCTATTGCCTACGATAATTGAAAGGTATGTTAAATATATGAGGCCTATGCTCCAGCTACTGATGAAAAAAATGATACATGTGCTATACACAGCGCTGGGAATGATTGCAATTGCCTAAAGGTTCAGCTGCATTACTGTATACATGAATACCCAGAGCTGCAAAGGTTAACATTTTGACATATAAAACCTTTTTTATGGTATGTGATTCACACACATGATATAATGGGAACTATTAATATATATCACATGTAGTGAAGACCCATTAATACTAGGTATGTTGACCAACTATATACTAACATAATATACCTGCTGTGTGGGATTAAACCTTATAGCTAAGAGACCTAAAACTACAACATATATTTGTATAAACTGCATAGCTAAGAAATATTCACAATAAGCATTGCATGACAATACATAAGGATAAGACATCTAAGCATAGGAAGAGAAGACATTGTATCAGTTTGGAATACTGACTATACACATTATCAGTCACTGCATTGTTTGATACAATTTGCTACTTCATTTTAAAGGAGATGATGAAGGCATTTAGCCTTAGGAAATAATTTCAACATAAATAACAGAACAAACTATAATGAGTAATGAACCACTGTGTTACTAAACACTGATTGTAATGAAAGAATTACAAATTGACCATGGTTTAGTTTATTACACGTTAATTTTCATCTCTTTTGCACAATTCTATCTTTTTATATTTCACCATCTTAACAAATTTAATACAGTGAGATATTTTAATGCATACCTATTAAAAATATTAAATTTTAACTTACCAACATTAGTCCCAGCGCACCAGTTAAAACTACTTACTTTTCTTCTTTGTAAACGTGATTTCTATAATGTTTAAGTAGTAGGTAGCACTTCAACAAATATACAAAAGAAACAATACCCAGCGCTAATATAAAATATAATAAGGTATTTATAAAATTTTTTTAGAAACCATCACAATATTTATATGAATGAGCAGCAGATTGAATCGATGTGCTTGTGGCAGCACATAAATACACCTGGGAACCAGGTGTACCAAAAATGTAAAAAGGTTTGAATATCTGTGCTAATATAAATGTGTCTTAAAGAGGACTGATGTGAACGAATAACCACTAACACACAGATTATAATACAGGTTGAGTTTCCCATATCCAAAATGCTTGGGACCAGGGGTATTTTGGATAACGGAATATTCCGTATTTTGGAATAATTGCATACCATAATTAAATATCTTTGGAATAGGACCCAAATATACACACATAATGCATTTATGTGTTATATACACCTTATACACAGCCTGCAGGTAATTTTATAAATATTTTCAATAATATTGTGGCTCAAAGTTTGTGTACATGCAAGAAATTAATTTATGTTTCATATACACCTTATACACACAGCCTGAAGGTAATTGTATACAATATTTTTAATACTTTGTGCCTTAGACAAAGTTTGTGTACATTGAACCATCAAAAATCAAAGGTTTCATTATCTCAGTTATGCCAAAAAAAATCCGTATTTCGGAATATTTGGATATGGGAGACTCAACCTGTATATAAATATGTTTACTATTATGATTCAATTGACAATGTAAAAAACAAATTAACAATCACAGACAATTAACAATCAATATAAAATTATTGGACATATTTTGCCAATAAGTAGATATATTTTATGTATAAAAAATTATCGCTGGAGGAGGTGGATCCAAAAAAATATAGTATTTATATAGACAATTGTTATCATCCATAATATGGATGTGCGTTATTCCATGTATATCCACATCTGCAGTAAGTAATTGTTGATTTCACCATGGGTTAAATAAACTGATGTTCAATCGTATTAGGCTCCATAGAGCTGCATGTCCTGAAAGGCAATGTCATAGAGGATTACCTTGCGAATTGCATAGTCCACATCCAGGTGGTGCAGGTGAGGAAGGAGGCTGATGTCCTTGGAGAGACGGAAATGTAGCGGATCCTTTATAATTAGATGATATTGATCCTGCCGCATCTCAATCCAAGCCTCTACTCCAGCTGCCGGCAAATATCCAGCGGGACCGCGAGTCTATTTATTGGCAAAATATGTCCAATAATTTTATATTGATTGTTAATTGTCTGTGATTGTTAATTTGTTTTTTACATTGACTGGTCAATTGAATCATAATAGTAAACATATTTATATATTATAATCTGTGTGTTAGTGGTTATTCGTTCACATCAGTCCTCTTGGAGACACATTTATATTAGCACAGATATTCACACCTTTTTACAGCACCTCAGCAAGCTTTATATTTAATCTGTAGATACAGATGAACTGAGTAACAGCTAATTGGAGAGAGGACTAACGAAACTGTAAACTACATAATAGATGGCTGGTGCGGGATTGGCGCTCTATTTGGAACTACTGTTATCTCACATACTCACCTATGTATCCCTGAAGCCATCATGTCCCCTTGTCCAGTAGATTATCCAATGGGTGTAACTGTAAAAAAAATCCGATACTCACCTCCTCCTATGCATGGATGACGTCCTCTTCTGCCCATGTAGCATCCACTGGCTTGGTAAAACAAAAAAACGGAAATACCCGTACCCATGAACTTAGTACTGTCCTCAAAGGAATGACAGCTCAGCGGCAGGATTTCATTATGGTGAGAACCGCTCATTGGCTGAGAGGCGGAAGGCTCGCCTCTCACAGCCAATGAGCGCTCAGCACCGGGATTTCCAAAGTAAAATCCTGCCGCTGAGCCGTCATTCAGGTAGTACTGTCCTTAGAGGACAGTACTAAGGGCCTGATTCAGCTTGGATCGCAGTTGCTAACTTGTGTGCTATTCTGTAGGCAGGTCTTAGGCGAATATATGCAAATGCTGCATTCGCAATGCTGTCGCACGGCTAACATACACATGCCCTCTGCCTACGCTCACATTCATAACACCACCCAAACCAGGCCAAACATCGGACACATCAATGGACATCGAACCCACACTCAGAATTGCAGCAGGTCAGACCTAACTCACAAATTGCTAACTTTCCAGGTCATGTGGAAAGCTCAGGTTAATTTATGCACGCCCGCGCAATGGCGTTCAAACTCACAGGCACGCCTGCGTTTTCCCGACCACAGCCAGTCACCATGCCCAAATGCTCTGTGCCTGTCAATCAATCTGCTAATGCACTGCGTGGCGAGTTTGATGCATACGTATGCGCAGTAAGCACCAATCAACGGATTGCGTACACAATAGAAAGTGCGATCCAAGCTGAATCAGGCCCTTAGTTTGTGTGTCCGGGTATTTCCGTTTTTTTTGTTTTGCCAAATCAGTGGATGCTACATGGGCAGAAGAGGACGTCATCCATGCATAGGAGGAGGTGAGTATCAGATTTTTTTTACAGGTACACCCATTGGATAATCTACTGGACAAGGAGACAAGATGACATAGGTGAGTATGTGAGATAGTGTGTGTGCATGAAGTTGCATGTATGTTTTAATAAAGTTTTACTTTCTACGGTGTGTGTGTTCTGTCATTGTTTAATATTGCTTTTGCTGTGGAACTACAGGTGCCAGCAGGCCCGCAATGCCCTGCATGCTGGTACCTGTGATTCTCCAAGTACCAGCATGCGAGGAAGGCTTGCTGGGACCTGTAGTTCCACAGCAAAAGACAATATTTTTAACTATTTCAAATTCACCACACTACATAATCAACCCGGCACCACCGTCCAGGGGTGCCGGGGATAGCCCCGGACTATCAGCCTAGGCCTGGGGTGCCCTGGAGAGGGGGACCCCTTTTTTGGGGGGGTCCCCAGCCTGGGCTGACTAGCGGTCAGGGGTAATACTTTGTCTGGGGGACCTGGTGAAAAGGCTCCCCTAGCTGTGGCATTACCCCCCCGCGCTAGAAAAAGTTCAGTGCTAGTTCTGGTAAATACAGGTAAACCCTACGCATTTTTTCCCCCTATATTTACAGAACCAGGATCGGATCAGAGCCCAGTGCTAGTTGCGCCAAATACAGGGGACCCCTATGTTGTTTGTCCCTTGTATTTAGCACAACCAGTACTGGGTCACAAAAGCCCGGGCTGGTTGTGCTTTGAGGGGGATGGGTACGCTGTTTTTTGTTTTTTTTTCACTTTGTATTAATTTTTTAGAAAAGATGCATAGACTAATCTCACTGATCCGTCCATGCATCTGTGTCTTTTGTCACAGGTGCTTGCCGCACGGATCGCACTGATCCATGCTGCATCAGTGCCTTGATGCATGCATGACGGATCTCTCTGATCCATGCATGCAGCATCATGCAGATCTGAACGACATATCGTTGGTGCATACACACTGAACGCTATGCCGCCGGATTGTGTAGGAGATCGTCAAACCTTGCCTGCAGTAGGCAATATTTGACGATACGATGTACGACCCGCGGGTACACGCATCGGCATCGTGAGTGGTCACTCATAATTTGGACATATTTTACATGATTTGTAGGTTCCAATGCGTCGAAATTGGGCGAATCGTGTAAAATATCTTAAGGCACCTTTAGGGTTCTGCAGATTTCCAATGGCCCATCTGCGTCTTCAGATGCATGCAACGGATCTGAGAAGTCTGCAGTGAGAGTCTTTTTACAAAAGATATCTCCTGCTGCATCAACATAGCTTCTCAGATCAGCTGCTACCGAGGACGTAGCACGAATACCACTTACATCCACCTCTGAATCAGGCCCATAGTTAAAATAGTCTGTATATTCCTGGTAAACCTGTATAGTGTAGTGGGTGTCCCTCCTGCGGCATTTACCATCAAAGCACAAGAAGGGCATGGCAATGCAAAATAGTCATCTTTAGATGCATCATCGACACTGTCTTATGGCAGGTGCAGTTTCTCCATCTGAGTATGGCCTTCTATGTGAGTGGTTGTGCAACACACCCTCTGTGAACACTGCCTACATGACAACGCGGTTACAGCCCAGTTAAGTCTACTTCAACGTAAGTGGAGATGCCTCTGAAAGGTGTACAATTCAGCCCCATCTGTAGTCACGTACACTTGTTTCTGGACCATGCATGTGCAGTGCAAAAACACACAAGATACAATCCGCACAGTTGCGTACGTTACACTCTGTACCACCTATCTGTATACCTTACTTATTATGTTGCAAGTAATTAAGTAAATGCTAAAATGCACATGACTGTTTTGTTCTCTACAGGTTGGTACGTGATCCCGGTGCTGATAATGCCAGCATTCAGAATCCTGGCGGCGTAATCCCGATGGTGGAAATCCCGACAAATGCAGGTAAGTATTCTAACCATTACTTTAACCCTACCTCTAACCCACCTTTCCTACAGCCTCACCCTAACCCACCCCTCCCGCACCCTCCTCCCTGCAGCCTGGCCCTAACCCTCCCCCATCCTGCAGCCTAAAACTAACACTGCCTTTTTTGCCTAACCCTAACACTCACCGCTGGGTTTACAGCCGCCGGGATTCAGGAGCCAGGATTATTCTGACTGCTGTCTGGATTCCGGTTCTGGGATTCTGTCAGCCGGGATGGTGACTATATCCCGTTCTTTACATATACCAATTTGAAAATAAAATGAATCCGCTGTATTAACTGCTCATCTGGAGACAAATTTTAGTTTTAGATGGAATTAGCCTGTAAACACAGTGTTCTGGCTTTACACTGCTAGTTTAGAATGGAGACAAAAATTGGTATTATTGAGAGGGAGACATATTGTTGATCGAATTTGGAATGAAATTAAAAATATGAAAAGCTCTTGTTTTAAACCCCCATGTATGATGATGATGAATCCATTCATGTGTCACAGTTGTGAAAGATAGAGCATCATCTGAGCAGCAGCTATAATGACAGGGTTGGGGCGGTCAGAATATCGGCGTCGGTATCCTGACTGCTGACATCCCGACGTTAAGTACTAGGGTCAGGGGTTAGGCACTAGGGGGAGGGTTAGGGTTAGGCTGCGGGGGGGGATGGAAGATTAGGGTTTGGTTGCGGGAGGGGAGGGTTAGGATTAGGCTGCGGGAAAGGTGGGTTAGGATCCTTACCTAATTCTGTCGGGGTTATGACTGTTGGGATGCCGTTGTCGGGATTCTGACCCCCAACTCATAATGACAAGCTCCCACAGTGACCAGTAGTGCTATTCCTCATATTCTATAGATTGTAAGCTTGCGAGCAGTGCCTTCTTACCTATATATCTGTCTGTTATTACCCAGTTTTGTTCTATTAATGTTTACAATTGTAAAGCGCAACGGAATATGCTGCGCTATATAAGAAACTGTTAATAAATAAATAAAATAAATATTATGAAGGCAACATAAATAAATGTTGTTACTGTAGCAATTATTTACTCTATTAATGTCTGTGCTTTTTTGTTTTTATTGCAACCAGTGGCAGGAAATGGCAGCACCAGCCAGCAGAAAATGAATGTGGGTCTGTGTGACAGAGTTTATCACACAGCAGAATGCAGTGAGGAATTTATTATGTGTAGTTTTCCTATTAGTCACACTCACTTCTGTTCCTCTGACATGGAGGCAGGATTCCTCTTCTAGAACATTTCAGATGCTATTAGTTCAACTTTCCGTAAGTGAGGCAACCTACAGGAATGCCTGGGTGACGTCATCAATTTATGTGACGTACAAGGGTGGTCCGGGATTCCGCTCCCCGTGGCTCTCAGTCACACACTGTCCTGAGCAATGAATGAATGAGTCCGTGCTGGAGGGACCGCTCTGTCATCATCTCTCTGTGTGGTTATTACCGGGGAGAGCTGACAGTGAGGGGACCGTGCTACTGATCATCATCCCCCCCCCCCCCCCCCGGTGACACCGGCAGCAGCACTCCCTGTGAGACCCGCACCAAAGCCACGTGACCGCGCGCTAACCGCCCCCCTTCCCTCTCTCTGTCTCCCCCCGCGCGCCACGCCTAGCTCGAGACACAGGCACGGGAGCCCGCGTCGGTTCCGTTAGAGGCTGAGCGACCCGTCACCCGGTTACCCGCCGCCATGTTCAGCTGGGTCAGCAAAGACGCCCGCAGGAAGAAGGAGCCCGAGCTCTTCCAGACGGTGGCTGACGGTCTCCGGCAACTGTACAATCAGAAGCTGCTGCCCCTGGAGGAAACTTACCGCTTCCATGAGTTCCACTCCCCGGCCCTGGAGGACGCTGACTTCCATAACAAGCCCATGGTGCTGCTGGTGGGCCAGTACAGTACGGGGAAGACCACCTTCATCCGGCACCTCATGGAGCAGGACTTCCCCGGCATGAGGATCGGCCCGGAGCCTACCACCGACTCGTTCATCGCCGTCATGCACGGCCCGGTGGAGGGGGTGCTGCCCGGGAACGCGCTGGTGGTGGACCCCAAGAAACCCTTCAGGAAGCTCAGCGCCTTTGGGAACGCCTTCCTGAACAGGTCAGTGCCGGTCACACATCAGCACACCATAGTCCTGTCACTAGCACAGGCCGCCTGCTGTAGAACTAACAGTCCCAGCAGTAGCTGCCTGCTGTTACAGTTAGCTGGGACTGCTAGTTCCACAACAGTTAGGCAGCCACAGTTTGCTTTCCCCTACTTTATGCATTAGGACCCCCAGGAGGTACAGGAGCAGCCTTTGGGAATACATTGTAGAGGCAATAATCCTGTGTGATGCTGGTAACAGGTATGGCTGAAGTTAAAGTTTACACGTAACACGTATGGCTGAAGTTAAAGTTTACTTGTTAGGTTATGTTAGTACCTTTTATATCCTGAACTTTTTACACACACCAACATACACACGTGTGATATAAACCTACCATACTATGGGCCTGATTCAGGGGCGCATGCTATTTGCGTGCGCTCGCTCTGAATCAGGGCGTTCCTTTTTTTTTGACCGGCCTCCAGGCCACTCGCACAGCTGTGGGTGACCACCCACAGCATGTGCGTGCGGCTTGGCGATGGTCGCGATTATCGTGACCATTGGGCTTGCGAGGAGACCCTGTGGTAGGGTCTCAGGTCTCACAAGCCCAAGTGAACTTCCTGCTTTAATAGAGCAGGAAGTCCACTACTGACATCACTAGTGATGTCAGTAGGGCTGCCCACAAATGGCAGGCGTTCCTTCGGGAACACCTCCGTTTGTGCATCCACCCCCCCTCCGCCTACAAAACGGTGCAAGCTGTCGATCAACATCGACAGCCGCACGTCTTGTAGCGAGTCCGGAGCGAGTGATTTCTCACTCGCTTCGGGGCTCGCGCACACGCGCAATGGCCCACCATCGACCCGCTTGCGAGCGGGTCTGAATCAGGTCCCATATCCCTTCAGATTGGGACACATGAAATATACTGGTAGGTTAATTGACCCCTCAACAAAATTATCCCTACCGTGTATGTGTGTGAGCATGTGGTAGGGACTACGGATTGTAAACTCCACTGGGGCAGGGACTGATGTGAATGGGCAGATATTCTCTGTAAAGCGCTGTGGATTATATGTGCTCTATATAAATAACTAAATTAATAAGTTAAACAGGTTCTGTGGCAGGTCAAATGCAGGCTTGAAGTTAGCCAGTCACAGAACCTGTGTAATTCATGAGTGAATATATATATATTTATAATCTAACTACAGCTCCCATGACAGTAGCCAGACATTGGCTATAACAGTTTTTAGTTTAGTATAATGGGTATATAGTTTAACACCTAGGTCAGATATAGATAAAACAGCTGCACAGAGACATTAGTAATAATAAATGCTGGGAAGCTGACTAGATTTGGGCTCCCTGTGGCTCGCGGTTGGGGGGTGAAAATCCCATAAGAGCCAATTCAGCGCGATGTGAATAGCAGCAGAAAGGAGTTCCTTTAGCTCTTTAACTGATCACACTGTTAAATCTGACTAGAGGAGTTTTCCTCGCACCCTCTGCTGTTTTCTGACTTAGGGCCTGATTCAGAGCCGGACGCTCTGACCAGAGCACTCGCTCTGAATCAGGGCCCTCCTCCATAAAAATGGAGCGTCCTCCTGGATGCTGGTATCGCTGTGGGTCACCACCCACAGCATATACGAGCTTTCCAAAAGATGGTCGCGATGGTCTTGACCATCGCGACCATCGGACTTGCGACAGAGACCCTGCGGTAGGGTCTCCCTGCCACAAGCCCTGGAGTGATTTTGGCTCTATCGGAGCCAAAATCACTCCCACTGACATCACTAGTGATGTCAGTGGGGCCGGCTTGAGACGGAGGCGTTCCCATGGGAACGCCTCCGTCTGGCAGGCACGCCCCAGGCACGCCCACCAAAGGGGGCGTGCTGTCAATCAACATCGACAGCACGCCCCCTTTGCTGCGAGACCCGGAGTGATGGGAAGCCCGTCGCTCCCCGGGTCTCGCGCATGCGTACGACGGAGCTCCCTCCGTCGTGCGCATGCGCAGTGGGGAACATCGACCCACTTGCGAGCGTACTGCCGCTCGCGAGTGGGTCTGAATGACCCCCTTAGAGCGGTGCTAACAGCATCGTGGCTGGCACTTAAGTTGGAGAATGGCAGTTACAATGACCAAGCAGGCGCGGTAACGGGCATCTCCCAACTAAGTGCAGGGCGTCATGGGGACAATTGAATAGCTCCGGGAACTCCTTCCCTGCGCTATTCATATCACACTGAATTGAATCGCCTCTTTTGGGTCTTTAGTTGGAGAACTACAAGTCTATTATAACCAAATTCTTGTTGAACTTGTAGTTCCACAATAGCATAAGAAACACACTTGCCTACCTTCAATCTAGAGTAAACCTAGCTCTCTGCTTATGACAGTATATAGCATCCCACTACGGCCCTAACTGTGCGGAGTTTGCATATTCTCCCTGTGTTTGCGTGGGTTTCCTCCGGGTACTCCGGTTTCCTCCCACACTCCAAAAATATACTGGTAGGTTAATTGGCTGCCCACAAAATTGACCATAGTGTGTATGTGCATGTGGTAGGGAATATAGATTGTAAGCTCCACTGGAGCAGGGACTGATGTGAATGGTAAGATATTCTCTGTAAAGCGCTGCGGAATATGTGTGCGCTATATAAATAACTGGTAATAAATAAATAAATAATAAATTACTTAATGCATTGGTACAATCTCTCATCACTACAAATCTTCCTGGTGTACCTACCGTATATACTCGAGTATAAGTCGACCCGATTATAAGCCGAGGTACCTACTTTTACCCCAAAAAACTGGGAAAACTTACTGACTCGAGTATAATCCTAGTGTGGGAAATGGCAGCAGCTGGTAGTGCCCCCAGTAGTAATTCCCCCTGGTTGTGCCCCCAGTAGTAATCCCTCTTGGTAGTGCCCCCAGTGGTAATCCCCCCTTTCAGTGCCTCCAGTAGTAATCCCCCCCTGGTAGTACCCCCAGTAGTAATCCCCCCTTTTAGTGCCCCCTGTAGTAATCCCCCACTGGTAGTGCCCCCTGTAGTAATCCTCCCCTGGTAGTTCCCCCAGTGGTAATCCCCCCTGGTAGTGCCCCCTGTAGTAATCCCCCCCTGGTAGTGCCCCCTGTAGTAATCCCCCCCTTGTAGTTCCCCCAGTGGTAATCCCCCCTTTTAGTGCCCCCTGTAGTAATCGCCCCTTGGTAGTGCCCCCTGTAGTAATCGCCCCCTGGTAGTGCCCCCTGATAATGCCCCCTGTAGTCATCGCCCCCTGTAGTCTCCCCCCCCCCCCCCCTAGTGGAGAGAGACGTGAAAAGAATAAAAAAAAAATAAACACTTACCTTAAACTCCCGCTCCTGGTCCCGCCGCTGTCCGCTCCTCCGGCCGCTTTGCATGGGAGAGACGTCGTCATGACGACGTGTCTCCTATCACCCACTGCGGGAGCCGGAAGATGGCTCCCGCAGTGGGAGCAGCAGCAGCCGCTGAGAGTCTGACAGACTCTCAGCGGCTGCTGATTACACCAAACACGCAGCTGCCGGCTCCGGCGGCTGTGTGTTTGGCAGTGTGTAGCGCTGACCGAACTCCGTCGGGTCAGCGCTACACTTGACTCGAGTATAAGCCGAGGGGGTACTTTTTCAGCACATTTTTTGTGCTGAAAAACTCGGCTTATACTCGAGTATATACGGTAATTACATTAAATTATACATACTATACTTCAAAATGGAAACTAAGGGTGCGTACACACTAGACGACTTTTTGAATGATTTGCCTGATTCGGACGCATTGGAACGTCAATTCGTCAAGTGCTTATGCACTATGTGGTGCAGTGCACGCTCCCGTGGGGTCATCAGCCGCATCGTCAGGTCGGCCCTACATACAGCCCAACCTGACTGCGTGGCAGATGACCCCATGCAGCTGGATGCAGCAGGGTCCGACTTATTATTATTATTACTTTTTATTTATAGGATGCCACAAGTGGTCCGCAGCGCCGTACATACAGTAAAGGGTACACAGAACATTACATTACAATACAGTAACCAAAATATAAACAGAACGCAAGTAACTATTAGCATCATAAATTTTCCATGCACAATACAGCTGGGAAGGTGAAGGCTGTCATAGAAGTGCTAGAGAAGAAGGCTGTGAGACAGTGGGGAGGAGGACCCTGCTCCTAGGAGCTTACAATCTAGGGGAGACAGACAGATGACATGAGGCATGAGTGTGTAGAGGGGGACCTGAGTGTAGGAAGTAGGCGAGGTAGAGATGGCTGTGGCAGGAGGGACAGAGACCTGGTAACATGGTTATGTGGTGGAAGGGTATGCTTTGAGTAACAGGTGGGTTTTCAGTGCACATTTGAAGCTCTGCAAGGTCGGGGAGCGCCTGATCGAGCGAGGAAGCTCATTCCAGTGGAGGGGGGCTGCACGGGCAAAATCTTGGACACGAGCATGAGATGAAGTAAACCGGGTGGAGGAGAGGTAACAGCCATTGGCAGACCGGAGTGAGCGGGAGGGAGTGTGTAAGGAGATGAGGTTGGAGATGTAGGGAGCAGTAGACTTAGAGAGGGCCTTGTATGTGAAGGTGAGGAGTTTGAAGAGGATTCTGTAGGGGAATGGGAGCCAGTGAAGGTTTCGGCAGAGGGGAGCAGCAGAAGTGGAATGGCGGGAGAGGCGGTCGGGCCCCGGATCGTCTAGTGTGCACCAGCCGCCCCGGATCGTCTAGTGTGCACCAGCCGCCCAATATGTCGGCCCGTTGCCAGTCGCATTGCTGAGTGCACCCATCGTTTAGTGTGAATCCAGCTTAAGTGGGAAGCTGTGCCTTTGAAGGCATCTCTGTGAGATATTGGGTGCTTATATTAAAGGGTTCTACGGTCAGCAAATTTGATGCAGCTAAATGTTTTAAATTGTCTCTACATGAGAAATCTTAGCAGAAAATTGTAATACTCTCCAGTTTGCCAATTCCCTTCAGGGAGGCCTAAATCTCTGCTGTTCCAGCAGCCAGCTACACCTGTATTATGCGCTTCAACTATGTTCTGATAATGGCTATATAGCTATAATTTCAGTGTATTTTTCCTGGGCACAGAGAGGGGAATAAAAAAAAAAAGGTTACAGGACAATTGATAAAAATGGTGGAAATATAAAAGAACGTATACATAGAATACATGTATCTAATGCTGGGTACACACTACTAGATATCTTATATAACGTCAAACAATATATTGGTAGCGGATCAGCTCGTATGTACACCCAATATGTCTGAACGACGTAGTTCACACACATATCAGGTCGTGCCGATATATAAGTGCATCTGCATGTATGCACAGACGACCTGCCGACCGGCCGTACACTTCCTGCAGGAACCGTCAACACTGACGCATATTTAAATGCCCTCCCAGTTGTGATTTCTGGCCAGAGATATTGATTGGTAAGTGAGTATAGCTTACTGAGTAGGGCGCTCTCCCACCTTGAGTGTATATAGGAACAAACTATTCCTTTACATTATTGCTTAGCCAGCTGACGGATGTTATTGCCTTTCTGAATCCTGTTCTCAGGATATCCTTCCAAGAGGAAACCAGGAACTTTACTGACATTCCCCTTTTTTTTGGGAGGGGGAGCGGTGGAGGGGTATGAGTTGTCCATTTAAACTTTATATTCTTCTGCATTGTGGTTGAAAATAAACATTTGCCACTGATTTTTCTTCCTTAGTACTGTCTCATTTCATCATTTTCTTTGTTCAGCCATCTGATTGTCTTGTTAAAAGGTGAGGGATGGGTGTCATTAATGTCCTCACTTCTTGTATGTGTGTACTGCAGTTCTCTAAAAGTGACCAATTCAATTACATGCAATGTTTAATTGCAGTTGGGCATATATGCTAGTCTATGTAGGAATTTACAGAGAATTGGGGTCCCTTGACGGCTGCAAGCATAAGAGTTTTGATCGAAATACCCATACTTCTATTTTCTAGATACACACAGATCTGCAGTACTGTATATTATTGTTAGCGCAGATAACAAAAGTCTTTGTTTTGTATACATATATGAGATTATTACTGCCACGCAGCTGGTGTCATGTAAAATATGGGTAAAACCAAGCGCAAGCTTATTTATTTTCTGTGCAAGGTGAAATGCATGGTTTGGGAGTGGTTACCACTCTGTCCCAATGGTGCATCTCCCCCAAATTATGTATGTGTGTATGTATATGTATATGTGTGTATATATATATATATATATATATATATATATATTCTCTCTCTCTCTCAGCAGTAACATAGCTTTCTGTATGAGACGGCTGTAGGGATGTAGTCAAGAGACCGGCGGCCGCGAAGCTGACGGTTTCTATGCCGACGCTGAAATCCCGATAAGGGAGTTAAGATAGGCGTCGAAATATCGACGCCTATCTTGATCCCGATGCTGGGATCCAGGAGGACGCATGCCCTGTTAGCTGTGGGGAGAGGGTTAGGTTTCCTGCTGTTAGCGGGGTAAGCGTTAGTTTTTTTTTGGGGGGGGGGGGGGCTAGGGTCAGGCACCACTCTGGGGAGAGGGGTTAGGTTTAGGCACGAAGGAGGGGACTTAGGTTCAGGAACTAACAGGGTGGGTTGGGGTGCTTGTGGGGAGGGTTAGGCTACAAGAAGGGAGTGTTAGGGGGGGAAAGGGGGAGGATAAGTATACTTACCCGACCCCTGTCAGGAGACCAACCATTGGGATGCCGCTGTCGGCATCTCGATAGCCGGCATTACATACAGATTCCGGCTGTAAAGTGTAGGCTAAATATTATAAAATGTTCAAGTTTGAAACTGGAGAAAGTGTTGAAATTGGGATGGAAGTGGAGTGTGTAGGTATCTGGTGATTCATCATGGCTGGTCTTCAGTGATCTGGGGATGATGTGTAGCCTTGTTGGATGGTATTTTCAGTTCAGTTGGTATCTCTGAATGACAGCAGTCCATGATTCTTTTACAGAAATGTGTAAACCGCTTAGCAGGCCTCTTGTGCGTATTCATGTCAAAGTCTCATTGTGGTATTGATGTTATGGCAACGGCTAATTTGATAGAGTAGCTAGTCTAGTGACCAGCCAGAATCATGGAAAACTTCTTGCCAGACTCCATCCACAAAACTGGTGCTGCTTGGAGAATGATGTTGGTGATGAAGCTCCTAGAAGTTATAGGCAGCTGGATATTTAAAGGTCCCATGGGACCCTTCTTCATCAATTGTTGTGTTTTGTGAGGCTTGCCTTCTGTAAGGAGAGCACACAAAAATTGTAAAAAGATGCATATAGAGTTTTTCAAGCCAGTAAAGACAACCTTTGCTACTCAAGGTTTTGCAAGTTAGACCAACTGTGGAAAAATGAGAGCTAAATGTATAAAGTCTAATGGCTGAGTATATTTTCTTTCCATGCTTAAGACTTGAGTATATGCGTTATGATAATCTACAGGAATAGCCCTGAGGCACCACTTAATGCTGATTTCTGCCTCAGGGCTAGTCATGGGTCACTAACTGAATAGCTCTGGGTACTTTACCTAGAAGCTGAAGTTTCGTGGTGAAGCATGCGGCTAATTAAACTTTCCCCACAGGATAACTCCCATGAGTTTTGTGGTGAAGGGGGCTTTATACAAAAACAAGTGCACAGGTGTAGCCCATAGCAATTATTAAAAATATTGTGTTTTTTGTGACTTTCCAAAGTGCACTAGGGAAACAATAGAATGTGATTGGCTCCTCAGTTTACTGTTTTTTTTTTTTTTGTTTTTTTTTCTCTATACCATGATTAAATCGGCCCAAATGAGAGACTGCTAGTGTCCCATGTATATAATTGTGCCAAAGCCGTTTTGGGCCCACATGGTACAAGTGGTAGTTACAGTAGCGGGATCATTGGGATCTGTCTCCACAAAAAAAGGTGTGTTTTTGTAGCCCATACTGTAACAATGGCTTACGCATTAGATAACTGCACCAAGCTTTGTGGAGCTTTTCTAAATCAGGCACTATTGCAGTCCCCATAGACAGCTGTTGGGAGAACAGCAGATATATCTGTTTCTGTGCTCTCCTTAAATAATTTTACATTTTAAATTGCATTAATCCTGTTTGCCCTATTATGTCAACATGATATATATCTCCAGCAGTACATATACTAAACTTTCTGCCTGTAACCTGGCTCCCAACTTTTGTGCCTCTACCAATACATATGCCCCCCCATTTTTTTTTTTTATAATCATTTACAATTCAGTATATTTAATTTCTAACTTCTATTGTAGAAATTCAAATTATCTTGTTGCCTCTGAATCCTTGTGTCACATCTATCCTGGCACTGTCCATTATCACTGTACACACTGTTTTAGAAACGCTGCATTAGGGTTTGGGGATTTCCAACATTACAAAGTCCATAAGGGTTAGCTTTTTTGCTTAATCAGGATGTTTGTTTTGTGTTTTTTGTTTCTGTAAATGCCCTTAAATGATTTAATAATTGCTTCCAATCGTCCCCATCCCCCCCCACCACATATTTGAATAAACATGGTCAGAGGCGTAACTAGGGTCTTTGGTTCCCTTCATCTCTCAACCACACCATCTTCCCCCTGCATCTTTCAACCACGTCCTCTCCGCCCTGCGTCTCTCAGCCACACTATCGTCTCTCCCCTGCGTCTCTCTCGGCCACACCATCATGTTCCACCTACGTCTCTCTGCCACATCATCATGTTCCGCATGCATCTCTCACCAGCCCCCCTTAAACTCTGTGTCAAACAGCTCCCCCCTTCACTCTGTGTCCCCCCTTCATTCGATGTGCTCCCCCATTCTGTGTCTGTGTTCCCCTCTCCAGTCATTGTGGGTTTCTCCCTCCAGTCATTGTGTGTCTCGTTGTGTTTCCTGAATCTCCCCTCCAGTCATTGTGTGTCTCTGTGTCCCCCCCCCCTCCTGTCATTGTGTGTCTGTGCCCCCCCCCCCTCCTGTCATTGTGTGGTTCTGTGTCCCCCCCCCCCCCCCCTCCTGTCATTGTGTGTTTGTGTTCCCCCCCTCCCCCATTAACTGTCATCTGCCCACACCTATCTGGATGAGCCAGCAAACAGTCAGCCAGGCAGGTGCCGGGGCTCTTCTTCACAGCAGGACAAGTGACGGTAGCAAAGTGGGGGGTGCAGGCCCATGATGCTCGGCGGGTCTATGGCGGAGTAAAGGCGGGTCTGACTCTCTGATGGGCGACTGCATAATTGCGGGCGGTATGGGTACGCTGGCAGCACCCCCCCCCTCTCTGCTGGGCCTACCACGGCACCAAGGGCAGGTGCCTTGCCCACGTTACGCCACTGCTTATGTTTGTGATAGTACAAACATGATTAAGATAGTCACCACGTAACTAGAACTCTATCAGTAATGTTATCACATCTAGCAGACCATACCCGTTGCTCCCACCCCCTTTATACCAGGGCTTGACAAATTTTTCTAAATCCTAGGAGCCAGGATGACATTGTAGGAGCCAGACCACCGCCCTCCCAAAAAAATTACAGGAGTGAGTAAGGAGCACAGCTCTGTGTCTTATGCAACCTATACACACTATACTAGTCCACAAAATGGTCACAGTTGAATGGTTACAGTAAAATGGAGGCTGCTCTCTACAGCTCCTCTGCTCCACCCTCCAGCAATAATGGACCACATTTCACATAAAACAATAGTGCCAGAAAGTACAACAAAACCTCCTTCCCCCTCATGGTCACACCACTATCCCTCTGAAGCCGCTCCGCAATCCCTGACCCTACTACCCGAGAGCTCTATGCAGCCGGAGATAGGAGACAGCCAGGACGTACAGGAGGATCAGTGTAGACTGGAACAGACAACCGGGATCAGAGAAGGATGGGGAGGAGTCGTCAGCGCAGGCCGGGACAGACATAGGCACAGCAGTCACCGCAGGCTCCACCACATGGACTCCTGTGCATGATATGAACACCACAATACTATAGGCACGAATCTCTGACAGAGCTGATGCGGATCTGTTTCCTCCCTCACTGCAAAATCTGGTAACCAGGCAGCAAAATCTGTTAGCCATGGAAACCTGGCCCCTGGGATTTGTCGAGCCCTGCTTTACACACATCTCTCCCCTCTTCCAAACATTACACCACCTCCAATCCACATCAGAAAACCTTCCCTTTAACTTCACATCATCTCCCTTCCTCTTTTCATTCTCTACCTCCAGTTTTATTTCCATTCTGTATGCTCCCTCTTTTTCCACAAAACCAATCACCCCCTAATCAGCATATCTGTTGCTCATTCAAACACCTAATCCATCCCATTGCCTGTCTCCATCATTATCATAAACTCAATCCCCTTATCAACATGTTCCTTTCATTATTGCTCTGCCCTCATCTCTAAACTGCCACACTTAATAACCGCCTCCATTAGTAACCCCATCGCTCCTCCTCCCTCACTGCCACATTTCTCTTCTCCATGTATTTAGAGCAGACATGTCAAACATGCGGCCCAAATAAACATGGGGCCAAATACATATATTATACCTCCCAGCCCGGAGCCCTTCCTTCATCTCTGCTGTTCTGCTCAGCCGGCCTGGCTGCCGCGATCGGAGCTCAGCACCGATCGGGCAGTGTTACTAGTTAAAAAAAAACATGGCTGACGGGGGAGCTGCTGCGCATGCCCACCCGCAGCAGCTCCTCCCATAAACCCTTGCGAAGCTGTCAGTCACCACTGACTGTTCCGCCTCCATCCCGTCCGCGGCCCCTTTGCAGCCTTCCCTGCACACACAGCAGCGGCCTGCAGCCCTGCACAGTACACAGAGACAGAAAGCAAGAACAGGAGCCAGCTCTGTCCCGCCAATTCTGACTCTGTCACAGTAGTGCGACAGTCAGTAAGTAAATTTATACTTTAATAAATCTGTCTGCCTGACTAGTATAAAGTGGAGGAAGGGGGGGAGGCGGAGTTTGGAGCTGAAGGCATGGCTGGGGAATCTGGGGGATGGTGAAGCTTAGAGATGGGCTGGAGAATAGTGAGGCAAAGACACAGGGGGGTGGCACAGTCTTGTTGAATGCACGTGTGTGTGGGGAGGTGAGCAAGGGGGGCTGGAGCATATATAAATTTTCGTGGGGAGGTGGTCTGGAGCATATTATTGGTGGGAGGGACCTGGAGCATATTACTACTGGGGGAGTGGGCCTGGTGTTTGTGGAGCATATTATTACAAGGGAGGTCTGAAGTAATATAATAATACACGTTATGTGTGAATGGGGTCTGGAGCATATTATTGAGACTTTTTTTTTTTTTTTCTTTTTTTCTTGTGACCCACACACTTAGACCTTGAATATTTGGCCCGATTGGGATTTCGACCTTTACATGCCTGAAACCCCTTGAATATCCATTCGTCTCTTGAGTAGTAACGTGTCACCGTTAAGCCATTTTGATCCGAGTTCTTTATTGAGCAAGTTTGTTGCTCCAGAATGCTGGGCCATATGCAGGGATGTCCATTAGATGCTGGTGTCATTGGTCAGAGTATTACCGAGCACTCTGCCACCACTTGCAATACCAGAACCCAGATAACTACACGTCCTATATCACACAGGGAACGTCTCTCCATTACTTATTTTTTTTAGCCTCCTGGCATCTTGGGTTTGTCAAGCAATGCATTGTTATTTTTTTAAATCATTCTAGAGACAGACCAGACCTAATTCGGGTTAAGATAAATATTAAGTTATTCAATCTAAATATTTAGTAGCACACAGTTTGCCAATAAGAGAGGTGTGGTTGTATGATGTTACAAGCAAGTCCATATAAGTGGGTGTTCTTTACACCAGTCATACGGATGAGATCTTATGGTTCTATCGGATACAGGCTCTTTTAATACAGATAAAAAGGGATTTTCCCTCCAGCACACTGCAGCAATTGCTGCAGTGAGCTGGAGGGAAAATCCCTTTATTTCTGTAGCTCAGTGTAAACCCCGCCCTTTACAAGCACCTGTGCAATGTCATTAAGCTGATGTGAGCGACCACCAAACTTTTTGTTTACGGTTCTTTAATACGGCTGGGGATGTCAACTGGTCTGCCATTATATTATTTTAAGTGTAAAACCGTTAGTTCTATTTACTAGTATTAGTCTGTATATAACTTGTAAAATATGTGGAATTATAATGCAGTATGCGCATACTGTTGTGATTTGTTTTCTTGGGGGTAGTTTTTGTAAAGCTTGCTGATTGTAACAAAATACACATCCCGGGTATTTTTCTGTTAAGCGGTATCCGTTTCATCCTGACAGCCCTAGATTGCTGCATGTAATACTGCAATTTCTTCACCTCTAAATGATTATTCATCATCCCACCCTTGAGAAGTATGTATGAATCACCAGCGGGGATTGGGGCCAATACTGTGTTACAGCACCCCCTCTGCGAGCCTGTAGCACAACCATATATAACTAAAGGAGCAATTTATTGTATTCTTGTAAACAAGGAAAAATCCTCTGTAATTGTGTTACGATCAACCTCAGTATTTTTAATATGCTATTTTTGTTTTTTCATTCCCTTTTGTGTAATAATTTTAGATACATTTATACAAGAAACTATTATCTATGCCATGAACAGGTGAAAACTACTGTCTGCGCTTCGGTACAGCTGTCCGTATGTCCAGTGCAGTTGGAATGAACAGTTGTCAGTTTGTTGTGCTTTAAATATAGAATTTAACTGTATACTCTACTGAAACCTGTTGGTAGCTCCTGCTGTCATACACGTTTCATTCT
The DNA here is from genome assembly GCA_031769625.1 of Taudactylus pleione. Lineage (NCBI taxonomy): Eukaryota > Metazoa > Chordata > Amphibia > Anura > Myobatrachidae > Taudactylus > Taudactylus pleione. Next base: position 1,866,743 of record JAUIMM010000249.1, read on the forward strand.
ACTCTGTTGTTCCGTGCACCAAGACTGAAGTCATATACCTGGGTGTATATATCATACAAATACTATGTTTATTCATATGTTATTTGAACAAAATTTACATGTCATTACAGTTTTCCTTCAATTGTACCTAAATAAGGTGTTAAACACAAATCATAGACAGAATATAGATAATAAATACAACCAGAATCAGCCCTGCACCTTGTACAGCTCCTGCCCCCTTGCTCATTCCGCATCCTGTGATAGACCGCATCACCTAACAATTATGTGACGACTAACGGCCTTTTCTGGTTTTCTCTCATTAAAAACAATCCTACATTAAATTAACTAAGTATACTGAAATTTAACACAATGTTAATGAAAATACTAAAATGTTTTTAATGTGTCTTAAAACAACTATAATTTAAAATGGAACACACCCGCTACCGTGAAATATAAGGTCATTCCAATGTTTAGTTCAGTGACCTGTATACCTGCTACTGCATGCTTTTATATGGTAATTCTTTTGTGACAAGTGATGTTATTATAAATACACAGTCATGCATTTGAACTGATCATCATGCTGTATACAGTTTGTGATCATGCAGAGGATAGCCAGGGACAACTGCAGTGCCCCAAAGCTAGAAGAAGCCATTTCTACATGAACACAAATGGCGGTGACTGGTGCTGATTGTAAGGTGAATGTAGGGGTACAAGCCAGCAAACATGCTATAAGACAGGACGTTGATAGTCTTTTAAGGAAAACCTAAAACACAGATTTTCAGACTTAATTAAAGACTGCATTTATTTATGAAAATAATTACAGGTCTAAGACCTTTATGTCGACTTCTTATATATAGTTTAGATGGTTAAATCACGTCTTGTTCCTAGTTCTTTGTGGCCTCTTTTTTTTTTTTTTTTTAACTATAATTGTGTAGTATTTGCAAGTAACAGATATTTATGTTGTTGTTGCTAGGTTTATGTGTGCGCAACTGCCTAATCCTGTCCTGGAGAGTATCAGTATTATAGATACACCTGGCATTTTATCTGGGGAAAAGCAGCGTATTAGTAGAGGTAAGTGCTTCTTCCTGTTGGTCTTCAAGGTGGTTGAGAAATTTTTATTCCATAGGACTCTTTTTATTTTTTTCTAAGGAGCCTATTCATCACTAATGGGTTCGCTAGTTACCGCATGCTATTTGTAACTTGATTAGGGGCCTAGTATTCAGCAATCTCCAAAAACTGAAAGTTTTTGCTGTTTGCTTGTGGGAATCAACTCCATCTTCAGATGGCATTGATTTCAGGAGCCCCACTCCCTTGTATGAGAAGGAAGTACAGGGGTTACAAACGGAGATCCAAGTGGACCCCTCCGCTGCCTTCTCACTGCCAGACTGTTAGGGATTACGGGGACAGCTGCTTTTCACTGCCAGTTGGATACAGGTCGAGTCTCCCATATCCAAATATTCCCAAATACGGAATCTTTTTACCATGACTGAGATAGTGAAACCTTTTGCTTTTTGATGGTTCAATATACACAAACTTTGTTTAATGCACAAAATTATTAAAACTAATTTGATGTATGTACACAAACTTTGTTTGAGCCACAAACTTATTGAAAATATTGTATAAAATTACCTGCAGGCTGTGTGTATAAGGTGTATATAAAGCATAAATGCTTTCTGTGTTTAGATTGGGGTCCCATTCCCAAGATCTCTCATTATGGTATGTAAATATTCCAAAATACGGAATATTCCGATATCCAAAATACCCCTGGTCCCAAACATTTTGGATATGGGAGACTCAACCTGTACTTAATTATCTGGGTCCCCCAAGGCACTAGGGTGAATTGTATGCTCTTCCCTTTGCCCTAGAGGCAACTGTGGTCTATTTATACAGCTTTTTGTGTGTTGCCATATTTGTCATCCTCTATCACACCTCTAGACTCTGACTTTTGATAATTAAATAAATGTTCCTATTAAAATGAATATACGCTAAAAAAAAGTAATTGTTGAAACTGGTCTTCCTGTGTCAAATACTATTTGATTGTGTATAGAGGTATTTTGAAGCCGACACAAGGTACTGAGTTATTCAGGGGTATTTCTAGAGAGAAGGGGGCCTGTGTGCAGTCTCTGTCCAGGCCCCCTCCTCTCACTCCAGCGGCCAGCAGCGCTCAGCACTGCACCTGTAGACTCTGGGCACTAGAGTATGCGCAGGTCACCGGGAAAATGGCACGGCTGCCATTTTCCCGGTGATTCCCCTAGTGCGCATGCGCAAATCGCCGGAAAAATGGCTGCGGCGGCCATTTTTCAGGTGTTTTGTCCGGCGCTACAGCCAGATGCGGAATTTCGGAGGGGTAAGTATTAAAACATATGGGTGCAGGGTACATATGGGTGCCCCCCCCCCCCGGACCCTGGGGCCCGTGTGCACCCTACACCCCTTATTAATATGCCCTTGGAGTTACTCTATAGTTGGCCATATATCACAGATTATTCTACCATATATGGGCTGCTGCAGTTGGTAGTGAAACTGAGAAGTGGGTCTTTTATGTATTCTTTCTATTAACACTCAAAATACCTTTGCTTTGTTTTATACACTCCTTGTTTCAATACTCCATAAATCTAACTAATGTTGGCTTGCCAATCAAATTATTACTTCTGGTGCAAAAAGTGGAAACTATTTTATGTCATTTTTGCAGTTGATGAACTCTACAGGCTGGAATGTGTTTACTTCAAGGGTGGGCACACCTCACATTGGAGTTCAGATACTAAGCGGTAAGTGTCTTAGCCTGCGGACTGCAGGATTGGCGAGTTCTGTGCGAGACTGCCTGATGATTTAAAGTAGCAGTCATTTAAAGGGCAAAACCAGGTTGATTTTATTTCTTTTAAATGACTTCACCTTAAAACATTGGGCAGTGTTGCACGAAACTCAGCGATGCCTGCAGTCCGAAGGCTATTACATTTAGCCCTAAAAGTCTTATAAATTTAAGGAAGCATTCTTTTTTATAGATGGCCTTTCTTCTGTCTAGTTTGCCATTCTCTATGGTCAGAGAATGCTTATTATGACCTAATGAAAAATCTCCATTTAGTTAACTCACTCCTATTAGGTGTGCGTTTACGGAAGTGAATTTGCGTCATTAAACGCTAATACATTGCATGAATGCGCGCAGCTGAGGAATGCAATAGCCAATTAAAGATGGCAATTTGCTGGACTCGCAGCATGGTTACACTATTTTTCTACAAAAAGCCACCTGAGAGAAGTGCATGAAAAAGTAGGGAAATCATCCTGGACCCTAAAAAAGTGGCACCTAAGATAGCAGGAGAATAGAAGCGGATAGTGACCATAAGCAAAGTATTGGAGGTTCTTAAAAGGTGTCAAATGACTGATTTTTGCATTTCTTATTAATGTATTAATGGTGGACAAAGAATAGCCAGCAAGTGTTTCTCAGCAAATTAGTCTTCTTTTGGGCTATTGAAAAATGGATAAAAAAAATCAATTTACAGACAAGTTTGTAAAAATTTAGAAACACACACACTTTTTAGCTACAATCTACAAGTTCAAAAATCCCTTTCCCATCAATACAACACCTGCCATACCTGTCCCACGTCATATATCCCAGTATTGAGCTTTTAAGAGAAAAGAACCTGAATAACTGAAATGTCTTTATTTTCCAAATTATACTATTTAAACCCCTTCAAGTTATTATTCATTGGGAGGGATGGACCAGAGATTCTGCACTGTCCTGACATTTTTTACTTTAAAATATTTTCCCTAACTTTTCACCTGCTCCCCAACGCACAAAACAAGTGAATCTCCTCAGAAAATGCCAGGCAAGTTTAGAATTGGATTGCAAATTAAATTCACAGAGAGTTCTCCATGAGAACAACTTGCAGGACCCAACTCGCACCTAATAGCATTGACCCCTATATCTGTTAATATGAAGAGCGTTTTTTTAATAGAAATTAGACACTTCTGCAAAATGCTAGTTTATAAGTCTTGATCTGACTCAGTCACTAAAACTCTGCATAACACTTAACAGCATGAGGGAGATCAGGCATACCACCAATTATAGGACATGTTCCAAGACAGCTATTAAGTCATGGGAGATTTCTTGCCAGGAAAGAATTCCCCACCCCTGCATGCCTGGGATAACTGTAGTGTACCAGGCGCTACCATGAAAAACCTCCTGTGTGTTTAGAAGAAGGTGTTAAAATATATACACATTACATTGCCACCTAATTATTTACATTGACATAATAGTTTGGAGGGAATATCTTTGTATGTTTAAAGTATACAGCAGATTTATTATGTTGGGTTCTCCTTTTACTTAGTTAATTTAACATTTGTGTAGTTTATCCAGTTGAAATGTAAGTTATCAGTACTGAAGAAACTTGGCATCCCTTGAACACTCATGAAATTATATATATTTTTTTGCAAATGATCGTGCATTCTGCAAGGATAAGCTATGTCTTCTGAGGTAGCGCCCACAATCATATCTTTACCCTGCTGCAATAAATGCGCATGACTTTATAGATAATAATTCAGTCATTCACATCAGTACTTGCCCCAGTGCAGCTTAGAAGCCATATTCCCTTCCACATGGACACACACACACTAAAGGGGGGAATTTGATGAATTCTGCCCTTTAGCTAATTGATCATGCCACATGGGGAATAGCTATTCAATTAATTAGCCTTTTCCTCCTTTGGTAAACCAGGGGTTAATGAGTACTAACCCATTGATTCTGCGTAGGGTGCATAATCAATGGGTTTCACCGCATGTAAGAATGCAGGAGCTGTGCGGAAAAATCCTGCCTCTGGTAATTAGCGGGCAAGGTTTCCGCAGCTAATTAATTCGGGCAGAACGATCAATTAGCTGTGCGGTAAACCCAGCAGCTAGTTGAAATCTGTCCTTAGGTTAATATTTGTTAATGTCCGTTAACCTACCAGTATATTTTTGTAGTGTGAGAGGGAACCGGAGTACCTGCAGGAGGCCCCACGCAAACACAGTAGAACATAGAAACACCACACAAATTGACATTGACTTGGAATTAAAGTCATGACCTCAGTGTTGTGAGGCAGTAGTGGTAACCACTACATCAACCGTGCGGTTGTATTTCCAATACATTGTTTTGGGGATACAGGGGTCTATTTACTAAGCCTTGGATGGAGATAAAGTGTACGTAGATAAGGTACCAGCCAATCAACTCCTAACTGCCATGTCACAGACTGTATTTGAAAATATGACAGGAGCTGGTTGGCTGGTCCCTTATCACTGTTCACTTATCTCCATCCAAGGCTTAGTAAATAGACCCTTCAGTCACAAAACGGGAACTGTGCGATGTGCTACTGCCCGCTGGGCATCACCACAATGTCCGCCTGTGCACATATCGGCCACTTATGATGGTGATCGTATTGCAAGTAGGGTGCAAGGTCAAACTTGTGATAACGAACACTTAAATTCCCCCTAAAGAGTTAATTATCAGTGTGTAGTGTATGTGTGATTGTGTTGTAGAACAACGTTTTGGGAAAATAGACTTGTTTGTAATCTAAACATCCTGGGTATTTCATAACTAGCTAAAAGTAGTTTTTACTAAACTCACTTAACACTCTGATCATTCCAAACATGCAACTGTGACAGACAACACAGTTCTGTTAGACATACTGGATTGGCAATGATGTCTACAGACTGACACAGATATGATCCACCATTTCATGTACACAGTGTTTTGCAGACTTCTATTAGTAACAGTACTTTAGCGATTGTAATAAAATCAAATCTGTGGCTGGTTTGGGTTATGCAGACCTGCTCAGACTGGTGATGTGTGGAGGTCACTATAGATGGCATGTGATGCTAAACTGCCTGACTCACAAATACTAATACCAAGTGGGAATCTACTTGTGTATTTATATTGGTGCCTATGTATGTACCCAACCACTGCATTCATTTTGTGACCTGACTGCATTACCTTCTACATACCAGCTTGTTGCTATAATGTAACTAACACATTTCTTTTCAGGAGGTTTTCCTGCTTCATTCCTTCTAGGTAGGCAACAAATAGACGTTTCTAACTTGGTTGCATTTTGTAGGAACATGATGTGTTTAGGAGGATACAGAAGTACAGTTTTTGTTCCCACCACATGCACATATGTACGATTATGAATTTGGCAGCTGGCTATTGACTACTAGCTGCACTTTATTTCCAATTGACTAACCAGTGCTCAGCCAATTGTTCCTGTAGTTGTTTTACTCTTCCCTTCCCTGTCAGTGGTTCCTCCATGCCAGTAGCAGCAGGAAGCATTGTACTGGGGAAGATAAGGCCGCAGTAACTAGTCCAATGTATTAAAGAGAGAGTTTCTGTAAACAATGCTGTAATCTCTTGGGAGTAAAGGGTGGATGTTTATTCCTTCCTGTGATTTTTCATCTGTACATTTTGGCTTCAAAAATGTGAAACTATAACCCCTATCTTTTGAATTTGGCATAAAACTGTGTAAATTTTGATGCAAAAACAATAATAAATGCTTTGGTATAGCTGACCTTAAAATGTCTTAGAAAACTACCAATACACAGAGCCGGCACAGTGACCCGGGGGAAGCGGGATAGGGGTGACCACCGCTGGCTACTGTTCTCACGCACTACTGGTGGTCTGTGCTCTCACATGGACCCGGCGCTCGAGCCATGTGCGGACACTGTTTTCCGTTCTGCGCAGTTCAGCTACTGATTGGCTGCGTGACGTAGCTATTGCATAATGAGGGAGGGCGAGCGGGCGGCACAACAAGTGAGGCTGCTGCCGTAATGGGCACTCTACCCTCATCTACTTTCTCCAACACGTAGATTCCAGGCTTGTAACTCCCAGCCAATCAGTACCGGGTTTGCGCCTCAAAAGCAACGCCTCTTTTCTCTGCTTTCCACAAGAGCTGCCAGCAGCCGCTGATTGGCGGGAGACGGTGCATTATCATTTGCATCTATAGGGGCTCAACTTGCAATACCCCCTGGAATTGGTCCATTTTGCTTCAGAGTCTATGGCCAAATATTTCCTCGCACTTACAAATTGGCGAAATGTTACAATAAAAAAATCCCCCAAAAAACCACGAAGGGGCGTGGCTTAAGGGGGGTGTCCACTAGACGATAAAGTTGAACGATAATGATAAAATCGTTCGATAATCGTTCAAACATCGTTTGAACATCGTTTGCAAATCGTGCAGTAATTGTTTCTAACGATGTACGATGCGCGCTCCCGCTGGTCGTTTGATCGTCTCCTCCATCGACTGAACATGAAGGTCAATTTCACTTGATTGCTTACAAATCATTTACACATCGTTTACACATCGTTCATGCTGAACGATCAAACGATGAACCACTATCTGCCCACTATAGCTGAAAGCTCTCAATCACAGATTAAAACAACATAGTTTATTGTTAGATCTTTTGCAAATCTTTCGCAAATTGTTCAGAGTGGAAGATCATATTTCAAGGGAAACTTCAAGGGAAAATCGTTAAGAGGTTGGACAGGGATAAAATCGTCTAGTGGATGCCCCCCATTAGCCGGTTATGTTTCACACACATCTTTTATTACAAAATTCCGTCGTATTAACATATGATCTAGCCATTATCTAGCTAAGCACTTTCCGTGCGTATGTTCTGGGTTCAAACTGGCAAAATGTGTGCCATGGGCATACCAGTAATATTATAATATGCTTTGAGAACATAGTATGTTGATCATTACTGCAGCTGAACTACAACAGAGGTTTTTAGTGGTGGGCCCTCTGCATTTTCTTGATTCTGATGGAAGAATTAATTCATAGTCTATGTATTTGGTCTGTAATAAATGGGCAAAAAGGGTATTAAAATTACTTTGAGTGCATCTGTCTAAATCTCCTGGTATCCTAGCTAGTTAACATATATATTATATAACCACTAATATGCAGCATCTCTTTATCAATTAGTAACTTCCAGTCGTATGTGAAAAAAATCATGTTTTATCAATTTATTGTTAAAGCGGGTTAATTATGACTGTTATCCTACAAAGATGTTACTGTACACACACTCACACTGTACCTAAAGGTGCCCATCCACTTGCAGATCTGAAAACGGCTGCACAATTTCGACATTGCAATCGTGCAGTCATTTGTCAGTCTGTGATGAGCCTGCACAGAACGAGCAGTGCAGGCTCATCAATCATCTGCAAACATGCTCAAACTGATGATATCGTCAGGTTGTCCAGCATGTTTGCACGATGATAGATGTCTAAACGACCAGCGGGCAGGCGCATCGCTGGTCGTTTTAGACATTTTTGCAAACTATTTATGAACGATAACTTTATCGTTCAAGCGCTCACATAAATGTCTAGTAGATGGGCACCTTTACAGTGGCAAAGTAGGGTGCAAGTTCCTTGAGTTTATCTGGAGGCATGAGTAACCTTGCAAATATGCATTTTTAAAGATAATGCCACTCCCCATTCCATATCTTTCTGAGTATAGTAAGGGTTTGCATACACAGGTACTGAGTAATTGAATTTTCCCTCAGTTACATTTTTGTAATATGTGAACGGGGAGTGATGAAAGCTTATAGAGATCAATGATCTCTGTAGACAAGTGCCAGTGTTTTCCATGCAGCTGTCTTAGCAAGGCAGATGACGGAACAGAGATTGAGCAGATAGCACATTCTTTCCTCTTTCCTGTTCCATCTAGAACGGAGGGGAGATAAAATGACATAATGCCTGTACACACACATCACCGGCTCTTCTTGGTTCAGAGATATGTATGACTGGGACAAATAATAAGAAATATCTATAGAACCCAAAGTTTATCCTGTCAGAAAATGACATACAGAATGTGACTGGATGAATGTCATGTCAGACACCACCATTTATTGAGACCGCAGGTTCATTAACATCAGTGTGGTGAAGAAATAAAAGGAAAAAAAAGCATTTATGGGCAGCTTGGATGGTGCAATGGTTAGTATTACTGACTCACATCCCTGAGGTCTTGGAACCTATTCCCACCGCATTAACTGTGTGGAGTTTGTATATTCTCCCTGTGCTTGCATGGGTTTCCTCCATGTACTCCGGTTTCCTCCCGCACTACAAAAATATACAGGTATGTTAGGTTAATTGGCTCCCAACCCACAAAAATTAACCCTAGTGCAAAGAGTAGAGAAGTGTGCCAATCGGGTAGTTGCCCCTTTCAACCAATTAGCTTTGAGGCCTCATTTATCAAGTACATTCTATAAATTGATAGGTAGAAGCTGTTCGGTTGCGATGAGTAACTTCTCCGCTGGCACACTTTGCCTCCCTTTTCACAGCTTCATAAATCTACCTCAAAGATTGTAAGCTCCACTACGGCAGGGACTGATGTGAATGGGAAAAGTATTCTCTGCAAAGGTCTGTAGAATATGTGTGCTCTATGTAAATAACTGGTAATACATAGGGGGGAATTCAATTCAACGCGCTATTGAATAGCGACGGGGGGACTCCCGCAGCTATTCAATACACCGCGCTGTTTGGGTATGCTAAGGATTTCTTCTCGCACCCCCCTGGGGATGCGAAGAGAAATCAGACCAAAGTGCCATCGCAGCTGTTTTTCTACATAACGCGGCGCTAACAGCCTCGCGCCCGACACTTTGGTCAGAGAATGCCGGTTACCGCGCCATAACCCATAACACCCTTGTTAAGGCGCGATAACTGGCATTCTCTGACCACACAGCACACTGAATTGAATAGCTCCGGGAGCTCGCTCCCGGCACTATTCAATTTGCGTTGAATTGAATCGCCCCCGTAATAATAGATATGGCATTTACCCAAAGCCAAGGTAATCCTGCAGGATGTATAGTATTATCTGGAAAATTTTAAGGAAAGGTCTCAGTCTTGTAGCTTTTGTTTTTAATTAGTCAGCACAGCTGATTCCTTCTCCGTGGTAACTAAATACAGGTTAAGCACAAACACTTTTAGATAATATGATCATTATGTTAAAAGGAAACTTTATACAGTTCCCTATGCAATAAAAACATCAACAAGGTGTCCAGATGTGTATGAGATGTTTGATAACGGTTTTATTACTATTCTCCATAGCATTGTTATTTGTACAGGAAACTGGAGTCAGCAGGGGACAGGCAAGCTGTTGTGTGTGCGCACTCTGGGACACCTCTACTTGTATTACAAACTTGTTCCGAATATATTGCAGGGAGGAGGTTTATGTAACACCACAGCTATAAAAGCAGGCCGAAGTGCACTTTATCTTAACTGTCTCAGATTGTTATTTTAATAATCACTGCAATATAAACTCTGCAATGCCTATGTGCCACAACTGTACAATGATACAAAGAGCAGCAAGCAGATACAAACTCATATTTACTCCAAAGACTTTATCGTGACAAATATCTGTCAATATATATATATATAATTATTATTATTTATTTGATGGCTTTTTCACAAACAATATTGAATCATTTGTACCAGTCTTTGCCCGTTTGGTGCTTACAGTCTGCATTCCTTACCATGAACACACTTTTCTACAGGCCTGTTAATCTACTAGTCTGTTTTGAGTGTGCAAGGAATCTGGAGCAGCTGGAGGAAAGCTATGCAAATATGGGGAGAACATACAAACTCCACAGTGCCCAGTGAATTCTATTATTCCTGGTCATGCTGCCCTTTTAGTCATTCTTGTCGTAGTGACTGTTATGAGTTCAGATAGCCTACTGTGACACTTTTCATTATGCTTGCTATAAATTCAGGTTTAAATTGTAAAAAAAACTCAATCGCTCATCAAAACCAGCAAAATGAACTCTTTTGATCTTTATTTTATGTTTTTTTTTTTTTTAATTTTAGCTTGTCGGCGAGAGCATAGCACATAAAAAGCTCTCTCCTGGGTAAGCTGTGTCAACAGGGAATTTTGAAGGGGTTTAGGTGTTTTTTTTGGCAAGCTACATGATGGCGGAGCCTCTATGAGGTAAAGCAATAAAATGACCTCAGAGGCGACAGTGACAGATCTTCTTTTACTTGGGTTGCAGCAACACTCAGTTTCCTAATTTCCCTTCTAGTTTGCAAGATGTGTGTTGGAACTACAGCACTAACTGTGAAATGCTTTATCTATTGCAGTGGTTCTCAAACTCTGTCCTCAGGACCCCACACAGGTCACATTTTGCAGGTCACCCAGCAGGTGCACAGGTGTGTTCATTACTCACTGACACATTTTAAAAGATCCATAGGTGGAGCTAATTATATCACTTGTGATTCTGTGAGGAGACCTGGAAAACATGCACCTTTTGGGGTCCTGACTGAGGACCGAGTTTGAGAACCTGTGATCTATTGGTTTAATTAGCTCTAATTAGTGTCCACTTCTATTTACTTGTCTACACTTGTCAGTGTGACCAGATGCACTTTATTTTCCCCAGTCTAGACAAGGGATTGGAAGTCACTGGCTGCCAAAGGTGGTTTGCTAAACAAGATTTCTCCTGTGTCTTATTTTTGTTCAAAGGTTATTGCTTAATAAAGCTAAATATTCTGCCATTTTCCGCAGTGGACAGTTTACTGAATACAACATTTTTTTACCTTATTTTATATAAAATAAGTAATCAAGAGCTCATTCAGTGGATGCTATAGAATATATGTATGACATTGATATTTGCAGGGCTCAGGTACTGTTTAATAACCCATCGGTGCATTATGTTTATATTTCCCGATTACCAGTGCCCCATCACTAAATTTTATTTAGTGAATTATTCATTGAACGGTAAATCTGTGAAAACCAGAAATTCACATAACCCATTTTAAATTAATGACATTACAATGTATTTATGTATTGCTGGTCTTAAAATGCTGTAATCAATAGCTATAAAATATTTCAGTATTTCACGTAATGTGGTGATGGTGCAGTCTTGAAGTTAGTCCACCATACCCTTTATTTATTCCATAAATGTATTAATGCTGTATTTATCAATCTCGTTCTTCTAAGTTGGCTACAGCCCATACTTTTTTTCCTATGTGAAAAGGTCAACACGGGACGTAATTCCGGGTCTTCGACCCAGGTTTTTAGCAGAAAATAAACAAGTGTTCAGCAAATTACCGGTTAAAAGTGCTTTACCCGGTAATTTCATTTCCTGTGTGACAGGGGTATAGGTCTAGAACTGGCAAACCAACCCGGCATTTAAATGCCTTGTAAAAGATGGGATATTTCACACATTTTGTGTGAAAGCAGTATTCTAGTCCGAGAGAGATTCAGCAGGCTTTTTAGTATATGTTGAGTCTCCCGTATCCAAATATTTTGAAATATGGAATATTCCAAAATACGGAATTTTTTTGAGCATGACTGAACTAGTGAAACCTTTTGCTTTTTGATGGATCAATGTACACAAAATGTTTAAAAATATTGTTTAAAATTATCTTCAGGCTGTGTGTATATGGTGTGTATGAAACAAAAAGCATTCTGTGTTTAGACTTGGGTCCCATTCCCAAGATATCTCATTAAGGTATCCAAATATTCCAAAATACGGAAAAATCCAATAGCCAAAATATTTCTGGTCCCAAGCATTTTGGATATGGGAGACTCGACCTGTACAGTAGTTTATAGGCAGTTCTGTCCCTAGTTTGGGGAGAGGTATGACTTTGTCTGATACATATAATCACCTCTGTTGTGTTATTTACTTCACTGTTTGCATTACATATATTATGCTCTTGTTAGACTCTGAGACTCCTAAATTAAATATCTTCTGTATTTAGTACTAGCAGCAGTTTCCTTGTATAAATAGAAACTGTTTTGCTTCTTGCCATATAAGGGAATCCAAATTTGACTCTTGAACTCTGACTGATTTCACATCCCACAAGGGTATAGAATATAACTGCAGAATAATATGTAACAGGAAGGAATGCTTTTCAAGTGTGGAATCTCTGATAGATTATTAGGGGATATTCACAAATCTCACAAGCACATACATTCCCGTGTATTGTACTTTTTAGTTTTAATATGTTTACTGTATATTAGTATGTATATTGTATGAGGTATTGCAGATCTGTGGTCTCCCTAGCTGTCCTGCTAGAAATTTGTCTCCACTACCCTTTATAGCAACCCCTCCCTCTTTATAGCCTCACTGCAGCACAGCACAGATAGAGGAGAGTGAAAGTTACATACTTTCTGCCATCAGTCATTGCTGTATCCACACCAAGGATCTGGAAAAGCCATCTTCATATTCTTTGTGAACTTTCTCCTTCACTGCATCCCACAGCTTTACTGATGCGACCCATACGCAGCAAGCAGAAAAACAAACCATTCACTGATTCTGCTTCTCCCCCTCCCCCCCCCCCCCTCCAATTTAACTATTCTCCAATATGTGTCCGTACATTCTGTATATGTACCAGCGATTCGCAGATCATTTTCACCAAACAGGTCTGCCAATCATGAAAGGCTCATAATTTAACTAGAAACTGTTTGCAAAATGGCTGATCGGTACTGTATACTAGCAATCTACAGCCCTGATGGTTTGTGAAATCGATTCACCGATTCCGATTGCTTTTTGTTTGAAATCTGCGATCAGTGAACCCCATACATAGAAGGTGCGTACACACTACACAATATGCTCCCTGAGCGATATCGTGTAGTGTGTCCCCGGCAGGCTGTGCTCAATGTCGTTCATGACATTGAGCACAGCTGCTGAACGATATCATTAACGATATCGTTCAGCACCGGGCTCTCTGCCCCATTCCCCAACATGCAGCAACCTGATGAGGTTGTCAGATTGTGCTGCATGTTCAGGCGATGGACAATGTCGCAAACGACCAGCAGGAGTGCGCATCGCTGGTCGTTTCCGACATAAAAGTGCACGATTACGATGTCGTAATCGTGCAGTCGCTCAGTAATATCGCCCAGTGTGTACCCACCATGACAGGGTGTGTTGTTTTTTTTTTTTAAGACAATAATTAGCAAAATGCAGAATTGCCCCAGTTGATAGCTGATGTATGAGCCCCATTACTGTGTTAGTTGGAATCAAAAGATACCTGTCCAGTTCTATGCATATTCTTAACTAATTTCTTCATAAACATTTTGCTTTCACTGCTTTAACTTTACATACATTTAAAGTACCAAACCCTATAAAGACTCTATAGTTATGCCACACTAGTTAACTTTTTAGTTCAATGTCTAGACCAAAAGTAACTTAGGAGTTTTAATGTAGCACACTAAGCATAACTTAACAAAGGACATTGCAAATTGCCCATTAGTTTTAATGCACTGGATAACTATGATATTCTTAAAGTGGCTATAGACACCTGATCTCAGACCATGAGCATGTTACTGTGTCTTATATCCTGTACACCACAAAAATATATCCTCAGCTGAACAGGTAAAATGTTTCATTCAGCGCTGAAAGGGGAAGGTGTACTACACGAGTCCTGACAGTTTTAATGATGCATCTTTCTACAGTTACAAAATATTAGATGTGGATACAACTGTATCTTGTGTACAACATGTAATCCTGTTTATTGTCCCCACAGGTTATGACTTTGCAGCAGTGTTGGAGTGGTTTGCTGAACGTGTGGATCGTATCATTCTGCTCTTTGATGCTCACAAACTGGACATATCTGATGAGTTTTCAGAGGTCATCAAAGCTCTCAAAAACCATGAAGATAAAATTCGGGTTGTGCTGAACAAGGCGGATCAAATTGAAACCCAACAGCTTATGAGAGTTTATGGGGCCCTGATGTGGTCATTGGGCAAGATCATTAACACTCCAGAGGTGGTGCGCGTTTACATTGGTTCATTCTGGTCCCATCCTCTGCTCATCCCAGACAACCGCAAATTGTTTGAAGCAGAAGAACAGGACTTGTTCAAGGATATTCAGTCCCTACCGCGGAACGCTGCCCTTCGCAAGCTGAATGATCTCATTAAAAGAGCCAGACTAGCCAAGGTGAGGCGAATGGATGTGAAAATTAGCAGTGACTATGAGCCTGGTTCAGAGATGGACGCAAAGGCGATTCGCCCGCAATACAGAGATTGTTAGCTAATACGTATGCGTATAGGCCGCACTGCGCGTGCGCAGCAATCGCACTGAGATTATGAACACACATAGGAATCCATTGCAGAGTGAGTGACAGGTTGTCAGTGTTTGGTAGTAGTGACGCGGGGTGGTCAGAGAAACACAGGCGTGTCTACCCATTTAAACGCTGTTACATGGGTGTGCATAAATTAGCCACTGCTAGAGCATACACAGCTTTTTGTGTCTGAAGAGTTCCCAAGGCTGCGGCAGGTCAGACCTGCCACAAGGGGAAGATGGCTGCCGATATTTACGCTGGTACGTGTCGTCGCACACAGGTAAGAAGGCAGCAGTGGGCGTCTTTATGCTCGGGTGATCTTTGCTAACAGCATATTTTGGCTATTGCGTATGAAAATACAGCTGCGATCCCATTAGAGTCCATCTCTGAATCAGGCCCTATGTTAAGCCTGGCTAACCTGTGGCTCTCTTGCTGTTGTGAAACTACAAGTACCAGCATACCCTGCCATCGATCAGCTGGTACTACAGCTGGAGAGCCACAGGTTGGCCAGGCCTGGATTGTTATAGCGGGTAAGGGAGTGAATTGATATTATCTTTAATATCCATATAATTGCATTATACAAGTTATTTACGTAATATACTTAAGTATACTTAAGTATTAACAGACACTGAAGGCCATATCTGATAATAGGGATAGCTAATAAGGTTGTTGTAAAACAGATGTTGAACACTTTTTCAGCTAAAAACTTCCAGTCATAAAAAGAAAAAACCACTTCAGCTATCACATTCTGCACTGCGACTCACAAATTAGTTCCTCTTTGACAACTTCTGTCCTTTTTTTCATAGACTTGGGTAAAATTAAAGGTAGTATCATGTATGATTACATGCACCCACCCTCCATTTAACTACTTAAATCACTTACTTGCATATGGATATAAGGACTTATTTGGATGATAAAACTAATGAAACCACATAATGCCTAGGGAGACCTTGTAGTCATGTACCCAGACATTTCTCATATGTAGCTTGGAATAGGGCCAGAAGAGGGATCAGGCGACGCAAGGAATGTTTGACATAGCTGTGGGGAGGTGGAGAGGCATGTAGTCAGGCCTCCCTAGTCCTCTGTAAGATCAGGGATGTCTAGGTGATGTTGCAATGATGTCACTGCAGAAATACAATTACAGTGCTATAACTGACCGTCTAGTTCCAGTACAAGCAAGAAAGGGACCCAAACCAGCACCATCTTCCCATGCCATTTCTAAATTACAAGTTAGGCTTTACTAAAGTCTGAGCTGCTGCTTTTATATGTTCAACACAGGAACGTGTTAGTGTACCAGTCACCTACACATTTGCATATTAGATGTCTGAACAGACATGAGAATAGTAAAAAAAAAAACAATGTTTAATAAAATCTGCTCACATACATGAAGTTAGAAGTTTCACGTGTTATCAGGTAGGTCTGTAAACTTAGCCGGACATCTTCCGCACTCGGCGACCAGCCGCACACCGCACTGCCTCTGGGAGTAGACAGATGACTGTTCCACAGTCTCACAATTCCTGGCCACGCCCAACTAGTTTCGTCAGAGACTTCATCAAAAAAGTCTCTGACGAAACTAGTATGTATGTATGTATGTACATACATACATACACACATACACCCCCCATCCTGACGTGTGTTACCGTACTGTGACGTCTTGGAAATGCCCAGTCCTGCATCACTTGCAATCTCACATCTCGTGAGTCAGTTTGAGGTCCGGCTAGACTGCTCATGGCAAGGCAACGTGAATTATCGGCCCCCGAACATGGCATGACATTCAACATTCCTCAATTTACGGTGTAACGGGAATACGGAAAGTGCAGCGTTCTTTAGTCTCCATGAGATATGAGAGCAAAACACCCACCAGAGTGCCCCTGTTAACACTATGACACCGGACACACTAACTCACCTAGGTCGTGATGTTAGTAATTGTACCCTGGAAGACTGCCAACATGTGGCATGGGCCGATGAGTCACAGTTCCAGTTGTTTTGGGCTGATGGTAGGGTTCGGGTGTGGCGCAGACCCCATGAGGCCATGGACCCCAGTTGTCAACAAGGCCCGGTACCGGCTGGTGGTGGCTCCATAATGGTGTGGGGTGTGTTCACGTGGAATGGGTTGGGTCCTTTGGTCGGCCTGACCATGTCATTGATCGGTAACCACTACATTGAATTGCTTGATGACCGTTTGCAGCCCTTCAAGGACTTCATGTACCCCCCCAAATATGGAATATTGAAGCAGGATAATGCTCCGTGTCATCGTCCCAAGTTGTCCAGAATTGGTCCAAGGAACATTCTGGAGAGTTCTGGTGAATAACTTGGCCACCACATTCACCTGATGTGAACCCAAACGAGCATTTATGGGATGTGGCGGAGAGGTCCATTCGCACCCATGATCCTGCAACTAGAAATATCAGGGAGCTGTAAATGGCTATCTAGACTACATGGGTCACCATCTCTCCAGATATGGAATCAATGCCACATCGAGCTGCTGAGCTAGAGGGGGTCCTACATAATAATAGGCATCTATCCCATGACTTTTGGCACTTCACTGTATGTATATGTATGTACAGATGTGTCCTCATACATCTAGTCTCTATACGCCACACAGCGCAACTTGCCTGGCATGAGTGAGTTGCCATGTCCCGTGAGATTCTGCGAGCGTCGGGGTGTCTATTTTTTTTTTTGCTGAAAACATGTCTTAAGTTGCAATGTGATGCAACTAGGATGCACCAGATGACTGTGCTGATTAATTTGATGTTCTACGCATGTACTGTATATCTGTGTACCTGTCTGTATATGAATCACAACAGAACTTGAATGGAAAAAAGCTGCGGACACTACATCATAGCACGTTGTATACAGATTCAGGGACTTAGTTGCACACAGATATACAAGTGTCGCATAGCAAATTAATCAGCCGTGTCTGCTGGTGCGTTCCAGTCGCGCTTTCGTCAATAAAGACATCTGGCGCTAGCAGACTCTTAACGGGAGCTGGTGTGACTACAGCAGTGCTGTGTAAGGACATATCTGTGCAAAAGTTTTAGGCAGGTATGGAAAAAATGCTGCAAAGTAAGAATGCTTTCAAAAATAGAAGTGCTAATACAGGTTGAGTCTCCCATATTCAAAATGCTTGGGACCAGAAGTATTTTGGATATCTGATTTGCTGCTCGGCTCATCTTCCTCTCCAAACGCTCTACAGTACATCTGCCTCCCCTCTCCTGCAAGCCCTCCACTGGCTCCCCTTCCCTTTCAGAACCCAATTCAAGGTTCTCACACCCTCGATTTCATCTCTCTTCACTCTCCTGTCCGCCCTCTTCGCCCAACTAATGCACGCCGCCTTTCATGCCAACTGATTACTTCCTCCCACTCCCACCTTTGCCCGTGCTCTCCCTCTCCCCATCAGACCCTCCACCTCTCTGCAATCATTCAAACGGGCTCTCAAGACCCAATACTTCATTAAAGCCTTCCAGCTCTCATCTGTGTCACACCGGTTTGTCTGCCCCTCCCTTTTAGAATGTAAGCTCTACCCTCTTGTTCTTCTCCTTACTTTACTTTCATCTACTTCTTACTCCCCACTAGGGAACCTAAAACGTGGTTACTTATGCTCTGCTGCCTATGTGGGTGTTATAGTCGCTAATGTAGAAATGTAAAATGTATATATTGGTCTGCATTGTATTGTAAATCACTGGTCGCCTATTTGTTTATGTACTCTGTAAAGCGCTGCGGAACACTTGTGGCACCATATAAATATATGATAATGATGATGATAATATTTGCATACCATAATGAGAGATTTGGGAATGGGACCCAAATCTAAGCACAGAATGCATTTATGCTTCATACACACCTTATACACATAGCTTGAAGGTAATTTTATACAATATTTTTAATTATTTTGTGTATCAAACAAAGTTTGAGTACATACACAAAATAAATTTTTCATAAACGCAGCCTGAAGATGACATTATACAGTATTTTTAATAATTTTGTGTATTAAACAAAGTTTGTTTATATTGATACATCTAAAAGCAAAGGTGTCACTATCTCAGTCACTCTCAAAAAAATTCTGTATTTCAAAATATTCCGTATTTAATAATATTTGGATATGGGAGACTCCACCTGTTATTTTTATTTTTGTAAATTAACACAAAGTGAATAAACAGAAGAGAAATCTAAATCAAATCAATATTTGGTGTGACCACCCTTTGCCTTCAATACAGCATCAATTCTTCTAAGTTCTCTTGCGCACAGTTTTTGAAGGAACTCTGCAGGGAGTTTGTTCCAAACATCTTGGAGAACCACAGATCTTCTGTGGATGTAGGCTTGCTCAAATCTTTCTGTCTTTTCATGTAATCCCAGACAGACTCGATGTTGAGATCAGGGCTCTGTGGGGACCATAGCATTACTTCAGGACTCCTTGTTCTTTACACTGAAGATAGTTCTTAATGACTGGCTGTATGTTTGGGGTTATTGTCCTGCTGCAGAATAAATTTGGAGCCAATCAGACGCCTCCCTGATGGTATTGCATGATGGATAAGTATTCTTGTATTTCTCAGCAGTGAGGATACCATTAATCCTGACCAAACCCCCAACTCCATTTGCTGAAATGCAGCCACAAACTTGCAAGGAACCTCCACCATGCTTCACTGTTGCTTGCAGACACTCATTTACTGCTCTCCAGCCCTTCGGTGAACAAACTCACAGCCAAATATTTAAACTTTTGACTCCTCAGTCCAGAGCACCTGCTGCTATTTTTCTGTACCCCAGTTCCTATGTTTTCATGCATAGTTGAGACGCTTGGGCTTGTTTTCACGTCAAAGGTATGGCTTTTTGGCTGCAATTCTTCCATGAAGACCACTTCTGGCCAGACTTCTTCGTATAGTAGATGGCTGTACCTGGGTCCCACTGGTTTCTGCCAGTTCTGAGCTTATGGAACTACTGGACATCTTCCGATTTCAAAGGGAAGGAAGCATGATGTGTCTTTCATCTGATGTTTCCTTGGCTGACCACTGTGTCTACGGTCCTCAATGTTTCCCGTTTGTTTTGTGCTTCTTCAAAATATCTTGAACAGCACATCTTGAAAACCCAGTCTGCTTTGAATTCTTTGCCTGGGAGAGACATTGCTGCGCTCAGTCTTGCCATTGTGTATGATCTGTGACAACTGCAACCTTTGTAGCAGAGTTTAACTTTTCCTCATCCAATTTTAAACCTCCTATACAGCTGGGGTGCTCATGTTGTAGAGGAGGGGTTTTATTTTGTGTGGGGGTGGGGTTTTTTTTTTTTTCTAATTTTATTTTTTGCAGCACAAAAAATATTGCAGTCCTCAAGATCTCCTATCCCAGGCTATTCAGATAGCTGGAAGAATTAAGATGTTTCCACTCAAAATACAGTTGTAAATCACACGTTTTTGCATGTATGTTCTTATTTTTGTGTTCAGCTGTAATTGAGGCCCTTAATATTTAACCTGGTTATGCTTCTTGCAGAGGTACCAAGGTCGGTCTTCGCTGTAGAAAATGGATGATCTATTCTTAATGGTCAAATACCAACCTCTGTTGTAATCTGCCTCCAATGTCTTCCTTACAGGTCCATGCGTATATTATTAGCGCATTAAAAAAAGATATGCCTAATGTCTTTGGCAAGGAGAACAAGAAGAAAGAGCTGATAAACAACCTGGCTGAGATATATATGAAAATAGAAAAGGAATATCAAATTTCTCCTGGAGACTTTCCCAGTCTTAAGAAAATGCAGGTGAGACGTGATTTCCCTAGAAGAATGTTAGTGGCTTTATTGTCCTGGGAAATCTTCTAGTTCAGTGGTTCTCAAACTCTGTCCTCAGGACCCCACAAAGGCCACGTTTTTCAGGTCACCCAGCAGTTGCACAGGTGCAGTCTTTACTCACTGACACATTTTAAAAGACCCAAAGCTGGAGCTAATTATTTCACTTGTTATTCTGTGAGGAGACCTGGAAAACATGCACTGTTTGGGGTCCTGAGGACCGAGTTTGAGAACCTATGTCCTAGTTTATAGCAACTTAAACTCACTGCTCCTATAAAAGAGCACTTTGTAGCAACTAACAAAGACCCTTTTATTATTCAAACTTTTTGGTGGCTTTGTTGCTGCCTAAAAGGAGTTTTATATGAACTATGGGCCTGATTCAGCACCGATCGCCGCTGCGTAATCGCATGCAATGAAGCTGCCATAATATGCTAATGTCTGCCACCACTCAGCCAGCATAGAGACACCCACTACAGCTTTTTCACATTCGTAATACCTTGCAGTCCTGCGTATACATTGGTAACATCGAAGCACATCGGCCCATCACGCACAATTACAGCAGGCCTGACCCATTGCAGAAATTGCAAGTCTCGTCACACGCACTAAGTACTGCCCCCTCCCCCCCGTCACCACCAACAAATGCTCACGGCCTGTCCCTCACTGCGATGGACTCCTGTCCGTATGCTTCATCGCAGTGCGGTACATGCGCAGTACGCAACATTCGACCGATCTGCGTACGATCCGTGCTGAATCGGGCCCTATATCTTTTCCAGTTCGTAAAGCGATATTTCATATTTGAAGGAGTTTAGTTTGGCACTATACACTACTTATACTATGAAAGGGTAATTCAAGGAAAAAGATTTTTTTTTTGTTTTTATAAACCTTTAACAGTGTAGCTAAATGTACATTGTCTGGGTCACACTAGTTCAAAGCAATCTATTAAAGGAAAATAGAATAGCTAAATCATAAGCTGCTTATTTTGTACTGCGAGGTAGACACAATCTGTATATTCCCTTTTCAAATATCATGGCAGTATTTTAATATAAACTAAATCAAGCTTACAGATGATATTAAGGTGCCCCCATACTACAATGTGTGTGTTCACTGCAACCGTCAAGTTTGTTTCCAATTTCAGGAAGTTGGGTGTCGTCATTCATAGTTCACACTAGTCTGTGTGTGTTCAGTGTGTTGCAAGAATACCAGACTAGGTGGATACACATTATAAATACTTTGTATTGATTTATATTCCAAGATCTACTACAGATTCAATGTTCCATTAATTCACTTGTATAACCCACAAAGAGAGTATGATTTCTGTCAGTGTGCACTTTGAGAGATCACCATGCCAATGTCAGTTAGTCAAAAACAGCTGAGAATGTAGACGGAAACCTGTATGTTACTTGACGTTCTGCCAAACATCTCCCTTGTGTCTAATCTTTTTCAGGAAGTCCTAATGACACAAGACTTTACCAAGTTCCAAGCTTTGAAGCCAAAGTTGCTAGACGCAGTAGATGACATGCTGGCAAATGACATTGCTCGGCTTATGGTTATGGTTCGGCAGGAAGAGTCGCAGATGACAAACCAAGTGGTGAAAGGTGGTGCATTTGAGGGAACCATGAATGGTCCGTTTGGCCACGGATATGGTGAGGGGGCTGGAGAAGGCATTGATGATGTTGAGTGGGTAGTAGGCAAAGACAAACCAACATATGATGAAATCTTCTACACTCTTTCACCCGTCAATGGAAAGATCACAGGTGCCAGTGCCAAAAAGGAAATGGTGAAGTCCAAACTCCCCAACACTGTTTTGGGTAAGATCTGGAAGTTAGCCGATGTAGACCGAGATGGTCTGCTTGACGATGAAGAGTTTGCCTTAGCAAATCACTTAATAAAAGTAAAGCTAGAAGGGCATGAGCTTCCAACAGATCTGCCCTCTCACCTAATCCCACCATCAAAACGTGGAATAGAGTGACCAAAGCAAGCTCGGCTCTCTTCTCCTTCAGTCTTCCAATTTTTGTCTTTCTTAAATGCTTCCCTTGAAAGAACTTCAACATCAGGGATGAGACGTTAAAAACCTGTAACTTTATTAATGTATACAAAGTCTTATAACACAGCTTTAAATAAAATAAACAATATTGCTTTATTGAAGGAGCAACAGTAATATGTCAATACAGTAAACAATGATCTTAGATTTGTTGTGCAGCCTAAAAGTGGTCATTTCGTCTATCACCAAGACCACATCTGGCTAAAGGTAACGTGATGAACTTAGTAAAACTGGGTTCAGCAATATGTGGTGGAACATCAGCTGCTTTTTGAACCGTCTCGCACACTTCTGTTTTGACGTCATGGAACTTGCATAAACTCTTAACATGATCAGTTTAAGTGGTAACCTCACAACTGGCCCTATCAAATTGCTGTATTGCATTCTGCTATTGTTCAATGGACCCTTCTTTGTATAACTAGGTTGGCGTTTATTGAGTGGTGAAGATGAAGGACTTCTAATACACTGCTTAGGGGCACCTGACAAGCACCATATTACTGCCTTATTCTTACAGTTGTGGCAAGTCAAATAAATAACAGGAGAAATCAGAGTTCATATGATGGAACACAGATTCTTAATTGACATTCATTTTTCTAATAATGAATATCTTTTATAAGTCCATCTAAATTCTGTACCCTGATTGTATTGCCATGCTAAACACTGAAGCTGCTAATACGTTTAATAGTCTGTTTAATGCCAAGAAATGTTTTTTAATGTACCATTGTCATCTCCCCAGTTTTGTTCTTGTTTTATTTGTAAAACTGTCCCTGACAATGATCACGGTCTTCCTTGTTTGGCTGAATTAGAACCACATGAATGACCTTCTCCGTCCACTATTGCTCCAGTATTAGATACAGAATGCTGCGCTCAACTTTTTCTGAATTGCTCCCAACTGAGGTTTGTTTTTCTCTTTGTAGCATAAGTATTGAAGATAAACATTTTAAAAATACAAAATATATATGAAATATCTAGAAATAGAGGGGAGAATGCTCTAATTTTGAGAGATATTTTGTTTGATCTGAGGCTGGTGCAGTTTTTATTCAGTTTTTTTCATTCTTATCTGACTTCAATTGGAGAATAAGACAAATAACATATTACTGCACATTGTCATTATAGTGTTGCCAGCTCATCCCTAAAGGGAACATATTATAACCATAGGTACTTGGAATCGGTGTTTGAGCTGCAGGAGGATGATGAAATGCAGGTTTCCAGCAGTCATTTCACCTGGTTTCAATTAGCCTATCACAGAACCTGTGTAGTTATTGCACACCCTATCTTGTCCTCACCCCCCCTTCCCATTATTCCTAAATATTATATAATTCCAAACATTGTTGCATTGTGTTTTTTATATTCTAATTTCTTGGTAATTTTCAAGTTCTATGTTTTCAAACCATGAGTGTTCCCATGTCTGCTTTTCCTGCATGTCATAGTAACACCTTGGTTGTGTATGCATGTAAGAGGCTGAATATATTGTGTATGAGGAGGTGTGAGGGACCATAATAAGAGTAGAATAATTTAAGGTGGTAAAATTTTCAACTGTAATATTACAGATACATTTTTTGGGAGGAATTTGACCTGGTATTTGATTAACATACATTTTACACACATGATAAAACCTGAGTCTTTGGACACCGCAGCGATGCGAAAATATGGTCATGGCACAGGAGGCGTCTGAAGGCAAAAGGCGTCCACTGCTGGCATTGCAGATGAGTGTTGCATCCGAAGATGCAGCATCAGATTGCCATTGGCCATCTGAGTAAGCCTAAACTTATTTGGGATGGCATCTGGAACTTCTCAGCCCGGGGGACAGGAAATCTGCATTGGGTGATGCAGACCCTGGCCTCAGCATGCCTACAAAAGGGGGTTACATGCCACCTGTTTTGTAATGAGCTCACCATTGCCACCTCCGCCCCCAAACGGATTGACATGCTGAGGCTTAGTGGGCACTGCAAATGATCCTGCGAACACTGATCAGCACATCTGCAGTACAGATCCTGCACATTCACCGATCTGTCACCATCGGGTTTGTACGCAAATCATTGGGCTTCCGTACCACTCAGGCCTTCGTTTCTCTATTCTTTTTTTCTGCCTTAAAGTACACTGTTTGACTGAGAGTACAGTTTAAGACTGAGTTTTGGTAACAATAACCAAATTTAATATATTACATCTCTATTAGGCGTTATTTTATTAGGGACGGCCATTTTCAATTTGCAGTGGCAGGAGTACAATCTACTGAGCTGAGATTAATAGAGGATGTCTACTAGCCTTTCGATAAAGATTGTAAAGAAAATGTCAAACTAATGGTCCCCATACACTAGCGACGAATTGTCTCGTTCCTGCGATCCAGAGATGCCTGTTTGCAGGATCAGTGAAATCTAATCACAATATGATCGTGATTTGGTGAAATTTAAAATGGAGAATTTCACCGAACCTCCGCTAGATCGCAGAACATCGGTGGCTGTAGGTCGGCATTTCTGTTTCCATTGCAGGATCGCGCAATCCGTTAGGTTATGGCCCCTCAACCTGCTTTCTTATCCTGACCACCTGGTCATAGGTACTTATGTTCTCTATTCTGCACTTTGGTATTCCCATGGAGGTGGTATTAGGGCCTGATTCTGAGGTGGGAGTAAAGCAAAAAAGAGCAAACAGCAGTCCCCCTGGACACAACCTGTTACAAACAAGGGGTGCAAATGTTTTTTTTTTTTTTGCATGCAGGTTAAATACTGGCTGTTTTTGCATGAAGACCACAAATATTGTGAAGCTTTATTTTACACCGCAATCTAGATATGAGTTTGGACACACCGCTCTCACATCTACATCTTTCTGCACCATCTCCCCCACCTGCAGTAAAACATGATTAGCCGTAACTCCCAACATGACCCATTCCAGGAGGGACGAAACGCTCTGTTCCCGGACTTTTCTCTTAATTTATGATTACTGGCACCTGTGTTGAACCACTTAATTGATCAGAAAGGTGTTTCAACACAGGTGATGACAATCATAAATTAAGAGGGAGGTCCGGTAACAGCATTTTGTCCCTCCTGGAATGGGTCATGTTGGGAGGTATGGATTTTCCAAGGT
The DNA here is from genome assembly GCA_031769625.1 of Taudactylus pleione. Classification (NCBI taxonomy): domain Eukaryota; kingdom Metazoa; phylum Chordata; class Amphibia; order Anura; family Myobatrachidae; genus Taudactylus; species Taudactylus pleione. The sequence continues at coordinate 1,892,623 of JAUIMM010000249.1, forward strand.
GCACAGTTACATGCTCTTTTTTGCTTTACTCCTAACTCGTACTCAGGCTCTTATTCCGCTGAGTCTTGCACTGTTATTCAACAGAATCCAGACTGTAGGGACCTACTTTATAGTAGCTACCACTACTTATTTCATTGTAGTCGGAATGCAGAAAGGTAATCTCATTTTGCATTCACATTGTTAATTTTCCATCAGTTGCAAATAGTGACTGCATGCCTACACCATACTCTTATGGTGAATACACACGGTACAACCTGCACAACCAACGATATCGCTGATAGATTTCCCTTCAATTTTCTGTAGTGCGGGCGAACGATTTTGGGTGTACACACTGATAGATGACTTCACTGATATAGCTATCATAGATATCTATTAACATGCAAATCGTGTTAAAATCGGCCAAGTTGTCCTGCATGTACGGACAACCGTAGATATAGTTATCGTCCATGCGGGTATGCGCATCGTTATTCGCTGCATAAAAATGTAACGATTTATCGTTGATCACTATTGTTCGTTAAAATCGTACCGTGTGTGCGTACCATTACTGAACCTTGTCTGTGACTTCACTCCCACTGCCTGAGTCCTGGCCCTCTATTCGTACACAAGTAATGCTTACAGCTGAAAAAAGACGTGCAGTGCAAAAAGGTGCACATTCGCACAAAAGAAATGCATGTTGTAGCTAAAAAGCCACAAATTATGTTTATATCCAACTCAGAAAAAGTCCCTTAGTGTATAATTTAGTAAGCCCAGCCCATACATGTACTCCCCCTTCCTTTCCATGTCTCAGCATTGGGTGATATCAATTATTTACATAACAAATTAAAATTAATTTGAAATATAAAAGACAGAGTTCAGGCCTCTCAATTAGGTGACTGCCTACCAGGAAAAGTCCTAGTAAAGTGTATCTCAACACCGGATAGGACATAAGACCTCATTCTGAGTCGGTCGTAAGCCTAACGACTGCAAAACTGAAAAAGGAAGCAATCGGCCGGCCGGTCGCAATCAAAGTGACGCCCATACGTGAACAATGCACCTCCTCTAGCTAGCGAGTGATAGCAGTTAGCGTCAATCGTTGTCAGTCGCTGTATGTTAATTTTCTTCTGATGGTTGCGGCCGCTTGTGTTGTGTGCAAATTACACCAAAAATTAACAAAAAACGCATCGAATAAGCCATCCCCATGAAATATATTTATTCTTATTATTTGCTAATGCGAACGCAGCTGAATCAATTACAAGCCAATTAGTGTTATTAGCTACAACAAATGATTATTAGCTGCTTGCATTGTGTGGTTCAAAATAGAAACATCAATCCTAACATCAGTAACATTCGATAGCTTGAGAGAGCACGTACCCAACCTCAAGCTGTACTATCAGCCAGGCCTCGAACCTGCTCGCAGAGTGACGTTTTACTACTTCCGGCCTTCTATGTCTGTCGTAGCAGGTAATTTATGTACGCCCCTAAAACGCCCTGAAAATGGTGGGGGAACGCCTGCGTTTTCAGACCACTACCCCCGTCAACACCCACAAACGGCCTTTCATGTCAATCAACTCTCGGAAGCCACTTCCTGCTCGTAAGCCATACGATCGACAGCATTTTGGATCGCAAGGTCTCGTACGCACATGTGCACAACTAACCGTACGCATGCGTTGTTTGGAAAATTCGGATGCGTACGACCGAGCGGCCGCTTACGCCCGACTCTGAATGAGGTCCATAGTCCGCCAAGAACAGGCTGAATACTTCATGGTACAGGTTCTCAAACTCTGTCCTGAGAACCCCAAACAGTGCATGTTTCCAGGTCTCTTCACAGAACCACGAGTGAAATAATTAGCTCCTCCTGTGGATCTTTTAAAATTTGTCGATTAGTAATAAAGAAACTAAAAAAGATTGTTGGCTTTGCTTCAGAGTGAAGCGTATTAAAAATGACTACAATATAATAACCACTTGACTTTGAAACAAAATATTTAGACAAGGCTTCTCTTAGTAAAATATAACATTTAATATACATATTCAAAGTTAGCAATTTTGACACAAATATAACAAATCTACCACATAGTAAAACATACATTTCTACTCCAGGGTCCTTAGGGATACATTGGGGTATAGGCTTGGCTCCGCCATGGGCACCACACAGTTAAACTCTTCATCACAGCCCCTGAAGATCTTCAAGAGCAGTAACATGGACAGTCCAGCGGACGTCCATGTTACCGCTCCGACACCCCCGCTGGCGCCGACCACCGGTAGTGATCCGGGGAACTCGGCGGGCTCTGGGGGGTTCCAGCTAGCGGAACCCCCGGGGGCCTTGGACAGGCGCCCACTGTTATGCAGTGCGGCATCCCTAGGGCTGGGGGCTCCCTGGGGACGGCAGTATAGCGGAGCCAGGCACTGAGCCTGCGCTCACACTATACCACCAGGGATGCGGGGCTGGAGCGTTATGGATGCGCTCCAGCATCCCGGGGGCTTAATGGCCTGCCAGGCTAGGACGCCTTCCATGTTCAGTACAGGAGGCTCCTCCCCTCACTGCTCACAGGCGCCTTACTCTGAGGTTTTTGCGGGCTGAAGCAGTGATCTTCTCCGGGGCCCGCCTCCCTTCATTCCTCCCGCGGCTATCTTAGAGTATGCTGTGGATGCAGGGTGCGGAGCCTGGGTGCCCCTTACATACCTCTCCTATAAGGTCAGAGTATGTAACTCTATCGCTACCGGGCTGCTGCTCAGTGTAGGGGATAGTACATTTAGTGCAGATAATTTTCTGCATTGTATGTGACCTTTATGCTAGCGCTGTGTGTCTGATTCTTCTCTCTGTCAGCCATTTTACTATCCCTATTCTACCTCCTGCTCAGCCCTCTCGGTGCCGGTACTGTCAGGGTGGGAATCTGCCCCACAGTTAAAAAATGTATTACTGTGGCAGAAGTCACATACAAACATGTCCAGTGAGGATTCTGTGTCCATGGGTGCACCTCTCCTATTTTCCTGCTCCAGATGTAAAGCAGGTGTGGGGGAGGGGGTGGTACTTCAGGATGGTTTATGTACTGCATGTTTGGCCATTCCTGCTGTACCCAGCACCTCCCAGGAACCACCTTGGGCTTGTTTTGCGCAGGCCTTGAATGTCCTTGTAAATAGGTTGACAGTCCCTCCTGAGTTTCCACAATTAGGGTTCGCACAACAGGTGGTAGTCCTGTCTCCAGTACTAGGGGTTCAGGGGCCGATGGTAATGGCGCAGTTCCCCCCGCAACAGGTTCTTGTTCCAGGAGACTCTGTTTGGTCTAATTCTGTGTCAGCTACGGTACAGAATACTGCTGAACAGGATTCATCTAGACCTGTTAAGAGGCCATTATTGTCATATCCATCCACACAATATGATGATGACGGGTCATCTGATGAGGGTGAAATTCTAGATTTGTCTGACACTGACACCCCTCAAACAGGGGCGGAGGTTAAATTTAGTATATATATATATTCCAGGTCTCATGCGGGCGGTCCGTGCGGCCATGGTGATTACTGATGATAACCTACCTGCAGCACCTACTCATGCTTATTTTAAAAAGGTTAAAGGTGCTGCAGCAGTTTTTCCTCTATCTGGCCAGTTAGTAGATCACTTGGAGGAGTCATGGAAATCTCCGGGAAAAAGATTTCAGCCTCACAAGCGCCTGGCCCGGAAGATTATTTCACTAAATGGGAGCCTCCGCCTCAGGTGAACTCTCATGTGACGCGCTTAGTAAAGAGTGCGACTTTACCTATGCCATCCATGTCTTCTCTGACGGATCCTACAGACCATAAGGTGGAGGTGTGCCTTAAGTCTATTCTCTCGCCGGATGAGCCACCAAACCAGCTATGGCAGTCTGCTGGGTGGCTCAGGCTATGGAAAGATGGGCGGACGCATTGGAAGCATCGTTTGCTTTGGAGGGTACCAATGAACAGGTTGTGTTAGTAGGTAACATCTGGGATTCCGCTACGTACATTAACGAAGCGGCCTTGGATTTGAGCCTTCTTACCTCTAGGATTTCCGCGGCGGCCGTGGCCCCCCGACGCTCCTTGTGGTTACGTTCTTGGAGGGCAGACACTGAATCCAAGAAGGGCTTGGAATGCTTACCTTATAATGGGCAGGTCCTGTTCGGACCAGCTTTGGACAAGATAGTGGACACGCTGGCGGCTGCCAAATCTGCACGTCTACCTTCAGCTCTGACTCCATCTGGATCTAAAAATCTGTCCTTTCGGCCCTATCGCCCACAGGGCAAATCTAAGGTGCAGTCCTTTCCGAGACCTTCAGGTCCCAAAAAGACCACTAAGCCCAAGAAACAAGCTTGGAGTCGAAGACTTCCGGCAGCCAAGCTGGAAGACGAACCCTAGGCCTCCCCTTTGGGGACCTCAAGGTGGGAGGCCGACTTCTGCAATACGCCCAGTGTTGGTACCAGACCACCACAGACACTAAGGGAAGTGGTATCTCAGGGATATGCCCTCTCCTTCCGCAGAAGGCCTCCTCATCAGTTCTTTGCAGCAGGCCTTCCTTCAGATCCAACGAAGGCTCTAGCGATCCAGGAGGTGGTGCGCTCTATGCTCCAGATGGGAGTTATAGAGCCTGTTCCGTTTACCCTAAGGGGGACGGGCTATTACTCCAACCTCTTTCTGGTCCAAAAACTAAATGGATCATTCCGACCTATCCTCAACCTCAAGTCCTTGAATAAGTTTTTAAGGGTCCCTCGGTTCTGAATGGAGACTCTGCATTCTTTTGTATTAGCTATGCAGCCTGGGGATTTTATGGTGTCCCTGGATATTCAGTATGCTTACCTGTATATCCCCAACCTACGGTTGCAGGGGGTTCGCCTGTTTACCTTACTTGGATGACCTTCTGTTGTAGGCAGGAGCGCCACAGGTCCTTTGCAACCATCTGCAACTGACAATATCAGTGTTGCAGGCTCACGGCTGGCTAGTGAACTGGAAGAAGTCCTCTCTAATTCCTTCTCAGAGGATGTTCCATCTCAGAGCATTGTTGGACTCTCAGCAACAGAGGATCTTCTTGACAGAAGAAAAGATAGCCCTGTTGCAGTCCAGGATACGCAATGTTCTAAAGAGTCGCCGAGTGTCTCTTCTCTCGTCAATGAGGTTACCGGGTTACATGGTGTCAACGTTCGACATGGTGGAGTATGCCCAGTTCCATTCCAGGCCTCTGCAGATGTTCATCCTCTCCAGATGTGGCGGAATTCCCCGTCAAATAAAGACGCAGATGATCAGGCTCACTCCTAAGGTGCGCCTGTCCCTGACCTGGTGGTTACAGAAGTCCCATCTCAGCTGGGGACATCCATTTTGGATTTCGGATTGGGCCCTTCTAACAACGGATGCCTGCCTTTGGGGCTGGGGCGCTGTGACACGCCCACACGTCTTCTAGGGCCGGTGGACGTCAGAGGAATTGGTCCTGCCGATCAATATATTGGAGCTTCGGCCACTGGCAACAAGCAGGACTATTCCTGCAGGGAAAACCCGTGCAGGTTCAGTCAGACGCCACCACGGTGGCTTACCTAAACCGTCAAGGAGGAACTTAAAGTCAAGCGGCTCTAAGGGGGGGTATCCCGCATTCTGACTTGGGCAGAAAGCCATCTCCCAGCCATTTCGGCCGTGTTCATCCCGAGAGTGCTCAACTGGGAAGCGGACTTCCTCAGCCGCCACGATGTACACCCGGGGGAATGGTCTCTTCACCAGGAGGTGTTCCAGCTCCTGGTGGACAAGTGTGGTCTTCCAGAAATAGACCTCATGGCCTCCAGACACAACCGCAAGTGGTGCGTGAACAGATCCCGTACAAGAGACGCATGGGCTCTCCTGGTGTACGCTCTGTCGGTACGGTGGAACTTCCAGTTCGCGTACCTGTTTCCTCCGTTCTCCATTCTGCCTTGAGTAATTCAAAAGTTCAGGCAGGAAGGAGGCAAGATCCTGCTGGTGGCTCCTGCGTGTCCCAGACGGAATTGGTACTCGGATCTTCAGTGTCTGTCCATCAACACTCCAGTGCTGTTACCTCAACAGGCAGGCTTAGATCTAGGTCTACGCCTTGCTTCACTGAAGGTGCATGTTTCTGCCCTGTCTGTTTGGTTTGAGCATAGGATTGCTATGCTGTCTGATAGCCGCACCTTTCTGCAGGGTGTCCTTCGCATCCAGTCTCCCTTTGTCCCTCTGGTGGCTCCGTGGGATTTGGCTGTGGTCCTGAGGGCGCTCCAAGGTCCTCCATTCGAACCTCTGGGTTCTGTGGATTTGAAATGGCTTACGACAAAGACAGAGTTCCTTCTGGCTATTGCTTCGGATAGAAGGGTGTCTGATTTGGGAGCTCTCTCCTGTCGTCCCCCCTTTCTGATTTTTCATTCAGACAAGGTGGTACTTCGTACCCGCCCTGATTTCCTTCCTAAGGTGGTGTCTAGTTTCCACATTAACGAAGAAATTGTGGTCCCAGCCTTTAATTCATTGGATCTCTCGGCTAGTGAGGCCTCTTCGGATGTGGGACGGGCTCTGCGGATTTATGTGGACCGTACCAGTTCTTTGTTTGTCCTGTATGGTTTGCATAAGAGGGGTTGGCCTGCCCTGATGCCCTGTGCTTCTGTAGGGTGTTGTTCTGGTCGCCAGTTTCTGTCTCCTTCTCTGTGAGAATGTGAATCTTGTGTGTTCCAGACTTTCTTCTTCCTTTTTCTCCTCTGGCCAATGGCTTGATACTAAAACTGAGGTGCCTTGGCCTGGGGCCGGGGTATAGGAGGGGGCCCAGTGCATCCTGGGATGAAGAGTTTAACTGGTGCCCATGGCAGAGCCAAGCCTATACCCCAAGGTATCTCTGTGGACCCTAAGGACTTCGTAGAAACAGAGATAACAAAGGTAAGTTCTTACCATCTCTCGTTGTATAAAATAGTGTCCCTTGGACTTCGATCGGTCCTTGTACAGCAGGGGTCAGGTAACTTTTTTTTCACCTTTTACCCCAAAATATATTTGATACGCCGACGTTACCCCCTTGATTTGAAAGGAAGGAAACCTATTGTAGAACCTCCATATAATGCCCCTGTAGTAGTTCCCCCATATAATGCCCATGTAGTGCCACTTACCTTAATCCCCGTACCTGCATCCGCCGCCGTCCTGTCCGCCTGGCTGCTCCTCGGAACTATGGGAGAGATGTCATGATGTGTCTCCCATAGATCGCATGGAGAGAGCCGGAAGCTGGAGGGAAGGAGCCTGGCGGCCGCTGGTAATAACTTCTCAGTGGGCGTCCGGCTTAGAGCCTCCCTGCGGCACAGCCGGGCATGCATATGAATCATTCTATATTATAGAATGATTCATATGCATGCCCGGCTGTCCGCCAATTACCCCCAGGAATTTCATTTTTACCCATGTGGGGTAATTTACCCCTGTTCCCAGACCACTGTTGTACAGTATAAACCTATGTGAAATATGAAACAAGGTAACTTTTTGAGTAGAAATCCTCACTAATGAATTACAATCAATCAGTCTCCTGTATAGTTTAGTTGCGTATATATAGGGCTTGATCCAGTTAGGTGCGATGTACGAGTCATCGTGACAGTGGCTGTGCTTGACGGCCGCCCGGACTCAGCTGACTTTGCTCGCTGTCAGGCGAATTCAGTGGCGAGTCGGGCTGCGAAGGGTGCGATGTGCCAGGCCATTGCCTGCGTTTTAACTCCATTGCAACGGCACATCACACCCATAGCACCTAATTGGATCGAGCCCATAATGTGCAATGCTCACTGCAAGTTGAAAAAGCACAAACTGAGATTCCTTTAGCTTAAGTGCACGGGATCCACAGGAAATGCTTTCACTCAATATTAGTGTCTGCCTCCCCTTATAACTTGATGATTAGTAATAAATACACCTGTGCACCTGCTGGGTGACCTGGAAACTGGTTGGGGTCCTCAGGACAGAGTTTGAGAACCACTGCTCCATGGTATGGATTCAACAATGTTATGTAAACATTCCTTAGATCCTGGTTCATGTTGACATAACATCCCACCGATGCTTTTTTTTTTTTCTCTAAAAACCGCTCAGAAATTATCGGCTAGCTGATGAGTGAATTAGGTGAAGAACGTGTATTTCAACTTTTTTTTCTTCCAAACATCGGTATATGACCATGGAAACATTACGACTTTCCTTTTCACAGCGGCTTCAGCCACCAGGTACACACTAGGCGGGGTGAGGGTTATTTTTTCCCAGCACAGCTAATCTCTGCAGCCGCTGGGTGGGGGTCCTGATGTGCCGCTTTCAGTGGGACCGCAGCAGCTGCAGGAAGTTTCTCTTCCTGCAGCTGCCCACACTGTTTATCTGACTGGTCGGAGTATTGTGGCCAGATCAGATAACGCAATGACTGGTGTGGTCAGAAAAATGCGACCATGCCAGGCAAGTGGTTAAAGTGCTCTATTAGAAGGAGCTAGACCAGAGTTTCTCAAATTCTGCCATTACAGTCCAGGTGCTGTTTCTGGTGACTAAAAAAAAAAACACATTGGTCTTATATATACAGTATTAAGCTGTAGATTTCTCATTTTATATGCATGGCATACATGATGTGGATAATGAAGAACCCCTGAGTATTTGGGCAGAGACTTGCAGATAAGCTTTTTATATTACATTATACTACACAGGCAATTTATATGATTGCTTAATGCTAAAATTACACTATTTGATGCCTTTTCACTAGGGGTGTGCACCGGCCACTTTTCGTGTTTTGGTTTTGGATCTGGATCTTTCTTCGTGTTTTGGATCTGGATTGGTTTTGCCAAAACCACCCTTCCGTGTTTTGGGTTCTGGGTTTTGTGTTTTGGATCTGTATTTTTTTGAAAAAAAGCATAAAAACAGCTAAAATCACAGAATTTGTAGCTTTTTCTGCTCCTATGCTATTATTAACCTCAATAACCTTAATTTCCACTCATTTCCAGTCTATTCTGAATACCTCACACCTCACAATAGTGTTTTTATGTCCAAAAGGTTGCACCGAGGTAGCTGGATGACTATGCTAAGCGACACGAGTGGGCGGCACAACCACGTGACCCATCTAGGCGTGAAACTGCAGTGGCAGACAGGATGGCATTGAAAAACTAGGCCCCAAACTGTACATAATGCAAAGAAAAAAAAGAGGTGCAAGATGGAATTGTCCTTGGGCCCTCCCACCCACCCTTGTGTTGTATAAACAGGACATGCACACTTTAACAAACCAATCATTTCAGCGCCAGGGTCTGCCACACAACTGTGGCTGAAATGATTGGTTCGTTTGGGCCCCCACAAAATAAGCTGGCAATTAATCTGTCCCTGCACAAACTGGCTCTACGGAGGAAAGATGTCATCCTCATCCTCCTCATCCACCGATTCCTCACCCTCTTCAGTGTGTACATCCTCATCCTCACAGAGTATTAATTTGTCCCTGCTGGAACCACAGGTCCCTCTGTACGTTCTGGAGGCTGGTCTCCCTGGAAGAGTTGATAATTCATTTTATGAACATCATCTTCTCCACATTTTGTGGAAGCAACCTCCTACGCCTTTCGCTGACAAGGTTCCCGGCTGCACTAAACACTCTTTCGGAGTACACACTGGAGGGGGGGCAACTCAGGTAAAATAGAGCCAGTTTGTACAGGGACCTCCAAATTGCTTCTTTTTCCTGCCAGTACAGGTACGGACTGTCTGACATGCCTACTTGGATGCTGTCACCGATGTAATCCTTTAACAGACAGACGCACGCTTGTCGCTGCTGCTTTGAGGATTCAAGTGCGGCTACAGCCCACACATTTCACAAAGACAGAAAAAAAAGAAGAATATTTTTATTGTTTGTGTAGCACATTTTGAGGGTGTCACCACCCTTTAACAGACAGACGCACGCTTGTCGCTGCTGCTTTAAGGATGCAGGTGCGGCTACAGCCCACACAATTCACAAAGACAGAAAAAAGAAGAAGAATATTTTTATTGTTTGTGTAGCACACTTTGAGGGTGTCACCACCCTTTAACAGACAGACGCACGCTTGTCGCTGCTGCTTTGAGGATGCAAGTGCGGCTACAGCCCACACAATTCACAAAGACAGAAAAAAGAAGAATATTTTTATTGTTTGTGTAGCACACTTTGAGGGTGTCACCACCCTTTAACAGACAGACGCACGCTTGTCGCTGCTGCTTTAAGGATGCAGGTGCGGCTACAGCCCACACATTTCACAAAGACCGAAAACAAAAGAACAATATTTTAATTGTTTGTGTAGCACACTGTGAGGGTGTCACCACCCTTTAACAGACAGACGCACGCTTGTCGCTGCTGCTTTAAGGATGCAGGTGCGGCTACAGCCCACACAATTCACAAAGACAGAAAAAAGAAGAAGAATATTTTTATTGTTTGTGTAGCACACTTTGAGGGTGTCACCACCCTTTAACAGACAGACGCACGCTTGTCGCTGCTGCTTTGAGGATGCAAGTGTGGCTACATCGCACACAAGTCACAAACACATTAAAAAAAAAATTGATTTTTTGGAGCACTTTGAGAGTTACAACACCTTTTAACAGACAGACGCACGCTTGTCGCTGCTGCTTTGAGGATGCAAGTGCGGCTACAGCCCACACAATTCACAAAGACCGAAAAAAAAAGAACAATATTTTAATTGTTTGTGTAGCACACTGTGAGGGTGTCACCACCCTTTAACAGACAGACGCACGCTTGTCGCTGCTGCTTTAAGGATGCAGGTGCGGCTACAGCCCACACAATTCACAAAGACAGAAAAAAGAAGAAGAATATTTTTATTGTTTGTGTAGCACACTTTGAGGGTGTCACCACCCTTTAACAGACAGACGCACGCTTGTCGCTGCTGCTTTGAGGATGCAAGTGTGGCTACATCGCACACAAGTCACAAACACATTAAAAAAAAAATTTGATTTTTTGGAGCACTTTGAGAGTTACAACACCTTTTAACAGACAGACGCACGCTTGTCGCTGCTGCTTTGAGGATGCAAGTGCGGCTACAGCCCACACAATTCACAAAGACAGAAAAAAAAAGAACAATATTTTAATTGTTTGTGTAGCACACTTTGAGGGTGTCACCACCCTTTAACAGACAGACGCACGCTTGTCGCTGCTGCTTTAAGGATGCAGGTGCGGCTACAGCCCACACAATTCACAAAGACAGAAAAAAGAAGAATATTTTTATTGTTTGTGTAGCACACTTTGAGGGTGTCACCACCCTTTAACAGACAGACGCACGCTTGTCGCTGCTGCTTTGAGGATGCAAGTGCGGCTACATCGCACACAAGTCACAAACACATTACAAAAATAGTTTTTTATTTTTTGGAGCACTTTGAGAGTTACATCACCCTTTAACAGACAGACGCACGCTTGTCGCTGCTGCTTTAAGGATGCAGGTGCGGCTACAGCCCACACATTTCACAAAGACCGAAAAAAAAAGAACAATATTTTAATTGTTTGTGTAGCACACTGTGAGGGTGTCACCACCCTTTAACAGACAGACGCACGCTTGTCGCTGCTGCTTTAAGGATGCAGGTGCGGCTACAGCCCACACAATTCACAAAGACAGAAAAAAGAAGAAGAATATTTTTATTGTTTGTGTAGCACACTTTGAGGGTGTCACCACCCTTTAACAGACAGACGCACGCTTGTCGCTGCTGCTTTGAGGATGCAGGTGGAATCTAGACGGGATTTGGAACCGAGGACACACTACCTCCATCAATTGTCTAAATCCCACTGCACTAATGTCGGATACCGGACGCACGTCTAACACCAACATAGCAGTCAAGGCCTCAGTTATACGTTTTGCTTCAGGATGACTGCTGTCGTACTTCATCCTCATCGCTAGGGACTGTTGGAGGGTCAATTGTTTAGTAAAAGTAGTGATGTTCCTACTTCCTCTCTGGGATGATGAACAACTCCCAGCAGCAGCAACAGCACTAGGAGGAAGTGGTTCTTGATCTTTCCCTATTTTATTTTTATCGGAGAAAGTTTGGTCCTCCATTTATGTTATATTGATATATATACGTGCGGCTAAAGCGCACACAAACACAGAAAATATTTTTTTATTTTTGCTGGAGAGTAGTGCACTTTGTGGGTTACACCACCCTTTAAGAAATGAGCTAGCCGGCTCTTTACTTATGGGACACAGGCGCACGCTTGGCGCTGCTCCTTTGTTGATGCACGTGCAGCCACAGTGCACACAAGTCACAAACACAGAAAATATATATTTTTTTGGTTTGGAGTGTACTTTGGGGGTTACAGAACCCTTTAACGGTCAAGCCAGCCGGCCCTTTACTTAAGACACAGGCGCACGCTTGGCACTACTTTGTTGATGCACGTGCAGCTGCTGCGCACACAATTCACAAACACAGAAAATAATTTTTTTTTTGGTTTGGACTGGAGTGTACTTTCGGGGGTTACAGCACCCTTTAACAGTCTAGCCAGCCGGCCCTTTACTTATGACACAGGCGCACGCTTGGCACTACTTTGTTGATGCACGTGCGGCTACTGCGCACACAATTCACAAACACAGAAAATAATTTTTTTTTTGGTTTGGACTGGAGTGTACTTTGGGGGTTACAGCACCCTTTAATGGTCAAGCCAGCCGGCCCTTTACTTATGACACAGGCGCACGCTTGGCACTACTTTGTTGATGCACGTGCGGCTACTGCGCACACAATTCACAAACACAGAAAATAATTTTTTTTTTGGTTTGGACTGGAGTGTACTTTGGGGGTTACAGCACCCTTTAACGGTCAAGCCAGCCAGCCCTTTACTTATGACACAGGCGCACGCTTGCACTACTTTGTTGATGCACGTGCGGCTACTGCGCACACAATTCACAAACACAGAAAATAATTTTTTTTTTGGTTTGGACTGGAGTGTACTTTGGGGGTTACAGCACCCTTTAATGGTCAAGCCAGCCGGCCCTTTACTTATGACACAGGCGCACGCTTGGCACTACTTTGTTGATGCACGTGCGGCTACTGCGCACACAATTCACAAACACAGAAAATAATTTTTTTTTTGGTTTGGACTGGAGTGTACTTTGGGGGTTACAGCACCCTTTAACGGTCAAGCCAGCCAGCCCTTTACTTATGACACAGGCGCACGCTTGCACTACTTTGTTGATGCACGTGCGGCTACTGCGCACACAATTCACAAACACAGAAAATAATTTTTTTTTTGGTTTGGACTGGACTGTACTTTCGGGGGTTACAGCACCCTTTAACGGTCTAGCCAGCCGGCCCTTTACTTATGACACAGGCGCACGCTTGGCACTACTTTGTTGATGCACGTGCGGCTACTGCGCACACAATTCACAAACACAGAAAATAATTTTTTTTTTGGTTTGGACTGGAGTGTACTTTGGGGGTTACAGCACCCTTTAATGGTCAAGCCAGCCGGCCCTTTACTTATGACACAGGCGCACGCTTGGCACTACTTTGTTGATGCACGTGCGGCTACTGCGCACACAATTCACAAACACAGAAAATAATTTTTTTTTTGGTTTGGACTGGAGTGTACTTTGGGGGTTACAGCACCCTTTAACGGTCAAGCCAGCCAGCCCTTTACTTATGACACAGGCGCACGCTTGCACTACTTTGTTGATGCACGTGCGGCTACTGCGCACACAATTCACAAACACAGAAAATAATTTTTTTTTTGGTTTGGACTGGAGTGTACTTTGGGGGTTACAGCACCCTTTAATGGTCAAGCCAGCCGGCCCTTTACTTATGACACAGGCGCACGCTTGGCACTACTTTGTTGATGCACGTGCGGCTACTGCGCACACAATTCACAAACACAGAAAATATTTTTTTTTTTGGTTTGGACTGGAGTGTACTTTGGGGGTTACAGCACCCTTTAACGGTCAAGCCAGCCAGCCCTTTACTTATGACACAGGCGCACGCTTGCACTACTTTGTTGATGCACGTGCGGCTACTGCGCACACAATTCACAAACACAGAAAATAATTTTTTTTTTGGTTTGGACTGGACTGTACTTTCGGGGGTTACAGCACCCTTTAACGGTCAAGCCAGCCGGCCCTTTACTTATGACACAGGCGCACACTTGGCACTACTTTGTTGATGCACTTGCGGCTACTGCGCACACAATTCACAAACACAGAAAATATTTTTTTTTTTGGTTTGGACTGGAGTGTACTTTGGGGGTTACAGCACCCATTAACGGTCAAGCCAGCCGGCCCTTTACTTATGACACAGGCGCACGCTTGGCACTACTTTGTTGATGCACATGCGGCTACTGCGCACACAATTCACAAACACAGAAAATAATTTTTTTTTTGGTTTGGACTGGAGTGTACTTTGGGGGTTACAGCACCCTTTAACGGTCAAGCCAGCCAGCCCTTTACTTATGACACAGGCGCACGCTTGGCACTACTTTGTTGATGCACGTGCGGCTACTGCGCACACAATTCACAAACACAGAAAATAATTTTTTTTTTGGTTTGGACTGGACTGTACTTTCGGGGGTTACAGCACCCTTTAACGGTCAAGCCAGCCGGCCCTTTACTTATGACACAGGCGCACACTTGGCACTACTTTGTTGATGCACGTGCGGCTACTGCGCACACAATTCACAAACACAGAAAATAATTTTTTTTTTGGTTTGGACTGGAGTGTACTTTCGGGGGTTACAGCACCCTTAACGGTCAAGCCAGCCGGCCCTTTACTTATGACACAGGCGCACGCTTGGCACTACTTTGTTGATGCACGTGCGGCTACTGCGCACACAATTCACAAACACAGAAAATAATTTTTTTTTTGGTTTGGACTGGAGTGTACTTTCGGGGGTTACAGCACCCTTAACGGTCAAGCCAGCCGGCCCTTTACTTATGACACAGGCGCACGCTTGGCACTACTTTGTTGATGCACGTGCGGCTACTGCGCACACAATTCACAAACACAGAAAATATATTATTTTTTTAGCACTTGGGGGGAGCACCCCTGATGGACAGAGCACCCCCTGGACAACACTACAGCACTCCTTTAGGACTGGGACACTGCACAGGACTTTGGAGTGGACACAGCCCCTATGGAGAACTGACTGCACAACACAGTCCAGCCAGCCCCTATGGACTTTGAAGTAGTGGACACAGCCCCTATTAACAACAGCAGCACAGCACAACACAGCCAGCCCCTATGGACTTTGAAGTAGTGGACAACAGCAGCACTACACTACACTACACTACACAGCCCTAACTCCCACCCTCCCTCTTCACTGTCCACAGCCGAGTGAGAAAATGGCGCCGACGTGTGTACCTTATATAGGATCCAAAACCCGCGAGACTCGGAAGGCGGGAAGATGACGTTTTGCCTCGATTTCAGATCCGAGTCAGGCGGGAAAAGTCGAGCCTGACTCGGATCGGACTCGGATCGGGGGGGCTCGGATTTCAGAAATCCGAACCCGCTCACCCCTACTTTTCACCTATATCAGAGGTTCTCAAACACTGTTAATCCAGGCCCCTCAGTGACCACTGGATACTAGCCGTAGTCCTGACTGCCTAATGGATGACCCAAGAGTGGTGCATTTTTTTGCTGCCTATTGTTACTATTCCTAATTTCTAAAGATAGTTTTAACAATGTGCCCCTGTTTTTCAAAATTGACCAAGTAATCAGTACAGTTGTTTGTTTTCCATGTACTGGATGCAATTTTTTAAATATATTTCTTCAGGTTCTATAGGGTCCACAGGAACTACCTTGGGGTATGTGGTTGGAGTAATACAGGCACCAAACAGTCAAAGCTTTAGCTCCCAGAATGCCCTGGTCCTCCTTAATATATACCTCGCCCCCAGCATTCAGTTTTTTGTTTGGTGCTCAGCAGGATTCAGACACACCTTTTGAACAGGGGACTGTCCCAAGCTCTAATTTTATGATTTTAATTTATTTTCTATTTTACTGGGTCAGCAGTGCCTCGCGTCTTAACAAAGACACATGCATTGAGACTCCTTTTTACCTCCGTTGGTGCCGAAACACCAGTAACATCTCTGGTGATTTTGGCAGGTCACAGCGGAGCTTAGCTAGTGTGCTGGAGGCCCAGACTGCAATTGGATGCACGGAGAGGTCAGGTAAGGCAATTCCTCAATTACGGGAAATTGCGCACGGCATTCCTTGCTTCCGGCGCTGGAGACGCACCAGAAGCCGCTGCAGTGAGGGCCCGAGACAGTCCGCGTTCTCACTAGACCTCCGGGGCCTTATCGCCTGATGACGGAGATCAGCAGTAGACTCATCTACTGCCACGAGGCCAGCGTCGATGCAGCCTAGGGGAGGTAGGCGCTCCCCCCGGCAGCCCCTCCCCTGACCCTGGGTTGCTCCTCCTACCCGCCTCGTGTATATGAGACGTTCACAGTCCACATCGGTGCTCTGCTGAAGCTGCTTAGAAGGTTTGGGTTTGTCTCCCTGTGTACCTCTCCCCTGGGTCGGGTATATAGTGCTCTACAACCTACCAAGCCTTGGGTGTTGGTCAGTTGATTCAGAGCCCATTGCGATTAAACTTCATATGCATTGTATGTGACTTGTGTTAGCTGCTGTATTGATACTACCTTTTATTTCTGTCAGTTATAACAATCACTGTGTTTCTCCTCATCCCACTGACAAGGTGTGTGTGGTTTTTTGTGTACTTCACAAATCAGGGTTGCATGATAAAAATCAAATGATTAAATCATGATTTAAATCAAAACATTAAACTACAACTTTTGCTTAGAAAGAGATAGACGTGTAGGTGGGGGCAGTCCTTTTTTTTCATGTCCATTTTTCAGCAGCCAAATACAAAGAAGCAGGTGGGAAAAGGCTTCCAAGTGATGTATGCTGGAATACTATGGCAGACTCTTTGGAGTCCTTTCTGAAAAACTGGACCATTCTTGTTAGAGTATGTGATGAAAACAAAGATGATATCCCACAAGACATTATTAACAAAGTTAACAACTTTGGTAATTAAGCGGAGTACTGACGATTATTTGGCTCGACTAAAACCTGTAGCTGTAGCGCTGGCTCGTGCACAAAGACACAACTGCACAATCAGTGATGTTGTACAAGTGTGGAAGAAGCTGTTTGGCAAAGACAAGAGCGAAAATTGCACTCATAGATGCCCACTTGCTGGCTAATCTACTTGATCCTAGGTACAGGGGAAAATTGAGACTGCTATAGAGTTTGCTCATGCCAATAATCGTCAGATTATGCCGGTCATCATCAACTTTTGTGCACCCATGAAACCATTTGCACCATACATGTTTGAAGTGGACACTTTACTCCAAGTATCTTCTCTAGTCCGGTGGATGTCCTACGCAGCTCAACTTCAGTTTGACACTTCTGTAGTAAATCTTCTGAAGCAGATGTTTACTGCAGTTTCATCAAGTGTAGGAATTGAAAGGATTTTTTTCAGCGTACGGTTTTGTACAATCCAAAACACGTAGCAGATTGGGAAATGAAAAAGCAGCTAAGCTGGTTGCATGCTACAGAGCCTTTTCTGTTGTGGACAAACGTGAGGACGTGGACAAAGACATGTACATGATTTTTTTTTATTGATTTTTTTTAAATCTAATTTTTTGCAACCCTGTCACAAATACTGTACTTGTGAAGACTGTCACATTGCATTGCATTTATACCTTGTACTTTTTTTATACAATGAAATGGCAAAGGTTAAAGGGAAGCAGGAGGTTGAGGCTCCAGTGCTGGTTTCATGTAAATCCCGTTTGGCGGCTCTGTCAGCTCAAGACTTCATGCGAGATGGTTTGTGTGCTGGCTGTTATAAATGGGCACCTCTCCAATCCGGTACACAAGTTCCTGTACAAGAGCCACCCTGGGTGTCCTCTTGGTCTCAGGTTATGTCGTATTTAGTGGACCGGGCAGCAGCTCAGGTACTGCCTCCCATTATGGGGTACCCGCAGCAGTTAGATCCTGCTATGTTTATGCCCCCATGCATCCTTTCTGGATGGATGCCTATGGTTCTGCTGTCAACCGCTGCTCAGCAAGTAGTGCAAGCGAATTGGCCAGTTACCATTAAGCATGGGCATAAGAGAATATCCCATCAGGCGCAGCCTGGGGATTCTAACACATCATCAGATGAGGATACACATAGTTCTTCTGGGTCTCTCTCGGCTGGTGAAGACCACCGATCTTCCCTGGATGTCCCCTCTCTGGTAAGAGTGGATAGATTTAGGCGGGACCTCCTCTTCCTCTATACTAAGACTCCAGTCTTTAGGCGTCAGTAAGTGGTAAAGGATTACTTTCCTCAGTCTGAGCAGCTGTCTGACCTCATGGCTGAAGCATGGAGCACTCCAGATAGATGTTTCCATGCTACAAGGAAGTTAACGTCTCTGTATCCATTTTCACCTGGTGAATGTACTAAGTGGGAAGTCCCACCAACTGTAGATGCTCAGGTGACATGGTTGATCAGGAGCTCTACATTACCTATTCCATCCGCATCCTCACTCAAGGATGTTACAGATAGAAAACTTAAAATATGCTTTGAAATCAGTTTTCTCATTATCTAGAGCTATTAGCCGGTCGGCTATGGCCGTAGCCTGGCTAGCCAAGGCTATAGAGGAATGGACGAAAGCACTGGAAGACAGTATTCCACAGGCTACCAGAGAACAACTGTCCTATCCCAAATGCAAGAAGTGGCTGCTTATGTGGGAGAAGCGGTTATTGACACAGGCTATTAGAGTATCGGAAACTTCGGTTGTTGCTCTCGGAACCCTTTGGTTAAGGTCCTGGAAGGCAGATGGGGAAACCAAGAAAGCTATTGAATCTTTGCTTTCTACTTCAGGGTCCATAGGGTATCCACAGGATACCTTAGGGGTATAGGTGTGACGTCAGTCGCAGGGCACCAAAGAGTTAAGCTTTCAGCCTCCCAGGATGCACTAGGTCCCCCTCCTATACCCCGCCCCCGGGCCAAGGCACCCCAGTTTTAGTTTGGTGCCCGGCCGGAGTCGGGTGCACCTGTTGGAGTGGGGGCTAGAAGAGCCCCTGAAGCTTTTTCTTCATGCAGCTGTGGCTGCACATCTGGATGAACAGCATGGACAGTCAGTCCTGACGTCCATGCTGTCTTCCCTACACCCCGCCGGTACCAGAACGCCGGTACTGATCCGGGGATGCTGGTGGGCGTCTGGGGTCACAGCTAGCGGTGACCCCAGATGCTCCGGACCATGGCCGGATTCAAGGGGGACAGAGGTAAGCAGCGGGGTCCCGCGGTGGGTCCCCGCTGATCACATGGTCCTAAGTCCCCAGGCAGGGGGCTCCCTGGGGACTGGCTGCAGCGTGGAGCCAGGCGACCAACCTGCGCTTTCACTACCCCCTGGGACAGCGGACCGCAGCAGAGCGGTAGCGCTGCGGCGTCCCAGGGGTTAAATGCATGCCAGGGGAGCGCGCCTTCCCTGTCTCACAGCCGGCGCCTCCCCCGCTGCACACAGCCCTCTCTGCATGCTGCCGACTGGTCCTGTGGCAGCGCTCCTCCCCCAGGCCAGCCTCCTCTCTGCTCCTCGGCGGCCATCTTCTCCAGAACGCATGGTGAACGCTGCTGGAAGCGCTGGACGGAAGCATCGTGGTCTGGGTCCCCCCGCATACCTCTCCTCCGCTGTGGCTCAGGTCTGTGTATGCAGCGCTGTGTCCTACCAGGCCCTGTGTCTGTGTAGTTGAGTAATCAGCGCTGTTAGTGCAGGAATTGTTATTTCTCTGCATTGTATGTGACTGTGCTAGCGCTGCCTGTAACTTTTCTTCTCTAAACTGTCAGCTTTATTACTGTCCCTGTTCTTCTGCTAAAGCCCTTGCGGTGCGGTGCTGCAGGGTGGTCTCTCGCCTATTTAATACTTAATTGGTGAGAGAGGTCACATACGTGGTGCCATCATGTCTGAAAGTGATTTTCCCCTCCGGCTACAGTGTACCACGTGCAAAGTACCGTTAGCGGAGGGGGAGGGTAGCGCGGAGGGCCTTTGCCGGCAGTGTTTGTCCATGGCGCGGCCTATTACGGTTACAGCACCGGTACAGGAGCCGCCCTGGGCTTGTTTCGCTCAGGCGTTAACAGCTTTAGTGGGCCAGTTAGCTCCGCAGCCCGCGTTTACTCCGATGGGTTTGTCCCAGCAGTCTGTGGTGTCGTCACCCATGCAGGGGTTCCCACGACAATTGGTGGTACCCCACAGTCTCCCTATTTCCCCGCTCCCGGGTTCTCAGGAGCCAGCGTGGGTTAACTCCCTGACGAGTTCTGTACAGCACTTGTCGGATGTGTTGCAAGGGGAGTCTGTGATGCGGCCTCATAAAAGGCCGGTGGCGTCTCTGTCCGCTCCTTATGAGGATGACGAAGGGACGTCTGATGATGGGGAGATTCTGGATCCTTACGATCAGGAACCTCTCCATACTAAGGACGCTGATGCTAAGTCCAAAGTATATATTCCTGGACTTATTCGGGCGGTCCGCACAGCCTTGGTGATTGAGGACGAAGTTCCCCCAGCGGCTAAATCTAAGTATGCCTTTTTCAAAGATGTGAAGGGCGATGCCACAGTCTTTCCTCTTTCGGGTCAGTTGGTGGACCATTTAGAGGAGGCGTGGAAACAACCTGGCAAAAGATACCAGCCGCAGAGACGCCTGGCGGTGGCTTATCCGTTCGCGGATAATTATTTTGCTAAGTGGGAATCCCCTACACAGGTGGATTCTCACGTGACCCGTCTTGTCCGTAGTGCCACATTGCCGATGCCATCCATGTCCTCCCTTAAGTATGCTACGGACCGCAAGGTAGAAATCTGCCTGAAGTCCGCTTATTCCCTTGCAGGGGGGGCAGCATGGCCGGCTATGGCCATTTGCTGGGTTGCCAGAGCGATGGAGCGCTGGGCGGATTCATTAGAGGCTTCTTTTGAATCCGACTGTCCGGCCGAACAGGCGGAGTTGATTGGCAATCTCCGTGATTCGGCCACCTACATCAACGAGGTGGCTCTAGACATTAGTACTCTGGTGTCTAGAATTTCTTCAGCAGCGGTGGCTGCTCGTCGCACCTTGTGGCTGCGATCCTGGAAGGCGGACGCAGATTCCAAGAAAGGTCTGGAAGCGTTGCAGTTTACCGGAGAAGTTCTCTTCGGTCCGGATCTGGATAAGATTGTGGCCACGCTGGCGGCAGCCAAATCTGCTTGTCTCCCGTCGGCCGCTGCTCCTTCTGGTTCGGGACCATTGTCCTTTCGGTCATCTAGGGCCCAGGGCAGGCCCAAACCACAGTCGTTTCCTCGACAGGCTGGCCCTAAGAAATCGGTCAAGCCCCGGAAGCAGGCATGGAGTACCAGACGTCCGGCCCCCAAGCCAGATGACAAGCCTGCGGCCTGACGGTCCGGGCCTCCCTTTGGGGGATCCCAGGGTGGGAGGCCGCCTGCTACAGTTCGCCCAGTGTTGGTCGACCACTACGACAGACACTTGGGTTCTGGAGGTGGTTTCCCACGGATACGCCCTCTCCTTCCGGCACAGACCCCTGGCTCGCTTCTTCACCACGGGTCTCCCATCAGACCGGAACAAGGCTACGGAGCTGCGGAAGGTATTGCACACTATGCTCCAGGCTGGAGTTATAGTGGCTGTTCCATTCTCCCAGAGGGGCCAGGGTTTCTATTCAAATCTATTTTTGGTACAGAAACCCAATGGGTCATATCGTCCGATTCTCAACCTCAAAGCACTCAACAAGTCTTTGCGGGTCCCGAAGTTTCGGATGGAGACCCTACGGTCCATCATTCTGGCGCTGGAACCTGGGGACTACTTGGTGTCATTGGACATACAGGACGCTTACCTGCATGTCCCTATTCTTTTGCGCCATCAACAGTTCCTCAGGTTTGCAATCCGCAGCGACCACTTCCAGTTTCGGGCGTTACCTTTTGGCCTGGCAACAGCACCACGTGTTTTCACCAAGGTGATGGCGGTCATGGCGGATTCTCTGCGGCTGCAGGGAGTCCGCATGTTGCCGTATTTGGACGACCTGTTATTGGTGGCAGGATCTCCAGAGCTCCTGTTACGCCACTTGGACCTGACCATTGCACTGCTGCAACGGCACGGCTGGCTAATCAACTGGCAGAAGTCCACTCTAATCCCGTCTCGGAGGATTCTGCATCTTGGAGCCTTATTGGACTCGGGACAGCAAAGGATCTTCGTGACGGAGGACAAGATCTCTGCTTTACAGTCAAGGGTGCGCAGTTGCCTGCACAGCCGCCGGGTGTCCTTACACTCGGCGATGAGGTTACTGGGCTCCATGGTGTCGGTGTTCGACATGGTGGAATACGCCCAGTTTCACTCCAGACCTCTGCAGCACCTGATCCTGTCCAAGTGGAACGGGCTGACTCAGTCTCTGAAGTCCCAGACGATTGTACTCACCCAGGAGGTTCGCCTGTCCCTTGCGTGGTGGTTACAGACGACCCACCTCAACAAGGGACGTCCGTTCTGGGTTCCAAATTGGGTCCTGTTGACAACGGACGCCAGTCTTCGGGGCTGGGGAGCAGTTTCGGGTCCACACTTGTTCCAGGGCAGGTGGACGCCGACAGAAGCGGAGCTTCCAATAAATATCTTGGAACTCCGTGCGGTCTTCAATGCTCTCCAGCAGGCACAGCGGTTTCTCCAGGGTCGCCCGGTGCAGGTCCAGTCGGACAACGCTACCACCGTGGCCTACATAAACAGGCAAGGAGGAACTCGCAGTCGGGCGGCTCTCGTAGAGGTCTCTCGGATCCTGGTTTGGGCGGAGCGCAATCTTCCGGCCATATCAGCGGTCTTCATCCCGGGAGTGCTAAATTGGGAGGCGGACTTTCTAAGTCGCCAGGACGTTCATCCAGGGGAATGGTCCCTGCACCCGGACGTTTTTCAACTGCTGGTGGACAGATGGGGTCTTCCAGAGATCGACCTCATGGCGTCCCGGCACAACAACAAGTTGCCGGTGTACGGGTCTCGCACAAGAGACGAAGGGGCGTCTCTGGTGGATGCTCTGTCCGTCCGGTGGACGTTCCGGTTCGCATACCTGTTCCCTCCGGTCTCCCTTCTTCCACGGGTAATCCGGAAATTCAAACAGGAAGGAGGGACGCTCCTGTTGATAGCTCCCGCATGGCCCAGACGGCACTGGTTCTCAGACCTTCAGGGTCTGTCCGTGGACAGTCCTCTGCGGTTGCCGCTACGACCGGACCTTCTGTCTCAGGGTCCTTGCCTTCACCCGGACCTGACTCGGCTGTCTTTGACGGCGTGGCTGTTGAGACGGCCATGCTGAGGTCCCGGGGGTTTTCCAGCTCTGTGGTGCGTACCATGTTACGAGCTCGGAAACCGTCTTCCGCGAGGATATACCATCGCGTGTGGCATACGTTCTTCCAGTGGTGTCGACCGAGAGGTTATGCACCGCGGGAGTTTCGTCTGTCTCGGATTCTCGCCTTCCTGCAAGCGGGACTAGATCATGGGCTTCGCCTTGCTTCTTTGAAGGTACAGGTTTCGGCCCTATCTGTCTGGTTTCACCGTAGGATTGCTACAATCCCGGATGTGCGCACCTTTATGCAGGGTGTTCTCCGCATTCAGCCGCCCTTTGTTCCACCTGTGGCGCCTTGGGATTTGGCTGTGGTCCTGAGGGCTCTCCAAGGACCGCCGTTTGAACCACTGGGCTCAGTGGATCTTAAATGGCTAACAGCTAGGACTGTTTTCCTTCTGGCCATTGCTTCGGCCAGACGTGTTTCTGAGTTAGGGGCTCTTTCTTGTAGACCCCCTTTCTTGGTTTTTTATGGGAACAGGGCAGTGCTCCGCACTCGGCCCGAGTTTCTTCCCAAAGTTGTTTCCCAGTTTCATGTTAACGAGGAAATAGTTGTTCCGGCCTTTAACTCACCGGGTCTTTCCGTGGGTGAGGCCTCTTTGGATGTTGTGCGGGCCTTAAGGACTTATGTTGACCGCACTTCTTCGTTTAGGAAGTCAGACGCTTTGTTTGTCCTCTATGGCTTCCGTAAAAAGGGTTGGCCTGCTTCAAAGCAAACTTTGGCAGCCTGGATCCGTATGGCTATTTCTGAAGCTTATCTTCATGAAGGCCTACCGGTCCCTCCTTCTCTGAAGGCTCATTCCACTAGGTCTGTGGGTCCTTCGTGGGCAGCTCGACGTGGTGCCTCGGCAGTTCAGATCTGCAAGGCTGCTACGTGGTCTTCTGTCCATACCTTCGTGAGGTATTACAGGTTTGACACCTTCGCCTCTCAGGATGCTTCCTTCGGGCGGCGGATTCTCCTTTCTGCACAGGAGCGTCCCCACCCTCAAAGGATACTGCTTTGGGACATCCCCAAGGTATCCTGTGGATACCCTATGGACCCTGAAGTAGAAAATATGAGATATGGTAAGAACTTACCCTTGTTATCTCTATTTCTACGAAGTCCATAGGGTTCCACAGGACTCCCGCCCTGTCGCACCTGTGCTGCAGATGGGCTTTGCTCTGGTCACCGGTTTTCCGTCTCCCTCTGGTGAGAATGTGATTCTTGTATGTGTCCAGATCTTTGTTCTCTCTCTTCCTTCTCCTCCTCCGGCCTATGGCTTTGTAACTAACTGAGGTGCCTTGGCCCGGGGGCGGGGTATAGGAGGGGGACCTAGTGCATCCTGGGAGGCTGAAAGCTTAACTCTTTGGTGCCCTGCGACTGACGTCACACCTATACCCCTAAGGTATCCTGTGGAACCCTATGGACTTCGTAGAAATAGAGATAACAAGGGTAAGTTCTTACCATATCTCATATTTTTTGCTGGAAAAATACTGTTTGGATCAGAATTGGATAACATAGTGGCTACTTTGGCAGTATCAAAATCTGCCGGATTACAATCTGCGGCTACCTGTAAATATAGTCAGTCTTCGTTTACGGACCTTTCGCCCCCAGGGAAGAGCAAAGGAACATTTTTTTTTTGCCAGACAAGAAAATTCCCACAGGAAGGCCAAACCGTAATCCAAGAAATCGTGGTCGGTCAGATGTCCAGCTACCAAGCCGGACAATAAGACTTCTGCCTGATGGGGCGGGCCTTCCCCTGGGGGCGCTCAGGGTGGAAGGCCGACTTCTCCAGTTTTCTTACGCCTGGCTTCAAACAACAAAGAATGCTTGGGTTCGAGAAGTGGTCTCCCAAGGATATGCCATCACATTTCTAATGCATCCCTGTCAGAAGTTTTTTTTTTTTGTACAGCTCCTCCATCAGACCCGGTCAGTGCCCTGGCCCTCCCAAGAGGCTATTGGTGCCCTGCTAAGGTCAGGGGTAATAATCTCCATTCCTTTGGCCCAAAAGAGAAGGGGTTATTGTTCAAATTTATTCTTGATTCAGAAGCCAAATGGGTCTCATCACCCTATTCTGAATCTGAAATCTCTCAACAGGTTTATCCATGTGCCCAAGTTCCGTATGGAAACCCTGCGGTCAATTCTGCTGGTACTGGAGCATGGGGATTTTATGGTTTTCCCTGGGGTTTCACCAAGGGTTTTTGAGGTTTGATATTCTTCAGCAACATTGCCAGTTTCAGGCTCTGCCCTTTTGGTCTGCCCACAGCCCCTCAGGTGTTTACCAAGATAATGGCAGTCAAGACGGCTCATCTCAGACAAGGAGTATTGGCGCAGTCTCTAGAGATTTTACGTCATCTCCAGCTGACCATTGTCTGTCTACAGGAGCACTGCTGGATAGTCAATTAGAAAAAGTCTTTTCTCTTTCTCCAACACAACAGATGGTACATTTTGGGTTGCTACTGGATTCCCTGGCACAAAGGATCTTTCTACTTGGGGACAAGATTTCTGCTCTACAATTGCGGGTGCGCAAATTGCTCCGCAATCGAAGAGTATCAGTTCACTCAGCAATGCAGGTCTATGGTATATACCTTTGACATGGTGGCATATGCCATTCCAGGCCCCTGCAGCGATGGATTCTGTCTCAGTGGAACAGTCTATCATCTGATAAGGCCTCAAACAATCCTCATCTCACCAGAGGTTCAGCTCTCCCTCTCATTGTGGCTGCAGAAAGCTCATCTAAACAAGTGTCGCCCTTTATGGTTCCCAAATTGGGTTCTCCTCACCACGGACGCAAGTCTTCGAGGATGGGGCATGGTGATAGGTCATCACACCTTTCAGGGAAGATGGACAGCTCAGGAAAGTCACCTGCCCATAAACAGTTTGGAGCTTCGTGCAGTGCACAAAGCGCTTATTCTGGAGCAGGACCTCCTTCGGGTTCAGTCCGACAATGCGACCACAGTGGCCTGTATCAATCATCAGGGAGGCACACGACGTCCGGCAGCCATGAGGGAAGTGGCGAATTTTCTGGTTTGGGCAGAACGCCATCTTCCAGCAATATCGGCAATATTCATCCCAGGAGTCCTTAACTGGGAAGCGGACATCCTAAGTCATCGGGACATACACGCAGGAGAATGGGCTCTCCATCCGGATGTCTTTCAGCTCCTAGTGGACAAGTGGGGACTACTGAATGTAGACCTCATGGCATCACATCACAACCACAAGTTACCCAGATATGGGTCCAGGACAAGAGACCCTTCAGCTGCCTTTGTGGATGATCTGGCAGTGAGGTGGAACTTCAGGTTGACATACCTGTTTCCTGCAATTTACTTCTACTAAGGGTCCTCAGAAAATTCAAGCAAGGCTGCAGGGTGATACTAGTAGCTCCTGCTTGGCCCAGGCAATACTGGTTAACTGATCTGACATGTCTATCTATAGACAATCCACTTCCTCTACAGCCGGATTTGTCCCTGCCTACATCCGGACCTAGCTCATCTGGCTTTGACGGCGTTGCTCTTGAGTCTTCTGTCTTAAAGGTCAAAGGTTTTTGTACTTCTGTGATTCAGACGATGCTCAGGGCAAGAAAGCCTTCCTTTGCCCGCATCTATTACATGATTTGGCATTTTTTTTAAATGGTGTTCCCACAGACCATATGATCCTAAGGTTTTCAGGGTCTCCCGAGTTCTTGCTTTTCTCCAGGCTAGACTAGACCTCGGTCTTCATCTGGCTACCTTGAGAGTTCAGGTTTCTGCATTGTTAGTTTGGTTCCAGCACAGAATTGCTCCCCCGCAGTATATTAGAACATTTTTGCATGGTGTTCTCCACCTTCAACCACCGTTTTTCCCTCTGGTGGCACCTTGGGATTTATCCTTGGTTCTCAGGGCGCTGCAGGCTCCTCCCTTTGGAGCCCTTGGACACAGTGGACCTCAAATGGTTGATAGCGAAGACACTTTCTCCTCGCTATCTCCTCAGCTCGCAGAGTTTCTGATTTGGCAGTGCTTTCATGTTGCTCCCCATTTTTGATTCACCAGAATAGAGCTGTCCTCCGTACACAGGGCCGATTACCTTCCGAAGGTGGTATCCCCCGTTTTCATATGAATGAAGAAATTGTAGTTCTGGCCTTTGTCTTCAGACCTTTCTGTAGGTGAAGCTTCCCTGGATGTGATTCGAGCCCTTCATATATACGTAGATCGTACCAACTTCATCAGGAAATCAGATGCGCATTTTGTGTTATATGGTTTTCACAAGCAAGGCTGGCCAGCTAACAAGCACACTCTGGCTCGGTGGCTGCATCTTAGGAACAGGAACATCAGCCTGTGTATAAACCTAACACGGTGACAGCACATTCGACTCGGTCTGGGGGACCATCATGGGTGTTTAGACATGGCGCCTCTGTGGAACAGCTGTGCGAGGTGGCCACTTGGTCTTCTGTCTACACTTTCATAAAATGTTATGCAGTTGATACTTTTGCCTCCCAGGATGCTTTCTTTGGGCGGCGGATTCTCCTCTCTGCTCAGGAGGGCCCCACCCTTAAGGGAACTGCTTTAGTACATCCCCAAGGTAGTTCCTATGGACCATGAAGAAGACAGTAAGAGTTATGGTAGACTTAATTTTGTTAACTTTTTCTTCCATCTCTACAGGGCGCCCACATTGACGCACCTGGCCTCAATTGGGATTTGTTCCTTCCTGTCACCGATTCCCTCATCTTTGTGAGAATGTTTCTAGTGTAATTTGTACTTCCTTCTCCACTTTCCTTCGTCTGCCATTGGGCTTGTTTACAAACTGAATGCCTGTGGCTAGGGGTGGGGTATATATGGAGGAGGACCAGGGCATTCTGGGAGCTAAAGCTTTGACTGTTTGGTGCCTGGATCACTCCAACTACATACCCCAAGGTAGTTCCTGTGGACCTCGAAGAAAAAAGAGTTAACAAAGGTAAGTCTACCATAACTCTTATTTTTAAATGAGAGTGATTTATAAATTTATATTTTTTTCATAGCAGTATAACATAATGACTAATGCCAATAAATATCTATTGATGAAGATTGTAGCATATCATTGCTTGCCTATATAGAATATTTTAAGTGCATAATTGTAAAGCGTCATGGAGTATGCTAGAGCTATACAGATAAATCTTAATAATATCATTCACATATGTTGGTTTCATTTAAACTGAAGTTTGTTCAATAATCAAAGATCGATACAGAGAAGGAAAGAGAACTAACATAGAGTTAATACTTAAAGGGACAAATTGTTTGATAACCTACAATCAAAGTTTAGTAAACAGCTACGAGCATCAAGAGCCAGTACAGAAAATACCAGTGCAGGAATCTAAAGTCTCTGGAGAGATTTCAAAGTACTGCTGTTCTATTGATATTCCCATAAAATACACTAGGTGGCGGTATTACGATCTCCAAACATAGCACTGATGGTGTTAAATGACATAATTTGTGATAAGAACAGAATATGGAGTGTCTGTAGGTGGCGATATTACTATATCAATGCATAGCACTGACGATGTTAACAGATTGGCTATATAAATAATAAGAGCAGAATATTGTGTGTGTACTATATGTATATATCAATTTATCATACTTGCCCATCCCATTGTTGCTTGATGCTGCGAACCAGCGGCTTGTCCCTCTTTCTCTAAGATGGGAGCAAAAAAGTAGGTAAGTAAAATGAACAAAAAAAATCCACACCTAATAATAGTTATATTGAAATCTTGTAAATGCTCCATAAACCCCCTCTGTCCCAACATATATCTTTTATATGGAGTTTTAAATATCTTGGGTATAGTATTACAATAATTCTAGATATTTAGTAACAAAAATGTACATTTATAGAGCCTCAATTATAGAAATATAATTATTGTTGTAACTTTTGGGTAACTAAACAGGCTCCACAACTTTAATAATGTCAACATTGCAGCACTGAAACATCCCTAGACTGTCAACATGTTCACAATGTCGACATTAAATCCTGACTTTAGGGTTAGGCTGCGGGACGTAAGGGATAGGGGAGGAATACTTACCGAAACTGCTGCTCTGTCAGGGGTCTATGACTGCCGTGGTCCAGAAGACACACCGCTGAAGATGAATCTTCCGCAGGGAGAAAGTAAATCAACCCTAGACCACCAGGGATGGTTTGTCGATATTTCAGTATTCCACATGGTGAATACTAACATGTGAAGCATGTTGGGATTTTGACCATGTCAAAATTCTTAACATTATGAATGCTGACCATATCACACCCATGTATCATTATTAAATATAATGTGTGGATTTGTGATTTAAAGTTTTCAGTTCTCTCTCCTTCTCTCAGGTCCTATAGGTTGCCACACTGGACACCTTTCTTTATGAAGGTCTCCCAGCGTCCTATCACCTAGTGTCTGTAGACTCTTAGGGATAAATTTAGTAAAGTGAGTGTTTTTAGAAATGGAGATGTTGCCCATAACAAACAATCAGATTTTACCTATTATCTTCTAGAAGCTGTTAGTTAAATGTTAAGTAGAATCTGATCGGTTGCTATGGCCAACAACTCCACTTCTAAAAACTCTCACTTTAGTAAATATACCCCTGTACAGTGAGTGGCGATTAACAGGTCTGTTGATGACCTGGGGAAGAGCCCAAAATCGCTATTTAAGAAGCCCTCCAGCCAGTGATAGCAGTCATCACGTATAACCACCTGTAGCCTTCACCGCTACAAGAACCGTTGCAATCCTCTTATCAATACTGCCATCTCAGGAAGGCGATAGAGGATCTGCACAGGAAAAAATGCAAAGATGTACAGACCAGGGGGATCACTATGGGTACCCCCGTTTTTGCCTGCAAAAGAAAGTCTGATTTAAAATAGCAGCGGCAGGTGTTTTTTTCCCGACCTTGAAGTGATGCAGAAGAGCACTTATCTTTTTTATTTCATTTTTAAAAGTGGTCCCATCAAATTTAGAAAATGGGTACTAGCATATTTTTTAGTCCCTAAAGTAATTTTTTAAAAATTCTGCAAAAAAACACCTGCCGCTAATAGCCTATTCTAGAGAACACCTGCCACATACTTACAAAATACCCCTGAACCTATTTCCCTATTTTTAAACACTGTTCCCCTATTTTTTTATTTGCACATTTCGTTTTAAGGGGGCATTCCCAAGTATGCAGGCTATTTTTTTAAGCCTGCACCCCTAAACCCCAAATCTGCACTTTTTTTCACCTTCTGAAGGCAAGTGAAAAATTATCGCCGGTTTTTTAAATTGATTGCACTATCTACGAACAGAAACGGGAATTTTGGGGAAATGTACCTGGGACCCCCCTAAAGATGTCTAGACATGGGGAATCACTATGGGTACCCCCATTTTTGCCTGCTGAAGGAAGTCAGGGTTTGTATTAGCCGCGGCAGGTGTTTTTTCCCGACATTGAAGAAGTGATGCAGAAGAGCACTTTGTTTTTTTTTGTTTTTAAAAGTGGTCGCATCAAATTTGGGGTACATGAAAATGGGTGCAAGCATATTTTTAAGTCCCTAAAATGATTTTTTTTTAAATTCTGCAAAAATGCACCTGCTGCTATCACCCGCATTGAAGAAACACCTGCCGTATACTTCCGAACCCCTCTGGAATCTATTTAACTATTTTAGAAGTGGTTTTTCCTTTTTCTTTTTTTTTCACCCCAAAATTTAAACATTTTTTTGGGGGTAGCCCGATTTTTTTTCTTTTTTAAATTTTTTTGACACAGATCGTTTTAAGGGGTCATTCCCAAGGAAGCAGGCTCATTTTTTTAAGCCTGCACTCCTAAACCCCAATTCTGCATTTTTTTTCGCCTGCTAAAGTCAGGCGAATATTTGTCCCCGTTGTTTAACATTGACTTTTCCCACCGGCGAAAAGTCAATGTGATTGAATATGGGGATATTTCAAATAGGTGAAAATTACGTCATAGGCGAAAAATTTTCGCCTATTCCGACTTTTCGCTGCCAAATTGAATATGGCCCTAATAAATATATATATATATATATATATTTTTTTTTTTTATTTTTTTTTCATTCTTCATTCATTTATACAAAAGTGGAACTGGAAGTCAGAGTCTGGACTTCCAACTCCACTGTGAGTCAGCTCTCACATACACATCAGGCCCCATAACTGACTGGCAAAGTGATTAAAGTACCTTTAGCACTACCACAAATATCCCCGGAAAGCTTAATATTACCTGCTCCAGTGACCTTTTCTTAGAAATACAGTATGTGGCAATAGATTTTCTGTCATTACGTTAAGTGGCGATAATGAATTTCGTCTATCGACATCATAGTGTGCTTAAAAGGTTAAAAACAACCTGTCCAAATTGTTCACATGACCGTGAGGGGAATTCAATAGATGTGATGGGCCGTTCCAAAACGGCACATCTAATCCACTCTCATCGTAATTTTTCTCTCGCACCCCATAGTCAGCACTACTGTAACTGGCCGATATGTGCACAGCTGGGGATCAGAACATCACGTTCAACTGAATTCCTCCCAAAATATTCTGTGTAATTTACAGCTTTTTTTTTTTTTTAACAATATTTTTTTTTTATTTGTATTAGAATACAAAAAAATAAAATTTTCAGTGGTCATAATACAGTATAAACCTCAGAATAATCAGAAAAAAAAATTATGAAAATAAAAGGGGAAAATAATTTTTAGGAGAAGAAATGGGAAAAGGGAGGGGAAACTTATCCAGAGACAAAAAAAAAAAAAAGGAAGTTATATGACAAACTATAGATCATAGACCAACATGTTAATAATATAAATTCAAAAATAATTAAGAGTAGGAGTTCCAGTACAATCCACCAGAAAAACAAATCAATGAACCAGACACCACTAGTCATTATGTGTTTCCTATACCCCAGGGGGATTGGGCGGGGGCCTTAATGAGGAATAATACTCAAACCATAACCTCCATTTAACCATTGGGGAAGAAGTGGAATATTTAAATCCCAATGTCTCCATATCATAGCTCTTCTGGCCAAATAGTATAATCTTAGAGAAGGCTACGGAGTCAGACTTCTTCCAGTTTTGGACAATAGCTGATCTGGTTGCGATCAGAATGTGCCCTGTTACATATCTACAATGTGACTGTAAATGGGTGGGATAATGGTATAGAAGATCCACTTCTGGTTGTAACGGGAGCGAGACTACTGTAACCTTGGAGATGAGACTATAAACATCTGTCCAAAGTGGATGGAGTTTTGGATACGTCCAGAAATCATGGAAGAGGGTCCCCACTTCACAACAATTTCTCCAATAGAATTGGGAAACCTCAGGCCAAAATGAATGTGAGCGTGACAGGTGAGATATATTCATTGTGTAAGTTTAACTAGCATTTCTGAGTGATTAAAGCACTTTGACATTTGGAAAATATTACAAAATATCTTACTCCACTTCTCATCTGATAAGGAGATACATAGATCCTTTTCCCACTTCCTTTGAAGTAATAATCTGTCAACCTCACCTGGAGCAGAGAGATACCTATACCATGAAGAAATATTACCTCTTAAAAGTGACGAGGACAATTTGGACATTACGAAAGCAGGAGGAGAGGTCAAAACAATGGGGCCTAATTTTGATGTCTGAATCCAATGTCTAATACGCAAATATTTATAAAAGTCACAATGGGGATATTATATTGGGACTGAAGTTGAACAAAAGATTTGACACCAGAATTATCAAAGAGGTCAAGACACTTGGATAATCCCAATTTTTTCCCAGAGGGACAAAGAGAGGTCTGGATCAATTTAGATATTGTCTGGAGAGACAATTGGGCTGACAGTAATACAATCTCACCAGAGATCTTAATCATAATGTCCCAGGCATGTAAAGAGTCCAGAGTGATTTTCGATATGGTAGATGCTAGTTGCCTATGACTAGAATCTAGCCAAAGGAGATCTGTTAATGGTAGAGGACCAGCTAAAGACCGTTCCACTATTACAAAGGGATTAGGAGAGTTAAGGTTAAACCAGTCTGATAGCTGGGTCAGCATGCTGGAAAGTTGATTAACGACAATTTAGGAGTTGCAAGACCTCCTTTGACCTTAGACCGAAACATACGGTCTCGAGAAAGTCTAGGGCGTTTCCCTTTCCATATAAAGGAGGAGGAAATGGCGTAGGTTTGATTTATATATGAACGGGATAAAAGATAAGCGACTGCTCGAAAAAGATATAGAATTTTAGGGAGAAGCATCATCTTTACAGCAGCCAATCTGCCTAACCATGAAATTTCATAATTAAACCAGGATTTAGTTAGGGAAATTTACATGTTTTAACAAAATATAATAATTGCTTTACAGCTTGTTTTCACCAACAGTATTTGCAAGTAGTTATATTTCTGGACTTGATCTAGATTTGTCTGACCATGTGTTTAGATGGTCTTGGTTTAAGTTGTGTGTGCCTGCATTTTCTGAACCCACTGAATCACGACGCATGTTTTACAAGCTGATCGGTGGGAGGTCATGCTGGGACTTGTAGTTTCACAACAGCTGGAGAGCCACAGGTTGGCCAGACCTGCTAGAGTACCACAGAAAAAAGAAGATTCCCTCCAGCACACTGCAGCAATATTAGCAAAAATACTATTTTCATCACCTTTCCATTTGTTTATTATTTATGTAATTTTAATTATTTCTTATTATATTAACACTTATTGATTATCTTGACACATCTATACTTTACACTTCACTATCACCTTTCTTCCATTTTTTGTGTGATGCCCTGGGAGTGGTCCTTGGCTGGGATCTTTTGGGCTGCTCTGCGCCTCGGACATGAACCCCTTAATGTTAGGGAAGCCGGTATAGAGGAGCCTTGATGCTGGCCCGACGCTTAATCATATATTTGCAAATGTATGCAACCAATACCTCTGAATTTCTATTATCATGTAGGATTCAAGTATTTTTGGTAATATTGCTGCAGTGTGCTGGAGGGAATCTTTTTTCTGTGGTTCAGTATAAACCCCGCCCTTTACAAGCACCTGAGCAATATCATTAAGCTGATGTGAGCGACCACCATACTTTCTTTTTGCAGACCTGCTAGAGTATCAGCAATTTGTTTTCACAGCGCTCCTAGGCCAAATGTTTTGTGTTAAGAAGTTCAGAAAAATTATTAAAATAAGTGAATTGTGCTTCCTGTCATATTTAGATTCAGTTATGTGGTAGTGGACAGGGATGTGCCTATGTCTGTCTACATATCTTATAATTGGCAGCCACCAGCAGGGCCGAAACTAGGATATCTGTCACCCGGTGCAAGGCAGCAATTTTGCGCCCCCTCCCTTCCTGTACCTGGATTTTGTCCTTGCTCCTCCATAAGACAGTGCACTACTCAGACGTCCCTGGTATAGTGACTTACATTATTCCACACACTGTAATGCCTATTACACATTATGCCACACACTGTATTGCCTATTACAAAAGTGCCACTTACATATTTGCCCGACACCATTTTATGCCCCACAGTAAGGCTTCTAATTACTTTAAAATTACCTGCTCATTGTCAGGGGTTTTATGCTCATTACCATTTCCATGCTCGTTGCCATGGGGTTCCATGCTCGTTGCCATGGGGTTTATGCTCGTTGCCATGGGGTTTCATGCTCGTTGCCAGGGGGGTTTCATGCTCGTTGGCAGGGGATTTCACAGGAGAAGATGCAGCTTTCAGCATCTTCTCCCGGCAGCGTCAGCGTTCCCGGAACTTCCGGGAACGCTGTGTGCATTGCACTGGCCTAACAGAAACTAAAGGTCCAGTAGGACCTCTAGCATCTGTCTCCTCCATGACGGCGGACATTTTTGGATGGCCATATTCAACAGAGTCCATGCGGACGGCTAGTCCGCATTGAATCTGCTGAAAACGGCCATCCAAAAATGGCCACCGCCAAGGAGACCTCTAGCACTTGTCTCCTTTTTGGCAGCGGCCATTTTTTGATGGCCCTTTTCTGAACTTACAGCCCCCAAGCCAAAACAAGTCATCTTTTTTCACCCCCGGCAAGCCGGCACCCGGTGCACGTGCACCTCTAGCCCCCCCTAGTTGCGGCCCTGCCACCAGAACTGGTTTTGCCCATCACATGGACTATAAATAATTTGATTTGGTCCTGGACCACCAACCTGTGGCAGCCAGTTTGGGAACCACTGATCTAGTCATTCATGAACACGTGACTAAATTGCATATAAATCTGGATACTCAGTGTTGGGGTTGAACAACCGTATCTGCCAATGTATGGTCACATTAATGGGGAGATTCAGTTAGCTGGTAGGAACCTTGCATTCCAATATTAACACTAATAATATCCAGGCAGAAAAACCTTGCTGGTTTTATTTGCACCCACAGAGGAGCTAACAAAACCCTCCTCCCGTAATTACTGCTATGTATGCAGTCACACATTGTACATGATGATGGAACCTTGCACTTTATTTTACCCCCTCCAGAGCCTGCCCTAGGTCTTATAGGCAAATGACTAGGATGCCATCGCTCCAGGGAGGCTGGGAAGATTGGCTGCAAATTAAGGGGCACCAGTTAAATCTTGCCTAGATCACCAAATTGGTCAGATCTCTCCCAATGTCTTAAGATGGGTACACCCCTATGCAGTCCTTGGCACATTCACCCAATATCGGTTGATGGGGCCGACAACTGCATAGGTGTGTATGCAGTACCGCTGCAGGAGCATTAGCTGATTAATGGCTTATAATGCTCCTGCAACAATTGGGATCGGGAAGCTGCATCTTATGGGCTGTGTAATATTTGTTGGCCTGACGTCCCAATCCTATAGAAGCCCTAACGGGTACGCTGCAGTGCTGCACAGCTCATCGGGAGAGTTTAGCCCGATCAGCCACTGAATGAAAAGGTGTTTACGCAGCATGACAGCTCTTTAACTCCTGTATGTTATCATTTTACATTTAAGTTAAAATGCTGAATAACTTGTTTCTCTTTTAACATATGAAAAGTTACAATTTCCTTAGTTTCTTTTTGAAAGCATTTTAATAGATACAGTGGGCAGGTAGTTCTGGGGGGTGGAGCAGAAAATGACATACAGTACAATCTGCTGAACTCACCCAAGATTCACTGACCCCTCTACACAGTGACGGACTGGAGCTCGAAGGGCCCACCGGGGGAATGCAATGGTAGGGGCCCATGCTTTGGGGTGTGATCAGTTAATACAGGGGATTAAGTCAGCCCCCATAGAGGCTTGGACTGATATTGACCATAAAACTGACGCTACAATAGAGTAACAATGCATAATTTGAGTCAGTGGCGTACGTTCATCCCAGACGCGCGGAGGCAAGTTATAATTTGGTGCCCCCCCTAAAAGAAAGAAAAAATAAATATGGTGCATATCTATCATCTAACATATATAACTATCTCATATCTATTTATATATCTCATATTTATCTATATATCTATCTATCTCATATCTATCTTTCTATCTATCTCATAGTATATGGTGCTGGGAAGGGGTGCCATGTATTGGGCGGCCATGACGGTACACTCCGGGTACATATTTACAGTCCTAAGTGGGATGAATATATTGTGGGCAATGGAGGAGGTGCCCCTTCAGTGCTGGCACCCGGCGGCAGGTGCCTCTATTTTCTCCCAAAGTTCTGCCCCTGATTTCAGTGCACAGTCTGGAACCTGACATCAGAGCATGTGTTGGGGCAGTGGGGTCCACCGGGGATTTCCCCCTGTACCCCTGTGGGCCAGTCCAACCCTGCCTATACATCTCAGACTACAGCATGACAGATGAGGAACAGAGCTGACACACTAGTGGAAAATGTCAGGCATCAAGCTCACGGTTATATAAAGTTCATTCTCGCCACTAGTCACTCCTATACACGCACGATGTGTCACTGCACCACACGCGTTGTACACGTAGGTACTAGTACTAGTAATGCCTGGCTGCTGCTGTCTGACTCGGCCGGAGGGGGAAATTCGTGAGTCTCACACTGCGCATGCGCTGGTATGGACGCAATGCGCATGCGCGGTTATGTTTATGTCGCCGTGCTGTTGTATATGAAAGATGGCGGCCACCGGTGGAACTGAGGAGGAAGAGGAGGCAGGCAAGAGAAGGAAGGCTCACGGAATGTTGAAGCTTTATTATGGAATAACGGAGGAAGGGAAGGGCGGGGAGAGGCTGCTGGAGCCTACGGATATCGATGGGGTGCATTTCAGCCCGGAGCTGTACCTCACTAAGGTGACGTTACAGGAACATACAGAGTCTGTCCAATCACATCACACCCGAAACCACTTCTCCATGCACAGTGCACTGCCGCCACGGCAACCACATAGCCGGCTCCTGTGTCTGCCACCCCATGCAAATTCCTCTTACTGACACCTTAGTAAAATCAGGTTACATGTCAGTACATTTTCCTAACACCTTGTTATGTTATACTTCTTCAACAGTGAAGAGCTTCTGCGAGAGGAAGGGATCAGGGAAGTCAGGATTGCTTTGGTAGTTCTATAATGGCAGTAGGGTTACACCCGTCAGGGATCACTCTGTACAGTCTGGTAATCAGAAAATGTCCAACGTCCAGACGAAAACTAATCCCGGACCTCATATATCTGGGAATTGGCAGTGCCATCTTTAACCTCACAATCCCACGGTGCACAATTATTATTTATTTATTACCAGTTATTTATATAGCGCACACATATTCTGCAGCGCTTTACAGAGAATATTTGGCCATTCACATCAGTCCCTGCCCCAGTGGAGCTTACAATCTACATTCTCTATCACATGTATACACACTAGGGTTAATTTGTTTTGGGAGCCAATTAACCTACTAGTATATATGTTTGGAGTGTGGGAGGAAACCGGAGTACCCGGGAGGAAACCCACGCAAGCACAGGGAGAATATACAAACTCCACACAGGTAGGGCCATGGTGGGAATCGAAGCCATGACCTCTGTGCTGTGTAACCAATAAAACTTAGCTTGCACACTACCTACAGCTTTAACTAACAGTGCATGAGCGCGGAGGGGATTGAAAAGAGGAACTTAGATTTTTGCATCCTGTCACTGTAATGTCACTGGCAGCAGCTAGTGTTCTGGGTTGTGTTGTGGGAGACATCACTGTCCACGCCTCATAGCCATGTTTCCTTAGCCACATCCCCTAGTCATTTCTCTTAGCTTTGTCCCTTGTCTTGTAATCAGAAAGTAAGAAGGTGATAATTTGGCATCGCCATCAGAATGGTTCACCATCGAGGGTGCCATTGGTACTTTTGATCAATGGCAGGAAACCATTGATGCAAAGCCATCGATAGTTTGACCCAGGTCTGTTCTTTGGGTCACATGAATGTGACTGGACAATCAGGGAAGAAGAAAGAGCTAAGCACCGTGTGCCACTGTTTCAGGAGAGGGGAATTGCTCTACCTCTGCCATCGATGGCAGAGACACATCAGACCTCTCCATCAATGGAAAAACCTTAGACTGTCTGTAGCAAACTATCTAAATGGTAGGGTTGAGAGGCCTATCCATTGGGCGACCTGAAAAACTGATCGTCTGGCGTTCAGTCCTTCAGGTCGGTGGGGCACGGAACGGCATTCAGTGCAGGAGACCGACCTATGTGTGAACATGTGGACCCTGACGATCGTCGTCAGGTTGACCAGCATGTTCCACAGATAGTCGGGGTCGGCAAGGACCCAGCATGTACGCGCATTGCTGGTCCTTGCCAACTATCCATTAGACGACTTTCTGAACAATCCGACCACAACCTCCTGGTTTTGGTCGGATTGTTCAAAAAGTCGTCTAATGCTGCATACACACAGTCAGATTTGATCTGAACGATAACAATTGTAAAAATCGTTCATATCTTTGAAATGTGGGGCATGCATCAACCAACGATGCGCGTTCCCGCATGTCAGATAACGATATCTGATATCGACTGTTTGCAATAAGATTTGGATGATTTCATTCAATTTAATACTGTCAGAAATCGTTCATCGTTCACAAAATCGTTCAAATCATTGATTAAATCGTTCATCGTTATCGTTCAACAAAATCAATGATCTGACAAATCTGACCGTGTGTAGGCCCCTTAAGTGATGGATGCAAAATTGACAACGGTTTTGCTGACTGTCCTTAAGTTTACTGACGGCTGGCAACCTTGCTGTTGTTGAGGTATATATCTATATAGGTCAAATACAAAGCACTAATGAAGGACCTAGATGCATAGTTGCCAACTGGCCTTGCTTTCTGGTGAAGGCACCAAGTAATGAAAATTTCCCCCAGGAAATGTCCATGGGCTTTTAATATTGCACAGTACTACTTCCCTTTTTATATTGGTTGCAATTCTATGGAGGGAATTCAGTTGCTGGTGATGTACTGCTATGTACATACAGTATATGCCAGTTATGGTAGTGTTGACATCTCAAGTTTATCTGTGTACCTCTGTGGGGTGTGAGAGAAAGCTTGTGATAACAGTGGAAGAATTGCACATCACATGCAGCCGGCCAAATGGAATTCCTCCCCAATTAATGATTGCATTTGCAATGCAATCTGGGCGCGATATTAGCACCCATGATTGCATTGCAGGATGCGATCATATCGCAGGGATGTAACAAAATGCACCCTCAGGGACAGGGAAAGGAGCCCATCCCTGTGATGTGCTGGGAGTCAGGTGACCGATTCAGCGGTTTCTTCACTCCTGTTCCGGGACTCCTGTGCATGCGCCATCTACAGACCACACGTGTGACGGCCATTGCCGGGGGAGGGTTCCTATGAAACCCTCTCCTGGCTAGATTTGTCTTATGTAGCCCATAGGCTACAGCGCCTTACTCAATACCCAATTGGATTTTGAAATCCCCATAATGTGGAGTATATGTGTACATTATATTCTCGTACAGTAGTCTGTTCAATGATATCTGCTGATTCATCTAATTGTTTTTTTTAATCTGTATATTTGTATAAGCAGCTGAGGAAAGAGAGCTCATTAGCTGAACTGATGGACATTGAAGCCGATATGGTTCGTCAGATACGAGCTTTGGACAGCGACATGCAGACATTGGTGTATGAGAATTATAATAAATTCATATCTGCAACAGGTAAATCCTGGACTGGTATATGGGAGAATGGGGTCACTATGAGCTGCAGTGTGAGGGACAACTTAATAGCTCACTTATATTTGCTACAGGGTAGACAATTATCTGTCCTCTTAGATACAAGAAATACCAGATATAATGGGTATATTATAAAGTTTATCCACAGGACTAAGTGATGATAACTGTTTTGCAATTCCTCAGACACCATTCGTAAGATGAAAAATGATTTTAAAAAGATGGAGGATGAGATGGATGGACTGGCAACTAACATGGCGGTAATTACTGAGTTTAGTGCTCGCATCAGCAGTACCCTACAGGAGAGACACCAGCACATCACCAAGCTTAGTGGTGAGTGGCCATACCTTGATGTAATCATTAGTTATGATACGTATCATTAATCTCAGAGGGGAGTTATAGTGAGGGATAGCACACCAATAATATGAGGTGCAGTTTCAAAGAGTGTTTGCATGGTACTAAGCTTGATAGTTGGGTGTTCTAGATTTGGGTATGCAGTCAGAATGTCGATATGTCGACATCAGAATATCTGCACCGGATTTTAGGGTCATGGTTAGTTAAAAACTGCATACAAAACCGCATTGTCAACATTATGTACATGTCAACATTCAGACTATGGAGGTTAGTACCTTTAAAATATTATGTCACTGATGTTGTTAATTTGGTCCCCTCTTGATCCTTGATCTAAATAAATTCTGCTCAGAATATATGTAAAGCTCAAGTATCCCCAAGAGGACAATCGCTAAGTAGAGGCCAAGGTGGTTCCCATGGCCAAGCCTGAAACTTGATGATACCATTCTCTATTTAAATTAAAAAAAATTGACTACATAGAAAATGAAATAGGAACAGGACATGCATCAGAACATTTAAAGAGATCTATGTTTGCTGAAAATCCATTTATCTCAAAGATCATGTTACAGGCATTGTCGGTGGTGATCAACAATCCTTTAAATAATTCATGAGGTTTATTATGCAGAACAACAACATCATATTAGGCACTAGCCTTGAGAATTTCAATTTGAGGTTGTTTCCATACTCCCACCCACAAACACATACATGCATCTAGCTGTCAAAATAATATTACAGTGAATAAGGTGATGACACCGTAGTAGAGTAGAATGTTTTTCATTACATTCAAAGGAAATATCTACTAAACTCCTGAGCCAAGATCAATTTTATTTAACCCCCTTCAACATTTGGAATGTATATAGTGTTACCAACATATGTGCTTTATTACAAGTTTAAAAACTAATTTTGTGAATTAAAACAGTTTTTATTGTAATTTTATCTTACTATGCATATGGAGTTCTTATCTTCTAAGTTCATATTAGAGACTATAGAGGTATTTAAACACTTAGCTTCCATCACAGAGAGACAACATTGATGATGTCAGTGCAACCTCCATGTGACAAGGAAGATGCCCTCTTGTTCCTGCACAACAGATTCTATTGGGCAGATGCAATCGCCGCAGGACTTAATGCGCGGCTGTATTCAATTACTGCAACTATGGAATTACCCCACACTACCCACGCGGGGTAATACCATAGCTCGGAGCATTTAACCCAGGAACTATGAGTAAATACGCGTTAGCCGTGGGCTTACTACTCGTGGAAATTGGCAAGTCATTGAATAACTCTGAGCGTTAAAACCATTGAGTGCAGCAATCTAACTGTAGGGAGCAATATCAAACAGTTTCTGGCAGATGCACTGAGCACCAATGTAGGAGGGCAGAAGGAAACACAGAAATACAGAATGGAAGTTGCTCAAATCAATTTCTAGGCTGAGGCAGGTGCTTGAAATGGAGGCGTTATCTAGATCATAAAAACACAATATTGTCTCCCGGCATACTGCCATATACTTGTATGAAGCCAATATTCTGTGTGCAGCTAATATGCAGAAACTTAGTTGCACACATTGCAAACATATAATAAACTTTTGCCAAATCATGATGCTTCTGCTAAGGGTGTCCCTAACTATAAACAATGAGAGAGTCCCTATATTGGGTCATGCATTCATGTGTTTTTAATTTGAGAGTTACCAGGAGGTACTCCAAAAGCTTCTTGTATGGCACTACAAGGACCAGCAATCCCTGCCAGCTACTGATCCCATATGTGCCTCTCAGACAGCGATACACAGAATGTAAGTTGGGAGGGGCTGGGCTGCACATCCTAATATTAAACATGATAATAGGTGCTACCATGCTGAGACCAGTAGTTCTACAGCAAAAAGGAGATGGGGGGGGGGGGAGGAGCAGGTGCACACTATAAGCACTAAGAATACAAATGATCAAAATATCTATAATAGACTGCAATAATTAACATGGTTTTAAATGTAAGGTTTCTTAGTACATGTTTGGCCAAAGATGTTTGCCCACCTACCACGTCACGGTGAACCTTATACAGGTGGGTCCCTAACATCTCTAATACTGACACACTAATTTATCTA
The DNA here is from genome assembly GCA_031769625.1 of Taudactylus pleione. Lineage (NCBI taxonomy): Eukaryota > Metazoa > Chordata > Amphibia > Anura > Myobatrachidae > Taudactylus > Taudactylus pleione. The sequence goes on from JAUIMM010000249.1 coordinate 1,935,307, forward strand.
GGACTTACCTATCATAGAGCCCATTAGATGTGTGTACTGCAATGCAAGGACCCATACCAGTTAAAATCACCTGGGGCAGGCAGGAAGAGTGCTAGCCCAAAGAAGGGGTCTCACCTTCAGAATGTACCTTAAATACATACACACAGGAAATGGGAGGGGCTGGGCTGCACATCCTAATATTAAACATGATAATAGGTGCTACCATGCTGAGACCAGTAGTTCTACAGCAAAAAGGAGAGGGGGGAGGAGCAGGTGCACACTATAAGCACTAAGAATACAAATGATCAAAATATCTATAATAGACTGCAATAATTAACATGGTTTTAAATGTAAGGTTTCTTAGTACATGTTTGGCCAAAGATGCCTGACAGTTTATAGGCTGATCAGTTATCCAGACAAGACACAATATTTCCCCCCACCACACTGTCATAAGCCAGTAAACATACTGATTGTTACTTTTTTCTAATGGCTTATGACAGTAGCAGTTAGGGGAGAGCTGGTTGTGTCACATTGGAGTCTTTTGGGGTACCACCTGGTAAGTTAGCTCTCAGTATAAAGCACATGAAATGTATGACTCAATATAGGGATGGCAGCAGCTGGGCAAATGATTGTGTTATACTTGTCCAGATGGAAATCCACACTAATCGCCAAATTATAGTTGAAATTATATTAGATCGGTGGCTCTTCAATTACTTAGTATTTAAACATCAGGTCCTGTAGATTAGCCACTTCCCTTGACAAAGTAGTTAAGACCATAGACTGTAAGCTTGCGAGCAGGGCCTTCCTACCTATACGTCTGTCTGTTATTACCCAGTTTTGTTCAATGTTTATAATTGTAAGGTGCAATGGAATATGTTGCGCTATACAAGAAACTGTTAATAAATAAAATTAAATAAAGACCATTAAATAACTGTAGGGAGAAAGGACTAGTATTCCTGCTTTTCCCATTGTCTGTTTTGTGTGCTTGTTGATGACTTTTGTTACTGTATATATTTGAAACACTACATGGTCTTCAAGAGGGAAATAATATGCACATACAATATTGATGGAATGCCTGGAGGTTTCTCCTGTTTTGGGAATCATTTGTGTTGAAATCTCATTGTAAGTTTGACTATGTGTGTATTTCCCATAAAGACTTGATTATTAAGCAATTCATATTAAATATTTCTGCTATCCTATTATGATATGAGTTTGTCAGCCCTATCAAACAAAGAATCACAGATAAGAGTGTGTCCATCTCAGGCTGGAACCAATAAAGAGAAGCATTTAAGGGGTGCTCAGGGTATTGGAGCTACTAGAGTACTTGTAACCCACAGAATCTGGTTTCTAGATGTATAGAGGCCATTTGATGAGTTTGCAGACCCGCAATCTACTAAGGGATCATAGCTTGCTGTATTTGATGGCACATATAGGACATAAGATAATGATGGAGGAAAGGCACAGGAGACACTCATCTGCTCCTAGCTGATCATGTATGTTGATCTTAGTAGATATCACTGATAATTTGTCTAATCATCATTGTTCTGGGAGGCAGTGAAATGAAGGTTGGAGACTTCCATTAAGGAAACATTAAATGGTAAGTGTAATATCCCAGATCATGCCTTTGTTAATGCCTTTAGCACTGTTGTCCTCCAGGTGTCCATGCCCTCCTGCGGAAGCTGCAGTTCCTGTTTGAGCTCCCAGCTCGCCTGAAGAAATGCATTGAACTCGGTGCGTATGTCCAGGCTGTGTCCTACCATGCTAAAGCCCGCAGTGTACTTCATCAGTACCAGCACATGCCATCTTTCCATGGCATCCAAGTCGACTGCCAAGCTATCATGGCAGGTCTGGCAGACACACTGCGTCAGAGATTCAGGTACTGGCATCAATTTTTATTTACTCTGAAATCTTAATATATTTAAACGGGTTACAAAAGAAAGGAGGACATATGCAGAATTTTGTGAAGGATTGAGGGGTAAATAAGGAGAAGGGGTCCTATAGCCATAAGTTTATGTATCAGCCATAGAAGAGAGTAGGTTTGCAATGCATAGAAAACAATGTGGGTAAAAGCAGAAATGACTGGAAGGAAGTAACATCTTGTTGCCAAATGTTAAGTTTACCCATTGGTAAAAAAAAGATCTATTCATCAGTAAAAAGAAGACCTTGTGCTACTGACCTACCCTAATATGCACCAGAGTAGTATATATGAGGTTTGAATCCTTTGTTCAAGATTCAAGAGACTCCTGTTTATTTGTTCTTTAAATATAATTTTTAGATTTCATTAAATGTAATATGTGACCATACAACTCCATATTCGCACTGATTGGTTCTGTCATAAGGCAACCAACCGCCTTTCGTGCTCATCTTTCCTGACTATCAGTTTGTGACTATTGTTCTGCTTATTATAGTTATACTTGTTACGGGTTGGGTAAGGGATTTCGGCGGTCGGGATGCTGGCAGTCAGAATACCTACAGTTGCATCCCGACAGTCAGAATCCCGACCCAATTAGGTAAGTGTCCTAACCCCTAACCTTCCCCCTAACTTTCCTTTCCCCGCAGCCTAACCCTAACCCTCCCCCTATGCATGATAATAGAGGTTTTGGCCATACAGAACGCTTATGTGCACTAAAGTATTTCGTAGTGGTCTGTACACTTTGTGGGAGTGCAGCTTTTAAATCAGCTAGTACATTACAATAAATACACATTCAGGAACTCAATTACACAGTTACACACTCACCAGTGAATATAATTGCTCCTCAGTCTGCTACAGTTAATCAGATCTGATTTCCATGTTTTGTTTTTTTTTTAATTATTTCCATTTTATTGATTTCTAATGTTTTTTACTGTCTGTATTAAATTAGTCTTCATTCTAGCACCCTGCACCTGTCACAACCCGTGCAGTTCCTCTTTCCTGCCTGGGGTGTCACACTCTGTTCTGGTGCTTCTAGCACAGGTTGGTCTGTACAGTATATCAGCAGTTTGTTACATCAGCATAGTGTGCTAGAAGCACCAGAGCAGAGTGCGACACCCCAGGCAGGAAAGAGGAACTGCACGGGTTGTGACAGGTGCAGGGTGCTAGAATGAAGACTTATTAAATTGATCTGTTTTTTGTTATGAACATTTCACTCTATTTTTGTTATAAATCATAGTTGATACTTTTACCCATAGCGCTAGCACCATTTCTACAATATACATGTTCAACTACGCACGCTGTATACTTCGGAATATAATTTTTAGTCAATGAAATCTCAGTTTGAAAACCACTGTTTAGGCACAATTAGGTGCACGTCTGTTGGTAATTGCCACTCTTTTTATATTGTTAGATATAGTTCAGATATAGTAGCAAGGAGATTGTATGTTCCTCCACATACGTACACAGAGAAATATTAAACTACCGTGCTGAATATTTAATTTCACAGCAAATACTAATAGTTTTGTTTTAATATAAAAATGAAATAGGTTGACATGAAGTCGAACTTGTAAAAAAAAAAAAAAAACACATTCATTATAGTATATGTTAATATCCTGAAATGGATTCAATTGATCTTGATTCAAGATCTGGTTGTTTAATATATCTGTACCTATATGCCTATAAGTTGATTTGTAAATTTAGATGAGTTGCTTTGCTTGACTTTTCGTACTTTTTTTTTTTTTTTTTTTTTCATATCATTATCTTGCACTGATAAACTGGCTGTCTTGTACAGGGATCCTTCATCATCCCCACAGGACCTTTCTGAGTGTGTGGAGCTCCTTCTCAGCTTGGAGGAACCAGCTCATCTTCTGTGTGATGAATTCCTATCCCATGGGCGTGGGCGCCTGGCCTCTCGCCTCTCCGAGCTTGGGGAGGAAAGTGATATTCTGGAGTTTGTGGACCGGGGCTGTGGGGGATTTATCAGCGATGCCTGCCTTCTGGCAGCTTCATACCAAAACCTCTTCTGTAAGGAGTCAGGGAGCACTGCTCAAATGGCTGAACAAAAGCTTACTACATTCCTAGATGAGCTGAGTAAAGGTTATTTTGAGCTGGTGGAGAAGCGTCTGCGACAAGAGAAGAATCCAGGAGACAATTCACTTTTAGTGCGGGCACTGGATCGGTTCCACAGACGACTACAGGCACCATCTAAGTTGGTACCAGGATGCAGTTTTAATCGGAGAGGCACAGAGATTGTGGTTAGGGCAGCACAGGAGCGGCTTTCTCAATACTTGCAAGCCTTGAAGGACTTCTTCCAGGGTTGTATTACTGATGTCCGACAGGCCCTTGCAGCTCCGAGAGTGCCTGGGAAGGAGGCACCAGCACTAGGGGATTTACTGGCAATGCTCTCTGGATCTGTTTTAAACCAGATTAAATCTGTTTTGGCTTCTGTGCATCTGTTCACAGCTAAAGATGTGGCATTCTCGGACAAGCCATACTTTAAGGTAAGCACAAGTGTGGGTAGCTCTTCCTGTGTTTGCAGCCATCATCCTGCTGCCTGTTATATCACATTGCACTTTTCCAAATTCCTCCATCATCTTTTTCATCCTTCCTTTCACTTTCTCAGGGTGAGTTCTGTAGTCAGGGTGTCCGAGAGGGTCTTATTGTAGCTTTTATCAAGTCTGTGTGCCAGACAGCCCAGCAATTCTGTGATTCCCCTGGAGAAAAGGGAGCCAACACTCCTCCATTGCTCTTGTTGCTTCTCTCTCGCCTCTGCCTGGACTATGAGACCTCAACTATCAGCTACATACTGACTCTGACAGATGAACAGTTTTTGGGTCAGGTAAGGAACAAAAAAAGTTCTGTGGCTATTAAAAAGTTGAACATTTTATTATGTATTTCAATTACCATAAAACATTTTTTGTATTTTTTATTTTGTTGAACTATTTAGGATGCTTTTTTATTTTTTTGTGCCACTTTTCTCTATTAATGTCAGCTACTCGATTTTCTTTATTAATTATTTTTTTTTCCCCATCATACTTTACCCAGGACCACTCTCCAGTCACTCCAGTTAGTACTCTCTGCTCCTTGGCTCGATCTACTGCGCAGAGCCTCCTCAATCAGTATGTCAAGTCTCAGGGTTTAGTCATTTCTCAAATGTTGCGCAAGAGTGTTGAGACCCGGGACTGGGTGACAACCATTGAGCCGCGGAACGTGCGAGCAGTTATGAAGCGAGTAGTGGAGGATATCACTGGTGTGGACGTGCAGGTGACGCAAAATGTTTTGCTACGCACAGCTTTCTCCATGCCTCTGCTGTAATCACACATAAGTGGGATGAATCCGTCTGCTACCCAATGAAGCTCTGGCTATCTTTTGTCTGCACAGGTGGGCCTCCTGTATGAGGAAGGGGTCCGAAAAGCTCACAGCAGTGACTCTAGTAAGCGCACCTTCTCTGTATATAGCAGCTCTCGTCTACAGGGGAGATATGCACAGAGCTACACTCCAAGGTACATATATCGAAGAGACCGTACCTTTTCTGTCCTGCCTTATTGGCAGCAGTCTAATAAGAATTGTCTTTGCTTCTAGTGCCCCTCTTGACACCAACCTACTCAATAACATCCAGAAGTTATTTTCAGAAAGAATAGACATCTTCAGCACCGTCCAGTTCAATAAGGTAGTATTTGCCTACTTTTCCTAAACCTAACCCTCCCCCTCCGCGGCTAACACTAAGGGCGCCCCGTACCCTCGTTCGGCCTGAGGTCCTTCAGTGTTCCGGCATCGGGATTAAGATAGGCGTCGGCATTTCCACACCTATCTTAAGTGCCTTGTCAGGATAACCCTGTCGGTATTGAGACCGGTGGCATCGCGGCCGCCGGTCTCCTAACTACATCCCCATTTGCATGTGCATATAGAATCTTGAATTGACCTCTTCATATTTAGATCTTGAAGAGCTGCTTGGGTAGTAGGTGAAGTTGCTCGTTGGTAGAACTGTTTACCAACAACAGCTGTTTGGACCAGATCATGTGTCCTACAAATAACATTTTGGGGGAATAATGAAGGGTATATAATGGACGATATATCGTTATCACAGCCAACGAACAATATATTGTACAGACCATCTGGCAGTGTGTACACACACTATATCTGTGAACAACGTCTCTCATGGATATAACGCATTGCCATGCTGCACGGCAGATGCAATGTATAGTGTAGATATATCACTAACATCTACTTGTGTGTACACACGACCAAACGAACAACTCATATGCTGGCCACAAAAACCAGTGAAAATGACATCACAACTGGTTTGTCTGGCCAGACATATCATCGGCTGATTGGTAAGTGTGTACGCACAATATCGTTTGTATATAACCTTTACCAAATTGTTAGATCAGTCAGCTGGTCAGTCGGATGGCCGATCCGTCCTTCCAGTGTGTACCGCACATAATGTTTGTTTGCCTTAAAGGTTGTTTTGTATGACTGCCGTAGCTAAAACTATAATAGAAGAACATGCTATTAAAATATTTGTAATGGAATAGGTAAAAAATAAATGTAAGCCATAAGTATTATAATAACGTGGTTGTTTTAATTTTCTTTGAAAGTGCAGTTTATTCATTTACTATTTTACTCTTAGGGGTATATTTACTAAAGTGCAGGTTTTTAGAAGTGAAGATGTTGACTATAGCAACCAATCACATTCTAGCTATTATCTTCTATAAGGCGTTAGATAAATATTAAGTAGAATCTGATTGGTTACTATGGGCAACACAATGAAGACATGCATGCTGTGGGCTGAACCAGTATTAATGAGAATGTAGCTCGTTCAGTAGGAACAAATACCTCATGAATATTAGCCAGGTCTTATGAATATTACATGGTGTGCAGCATTGGTAGGCTGCATACTGGTTTAAAATGGATTGTTCCACTGTGTGTAGGGGACAAGTTAACTTTCAGTTTATATCCTGGTATGGTTTCCTATGCTTTTAATCACCTGTAACAACTTTTTGTGTATTAGAACATACTAGTGCATTTACATTGTATTGGGTATCTTTATATGGAAACTGATTTCCAAACTTCACTTCCACATTTATAATGTTAGCTAAGTTTTAATCTGTTTTTACGGTTTTCAGAATTTCATTTGTATGGTGCTTATGTTTTAGGATAAAAAAAATATATACTTATACAACACTCCATTATCTCATCTCAGGTCTCCATTCTTACTGGTATTATAAAGATCAGCCTGAAGACCTTCCTTGAGTGTGTCCGCCTGCGAACATTTGGCCGCTTTGGTCTGCAGCAGATACAGGTAGATTGCCACTACCTGCAGCTCTATCTATGGCGCTTTGTCAGTGATGAGAACCTAGTCCATTGCCTCTTAGATGAGGTGGTGGGTAGTGCTGCCCACCGATGCTTGGACCCTGCACCCATGGAGCAGAGTGTGATCGAGGTCATCTGCGAAAGAGGCTGACATGTGGATGAACGTCCTGGCTATTGTACATATCCTTAATGCACTACTGAGTGATCTGTATATATAAGTGTGGAGTAAACTGGTGAAATAAACATAATGGACACTGGGTGGCACTATTATTGTGTATCTTTAGTATGGTAGTATCCTATCACCACGTGTGACTAGGAACCAGCACTTGCATTTTATGGTTACCACATTTTACAGCATACATTTTGGGGAGACTGTTTTACCTAGTTTCAGTGTATATTTAGTGTGCAGATAAAAGAGCACGCATCCAAACATACAGTACCATAAGTACAGATTTATTTTTTTCATTGCTCTTTATTAATTTTTAGCATGAGGTGAATAGAATAAAGAGCGGTAACACCATTATTGACTCCCAATTCCACAAGTAGCTGGAAGAAACTGTTGTGAATGATAATGCTTCATGTATTGAGAACATAGATAACATCGGTGGGCTGGGTGTAAAATTGTAGGAAGCAACAGAAAGGGACTCAAGAGGGCTCCACTCTTTGGAAGCTTCCTTCATGTACACACAGATTTTTTAGAGGGTGAGTCCCAGGAATTATTATTATTTATTCTACATACATAGTTGTACCATAAAATGTGGAATAAATGGGAAGACATGGGTTCTCCGATCACTCAGTCAAACGGTTTGGTTAAATGGCAACTGCCTTTTATTGTATAAATATGCACACAGTACAACTTTGCCAATGATAAGCCAGTAAGGTATGCCACGATAGCGTCCTCATTATTGATGCATGCAGTGTCCTGCAGGTAAATGTTAGCAGTAGTCCCGTGTCTTCTGCCCTAGGATACCAGCTCACACAGCGCCCTATGCCACATATTCTCCCCACTGATGGCACTGGAATGCCTAGTCAGGGCCTGCACTCAAGAATTCCAACATACCAGTTATGCTCACTGCTCTTTTTATACCATACCCTGTCTATAGGCCATGCAAGCAGGTCAGTCAGGGTGTCACAATGGGGCCCATTTATCAATGATCGTATTTGCAATGCGATCTGGGCGCCATATTAGCACCCATAATCGCATTGCAAAATGCGATAAAACCGCCCGGATGTATCAATTCGCACCTGCAGGGACGGGCTCCGAAAGGAGCTCGTTTCTGCGATGTGCTGGGAGTGATGTTACCGTGTCAGTAGTCACGTCACTCCTGTGCCAGGGATATTGTACATGCGCCATCTACACACTGCCGCAGCCATTGCCTGGGGAGGGTTCCTGTGGAACCCTCTCCCGCACAGATTTGCGATGTGTAGCCCATACGATACAGCGGCTTACGCCATCTTCAGATGCTTCGCGTTTCAGAACCTGATAAATCTGACAGGTTTCTATGGGGGATGCGATTCTGTCAGATTTATCAGGTTCTGAAATGCGAAGCATCTGAAGATGGCATAGGTTTTCTATGGCATAGGTTTCTATGGGGGATGCGATTCTATCGCCATCTTCAGATGCTTAGAAACCTATGCCATAGAAAACCTATGCCATCTTCAGATGCTTGAAAACCTACGCCATCTTCAGATGCTTCGCATTTCAGAACCTGATAAATCTGACAGGTTTCTATGGGGGATGCGATTCTGTCAGATTTATCAGGTTCTGAAATGCGAAGCATCTGAAGATGGCATAGGTTTTCTATGGCATAGGTTTCTATGGGGGATGCGATTCTATCGCCATCTTCAGATGCTTAGAAACCTATGCCATAGAAAACCTATGCCATCTTCAGATGCTTGAAAACCTACGCCATCTTCAGATGCTTCGCATTTCAGAACCTGATAAATCTGACAGAATCGCATCCTCCATAGAAACCTATGGGGGTTGCGGTGCCGGCAAAAATAACAGAGATATCTGCTGCGATCCCTCCATAATACATTCAGGGGATACTTATGGTAGGTACACACCAAGCGATATATCTGCAGATCGAGTGTCTGCAGATATAACTGCAGATGATGGTCGTTCATACACACTGAACGGTATGCAGTCGGGAAGCCAGGGGATCTAATCCCAACAGCCGGCTTCCCGACTGCTTTATCCCGGCGAGGGTTAAATGACAGGCTTCTAAATCTAGACGCCTGTCATTTTACCGATGCCGGGAGACCGGCGCCGGCATCCTGATCGAAGTGATGCCGAGCGCGGACAGCTGCGGGGGGGGGGGGGGGGGGGGAGGGTTAGGGTTCCCGGGGGGGACTTAGGGTTAGGCACCCCCCGGGGGACTTAGGTTTAGGCGGCGGGGAAGGGGGGTGAGACTTAGGCACTGGGGAGGAAAGTTAGGGTTAGGCACCCCTAAGGGGGATTAGGGGAGGGAATTAGGTTAGTGAATACTTGCCTTAGGGATGATCGGGATTTTCACCCATGCCGGGCAGCCGCTGTCGGGATTCCAACCACCGGAAGCAGTGTCAGTGTGTACCTAGCATTAATTTCTACATCAGGGTCCATAGGGTATCCACAGGATACCTTGGGGGTATAGGTGATGACGTCAGGCATCGGGCACCATAGAGTTAACGTTTTCAGCCTCCCAGGATGCACTAGGGTTCCCTCTCCTATACCCTGCCCCCGAGCCAAGGCATCTCAGTTTCGTTTGGTGCCCGGCCGGAGTCGGATGCACCTGTTTAGAGGGGGGCTAAGGATAGCCCCTGAAGTTTTCTTCAAAGCAGCTGTGGCTGCTCATCTGGATGTAGAGCATGGACAGTCACTACTGACGTCCATGCTGTCTTCCCTACACCCCCGCCGGTACCAGAACGCCGGTACTGATCCGGGGATGCTGGTAAGCATCTGGGGTCACAGCTAGCGGTGACCCCAGATGTTTGGGACCATGGCCGGATTCAAGGGGGCAGCAGGTAAGCAGCGGGGTCCCGCGGTGGGTTCCTGCTGAAACATGGTCCAGAGTCCCCAGGCAGGGGGCTCCCTGGGGACTGGCTGCAGCGTGGAGCCAGGTAACTAACCTGCGCTTCCACTACCCCCCTGGGACAGCGGACCGCGGCTGAGCGGTAGCGCTGCGGAACCCCAAGGGTTAATTGCATGCCAGGGGAGCGCGCCTTCCCTGTAACAGCCGGCGCCTCCCCGCTGCACACAGCCCTCTCTGCTCTGCTGACTGGCCCTGTGGCAGCGCTCCTCCCCCAGGCCGGCCTCCTCTCTGCTCCTCGGTGGCCATCTTTTGCTGGGAGCATGGTGAGCGCTGCTGGACGCTGAAGATCGGTGGCATCGCGGTTTGGGTCCCCCGGCATACCTCTCCTCCGTTGGTTCAGGTCTGTGTATGCAGCGCTGTGTCCTACCAGGCTCTTGTGTCTGCGTAGTTGAGAATCAGCGCTGATAGTGCAGGAATTGATTTCTTTGCATTGTTTGTGACTTCTGCTAGCGCTGCTGCCTGTACTTTCATTTTCTACTGTCAGCCTTTCCACTGTACCTGATCTTTTTCTGCTAAAGCCCTTGCTGTGTGGTGAATGCAGGGTGGTTCTCACACTATACTAACAAGTATCAGTGAGAGGGGTCACATACTTACCATCATGTCTGAGAGTGACTTTCCTCTCCAGCTTATGTGTACTACGTGTAAGCTACCAATAGCGGAGGGGGAGGGTAACGCGGAGGGGCTATGTCGGCAGTGTTATTTATTGGCGCGGCCAATTACTGTCACGGCTTCGGTACAGGAGCCGCCCTGGGCTTGTTTCGCCAAAGCGCTTACAACCCTTGTGGGCCAGTTAGCTCCACAGCCTGCGTTCCCACAGACAGGATTATCCCAGCAGTCAGTGGTGTCGTCACCCATGCAGGGTTTCCCGAGACAATTGATTGTACCCCACAGTCTCCCTATTTCCCCTCCCCAGGTCTCTCAGGAGCCTGCGTGGGTTAATTCACTGACAAGTTCTGTACAGCATTTGTCGGACTTGTTACAAGTCTGTGTTGAGGCCACATAAGCGGCCGGTAGCGTCTCTGTCCGCTCCTTATGAGGATGACGACGTGACGTACGATGATGGGGAGATTCTGGATCTTTCTGACCAGGAACCTCTCCGTTCTAAAGAGTCGGACGCTAAGTCCAAGGTTTATATTCCTGGACTTATTCGGGCAGTCCGCACAGCTTTAGTGATTGAGGATGAAGATCCTCCGGTGTCCAAATCTAAATATGCCTTTTTTAAGGATATTAAGGGAGACATCAGTGTTTCCTCTTTTGGGTCAGTTAGTAGACGGTATCAGCCTCAGAGACGCTTGGCGGTGGCTTATCCGTTTGCGGATAATTATTTTTCTAAGTGGGAATCCCCTCCACAGGTGGATTCTCATGTGACACACCTAGTCCGAAGTGCCACATTGCCCATGCCCTCCATGTCTTCCTTGAAAGATGCTACGGACCGTAAGGTGGAGATCTGCCTAAAGTCCGTTTATTCCCTTGCAGGGGGGGCAGCCAGGCCGGCTATGGCCATTTGTTGGGTAGCCAGAGCTATGGAGCGCTGGGCTGATAGTCTGGAGGCGTCTTTCGATTCCGACTGTTCGGCTGAACAGACCGAGTTGATAGGCAATCTCCGGGATTCGGCCACTTATATCAATGAAGCGGCCTTGGATATCAGTACCCTGGTTTCTCGGATTTCTTCGGCAGCTGTAGTTGCTCGTCGCACCTTATGGTTGCGTTCTTGGAAGGCGGACGCTGATTCCAAGAAGGGCTTGGAAGCTTTGCCTTTTAATGGAGAAGTCCTATTTGGTCCGGATCTGGACAAAATCGTAGCCACGCTGGCAGCAGCCAAATCGGCATGTCTCCTGTCTGCTGCGGTTCCTTCCAGTTCAGGTATGTCGTCCTTTCGGCCTTACAGGGCCCAGGGTAGGCCTAAGACACAAGCTTTTCCCCGACAGGCTGGCCCCAAAAAATCGGCCACGCCCCGGAAACAGGCCTGGAGTACCAGACATCCGGCCTCTAAACCAGATGACAAGCCTGCGGCCTGACGGTCCGGGCCTCCCTTTGGGGGATCCCAAAGTGGGAGGCCGCCTGCTGCAGTTCGCCCAGTGTTGGTCGGTTACCACGACAGACACTTGGGTTCACGAGGTGGTTTCTCATGGGTACGCCCTCTCCTTTCGGCACAGGCCCCCGTCCCGATTCTTCACCACGGGTCTTCCATCAGACCGGAACAAAGCCATGGAACTGCGGAAGGTTTTGCACACTGTGCTCCAGGCTGGAGTTATAGTGCCTGTTCCATTCTCCCAGAGGGGCCAGGGTTTCTATTCCAATCTGTTTTTGGTGCAGAAACCCAATGGGTCGTACCGTCCGATCCTCAACCTCAAAGCACTCAAGAAGTCTTTGCGGGTGCTGAGGTTTCGGATGGAGGCCCTACGGTCCATCATTCTGGTGCTGGAGCCTGGGAATTACGTGGTGTCGTTGGACATACAGGACGCTTACCTGCATGTCCCTATTCTTTTACGCCATCAACAGTTCCTCAGGTTTGCAATCCGCAACGATCACTTCCAGTTCCGGGCGTTACCTTTTGGGCTGGCGACAGCACCACGTGTTTTCACCAAGGTCATGGCGGCTTCCCTGCGACTGCAGGGAGTCCGCATGTTGCCGTACCTGGACGACCTTCTGTTGGTGGCAGGATCTCCAGAGCTCCTTATACGCCACTTGGACCTGACCATTGCGGTACTGCAACAGCATGGCTGGTTAACAAACTGGCAGAAGTGCACCCTGATCCCGTCTCAGAGGATTCTGCACCTCGGAGTCTTATTGGACTCCAGACAGCAAAGGATCTTTGTGACGGGGGAAAAGATCTCTGCCTTACAGTTGAGGGTGCGCAGTTGTCTGCAGAGTCGCCGAGTATCTCTGCATTCGGCGATGAGGTTGCTGGGCTCCATGGTGTCAGTATTCGACATGGTGGAATATGCCCAGTTTCACTCCAGACCTCTGCAGCACTTGATCCTGTCCAAATGGAATGGACTGCCTCAGAGTCTACGGTCCCAGACGATGGTACTCATGCTGGAGGTTCGTCTGTCCCTAGCCTGGTGGTTGCAGACGACCCATCTCAACAAGGGTTTTCCATTCTGGGTGGCGAATTGGGTCCTGTTGACAACGGACGCCAGCCTTCGGGGCTGGGGAGCTGTCACGGGACCACACTTGTTCCAGGGCAGATGGAATCAGGCGGAAAAGGAGCTTCCGATAAACATCTTGGAACTCCGCCCTGTTTTCAATACTCTCCAGCAGGCACAGCGGGTTCTCCAAGGTCACCCCGTGCAGGTCCAGTCGGACAACGCCACCACCGTGCCCTACATAAATCGGCAAGGAGAAACCCGAAGTCGCGCGGCACTCGTAGAGGTGTCCCGCATCCTGGTCTGGGTGGAGCGCAATCTCCCGGCCATATCAGCAGTCTTCATCCCGGGAGTTCTCAACTGGGAGGCGGACTTTCTCAGTCGCCAGGACGTTCATCCGGGGGAATGGTATTTGCACCAGGACGTCTTTCAACTTCTGGTGGACAGGTGGGGTCTTCCAGAGATCGACCTCATGGCGTCACGGCACAACAACAAGTTGCCGTTGTACGGGTCTCGCACAAGAGACGACAAGGCGTCTCTGGTGGATGCTCTGTCCGTCCAGTGGACGTTCCGGTTTGCTTATCTCTTTCCTCCGTTTTCCCTTCTTCCACGGGTAATCCGGAAATTCAAACAGGAAGGAGGGACGCTCCTGTTGATAGCTTCCGCGTGGCTCAGGCGGCACTGGTTCTCACCTTCAGGGTCTGTCCGTGGACAGTCCTCTGCGGTTGCCGCTATGACCGGACCTTCTGTCACAGGGTCCTTCTAGTTTCCACATCAACGAGGAAATTGTTGTGCCGGCTTTTAACTCACCCGACCTTTCCGTGGGTGAGGCCACTTTGGACGTTGTGCAGGCCTTAAGGATTCATGTTGACCGCACTTCTTCGTTTAGGAAGTCGGACGCCTTGTTTGTCCTCTATGGCTTCCGTAAAAAGGGTTGGCCTGCTTCAAAGCAGACTTTGGCAGGCTGGATTCGTTCGGCCATTTCCGAAACTTATCTTCATGAAGGTCTTCCGGTTCCTTCCTCTGTGAGGGCTCATTCCACTAGGTCTGTGGGTCCTTCGTGGGCAGCTCGACGTGGTGCCTCTGCAGTCCAGATCTGCAAGGCTGCCACGTGGTCCTCTGTCCATACCTTTGTGAGGTATTATGCGTTTGACACCTTTGCCTCTCAAGATGCTTCCTTCGGGCGGCGGATTCTCCTTTCAGCACAGGAGCGTGCCCACCATTGAAGAATACTGCTTGGGACATCCCCAAGGTATCCTGTGGATACCCTATGGACCCTGATGTAGAAAATATGAGATATGGTAAGAACTTACCTTTGTTATCTCTATTTCTACGAAGTCCATAGGGTTCCACAGGACTCCCGCCCTGTCGCACCTGTGCTTTACTCTGGTCACCGGTATTTCCGTCTCCCTCTGGTGAGAATGTGATTCTTGTGTGTGTCCAGATCTTTTTTCTCTCTCTTCCTTATCCTCCTCCGGCCTATGGCTTGGTACGTAACTGAGATGCCTTGGCTCGGGGGCGGAGTATAGGAGGGGGACCCTAGTGCATCCTGGGAGGCTAAAAACTTTAACTCTATGGTGCCCGCTGCCTGACGTCATCACCTATACCCCCAAGGTATCCTGTGGAACCCTATGGACTTCATAGAAATAGAGATAACAAAGGTAAGTTCTTACCATAGCTCATATTATTTGTGGCTATACACCGCAAATATTGCATGATAAATGGGCCACAGAGTCTGATGAAGAGTGGAGACAAGATTTCTGGTTTCCAGCCCACAATGGAGTGTATGTGATCAGATTACCTGCAGCTCCAAAGAGAACCTGTTTACTAGTTATCCTCATATACTCATCATAATCAGATCTTATTATACAGACAGGGAATTTAGATTACTATAGACTTCTTTTAATTCAGTCATTTTTATTATTGCTTTTAAACATACAAGAAAAGAAAAATTGCAGATACAAAACAATTGAATTGAGGCAGATATGGAAAACAAATGTAGCACACGTTGAGCCGAGACATATTAGTGTACATAGAAGTATACTATGGTATAGGAATAACAGGATATATTGAGTACTTCCTAACATATATATTTATAGCAAAAAGGACTCGAAGGCGCCATTTGAGCACATGAATCCGGAAATATGAGAAATACAATATACAGCATGAAGTGATACAGACATCCCACCGCAACCAGCCTAGATATAGAGATCACATATCAAAATACCAAAGAGTATCAACATAATAAAATATCCACATCTGTCCAAATATCAAAATAATACATATACTCCTAAAATAAAAATAAAACACCCCCCACCCTATATAACCTAACCCCAACTAAGGCATACTTGGATCCCTAAAAGTCCCGCCCCCCCAATCCTGCTATACTACACTAATCTAACATAAAAAACCCTCCCCCAATTGAAGGATATCATAAGAAAAAACACATGACTAACAGAGGCAATATACTAATATATATATAAGCTAGTTTTAACCAACTCTCCCACCTTATAAACAGAAAATGGCGTTCCTTTCATATGCTATACTTTGTATTAAACTATCATATGATAAACAGTTACTTAAGAGAAAGTGACCAGACATTAATACAGAGAGATGGATTTCAAAAATATTAAATATATTAGTCCGGCCAGGTCTCCACTTCCTGTGAGAATGTATGGACAGTCCCGTCCCCGACTCCCCAGAAAGTCAAAAGAATACACATAAGACATTAACAATAAATCCTGAAAACTCCCGACCACCCAATGAAACACAAGGTAGAACAAATAATTTTTGGATAAATTCTGTAGCTTCAACCCAATTGGACTGATCGTCAGATAAGTCAGAGCAGAGTCTTGGTACTCAGGAGCTAAGGGTATTAAGCTCAGGAGTGAGCTCCGCCATTGAACAGGATAGATCCAGAGAGTGTTCCTCAATTAAAAGTGTTGATACAGCTGCTGTAGAACACTGGGGTTTATCCATCACGCCATCAATCTTAATAAGAAGCCTCGAAGTTGAGGCATTAAGAAGTTGTAACAGAGAGGCAGACATCTTTACCAATTCCCAGCAGGAATAATAACAGGATTATAGGTGCAATTAATGTAGGATGGCACAGTAAGGACCAGAATGAATAAAACCAGTAGGCACTAATTATTCCTGTCTGTTGTTGGTATATAACATAAACTAATTGGTTAGTTGCTGTTCCAGATTAAGTCTCTGCAGACTTAACAAGATATTGAAATAGTGAAAGGATTTGTATAGGAACTGCGCTTAACCAATTATTAGATATTTAAATCATCCCATACACAGACAATTTAAATCACAATTGACATAATTTATTAAGATCTACACATATGATGTGTTGGTATGGTATGTTGCATATGGTATGTTGCATGGGTCCCAGCAAAAATAAATAAAAAATTATACACAATTAAAAGAGAGTAAATATTTAGCAATTACTGCAATAATGTAGCATTTAAATATCCAATTCTCTGCTGAGAAACACTGCTGTTATTCTAACTTATAATAATATAACAGTCTGTTAATGAATTGTAGCAATGTCCGTGTTATAAATATGTAAAGATACAGTTTCTCACCCTGATGTCTGCACAGTAATTCCGCTGTGATCCTTGATGGCTCTTTGTATATTAGGAGGAGATGATACAGTGTTGAGTTAATCCCTTTGATTTGGTCCTACACAGAGATTTGAGAGTGGTGGGGTGAGACATAGAATGAAACAAGTCATCGGAAGCATTAGAAATGTCTAATTTTTAAATCTTGGGTAAAACAAGTAGAGGGAAGACTGAATCAAGTGGGAGAGAAGAAAAGAAGGGTTAAGTGGCATAATCAGAAAGTGAGGAGAAGCCATTCACGAGGACTGTAGATGAGGGGTTAAAATAGCAATCCCATGGAGGAAAGGACACAAGAAATCTATATCCCTAAGGACATGACGCATAAAAGGTCCGCTGACCCTATTGAAGCCTTCTCTGCATCCAAGGCCACCAACTGAGCTGGGGGAGCAGTCTTATTGACTACATGGATTAGATCAATGGCTTGCCTGGTTTTATCTGAAGCCTGGCGGCCTGGAAGAAAGCGTTCTTGGTGAGGGTGGACTAAAGAGGTGATGACCTGCGCTAGCCTATTTGCTAGAATCTTTGCAAATAAGTTAAGCTAATTTATTAGAGATGTTTCTATATTAATGGCAGATGAAAGGATCATGTCCTTCTTTAAGAATTGCAACAATGTTAACTGGTGGTGGCCTCGTCAAACGTATGACCTTGCAGAATTGCATTGAAGAGATCTAGGAGCATTGGGGATAGAATAGGGACAATTTTATATATTATATAATGGCTGAAAAGCCATCAGGGACTGGTGCAGAGACTCTCTTGGGTTCCTTAATAACTTGGGTCAGTTCCTCCTGATTGATGTCTCTATTCAAAAACTCAGCCTGTGTTCGAGAGAGCCGAGGCAAATGACAAGAGGCTAAATAATTCCATATATCAAAGTCTAATTGATGAGATAGGGTGGACCAAATGGGTGTCAGCCATCTCTCCTCTCTTGTAGAATTTTTGGCGTGGATAAAGATAGACATTTTTCTATCATCCTATGGTGATTTATGTTCATTTAAACAAAAAAAAAAGTGTTTTCTTGGGATTAGTGCTTTAAGAGGCCTATTTATCATATTATTTTATTTATATAGAGGCGCAGAAGAGACCTTGGGCCCGATACAGACCAGCTCGCTAGGATAGCCAGCTGATGTTTGCATTCTGCGCATGCATACGCATCGCAGAGTGCGTGCGCGAACCAGTCCGAGCGATCAAGAAGCATTCGCCCGCTGCGCATGGACAGCCCGGCTGAATGAGTGACAGGAGAAGCCTTTTGTGGGTGATGGTAGGGGCTGGCCGCTGGAAATGGGGGAGTGGAGGTGCGAACGCAGGCGTGCCTGAGCGTCCCAACGCCGTTTCAGAGGCGTGCATAATTAAGAGGCAGCATCATAGTACATGTCACTTGGCTGAATTTTACCCTGAAGCGCTCGCAGTACTTGCGGTAGGGTATGGTCAACCACAAATGCTGCGTATGCATCCGATGGTACTCGATGTTACCGATGGTTGCATACACTTCCTGGAGAGGACGTGCGCAAGTGGGCGTCTTAAGACTGGCTGGTGGGCATCTGAATACACAGAGCGATCGCACGCCAAGACATAGTGGGCGTGCTAATGCCTTGCCGTGCGATCGCCTGCCATGCCGACTTTGCATACGCATCTAGCGAGCGAACTCATCTAGCAAGCGGGTCTGAATCAGGCCCCAAGATCAATACACAGAGAATGTACAACCTGGTCCTTCAGGTGCCAGTGAATCCCTGGGTTCTCTCAAGGTGGGTACATACCTGAGAGATATATCTGCAGATGATGGTCGTTCATACACACTGAACGACCATCATCTGCATGCTGCAGCGCGTCCCAGGGGGCGTGGCCTAATCACCGGAGGACAAAAAAACAGCGCTGGGGAGGGGGGCGCTGTGTGCCCCTTAGCCCGGTGCACAGCCAATGGGGGGTGCGATCAGCGTGATCGCTCCCCCTTTGGCATAGGAGACTGCTCGGGCTGCTGCTTTAGCAGCCTCGGACAGTCTCACAGTGCAGCCAACACACAGCAGCGTGTGTTGGGCTGCTGTGGATGGGGAGTTGTGCCAGACCCGGGTAAGATAAAATTTCACTTTATACACAGAAGGAATATTTATGATGAAATCCTAAATCCATCCTCCAGTAAACTTGGAGGCATTAACGTTTACAGACTGTTGGAAGAAGTAATTTCTCCTGCCTCTGTGACAGAGAAGGGCACAGGCTTTTATTATAATTTTTTATGGTAGGAAAAGCAACAGAAGACTTACAAACAGCTCTCAATCTGAGGTGGTTCTATTAATTTACTTATGAAAGACATTTTGACACTGAATCAATGGAGGTTTTTCTCCCTTATTTCTATAGTACTATAAGATACATATCCTTTCTATTGTAGTTCAATATGAACAGTTTCTCAGGTTTTTTTGTACTGGAACACAATTTTCAGTATATGTTTCTCACATTTGGACTGTTCACTTATCCAAGAACATTCACCAAAGTGCTAGTAGTTCTTATGGCCGCTTTCAAGAAATAGGAATCATGGTATGGTTTTATCTGTATAACCTTGGTGATTGGTAACCTGAGCACATTGCTGATACAGAACATTGCAATGAATGAACTCCATACAGTACCCTGGTTGGATCATCAATGAGGCAAAAAGCCATCCAATGCCTTCGCAACCACTAAAATTCTTAGGTGTCTTTGTCAGAAGAAAGACTTGTCAAATTTCTACATCTGGTGTATCAATAAAACTAAATAAATAAATAAATTGTGCCAATAACAAATTCTCTCTACCTCCTAGGAATGCTCTCATATACTACAGTTTGAGTCTCCCATATCCAAAATGGTTGGGATCAGGGGTATTTTGGATATCGGAATATTCCGTATTTTGGAATATTTGTATACCATACTGAAATGTCTTAGGAATAGGGCCCAAATCTAAACACAGAATGCATTTATGTTCTATATACACCTTATACACACAGCCTGCAGGTAGCTTTATACAATATTTTCAATCACGTTGTGGCTCAAACTATGTTTGTGTACATACATGAAATTCATTTATGTTCATATACACCTTATACACAGAGAGTATAGGTAATTTTATACTATATTATTAATAATTTTGTGCCTTAAACAAAGTTTGTGTACATTGAACCATCAAAAAGTAAAGGTTTTACTATCTCAGTAGTGCTAAAAAATATTCCGTATTTCAGAATATTTGGATATGGGAGACTCAACCTGTACATGCATTCCTACTTGGGCATTGTAGCATAGAAGAGATATTCAACTAGAATTACTCAGCTATCTAAAGGCTCTAAATCAAGTCAAGAATTACAAATGTCACAAAATATACATAAATATTTTGCAAATGAGGGCAGTATGTCAGGATTCAACATTTTCATTCTCTTTTAAGACGCAAACATCCCAGGATATTGTCTGACAATGGGACAATGGTTATTTTTAAAAAACACCAATGTGGCTGAACCATGATAACGAAAGTATCAACAGTTATGTCATGGGTGGAAAGGTACTTGATATCACTCTCAGCATTGCATGTAGAAGGCAAAGACAACAAAATAGCAGATTGTGGGGTAGATGTATTATCACTTCCTTACCGAGTGAAACAGGAATCACTACTGATGAGATGTATAAACAACTCATGAGCCGGAGCGGGAGAGCGATAACTCCCCCCTCCGGCGCTCCCAGTTAGAACCGCAGCGCATTAGCTTAGTGCTGATCAGTGGCGTAACTAGGGGGGGGTCGGGCAGGGTGCGTGCCCTGGGCGCCGTGGGACCGGCGGCGCGGGGCCGGCAACGGCCCGCCCTAGTTAGCCACCAGTGTAGCGCCGACCGCAGTGAGTGCGGTCAGCACTACACATTTACACAGGACCGGCGCTAGGCTTCCAGCGCCGGTCCTGTGCTGCACACCTGAGCCCGTTCCCTCCCCCTGAGCGCTTGCCCAATAGCGCCAGGAGGCGGGCTCAGGCTGTGCATAACACACGCATCGCCGCCAGCGCTGGCAGCGATGCGTGTGTTGAACAGCAGCCACTGCAAGTGCCGGACTTCCGTCAGTCTCCTGTAGTGGGTAATGGGACAGATGTCATGACATCATTACGTCTCTCCCATAATGCTGAGCGCGCCAGCCCGGGAGGACTGGCAGGCGGCGGCGGGAGCGGTGTCGCGGACCGGAGCAGCAGCGTGGATTCAGGTAAGTATATTTTTATATATTTTTTTTTAAAACCTGCCAGCACTACTGGGGGCACAACGGGGAGGGGGGTGGCTACTACTAGGGGGACCTCTACTGGGGGTGGGGGCACAACGGGGGGGTGGCTACTACTGGGGGCACCATTATTGGGAGGACCTCTACTGGGTGGGGGGCTATTACTGGGGGCACCATTATTGGGAGGACCTCTACTGGGGGGGCTATTACTGGGGGCACTAAATCGGGAGGGGGAACCTCAACTTTGGACCACTACTTGGGGGGGGGACTACTACTGGGGGCATAATAAAAGGGGCCTACTACTAGGGGCACTGCACTGGGGGGCCACAACTGGGGGCAATAATAGGAAGGACCACTACAGGGGGCACTGGATAGGGGGGATCACTACTGGGGGCCTGCATCAGGGGGACCACTACTGGGGGCACTGCAGGGGAGGGGGGATACTACTACTGGGGGCATTATAAAAGGGGCCTACTACTAGGGGCACTGCACTGGGGGGACCACTACTGGGGGCAATAACAGGAGGGACCACTGGATAGGGGGGGTCACTACTGGGGGCCTGCATCAGGGGGACCACTACTGGGGGCACTGCATTGGAGGGGGGTACTACTGCTGGGGGCACTATATAAGGGGCTTACTGCTAGGGGCACTGCACTGGGGGGACCACTACAGGGGGCACTAGATAGGGGGGGATCACTACTGGGTGCCTGCATAAGGGGGACCACTACTGGGAAAACTGCATGGGGGGGACTACTGCTGGGAGCACTATATAAAGGGCACTGCATAGGGGGGGACTACTACTGGGGGCACTATATAAAGGGCACTGCATAAGGGGATACCACTACTGGGCGCACTGCATTGTGGGGACTGCTACTGGGGGCACTGCATAAGGGGGAACACTACATAGGACACTGCATTTGGGGGGACCACTACTGGGGTCACTGAGTAAGGGGAACTAATTGGGGGCTGTATAAGGGGGACCACTACTGGGGCTACTGTATAAGGGGCACTACTATGGGCCTGTATAAGAGGGACCACAACTGCATACTGGGGGTGCTGTATAAGGGGTACTACTGGGGTTAAGGTGCATATGGATAGGAATGTTCAGCATGAAAATAAAGGGGGGTGTCATGTTGACACGCCCCATTTTTAAGTGACCACGCCCATTTTTTTCCGTAAACATATCGGGGTGATGAGGGGGGCCTCCCTTTTCAAATTTGCCCTGGGCTCCAAATACCCTAGTTACGCCACTGGTGCTGATGCACTGTGTCTCCGTCCCAGCCGGCTCCACTGAGCATGCACGGGATCTCGCAAGTATCGCGAGATCCTCGCGTGCAGCACTGGAGTCTGCAGCCGCCGCAGCAGGGACAGCGCTGTCCCTGCTGTGGGGATATCGCAGCGCCAGGCTGTAGCTGTCGATAGCGACATCTACAGTGGGCCAAACAGTCAGGCGATCTGACCGTTCATACATTGCACAGGACACAAGATAGCAGCGATCATACATCGGGTAGAAGCGGTATCAGCGCACATAACGTGTATTCATAAAAGCAATGCAATCGGTGCACATAAATCAGGCCCTGTGTCTTTAACCCTAGACATGCACACCAGGGGGTATATTTACTAAAGTGTGGGTTTATAGAAGTAAAGGTGTTTCCCATAACAACCAATCATATTCTACTTTTCATTTATCTAGCACCTTCTAGAACATAATAGCTAGAATCTGATTGGTTGCTAGGGCAACATCTCCACTTCTATAAACCCGCACCTTAGTAAATATACCCCAAGGTGTTGAACGTCTAACTCTTGAGTTTGCTACACTTGTGTTTGGACCATTTATCCCTGCCTCTCAGATACACAGGTGCTGGTCATTGGGCTTGATTCAGCAAGGAACGCAGTTACGTATACGCACGCAATCGGTCGATTAATTTGCACTGTGCATGCGTATGCAACGCAGTGCGCATGCGCGAACTAACAATTGCGATGCATCGCTGACATTAGCAATGCAGTTGCATGCGTATAAGCAGAATTGCGTTCTTTGCTGAATCAGGCCCATAGTCTCATGATTCTCGAGAGCTCTCTTTGCCTGTGAGCATCCTGTTTCTAAATGTCTCCTGCTAGTTGATTCATAGTTATCTGTGTTGCATTTTGGACCTAGACATTCATCATTTATTTACCTGCATCTACTGTATTCAGAACTCTTGTAATAACCATTTTGTTCCTACTCAAAGACTGATTCATACTATTTATATTTCCTTAATGGGTGAATTATTATTCCATGAATCCATGAGTACGATGTTACATGCTCCAAAGACTTCTGCATGCAACAAATATGTATTGGATTTACTTACCATTGACTCATTACTACAATATTAATCAGGACTGTGTTATATTGTCATAGTCTTAAACCAGAACTCTATAGCTTGTAATTTGATTGCATCAATTATCTGCTGGATTTACCTGCCAGTCAATTCATTACTACAATATCATTTTGCCATACTCATCTTCAAACTCATACCAGTACCACAGCTTGTATCTGTTTGCATGAATTCCATTACTAGATTCAATTAGAGGCGAAAAGTCGCATTCGTTGATGCAAAGTTTATGGCCCCATTCCCGTGTATCGCCCTATTCAATTCCAGGACGTTTTCGCATGTGCAAAAAGACCATAGGCAAAAACAGGCGGAAAAGTTTCACCCAGAGGCAGGGGAAAAGTTTAGCAAAATCCCTATTTTGAACTAAAAATGTGGGGACTTGGTTCAGGACCCTTTGGACACCCCCCCCTAATGACTAATATATCTTAATTCCCCCTAAAAAAAGTCATGTCATTTTTGGGGTTAAAATATATAAACTACTGGGACAGGTATTTTGGAGGGCTGTATGGATAGGACAGGTGTTTTTAGGATTGCAGGAGGCTGCAGCAGGTGTTTTTATTAACAGTTTTTTATAATGCACTTTAGAGACTTAAAATATACTAGTACCCATTTACATGTACTCAGGGCCGGATTTACCTCGGTAGTCTGACCCTGGACAGATCCTGCAGTGCAAAGTTTTGAGCGCACCAGGAGGCAGTCTGATCAGGATTAAGGGAGGTGAAGTCACTGGGGGCAAGTCTTCCCGGGCCCCCAGCCGCATATCAGATCCCACGATCCGCAGCGCAAGCGCAACCAACCATCCCAGTAGCAGCTGCACAGCAGTGCTGGGTTGCTGGGCCGACGGTGGACCAATCAGATACCAAGTTGCAGCCTGCGACTCCCAGTGACTGGTTGACGCGCAGACTGCATGGAAGAAGAGGACGTGACTTGGGAAGAAGGGGTGGGCGCCGGACACACAGCCACAAATGGAAGAGAGGTGGGTGGAACAGCTTTCTTTCTATTTCACCAATTAAAATGTAATTAATTAAAGGCACTGGGGTCCTATAGCTGTCTGTGTGTGTGTGTGTATATGTATATATATATATATATATACATACATACATACATACATATAGACAAATACATATATATATATATATATATATATACGTGTGTGTGTACACATATATATATTATATAGAAATGTGTATGTAAATATATATACATGTGTTTGTGTATGTATATATATATATATATATATATAAGCAGGTGAAAATAACAGCGACATTCTGAGTCTTAAGAAAGACAATACTTATTAATTCATCTAGCCAACGTTTCAGGACACTCCCATCCTTTTGTTAAGGCAACATATACTGTATATACTATATGTATATATACTGTATATATATATATATATATACACCTGATCCTGAGCAACGTCACCCACTACACAGTGTTAGTGTTGAACAACATATGTGCTCTCTCTCTATGGACGGGATGTACTAAGCAATGCATCCGCGATACGGTACATCCCGTCTCTCTTCGGGTACATACCACAGTTGATTATCACGGTATGTACCTAGAAATTTTATTTACATCGCAAAGGACAGCTCTCCTGATAACAGCACTCCTTTGCGATGCCCCCAGACAGAGGGACTTCCGGGTTTAACACCCAGAAGTCCCTTTGGCGTCTCTCTGCGCATACGCAGGGGGTAATGGGAAGGATCCGATCGGATCCCTCTCAGGGTAAGCCTCCCAGTAAGAAGCCCATAGGCTTCTACTGGGTAATGCCACCTGAAGGTGGCGTTACCCACTGGGACGATGTGCTTAGTACATATGGAAAATGCGGTAAAATCCCCGTTTCTGTGGTTTTACCGCATTTTCCCATTTAGTACATTCCTGCCAATGTGTGAAGTTTGGCACTTTGGAAAATAAACAGTATGCCGGGGTGCCCTCCTACTTTAGTAGAAGCATATAGGTATCCTGTAGATAGAAAGAAGCATCACTCCACATACTTTTAAATTAGTGTAAATCTGTACCCTGAGGAAAAGACCCATAAAGGTCTTGAAATATCGGTAACTATTAATACAGATTTCAACTATTTTAAAAGTCTGTGGAGTGCAGCCTCTTCTATTCTACAGGATACCTATATGCTATATATAATATTAATATTCACCAACTAATTCTACTATAATTCTCTCTCTAGTGCTTGAATAGGAATCAGTATGTATGACCGCCGACCGCATTAAGTGCCCCCTTAATCCGGTTCTGAGTCTGATAGCAACAGCACGGGAGGAAGCAGAGTTGCAGGCCTGGCCCGGCTCTATCATTAGACAGGGTATGTGTAGAGCATCAGTGAGTCACTCACTTGGACCTCCTCTCCTTGCACTTCCAGGAGGCTTGGCCCTGCTCAGTTATGCGATGTGATGTCATCACGTGAGGAGAGAGGGATGCTGAGGGGAGAGGGTCTGTGCTGAGTGGTGTTTGTTATGTGAGGGTAGAGGGTTCTGCTGTGGGTGGGGTTATGCTGAGAAGGGAGATTGGTCTGTGCTGTGAGTAGAGAGGGGTGCTCAGAGCGGAAAGGGGTCTGTGCTGTGAATAGAGAGGGGTGCTCAGAGCGGAAAGGGGTCTGTGCTGTGAGTAGAGAGGGGTGCTGTGAGGGGACAGGGGTGCTGAGAGGGGTGAGGGGTTCTGGGCTGTGAGACAGGAAGTGAAGGAGGCAGTATGTGGTGCTGTGAGGGGGCAGTACGTGGTGCTGTGAGGGGGCAGTGTAGGGGGTTGTATGTGGTGCTGTAAGGTGGGCTATGGGGGGGTCGATGTGTTATGGGGGGGAAACAAGTGAGCTGGGATGGAGGTCAGTGTGAGTGAGTGATCGCTGTGAGAGAGCAGTGAGTCAGTGTGATATTGACTGGCAGTGAGAGCTATAGAGGGGGCAATCAGTGGGGCCAAACTCCGAAAAGCTTAGCAAAAATCAAGTGTATTTATACATACATAGCCAACGTTTCAAGGCCGTGGCGCACCAGGATGCTGTACAGTGGCATGAATTAGGAATGAAAGTATAGTACTATGGATTGTTTTAGTGAGGGGGTCCCTAAACCGGTATCTTGCCTAGGGCCCCATAAGGTCTAAATCCGGCTCTGCATGTACCCCCAATTTAACTACAACAATTATTTTTCCCAAAAGAAATTGCTTTAGATCATTTTTCCACACTTATGCAAATATGCATATAACAGCCATTTGACTCACTTTAAGAACCCTAAATACTCTTAATAGGACTATTAATACACTTTTATATTGATTTCTGGGGTCAGTTAGGCTTTTTATGGAGTACAGACTGATTTCCCCAAAATTTGCTGCCCTTTTCGCTAGTTTCGCCATTCGCTGAATTTGCATATATGCATTTTAGCCTGTTTTGGAATTGAATAGGGCAAAAAGCGGAAGCGCGCATTGTGAAAGTACGCAAAAACTTTGCGTGCAAACAGGCAAATGAGGTGAAAAGACTTCAGCGGCGAATGCATTTCGCTGCCCGCGACTTTTCACCTTTAATTGAATCCGTCCCTTAGTAAAATAAAACTTTTTGAATTATTTTTTATTCCTGTTCTCCTGCATGCTGGTGCCATTATTCATTGTGTTCAATGAATAATGGCAATGCAGACAGTCTAAATACCGGTGCCAGAATCCCAACAGCGTGGGGAGGGGGAGGTTAGGTTTTGGTTGTAGGGAGGTGAGGGGGAGGTTAGGTTCAGGTACCGGGGAAGAAGAGTTAGGGGGTAGGAGAAAGGGTTAGTGCTAGGGTGCTTACCTGATGGTGTCGGGATTTTACTTGTCGGGATGCCGCTGTCTGTATTCTGAATGGCGACATCCCAACCGCCGGGATCCCATACCCAACCCTCTTAGATTACTGCTGTTTGTTAAATTTTAAAAGGCTGACATTAGTTGCTGCGCTACAAATAGATGGTGTGGATCTGTGGAATACGGTTAAGATCTAATGTATTTAACAACATACAAACATCCACTCCCACACTAAGCAGGGTGGTTATAAATCAAGACAATCTATATAATACGCCTGATACCGGCAAGTAAATTACAAGCAATGTGAGTGGGGAGCTACATACATAGGCCATAGAAGATATTGGAATCTCCAGATATATGCTATTTTGTGGGAAAGTTGTTAAATTCTCATAAATAGCAGTGTCAAATTCACTGGCTATCCTGTTCAATGGTGTTTCACTACACTGCAAATTCCAGGTGGCAACAATGTTACTTCATTTACTGCTGCTGACTGTCAGTGATTTAAACTGCCTAATATGATGTTAGAGATTGTTCATATTAACTTTACAGATTAAGCTTTAGGTAATAACACCGCTACACAAATGTAACCTTCCAAATATACACTGTTCAACCTAAATAAAGCCGTGTATACAGTGAAGTGTAGCTGGTCCACTTTTTGTTCTCATGAAACATGTTTATAAATTACTACATTATTTAGTATTGAAACTATGAAATATACAGTGCGGTGGTCTGAGGTGCAAGTGAGATAATAAATACATAGACATTTACAGTGAAATGCACTTTCATTCTTAAGGTGCCCACACACATACCGATGTGCTCACGATCCGATTTCTTGTACAATTTCCCCATGAACTTTCACGGGAGCTCCCTTGCCGTCGTGATCATGATTTTGCAAAAAAGACACCCAATCTGTTTTACGATCTCACTATCTATCAGATCGTACGCATCGTGAGATTGGCCATAACAAATCGTGAGTTTAAAAAAAAAAAAAACAAGCTCTTGACTATTGGTGGGAAATTGAAATAGCCATAACAATGGGAGGGGCTATCTAGGGGGTATAAAAAGCAGGCACCCTTTAAAATCTGTATACATTCTGCTCTGCTACTAGATGAGGCTAGGTGTATTCCTGCTGAATCCTGTACATTGCTACTGTACTCTTAGTATTTGGCTTGCCTTTTACAAAGTTTATTCTACCTGCAAGTGTGTGCTACCTACCTGCATTCTATCCTGTTCCTGAATTCTGTACTGATGCATCCCTATCGGTATAGAGTGTTGGTCGCTGAAGCCGGGGTCCGGGAGATTAGGAAGAGGGCCCAGCGAAGAAGGACAGAGCATGCTGGACCAAGGAGTGGCTTCTACAAAGGGATACCTGCTCTCACATGTCCCTGCTGATGGAGATCAAGAAGAACAACCCGGATAACTATCGGAACTACCTGCGCATGGATGACGCCACCTTCTAGGAATTGCTGCATCTGGTGACCCCCCCATCCAGAGACAGGACACAAGGTGGCGGTGGGCAATCCCTGCTGAAGACAGACTGGTGGCTACCCTAAGGTACCTGGCTACAGGAAGGTCATTTGAAGACCTGAAGTTTGGGACACTCATCTCACCTCAGTCCTTGGGCGTCATCATTCCGGAGACCTGCAAAGCCAACGTTAAAGTGCTATAGTACCACTATTGCAAGGTAAGTAAAAAAAAAAACACCACACATTGGTTTCTTGTGTAAAGAAATTTTTTATTTTTTTTTACTCAATATAAAGCAAAAAATAGCTTTCATTTAGTACAATGTGCACTGACCTGCAGGCAACTGAAAGTGTGAACTAAACTGTGTGCAATATACTTTTTTTGTAACAATTTCACAAAAGAACATTATCACCAAATTTTATGAATCCCAATAGGTAGCCGGCTGTATGTGATAGGGTGGGTCAGACGCCAGTTTGAAAAGGCCATTACACACATGGCACAAGTACACATTGTGGCCCCGGCTTCCAGCAATGTGTACTTGTGCCATGTGCGTAGTGACCTTGTCCAAATGGCGTCATCACCACCCTATCCCATGCAGCAAGCATCTATTAGAATTCATAAAATTTGGTGATATTAAAAGCAAGAAAAAATTTACATCTCTGTATATTGTGGCGACTCATCCGCTTCATCCAGCAGAGCATTATACAAGGTCGTGCTGGTGCTTGGGGTGCTTGGTGGGGGAGTAATATCTAACTGGGCAGGGGGGGGGATATACCTATTTGGGGCAGGGGAAAATAGCATTGGATCTGCAATGTATGTAGAATTTGAGATATTTTTGCTCATACAGCGACTCAACAGGTCGTAGTTTAACTTGAGAAAATTTCTTTGGATATCTGTATCCATATTTCTCAATGTGCTGTTCACATGAGCTGTGAAATCATCTATTGCATCTGGGGGTTTCTGCAGCAGCCGTTCTGCATTTTGGAAAAAATTGTCCTCACGTTCAGTAAGGTTCTCCTTTCTCCCTTGTTTTTTTTCTTCTTTTTTTGTGGTTGTTGAGAAGATGAGGGTCCGGTGGAAGTGGAGTTTCCACTTGTGTGGTATTCTCCGGCTCACTGTCACCACTGAGCAGACTGAGGTCCGGTGTGGATGCCAAATCAGGGTCTTGGGTGGCGGTCTATATATGGAAAAAAGATATAAAAAATGTTATAGTCATATCTTAACCCCTTTTTTACTATTTTTACAGTTTCCTTACACCGTGGAGGAGCGGACCAGCATCGCGGAAGATTTTGAACACGGTTGGAATTTCACTAACTGCGGAGGAGCCATCGATGGGAAACACATCCGCATCAACCCACCTGCCAACACCGGATCATATTACTACAACTATAAAGGATCCTTCAGCATCGTTCTCATGGCAGTGGTGAATGCCAACTACGAATTTCTGTTTGTGGATGTCAGCAAGAATGGCCGTGCTTCGGATGGTGGTTCCTTCAAAAAGGCAGCTTTCTACCAGAGACTCGCCAACAAAACCTTCAACTTGCCCTCATTGGACCAGACAAAGCACGGCCTAAATTACGTTTTTGTCGCAGACGAGGCTTTTGCATTACATGAACATGTGATGAAGCCATTTGCACAGAGGGGCCTGACCAGAGAGAAAAGGATCTACAACTACCGTCTATCCCGGGCACGGCGCATTGTGGAAAATGCATTTGGAATCATGAGCAACTGCTTCCGCATTTTCCACACCACCATAAATCTACGTGTGGAGAAGATAGACTGGGTCGTGATGGCATGCTGTGTGCTGCACAACTTTCTGCGAAGAAAATTTACTCAACGAGGACCAGTCCCAGCTAGACCAGAAGATGTAGGACCCCTGGAGGACATTGAACATCTGACATCTGTGTCTGCACCACCAACGACAACAACATCCACCGCACGTGCCAAAGAAGTGAGGGAGAAGTACATGACCTATTTTAATGGACCGGGTGCTGTACCATGGCAGGAGGACTGTCTGTGAATTACTGACTAAATTGGACATTTGGGATTTAGCAACAAAAACATTAAGGATTTTGGTTTAAACTGTGTCACTACTTACCAAGACTTCTGCAACCTCCTCTTCTCTCTCACGCTCAGCCATCAAGACGATAGATTCCCTTTGAGGCTCTTGTTCACTGATGAATGACATCATATGGTAGTACCACAGCGCAGGACTATATATTTCATCTGTGCCCGCTCCTTATTTTTTGGAGTCATCCACCTTCTTTTTTTCTTTGATGTACACTGTCCTGAGATTTTGAATCTTTTGCTGTACAGTTTTCAGGTCTGCATCATATATGTATTTTTTTGTATACTCCAAAAGTTCCTCTAGTGCGGCCAAATGTGTGACTTGTTGTGGTACGAGAACTGATCTTCCACAGACACTCTTTCGAGTGCAGGATTTCAATGAATCCTGTAACGAATTCACGTTCAGAATCCATGGGGATTATCTATGAAGAAGAAAAAAAAGGACATTTAAATATTTGTGTATATAGTTTTGTTAAATGTAATGTTGTTATAGTTCACGTTTTTAATGTTTTAATATTTTCTTTTTTACAGGTTTTAAAAATGTAAGTTATAGTTCACATTTTTAATGTTTTAATATTTTCTTTTTTACAGATTATAAATATGTAATGTTGTTATAGTTCACATTTTTTATGTTTTAATATTTTCTTTTTTAGAGGTTTTTAAAGGTTTGGTATGGTATTGTAATCGTATTTTCTTTAACAGGAATGTCATGTGTTCATTTATTGGTAATATAATGTTTTTCTTTGATGACAGCATGGGTCTTCCACTTTTGGGCCTGTCGCTGTTGTAGAACTACAGATCCCAGGATGCCCTAAAAACAATTTTAACATGCTGTTATTTCCCAAGGGTGGGTGGCAGGGCATCCTGGGATCTGTAGTTCCACAACAGCTGTAGACCAAAAGGTAGAAGACCCTAGCTTTAAATGATGTGTGTTTTTAAATATAATGTATGGTGATTATTTTGTTAAATATGTGTTTATTTTTTTTTTGTAATATTACTTAAAATGTTTTTTTTTCTGTATTGAATTGATTTTATACTTGTTTATTATTAATATAATATATTTCAATATGAATAATCTTTTTGGAATGTATTTGTTTATCTTGATTAAATATTTTTGGCTATTATTAAAAAGAATTGATTGGTTTTCTAATTAATTATTAGGCAGCCCCATTACATTGTTTGCAAGTTAGTGGTTAGGTAGGGGGCACACATTGGTGGGTAGTGAGAGCTTAATGCATGACCCAGCCACCGCCCGCCTCATTCCGGCAGGCGGTGGCTGGTCATGCATTTATTACCTGGGGGCACACTTTGGTGGGCAGTGGGAGCTTAATGCATGACCCAGCCACCACCCGCCTCATTCCGGCAGGCGGTGGCTGGGTCATGCATTTATTACCTGGGGGCACACATTGGTGGGCAGTGGGAGCTTAATGCATGACCCAGCCACCGCCCGTCGTAATGAGGCGGGCGGTGGCTGGGTCATGCATTTATTACCTGGGGGCACACTTTGGTGGGCAGTGGGAGCTTAATGCATGACCCAGCCACCGCCCCCCTCATTACAGCAGGCGGTGGCTGGGTCATGCATTTATTACCTGGGGGTACACATTGGTGGGCAGTGTGAGCTTAATGCATGACCCAGCCACCGCCGCCAGCCTCATTACGGCGGGCGGTGGCTGGTTCATGCATTTATTATCTGGGGGCACGCATTGGTGGGCAGTGGGAAGCACATATTGGTGGTCAGTGTGGTTCAGGGGCGGATTGGGATTGAAAACCAGCCCGAGAAGTTTATGGAAGCAGCCCTAATGGGGGTGGAGTCTATCAAGAGGGGTGGGATACTCCCTCCTCACAGGGCCTGATTCTTAGAGTGCCCATACACATACCGATATACTTACGATCCGACGATGTGTCCGATTTCCCTTGAAACTCTCCCCGGCAGCTTAGCACACGATCAGCACATGATATGGTGTCCAATCTTCATCCGATCTCCTGCAGTCAGACTTTTTTCTAGTGCATTGTGTACTAGATTGTCAGATCTGCCGTACTGCATGGAAGATCTGAAGATGCGATGTGCGCCCTGCGGGGGCGCGCATCGTGGTCGTGAGTGGGGACTCACGATTTGGTCATTTTTTACCTGATCTGTCGTTCCAATGTGTCGGAATCGGCCAGATCGGGGAAAATATCGCTACGTGTCTGGGCACCCTTAGTCGGAGGCAGTCGCGGCCTTACTTCTTTTGATGCAGTTGTGTCTGCGACTTTATGCTAATGCAGCTACAGTGCCCTTCCCTGGTGTACATCTTTGTGTTCAAATATGTAAGGACTGAAATGGCCACTGTCAGTGTCTACAGAAGCTGTAATCACGCTTTGTGTGTCTTTAGACGCCACCAGCAGGCGCACCATTGAAACTTTCTCCAGCCGTATGTTGTGTGCAGATCATCCTTCTGTGTATGGCCTCTAATGTGGGCGATTCAGTGTCTCTGTATGAAACCACTTTCAGCAACATGATCGTGTCACTCCAATGACACGCCCATACTACGTTACATCTGTGTCTAATTAGCCAACTTCCTATGAATGCTCAATACATTTCTAATACACTACACTACTTGGTGCGTGCATCTGAATAAGTACTGCAACTCTGTACAAACAACATTGGGATGCATGCACGTGCAACTCAGTCACATGCGCATACCAAACTAAAAACTTTGGCCCCCACAGAAAAAAACAAATACATTGGGCTTGATTAAATTTAGCGCGATGCTGAATATCCCCGGTAGGGGGCTCCCGAAGCTATTCAATTCAGCATTGTTTGGTCCGAATAAAAGACGACAAAAGTGCCGTCCATGAGGCTGTTTTACGGCTTAGCTTGGTGCTGATAGCCTCGCAGCCGCCACTTTAGTCGGAGAATCTGGTTCTTGCGACTAAACACCCAAATTAAGTCACCGGAAACGGCATTCTCTGACAACTGGCAACTGTTGGACCAAACAGCGCAGTGATTTTATTAGCTCCGGGAGCTCGTTGCCGGGGCTATTCAGCATTGCCCTGAATTGAATTGAGCCCACTGGCCCCTACAGGAAAACAAACACACACACATTGACCACAATAGGAAAACAAACACATTGGTCCCCACAGGAAAAAAAAACACACAACAGCCCCCACAGCGAAAATGCACACACATTGGCTTACACATGAAATAATAAAACACATTAATTCAATGATTGCTCCCACAGGGAAAAAAATAAATAACACAAACAATGATTCCCTCCAGGTCCTCAGCACCTTATCACTGCCCTCAGTCCTTGCCACCTCATCACAATCTTCTGCTCCTCAGCCCCTCACCCCCATCCTCAGCCCCTCACCCCCATTCTTAGTCCCTCACCCCCATCCTCAGCCCCTCACCCCCATTCTTAGTCCCTCGCCATTCCCAAGCCCCTGTCTCAGCCTCAACATTCCCCCGATTCCCCAGCCTTGTATCTTTTGCTCCAAACCCCCCCTCCCCCTCGAAACTAGTCAGGCAGCCAAATTTATAAGATAAAGTTTACTTACTTAATATTGACTGTCACACTAGTGTGACAGTCAGAACTGGCGGGCCGGCGCTGGCTCTTGCTCTTCAATGACTTATGTCAGTGTGCACCCACTGACAGAGCAGGGTTGCAACTTGCTGCTGTGCATGCACTTTTTGCAGTGAAGGCTGGAGGGTGATGGAGGTGGGCCGCGGTCGGGCTAGAGGTGGAGCCGTCAGTGGTGACTGACGGCTCCGCAAAGGCTTATGGGAGGAGCTGCTGCGGGTGGGCATGCGCAGCAGCTCCTCAGTCGGCCATTTTTATTTAACTACAGACACTCAGTAAACGTTGCCTGATCGGAGCCGATCGCGGCAGCGGCCAGCAGAGCAGGAGACTGAAGGGTGGCCACACAGGGACCGGGCGGCCCAGCGGGAAACGGCCCAGTGTCCCGGCGGCCCAATCCGCCCCTGGTGTGGTTGTATTTAAACTGTACCAATACTTACCAAAAATTGTCCAAAACAAGACTACAGTGTGCAGGCTCCTCAATGTGCGACTGTCTTGCTCCATACACGATGCTGCACAAGATGGCGATGGGGCGTGTCCAGGCTCCTATCAGTCAAATTTCGCGTTGTACGATGAATCGTATGATTCGTTGTGAGGGTAAAAAACCCTCACGATCGGCTTCCATCGTGTTCATGGTTGGCTAATCTGCCCTACAGCACGGCAGATCAGAGGATGCGATGTACGACGAGCGAGGACGCGCATCGGCATCGCGCTCGTGAGTATAAACTCACGATTTGAACTTTTCTTACCCGATTCGTTGTCACGATTCGTCGAAATCGGCCTAATTGGATGAAAAGTCGGTACGTGTGTGGGCACCTTTAGGCAGCTCTGTGTGTACGGAATGCGGGAAAAAAAACTTTTTTGGTGCAGAGGGTAATGCCAGAATAACCGGCCTATGGGCTTCTTTTTTTT
Organism: Taudactylus pleione; assembly: GCA_031769625.1. NCBI lineage: Eukaryota > Metazoa > Chordata > Amphibia > Anura > Myobatrachidae > Taudactylus > Taudactylus pleione. Next base: position 1,970,649 of record JAUIMM010000249.1, read on the forward strand.
TTTTCATCAATAAATTTTTATTGAAAATAGTCAAAAAAATAGGGGTACAGAAAAAAGAGGAGGCATAGGGGGCAAGATAAAAACCGATAACAATAAAAATAAGAAGTAACAGGACATCCATAGATATCAAACAGCTATCAGAATACAAAAACATGACAGATAGACAGTCTAGGCATCTGAATCTCCCTAGGGAAGTTCGTTTAGATTACAAGGGGAGGGCGGGGTTAGTGGGTTAAGTCTCGCAGAGGGTGCACCTCTGCCATCAGTAACATATATATGCCGTGGATACCACTTCACAGTAGAAAATGGAGCCATAGAATAAGTAGCGTCCCTAGTCTCCATTTCGAAATGGAATTGGGTTTTTGTAATGACTTTAGTAAATGGGGGAGGGGAAGGAGACTTCCAGTGTTGGGCTATAGTAGCCCTAGCGGATATTAAAATGTGACCAAGGACACAACGAGCAGATTTGGGAACAGTGAGAGGATACCAGTGTAGAAGGGCCAGGGAGGGATCTAGAGGTAATGTAAGGCCAAGGACTTCCTTTATTAGGGAAAATACATCTATCCAGAAAGGATGCAAAGAGGGGCATTCCCAAAAGATATGAAAATTTGTACCTTCAGAGTTGCAAAGATGGCAGCAAAATTTAGAGACTGTAGGCCATGTCCCATGAAGTCTAGAAGGGGTCAAATATAGTCTGTTTAGGAGTTTAATATGCATTTCAGTGTGATTAGTGCATTTGGATCGAGAAAAGGAAGTTAAATGGATAGATCCCCGTTGTTTAAGGGTAAAAGAGCATTGGAGATCAGTTTCCCAACGGAGCTGAACAGAGGATTTGGTCATCAGATCAGCGGGATAAATACCAAAAGGATATGACCCCATTGGAGGAGGATCTGGACAACTATTTAGAATTTCTTCTGGTGGTGTCTGAAATGTAGCGGGGCCAGTATCAAATTGAGCTATCCAATGTTGAAGTTGAAGATAATAAAATCAAGCCAATGGGCCTAATGTAAATTTTGCATACAGGAGGGGGAAAAAACATTTGCTAGGGACTTAGGGCCTGATTCAGAGCTGAACACTCTGACCAGAGCGCTCGCTCTGAAACAGGGCCCTCCTCCATGAAAATGGAGCGGCCTCCTGGCCGCTCGCATAGCTGTGGGCGACCACCCACAGCATATGCGAGCATCCATGATGATGGTCGCGACCCCCTGCGGTAGGGTCTCGCTGCCGCAAGCCCTGGAGTGATTTTGGCTCTATCAGAGCCAAAATCACTCCCACTGACATCACTACTGATGTCAGTGGGGCCGGCTTCAGATGGTAGGCGTTCCCATGGGAACGCCTCCATCTGGCAGCCACGCCCCCGGCACGCCCACCAAAGGGGGCATACTGACAATCAACATCGACAGCAGGCCCCCTTTGGTGCGAGACCCGGAGCGATGGAGAGCCCGTCGCTCGCCGGGTCTCGCGCATGCGCAAGACGGAGCTCCCTCCATCGCGCGCATGCGCAGTGGGGGAACATCGACCCGCTTGCGAGCGTCCTGCGCTCGCGAGCGGGTCTGAATGACCCCCTTAATACCCAATCGCATCCAATAAGACATATGAAGATTGGGAAGCACTTTGTCTAATGCTTGGAGAGATATGGGGTCTCATTCAGACCTGGTCGCAAGCGCTGAGTGCTCGCAACTGGGTCAATGTTGACCCACTGGGCATGCACATGTCGGAAACGGCTCCGACATGCGCATGAACGAGACCCGGCTAGCGACGGGCGCACCGTCGCTACGGGTCTCGCACCAAAGGGGGCGAGCTGTCGATGTTGAATGACAGCTCGCCCCGTTTGGGAGGCGGGCAGGGGGGGTGGCCGGCCAAACGGAGGCGTTCCCGACGGAACGCTTGATGTTTGGGGGCTTGATGTTTCGGCTGTCGATGGTGATCGACAGCTCGCCCCGTTTTGTAGGCGTGGCGGGGGAAGGTTTCACAAACGAGGCGTTCCTTAAGGACCGTTTAGTGGGCAGCCGCACTGACATCAACAATGATGTCAGTGGGGAGCTTCCTGCTCGATCAGAGCAGGGAGCTCCCTGGGGCTTGCGCTTGCCGAGACCCAACCTTAGGGTCTCATCGCAAGCCCCGATGGTCGCGATGGTCTCGATCATCGTGACCATCAACTTGGTCGGTCATTAAAGCTGTGGGTGGTAACCCACAGCTTAGCTAGCGACCAGGAGGCCGCACTTCAAGATGCAAGCGGGTGCCCTCATTCAGGGCGACCGCTTGCATCTTAAGACTGACTCTGAATGAGGGCCATGGTCCTAGTAGGGAGAGAGAAGTTAAAATGAGTCGGGAGCCTAATATCCCATATCTTTAGGATATCAAGGGCAGACTTGGGAAGTGATGGGAATTGTGGGCGTAGTTGTTTAGGTAACCACAAAAGGTCCGGTAAAGGGAAACCTTGGAAAAGGGCAGGTTCCAGGTCTACCCAAGGCTTAGTGTGGGGGGGAGAAACCAATCACATAGCTGGGAGAGGAGGGCAGCTTCATGGTACCTAAGCAGATCAGGGAGCGTGAGGCCTCTCTGTTGTCTAGAGCGAATCATGCAACTATAAGCCATTCTGGGAGCTCTATGCTTCCATACATAAGACAGCATCAGTCTCCGCATTTCTGTAACATCTTACGGGGTATTGCATATGGGATAGCATGAAACAGGTACATCAGTTTAGGCAGTAACATCATCTTGAATGCCGCTAGGCGGCCTAACCAGGAGACCTCGTGGTTCATCCAGCATAATGTTGTCAACTGTATCAACAAGGGGGCATAATTAACATTGTGGATATATGGATAGAGGAGGGGATAGAAATACCTAGGTAGGATAAGGAAGAGTCCTTCCAAGTAAAAGGAAAGTGCCCTTTCAGAGATTGGAGAATTGAAGGGGGAATGTTGATAGGTAGGGCTTCAGTTTTAATTGTATTTAATTTGTAATACGAAGCAGCACTATAGTTGTCTAAAATATTGTGAAGGGGAATCAACAATTTCTCCGGGTCAGTCAAAAATAATAAAACATTTTGTGCAAAGAGACACAATTTATGAGAGGAGTTACCTATCAAGAGACCAGGGAATTCAGTAGATGAACGAATCATTTGAGCAAGGGGTTCTATAGCTAATACAAAAATTAGTGGGGAGAGAGGGCATCCCTGCCTAGTGCCAATAGTTATCTGGAAAGATGAGTAGAGGAAGCCATTGCTAAAAATCCGGGCTGAAGGGCCAGTGTAAAGAGCGTTGATGGAGGGAAGAATATCACCTTGGAGTCCAAACCTGCATAACACCTGGCGCATATAGTCCCAATGGGGTCTAGCAAATGCTTTTTCAGCATCCAGTGATAGGAGGAGAAATGGTAGTTTTGTTATATGAGACCCATTCTACCAAATCTAGAACCCTACGAGTATTGTCAGGAGCCTGACATCCAGAAACGAAGCCCACCTGGTCAGGGTGTATTAACTGAGGGAGCAATGGGTTCAGACGATTAGCTATCAATTTAGCATATATTTTAATGTCCGTGTTAAGAAGTGCTATTGGTCTATAATTTTTACAGTCGGCGGGGTCCTTGCCCGGTTTCGGGATAGTCACAACATGTCCATTTTGGCTGGAAAGGAGCCAGTTTTGGAAGCCTCCAAATATAGCTGTAGAAGGATTGGGGAGAGGACTCCTCTGAATACAGAATTAAAAGGAATTAATAAAACCATCAGGGCCAGGGGCCTTACCTTTAGGGAGTTGCTGGATTACAGACTGTATCTCCTCTAGTGACCAAGGGGCATTTAAGGATGCCAGGCTACCTGCATCTAAGGAAAGAAGAGACAAACTGTCCAAGAAAGAAGAAATAATAGGGGTTGTGGGATGGAGGGATCTTCAGATAAGTTATATAGCTTTGCATAGTATTCCGAGAACAGGTTGGCAATGTCAACCTGTTAAAGGCACCTGGAACCGGAGGGGGAGTTAAAGGGAGTTAAAGGCACCTGGAACCGGAGGGGGAAAGAAGACATTTAATTCTATTGCGGGCTTTGTGGCCACAGAGTTTGTGAGTTAGGAGGTGAGAAGCCTTATTCCCAGCAGTATAGAACCTATGGCGTAAACGAGTAAAGGCTGAGTGCATGCGAAGCATATACAATTTTTGAAGCTGCTGTCAAACCTCTTGCAGTTTGTTACAGTGTGTATATTAAAATATCACCATATAATATAGAACATATTAAAATCAATATATAATGTTAATTGCTTATCCTAGAGCCCTCGTTATTCCAGTCCACACCAGCATATGAATAGACATTGCCAACTCAAAATACAATCTAATTAGCATTTGTTTACCTATAGACTCCAAATCAATCTGGGTTTTACGAGAATGAGCTTTAAGGTGGGCCCATTTTTTGAATAGAAATGCCACGGAGTACAGCTTTCAAGGCACACCAATATGTAAAAATTGAAGTGTCCGAAGGAAAATTGGTCAGAGTGTACAATGTAAGAGAATCCGTAAGAGCCTTCAGAATCTCAGGATAATGAAGATGGTAGTCAGTAAAACGCCAGGGGCGTGAAGGGGGAGAACGATTATCTGTATTCCAGGACCATAAAAATATGAGATATGGTAAGAACTTACCCTTGTTATCTCTATTTTTCGAAGTCCATAGGGTTCCACAGGATACCTTGGGGTATAGGTGATAACATCAGGCACGGACACCACAGAGTTAAATTTTCAGCCTCCCAGGATGCACCAGGGCCCCTCTCCTATACTCAATTCAAGGCAATTCAGTTTCGTAACAAGCCATAGGCCGGAGGAGGAGAACAAAGAGAGAGAAGAAAGTCTGGAACACACAAGAATCACATTCTCACCAGAAGGAGACGGAGAAACCGGTGACCAGATCAAAGCCCATCTGCAGTACAGGTGAAACAGGGCGGGAGTCCTGTGGAACCCTATGGACTTCGTAGAAATAGAGATAACAAGGGTAAGTTCTTACCATATCTCATATTTTCTACTTCAGGGTCCATAGGGTATCCACAGGATACCTTGGGGATGTCCCAAAGCAGTATCCTTTAAGGGTGGGGATGCTCCTGTGCTGTAAGGAGAATCCGCCGCCCGAAGGAAGCATCCTGAGAGGCGAAGGTATCAAAATCATAATACCTTACAAAAATATGGACCGCTGAGGCGTCACGTCAAGCTGCCCACAAAGAACCCACAGACCTAGTGGAAGAGCTTTAATAGAGGATGGAACAGGAAGACCTGTGAATCCATCCTGCCAAAGTTAGCGTAGTGGCAGGCCAACCCTGTTTATGGAAACCAGAAAGGACAAAACCGAGAGTCTGATTTCCTAAATGGACTGGTACGGTCAACTTAAATTCGTAGAGCCCATACCACATCCAAGGAGGCCTCACCAGCAGACAGGACTTGGGAAGTAAAAGGCGGTACTATAATTTCCTCATTGATGTGGAAACTAGACACCACCATAGGTAAAAAACCAGGGCAAGTGCGAAGCACTGCCCTGTTCCTAGGAAAGATGAGAAAAAGGGAGGTCTACATGACAGAGCCCCCCATTCTGTGATCCTACTGGCCAAATCAAATACAGTCCTAGCCGTAAGTCATTTGAAATCCACTGAGCCCAGTGGATCAAATGGCGGTCCTCGGAGAGCCCTAATCCCAAGGAGCCACCGGTGGAACAAAGGGATGCTGAATATAACGTACACCTTGCACAAAGGTGCAGACCTCAGGAAGAGTAGCAATCCTACGATGAAACCATACTAACAGGGCAGAAACCTGCACCCTCAGGTAAGCAAGGCGAAGACCGTTATCTAAGCCCACCTGTAGGAAAGCCAACACTCTGGATATCTGGAATACCCGAGGAGCATAGCCTCTAGGGCGACACAACTGAAAGAAAGTATGCCATACCTGATGGTAAATTCTTGCAGATAAAAGCGTCCGAGCTCAATGGCATGGACAGAGCCCCTGTTAACTATAGAGCTGGAAAACCCCTAGACCTTAAGAGGGCAGTCTCCAGCGCCACACCGTCAAGGACAGACAACCCAGGTCTGGGTATCAGCCAGGATCCTGAGACAACAGGTCCGGGCGTAGAGGCAACAGCTTCGGAGTGTTAACTGAGAGGCTCCGAAGATCTGAGTAATAGTGCCGTTTGGCCCACGCTGGAGCTATCAGCAGGAGCGTGCCTTCTTGCTATTACTGGAGGAAGAAGGGATAATGGAGGGACGAGGTACACAACTTGGAAGGTCCACTGGACCTACATACGTCTACCACAAGAGTCTCATCTCTGAAAGGCTCCACTTGTTCACCAGAAGATTGAACACCTCCTGATGAAGCGGACATTTCCCTGAATGCATGTCTTGATGGCTAAGAAAGCCTGCTTTCCATCTGAGAATTCCTGAATGAACACTGCCGATGATGGCAGGGATATAGCCTTCCACCCAAGCCAGAATTCAGGACACCACTGTCAGTGTCGCCTGACTTCGGGAACCTCCTAGGTGGTTTACATAAGCCATCATGATGGCGTTGTCAGACTGTACCTGCATGGTATTTCCGTGAGGACCTGTCCTGCATGCTGGAGAACCTTGAATACTGCTCACAGTTCTCAGATAGGAAAAGGACTGACAGTCAGAAATGAAAGTACAGGCAAACAGTGCTAGCATTTAAGTCACATACAATGCAAAGATAACATCCTGCATTACAAGCACTGCGATCAACTACACAGACCAGAGCCTGGTAGAAACAGTGCTGCATACACTGACCTTAATTGAAGGAGAGGTATGCGGGGGACCCGGACCGCAATGGTACCTGCATCAGCTTCCAGCAGCGTTTGCCATCCCCAGCACATGCAGAGAGAAAATGGCCACCAAGGAGTAGAGAGGAGGCGGGCCCAGGGGAGGAGCTCAGACCGCTGTGGAATGGCACTGTGCAGCGGGGGAGATGCCGGCTGTGAGACAGGGAAGGCATTCTCCCCTGGCCTGCTATTAACCCCTGGGACGCTGTGCTGTACCGCACATGCTGCGGTCTGCTGTCCTGGTGGTCTAGTGGAAGGCGCAGGATCAGTACCTGGCCCCACGCGCAGCCGGTCCCCATGGAGCCCCCTGCCTGGGGACCAAAAAGGACTGTGTTACCGGCGGGTGCCCACCGCGGGACCCCGCCACTTACCTTGTCCCCCGTACATCCGGCCACAGTCCAGGTAGCCGGGGTCACCGCTAGCTGTGACCCCAGCTACCTACCAGCATCCCCGGATCGGTACCGGCGTTCTGGTACCGGCGGGGTGTAGGAGCGACAGCATGGACGTCAGTACTGACTGTCCATGCTGTAAGGCTCATCTTGTGCAGCCACAGCTGCACTCTGAAGAAATCTTCTGGGGCTATTACAGCCCCCTCTGTGAATGTGATCCGACCTCTGGCCGGACACCCACGAAACTGAATTGCCTTGGCTTGGTGATGGGGTATAGGAGAGGGACCCTGGTGCATCCTGGGAGGCTGAAAATTTAACTCTGTGGTGTCCGTGCCTGACATCATCACCTATACCCCAAGGTATCCTGTGGATACCCTATGGACCCTGAAGTAGAAATAGGAGCGTGATTGGACCAGGTGATGGGAAGAATTTTGATTTTCTTAGTGGACTGAAGGATCCTTTTATCCAAAAGAATAAGATAAAATAGCTATTATGGACCGAGGAGAAAAAGGTGTAGTCTCTCTCATCTGGGGAAAGGGTGCACCAGACGTCATACAAGTTAAACTCAGCTAATAGTTTCTTAAAGGCAAGCGAGGGGCCTTCATCATGGGGGGAAGAGGAATGTCCTTGCGGGGAAGACCCATCCAGTTTGGGGTCAAGGACCAGATTAAAGTCACCCATCAATATAAGGGCACCTTGACGGACCTTAAGTATTTCTTCAAAAGTTTCTCTAAGGAAAGGGACTTGGCAGGAATTGGGAGCATATAAAGAAACCAAAGTAACCGGGACTTCCTCAACAATACCAGTAAGGATAAGAAATCGCCCATTTTTATCTTCAATTTTCCTTTGAAGTACAAACAGGGTATTTACTTGAAATAAAATAGCAACCCCATTTAGATGGGCCATTAGCAGTATAGCAAATAGGGTAGCTATGGTCTTTGAATATGGGGGGCGCAGCAGAGGAGAAATGCGTCTCCTGTAAGGCTACAATATTTGCTCTATGTTGATGGAAAGTTGAAAGAGCTAATCGCCGTTTATGTGGGGAGTTAAGTCCCTTGACATATACCTGTTACGGAATATGAGAAAAGAAAAAAAAACATCTGTGAAAGAAAGAAAAAAGAGAAATACAAAGACAAATCAAAAAGCCCAGTTTATCGGGCCACAGTAGTTGCCATGGGAAAAAAATACGACAAAATGGTTAACGTGGGGGGTGGACTGTTCCAATACCCACCCAGAGACCTCATATACAAAAACAAACAGACATTGCAAAACAGAAAAATACAGTGTTGACATTCCATATCAAATGCAGTTAAGAATAAGAATACCAGCTCTATTGAGAATAAGGGACAAAGGACCTCATTCAGACCTGCTCGCAAGCGCCGAACACTCGCAAGCGGGTCGATGTTTAGGCCATGCACACGCGCAGCGGCCGCACTGCGCGTGCGCAAGCCCCGGAGCTAGAGAGAAATTCTCTCGCTAGGGAGCTCACTACAAAAGGAGCGGCTGTCAATGGTGATCGACAGCTCGCCCCGTTTTGTAGGCGTGGCGGGGGGAGGTTTCACAAACGAGGCGTTCCTTAAGGAACGCATGCCGTTTTGTGGGCGGCCGCACTGACATCAGCAGTGATTCAGTGGGGAGCTTCCTGCTCGATCAAAGCAAGAAGCTCCCTGGGGCTTGCGGTTGCCAAAACCCAACCTTAGGGTCTCGTTGCTAACCCCGATGGTCACGATGGTCTTGACCATCGCGACCATCAACTTGGTCGGTCATTAAAGCTGTGGGTGGTAACCCACAGCTTAGCTAGCGACCAGGAGGCCGCACTTCAAAAGAGAAGCGGCCGCCCACATTCAGAGCGACTGCTCGCATTTTGCGAGCGCCTCTGAATGAGGTCCAAAGTTTAAACAATGTAAACAGTATGACATTAATATATGTCATCTCTCACAACCTATATGAAAAAATAAACATAATTTTTATAATAACAAATAGGATATAAAAAGAGAAGAAAAGAGGGAGAAGAAAAGCAGCATAATCCCAAAATCTATGAGACAACACAGACCAAAATTATCAGGAAGCAAAGGTCTAAAACCTGTAAATATTTGCGGCTGAGAAGTCCAATACGGAGCATCCTGGAGCGAAGCGACCAACAGGAACAGGAGCAATTGGAATGTCTCACCGAGAGGGGCCAAACATTAATAACTAATGTTGCTATAATAAACAAGCAATGACCCAGTCCAGGAGGATGTATACGACTCAGCCAATGAAATAACAAGAGAGATTTATAAATCTAGGAAATCTTCACCCAACCTGGGACCACTCCGACTGAAGAGGGGGATTTGAAGAGGACGATGCAATAGAGACAGGAATATTCCACTCTGATAGTAGCTTGGCACCTACTTCCAAAGACGATATGACGAATGTAGAGCCATCTTTCCGCAACAAGAGCTTCACCGGGAAACCCCAGCGGTATTGAATATCATTATCACGGAGAGCTTTAGTGATGGGTTGGAAAGATCTGCGTTTGTTAATGGTGTGGATCGAGAGGTCCAGGAAAAGTTGAAGATTGTTAAGAACCTCTGTATCTTCCGCCAGCCGTGCAGCTCTAAGGAGGTCCTCCTTAATATGGAAGAAATTAAGGCAAAGCAGAACATCTCGGGGGGAACTGCTAGGGGCTGTGCGGGGTTTAGGGAGGCGATGGATACAGTCAATTAGCAGGTCATGGACCTCGGCAGAGGGTAATAACTTCTGGAAAAGGATCAGGGCAAAGTCCTGGAAACCGTCATTGAGCACAGATTCCGGGGCACCCCTTATCTGGATATTATTTCTCCTGGATCTGTCCTCCAAGTCAGCGAGTTTATCTTTAACCGCTGTTAGCTCCATCAGAACCGAGTTATGGGAGGTGAGGAGGTCGTTATGAGAGGACACAAGTTGTTGCATCTTTATTTCCAAGTGATTAGGCACAGGTGTTAGAAAAAAAAATAATAAAAAAACGCACACCAAATGGCTTTAGAGATGCTGGATTCTTATATCACATAGGTAAGAGTTGCATATATCTCAGCAGATAGGTATGGAGTATTTGTCACGACCCTGTCTAGTTGTCACCTTTTTGCCTTGAGACTTACCCCTGTCAGCTGTCCCATGGATCTGTGTTTGTAGTTCTCCTGGGGGATCTGCTCTGACTTCTCTATGCATTCCTGTCACAGTGATTATTGCACCTGGCCTCTCCTGTCTGTGAGCACTACTAGCCCTGATTGGAGTTGCAGGTGTGGTTCTGATTCTCAGTGCTGCAGAGATGAATACTCCCGCTGCATGTTGTGCCTTCCACCACTCAGAATGCTGCTGCCAGACCACCTGTCTGTATCCACCAATTGCTGCCAGACCCAGGGTATATATTTCCTCCCCTGAGAGCATTCTGGGCCTGAACATCTCGACTTCCCGTGGTGTATGGTTCATGCTGTTTCTGCATTCAAGTGTGTCCCTGAAACCTGCTACAGCAACCCCTGGTGCAATCCAGAAAACCTGTTACAGCTATACCTGGCAATCCAGTAAACCTGCTGGCAGCAACCCCCGCTGCTTCTAGAAAACCTGCTACAGCTAAACCTGGCAATCCAGTAAACCTGCTGACAGCAACCCCTGGTGCATCCCGAAAACCTGCTACAGTAATACCTGGCATCCAGTCGTCCTGTTACAGCAATACCTGGCCTGTGCTCTGCTGCTAGTCCTACTCCTGGTTGGTCCCTGGCACTCTGTAAACCTGCATCATGTCACCCTGCCTTGCTTCCTGCTGTGGATCAACTCCTGCTCCTTTAACCTACCTACTCCCTCTCTGAACCTAAAATTTCCAAACCTACCCATTCCTTCCTGAAACCTGTTATTCCCAATTATCCTATCCAGCCTGCACCTGAGTTCCAACCTTGTCACAGCATTTCCGGATCACCCTGTTCAACCCTCGTCTCAGCATGACCTGATTTCCCTTCAGCCATTGTCACGTTGTTCCAGTCCAGAGTCAAGTTCCAAGCTCATCAGTTCAGTCCACGTTGTTCCAGTCCAGAGTCAAGTTCCAAGCTCATCAGTTCAGTCCACGTTGTTCCAGTCCAGAGTCAAGTTCCAAGCTCATCAGTTCAGTCCACGTTGTTCCAGTCCAGAGTCAAGTTCCAAGCTCATCAGTTCAGTCCACGTTGTTCCAGTCCAGAGTCAAGTTCTTAGTTCATCAGTTCAATTCAACAAGTCTTCCTGCCGGTCCCAGTCCGGTCCCTCCAGTTTCTGTCATTTATCATCAAAGGCAGTTTTCACTGCTACACAAGTCTTGTAAATAGAGCTATCTACATCATCTGTGGTTCCAGTCATGCCGGCCTCCGTTGAAACCCGATCACCACCTGAGACAGGTAACTCGCAGACACCAATCATGACAGTATTCTAGATCACATTGGGAAGGTATGAAGTGCAGAGATTCCATCAGGGAAGCAGGAGCTGCGGAGGTTTCATGGGGGAGGGTAGAAAAGTATCACTGGAACAGCATGGAGATGCAGGGGATTACAGTCTTACAGGAAGGCAAATGGGAAACAGTCAATCACCAACCTGAGCGCAGGAGCAGAGAGGAGACATGAGAGCCATATAACAGCTAGCAGGAGCTGGAAGGGGCCCAGGAGACAGCGTCCAGGCACACTGAGGAGAGCAGGCTGTCACTCAAAATGGCGGCCCCCGTTGATCCCGAGGAACACTTGTGTCATCCAGGGGAGAAACACCCCTGAGAAGGGGGGGTCTGGGTCCAGCTGGCCAGGAGCAGATGCAGGGGTATGTGAGGAGTGCAGCAGCGGCTGCGACGATGACATCACGCGGCCCGCCGGCAGAGCCCCAAAATTTAGGCCGCGGCTTCTGGAGGCTCACTAGGCCGCGATTCACCGGGTCCCACAGAGCTGTAGCAAAGTGCGGGAATCGGACCAGGGGGAGAGCGGACACACCAGGGAGGTAAGGTAAGATGTCAGGGAGGGCCTATGGGCTTCTTAACACATCCCACACTCAGTGTGGCCCACTGTGGGAATGCAGTGATAGGGGCCCATACTTAGGAGTGTGGCCAGCCTCCAGAGGAGATGTGTAACCATTAGAGAGTGCATGGTCTGGGCCCCTTTAAAAATCTATATACTAAAAACTGTTAGTGCATGCAAGATAATGTACCAGATTAATAACAGCAATGCATTGTAAAAAATACACCATAGTCCTGTGCAGTATAATGTAACGTATGTATAATGTATAATTCAAGTGCACAGTCTCAAACCTGATCCCTAGGGAAGGGGTTGGCCCACCGGGGTTTTCCCCTGTACCCCTGTGGGCCAGTCCAACCCTGCCCACACCCAACGCTTTGCCACCGCCCCGCAGTCGCCCAGCAGTGGCCCCCAGTCACCTTAGCCTCCTGGTCGCCGGCCCGTGCTCCTCCTGGGTCCTCCGCCTCCTTTTCCTCCTAATCTTCCTCTGTTTGCAGTGTGGAGGAGGAGGAGCCTGGGACTTCCTGCACAGGTCACCAGCAGGAATTTCCCGAAGCTAGGAGTGGGCGGAGTCCCACGGAGACTCCCTCACCCGGCATTAGCTGCTTCCCAAAGGGCAGCTCTTATCACAAGAGCTGTCTTTTGCGATATTAATTGCATATGCGATTAGTAAGGTTGCCGTGACTGGTGGAATGTACAACACAACCTTAGTACATTCCGGCCTTTGACAGTATATGGACTATTGTTACTTTCTGCGTATTGAACATCACACAAAATACAGCTTTAGGTGAAACAACATTACTGCACTGTAAAACTACACATGTGGATACTTTAATATGGAATAACCAGTGTAACATTAATTATAAACAGTGTATATTTGGAAGGTTACATTTGTGAAGCGGTGTTATTACCTAAAACTTAATCTGCAAAGTTAACATGAACAGTCTCTAACATCATATTAGGCAGTTTAAATCACGGACTGCCAGCAGCAGTAAATGAAGTTACATAGTTGCCACCTGTCAATAATGGCCATTTTTAGAAGTATAATTTCCCATGAACGGGTACAAATATAATGCAGTACTGACACAGTAGGATTAGTGTTATAGTGTGAATGGCACTAATTAAGTGTGAGATTGCAAGTACTAATTCCATATGAGGAATTTGCAGTGTAGTGAAACACCATTGAACAGGATAGTCAGTGAATTTGACACTGCTATTCGTGAGAATTTAACAATTTTCCCACAAAATTACATATATCTGGAGATTCCTATATTTTCTATGGCCTATGTATATAGCTCCCCATTCACATTGCTTGTAATTCACTTGCCAGTATCAGGCGTATAATATAGATTGTCTTGTTTTATAACCACCCTGCTTAGTCTGGAGTGGATGTTTGTATGTTGTATAATACATTAGATCTTATCCGTATTCCACAGATCCACACCATCTAGTTGTAGCGCACCAATTAATATTAGAAGAGACCGATTAGTGGACCTTGATTTTTTAGTGATCATCTTTTCACATTTTACTACTTTATGCACAAAGTCTATTTATATGTTAGTTAGTACTACATTTTAACTTTATATTTCACTGTATGTACCCCATAGAATGGGATATTTTTATACCAATAGGAATAAAAGTTACATTTTCATATAACATATTTTCTCTTTTGTGCGCCCCCTGAATACAACCCCTAGCTTTCTTTTTTAGGTTACAATTCAATTTGGTTGAAATAAGGCTGCATCCCCATAACTGAGTACCAATGAGTTATTATTTGTATGGGGTTTTGCGTGACAACAATACACCTAGTGTGCAGATAAATTCATATCCTTTGTTTAAGAATACACAGGATCTTGTAAGGACAATTTCTGTTTTTACTCTCCAAAACAGAGGAATTTAGTAAGACGGATCAACTTTTTGACCTCATCAAAGACACGCTCAATGCTCAATGGACCAAGATTGTCATAGTGCATGCTTATAAGTGGAACAGATGTAATGTACTGGACGTATTAAAACGCATCCTAGGTGGCTATGTCTTGGGCATGCAGGACACTGGCTTAAGCAGACAATTTAGGCTAAGCAGAGGGAAGATTATACTGACATTATCTTCTTAGTGTGAGATATTCTGCAGATGCTGAAATTTGGAAGGAATGTTCTTCAATCAGTTACTCAAGTTAAAAAAAACAAACTAAACACTTTGGTTGCAATTATTTGCACTTGTACTGTTTATTCTAAGTAACACACCATGGGCCAAATGTAATAGGGTGAGAGTTTAGAAAATGTGAGAGTTTAGCAGTAAACTCACATTGGTTGAGTTTTATCTTGAAAATGGAAAAACATCTAATTGAGATTTTAAATCGTGACAGTTTTTTAAGTCTGAAAAAACATGCAAGTTCACTCTGTTACTTTTTTTTGGGCTCTATTACATTGGCAAAGATTAAAAAGTATCAGAAACTCTCACTTTTCTAAACTCTCACCCTATTACATTTGACCCCATCTGTTTTAATATATTGCTTGGGTATATCTCATTTGAGATAGCTGTTATGATGGTATCTGAAAAGTAAATAGTAAAATTATTACTGTTAAGTTATATTATTTAAAATACTCCAGGAAGCCATATAATACCTAAGTCTTATGGTTTAATGTTTTGTAAAACAGCTTGGGAAATTTGTCAAAGGGATGGAGGAGTCACACTTCATATCTTCTGGGCAGAGCTGGATCAAGGCTATTGGGGGGAGGGGCAGGGCTTTTAAGACTGGGGGCCCTAAAGGGCAACATTTAGGACAAAGGGATTGGGTCCTTGTGTGCAAGTGTTGGGCATGCACAAGAAAAGGAGGCATGACCACACATCACATCCCTCATTTCATGCTGGAGGCGAGCACATTGCTTCCTTAGCTGCTGGGCTGCCCTTCCTACCTTCCCTCCCGCCCATGGGTGGGACAATACCCGAAAAACAGGACTGTACCACCAAAATAGTGATGTTGAAGGGTATACATACGTAACCACACACACATACACATAGATACTGTCATACACAGGGCCGTAGCTAGGGTAGTGCGGCCAGTGCCATCGCACAGGGCACCACAGGTCAGGGGGCGCTGTTTGGGCCTGTCAAATTTCTGTTTACTATCATTCTTGCTTGTAGCTTCCTCTTATTTCATCCCCAGCATCTCCTGGCCTCTCCTATCTCTTCCCTGGCCCTTCCCCATGAAGCCATGGCCCTTTTTTGGGTGCATTATGTCCCTTTGAAAAATGAGGGGGGCACCAATGCTCTTTCTGGCACAGGGCACCAAAAAGTCTATTTACTGCTCTGGTCATATACAGTCACTCACATATACAATCACATACATATGTACAGTAACTCATATACTGTACATATATCTACAGTCACACACATATACACATACATACTGTCAAACACATACCCACGCACTATCACACATATATGTACAGTCACACACATGTACACATACATACTGTCACACACATATAAACATTCACACACATACATACTGTCACATATATATATATAATATTATAACACGGGGGTGTAGAAATGAGGACTCCAGACAGTCAGGTACTCAGTAAGGCAGTGTCTTTAATAGCAGCAGACACTGCACTTAAGCATACATAGGCCTGGACACACACAGGCACATAACAGAAAATAAGCAACTGAACATAAAAGGTCCCAGCACTCCTCGTGCTTAGCAGTCAGCAGTGGCTTGCAACCACAATTGGCCATGCTCTCCCAGCATAGCCCTTGGTTCCTGGCACTACAACACTCTGGCCTACTAAACTGGCCGCTAGTCAGCATCAGTGCCAAGAGCAACAGGCAGATGAGAGTTTTAAACTCTTCCTGTTCTCCAGTGAGTATTCCAGCTGGGTTTGTGCAAGTGTGAAAGCCCGGATTTCCAAATTTCCCTTGTTGTTGCAAACTGGACAGGCTTCACTCTAGTCTCCCTTGAAGGGAGCTGATTCCACCAGAATGTGGGCATTTCAGGTGAGAGACAACCCCTCTCAGTACACATCCCCCCCCTTTCTCTTTTCCAAGCCTGACTAAGTGCACATATTCCTTGGTGATGGCTGACACCCTTCAGTCTTCTTAGTTCCTCTAGAGAAGACATCCACGTTTCTGTGTTGACTACCCAGCTGGTAACTTCACTTCACCCTTTTCAGGCGTATATCCTTTATTTTCCCTGAATGTGGTACATTCCAATAAAGGGACAAATAGTATTTGTTTCTTATGGACGCTGGGTTGTACTTTTCCCTGCCACTTTGTGGAGAACGTATCCCTCAAAGAGCCAGTGCAACATCTGAGCAGTCTAGCAAGAAGTTCACAGTCCAGACTTTGAACAGCTTGTCACCGCACATCAGGAATGAGATACGGTCACTGCTTTATGCACACTCCTTCAGGTGTGTTTGTCATGCTCTATTAAGGCAGTGCACCCAGGCAGGGAAGAAAACACATCCTGATTATTGCGAACTAAGGCCCTGATTCAGACCCACTCGCAAGCGGGCGCACGTACGTTAGGCGTACGTACAAAAATATTTAAATTCAATGGCTCGCTCGTATTTTCGTTCGCATCTAAAATTCCTCCCTAAACTCTGACGACCCCTCCTCTAACTAACGAGCGTACGAAATAGCGAGCGTACATCCCCGAAATGGCTTGAAAGGAACGCACGCACAAGTATAAACAGGAAGTGGCCTTGTCAGATGTCGATTACCTGCTCCTTTATTCTGCCTACCTCCATCAATCATATCATGCCAATCAATGTATCAATTAGCTTAATTGTTTGTTTGTTTTCAACACAATGCAAGAAACTTTACTCTTGTCCGTGTTTGTGTTTACCTGCAGAATACGTACGGATGAAACATTCGCTTTTATTGTTCAAAAAACATGTGAACCACAATTAAACAATTGTTCTATTGCTGTGGATCCCCGCATATTTCCCTGGGTTCATTTCTTTATTTAAATTTGCTTACGCATGTCACTGCATCAAGCCTATCATAACTCTCCAGAGATTTCTGGCCCTGTCGAACACATGACTCATACACTAACCAATAAAATTGCTCCTGTTAATTTCCAAAATACATTAGCCAATCAGAAAATTTTTACACACTTTATCAAAAATGATTTTTAAGAAAAACACCATTGCCATCATGAGAGCCTCCGCATTCACCAGGCGCGAGCTGCTGGTGCTTACGGAGGTCATGGATCGCCGGATCACCAGCCAGCCTCCACCCATCACCAACCGGCAGAAGCGCTCCGCGTATGCGGAGGCACGGTCCCGCCTGCGGTCCTTCGGCTCACGCCGCAACATCGGGCAGCTGGAGCGCAGGTGGTCCGACCTGCAACGGCGAACGCCCCGCTTGCTGGCATGCTTTCGCATGCAGATCGAGGAAAGTAAGTGTTATGTATTGTGGTTTTAATGTTTGTGTTTGTGGGGCAAACTGCGTGTGCATGTTTTCCTGTCTGTCCTATTTATTATTTGTACTCATATCTGCGTGTGCATGTTTTCCCTCTATTTCTGATTTATTCATTCTACTCCTATTTGGCTTATTTTTTGGGTTGTGTTTTTCTTTTAGTTTTGGTCCCCGGATTTGTCCATAAACTAACCGCAATTTCTTTGACATATTTTAGGGGGACAGCCAAGACTCCGCCGTCACCGTCCGTCCAGACGGCGTTCCCGGCCACTATCCCCAACCCCCAGCCAACACTCCACCCCAAATCTTTCCCCTATTCCCCACTCCTCCCCATCCTTCCCAGACCCTCTCCCGGAAATGTCGGGCCTCCTTCCCCTCCGTCCCACTTCCCCCTCTCCTCCACCCACCCCTCTTCCAATTACCCCCTCCCCGGAGTCCATCATAACTCCTCCCCATTCTTTGGGGAATGACGGATCCTCCGAGGAGGATCATGGAGGCATTTCCGGAGCTCCCGTTTTGGCTCCCGGTATGTTTTTATTTTGTTTGTTTTTTAAAGCACAAACTGTTTGTATGTAATCATGTGTCGTGCCTTTCTTCGTGTTTTTGTGGCTTGACTTTTGGTGATTTAGCAGTTTGCCTTTACCTCTTCCTGGTGATTTCAACATACACATATCACACCTGTGGGAATTTGTACATAGGCCTTGTATTTTTGGCAGCACCCCCTTTTTTTTTTTTTTTTTAGGTTTAGGAGTGATTTCGTTGTGTTTTTGTTTTTTTAATGTGGATTCCCTATTGTTGTATTAACCCACACACTTTTCTCACCCACAGAGGAACAGAGGCGTCGGCAAGAGGTGGCGGATTGTGTTGGCCAGATGCGCCAACATGTAATTGGCATTCTTGTGGCCCTCGACCGGCTGTCTGGCCTCCTTCGCCAGTAGTTTTTTTATTTTTGTTAACTTTTCAAAATAAATTTTTTCATACAAATATACGTTCTGGCTCATTTTTTAAATCCAAAACCAAGATAGTTTAGCCTGACATAAGTAGACTGTTCCTGCAAGGATTTCCCTTTTTTAAAAGTTAGATTGTGTTTTGTCTTTGTATGTCAAACAGACACAAGAAACACATAACAGTAACAATGTCATTTCCCTTTTTGGGTGTAGTGTCAATTACATATTTCTACATTTTACAGGTTCCTAGTTGGTGCGTAAGCTGCTTAGGCCAATCTTACAAATCCCAAGGTTGGGCCAGGCTTCATTTTGGTGTGGGTTGGGAAGCTGAAAACATATTTCAGTTTAGCTCAACTGGCGTCAGTACTGGATTACCCCTTAGTCAAATGTAACTTGTGTTAACCTGGTTACACTTGCTGTTAACGTCCCAAAAAAGGAAGACCATTTCACTCTCCAAACATTTATTCACAACATAACAGAGAAAACAAAGTGGTCACTCCCAAAAAAAGAACACAGTGATAAATTCAAATACAACACATACCAAGAAATAATTAAATAAAAACAAAAAATCAAGAACTGGTTGACGAAGGACCATGCCAACATGATTCCACAAACATGGCGTTGCGATATGGGTTCCAGAATATATGCCCAAAAGGACCAGATCCAGGTTTGGTAAGGGTAGCAGGAAGTAGTGAGCGTTGGAGTGCCAAAGATTATGTGAACAAACAGAAGATGGTGAGAAAAAAAACACAAAATTAGATGTTCGCAAACAAACACAAACACATTAGGTATAAACACTGTAGTTTTGTTACAACTTACCTAAAAAATCTGGCCACAACATCATCGCGTATGGCCCCCCCACATACTGACCTCCGACCAACCTCGGGGGCCCATCCTCAGGTAAGGCATCCTCTGGCTGCATTGGGACACCACTCCTTATGGCAATGTTGTGAAATATCCCACACAGGACCACAATTTTAGACACCATATCCGGCACATACATGAGCTCGCCACCAGAGCGGTGGAGGCATCTGAATCGGCCTTTTAAAAGGCCGATACAGCGCTCCACCACTTGCCTGGTGGCTGTAAGTGCGGAATTATACGCACTTTGTGGCCCTGGTGTGGGAGCCAAATAAGGAGTGAGCAGCCAGGACATGCAAGGGTATCCACTGTCTCCTGTGAAAAAAAATAGACAACATCAGGAACACTGTGTATCAAGCTTAACATTGTTATGTACTAAAGGTCTCCACTTACCCAGAAGCCACGCATCACCAGCTTGTAGGTTGGTTAATTTCTGCCATATCCCTGATTGCCGGATGACGAAGGAGTCATGAGCACTTCCTGGTAATTTAGCATTCAGGGACAGGATCTGGAGGGAGGCATCACATACCACCATTACATTCAGGGAGTGATAGTGTTTACGGTTTCTGAATATTGCCTCCAGCCGTGCTGGAGGCTGAAGTGGTATGTGAGTACCATCCACAACCCCTATGATGTGTGGGAAGCCAGCTATTTGGTAAAAATTGGCCTTGGCCACACTAAGGGCACCCATATCCAAAGGCATTTTAATAAAATGATGGAGCTGCTTGAAAAGTGCCTCCATCACTGCCCTCAGGATCCGGGAAAAGGAGGATTGGGAGATGCCCGCCACTATTCCCACCGTTGTTTGAAACGATCCTGAGGCACAGAAATGTAACACCGCCATAAATTGCGTCAGTGGTGGTATTGCTGTTGGACTGTCAATTTGCCGCTCAAGATCACTTTCTATTAATGAGAGAGTGTCTATGATGATTTTGGGAGGTAGACGGTAGCGTCTTAAAACCTCATCATCGGGCATTCCAAAAAGGGTGACACGTGTTCGAAATATCTGGGGCCTTGCATGCCTACGATGCCTACGCCTGGGACGAGTTTGAGGTTGGTCGTCTTCCGGGAGCAGGGCCAGAACAATTCGCCCCAGATCTACCTGAAATTCAAAGTTTACAATGTAAGGCTTTTGAGCCACCCCAAAAGTAACATAAAACAACTTAGCTTTATGATACCATCCATAGCTGCTTACATGCCGGGGTATTGTCATGATACGTATAAACTGTAAAAAAGCCAAAAATGAGACATCAAAAATTTAGAGGGTGATTTTATGTTTGTCAAATTGGTGCAAGCCAACACATAAAATAGGCGAAACACACATTTGGCCATCGATGAAAACGACATTGCACACCGTACGTCAAATAGGGGTCAAATGGACCCCAAAAATGGAAAAGGGAAAAGCAAAACTGGTTTACATGATGAATAAGCCTCGAAAAATGCGTTAATTAGTTCGCAAATGCAAGTCACTACACCAACAGTCAAAAATGCGTTAATTATTTCGCAAATGCAAGTCACTACACCAACAGTCAAAAATGCGTTAATTAGTTCGCAAATGCAAGTCACTACACCAACAGTCAAAAATGCGTTAATTAGTTCGCAAATGCAAGTCACTACACCAACAGTCAAAAATGCGTTAATTAGTTCGCAAATGCAAGTCACTACACCAACAGTCAAAAATGCGTTAATTAGTTCGCAAATGCAAGTCACTACACCAACAGTCAAAAATGCGTTAATTAGTTCGCAAATGCAAGTCACTACACCAACAGTCAAAAATGCGTTAATTAGTTCGCAAATGCAAGTCACTACACCAACAGTCAAAAATGCGTTAATTAGTTCGCAAATGCAAGTCACTACACCAACAGTCAAAAATGCGTTAATTAGTTCGCAAATGCAAGAAAAATAATGGACTTACCAAAATCGAATATATAAGATTTCCCTCAAAAAGGTCTTTGGGTCCGAAAGCCAAAACAAACTAAAATAGATGAAATTAGTGTTAAAAAAAAAATATCAAACAAAAAACCAGAAGTAGACACCAATTGGCCACAAATTAGACTGCACAAAACTTACCAAATCAGGAAACGATGGCAAAAAATAAACCAAAAAAATGCGAACGGAAAACCAAAACAACTGTAGCAAACCAAAAAAAATACAAACACCGCCAAATCCTCCAACCGCAAACAACAAAATCCAACCAACTTAACCGCCAACAATCCAACAACGCAACCTCGACTCCACACACACCAAGCCATAAATAGTGTTTATTTTCCCGCACAAATTAAGGATGAATCATAGGGACGCACAATCAATGATGCGGCCGCAAACTAAGGACGCATGTATAAATACGTCACGAAATCACATTTAATTTCTGGTTGATTTCATTCTGGAAGCAGAGACATGGCTTCAGACCAGGGAAACAATGGCCAAAATTCCGGCGGTAAGGCCTTCATGCATTTTGTCTCAATGATTCTTTTAAAACATAATATTGTGCAAGTTGTGAAGTGGCTAAATCTGCATATTTACCCAAATAGGTGAGGAGGATGACATGGAAGAGACTGCTGGCCCCAGTCAACCCGCCAAAGCTGCCAAAAAAAAAAGGCAGCCACATTTCACAAGCAAGGAGATGGAGGTTTTGATCCAGAAGTGCGTTGACATCCTGCCCCAGGCAGCCAGGAATATGAGCCAAAGCCAGAAGTGGAGAATGTGGGAGGAGGTCGCCGTTGCTGTCAATAGGGTGGGTGATTATGTCCGTCTAGCCCGGGATGTCAAACAGCGGTAAGTAAACACTTTCCCATCCTATAAACAAACCCCATTGTAAAAAAAAGGATAATGGTTCCAATTTCATTCCACAGATGGGCAGACTTCAAATATCGTCTCAAGCAAAAACTTGCCGACAGGGCTAGGCATTCAAGGGGGACAGGTGGGGGTCCCACCCCTGTGTCATTGGAGTTGACAGACTTAGAAGAGCTGGCACAGGGGTGTGTGCAGGCTGTGGAGGTGTTTGGCGTGTCCAACATGGATACGGACATGCCAGACTTTGCGGCTCCTCATGTTGGCCAAGGTAAGTCTTGTGATGTCACCAACTCTGAAATGCTATTGTGCCAATATGTAGATTCTAATGTGAGTCTTTTCGCATTTTTCCTAACAAAGACAGAGGCGGATGAGTCTGCTCCAGAGGGGAGCCTTGGCCGCAGAATTTCTGCTGGCTCTGCAGGGGAGGAACCAGTACATCCGGCTGAGGACCCTGCAGAAGCCAGTCCAGGGCGTGCCCCCTCGCAGGCAGTGGGCCTCCTCACAGAACTCAATTTTAAATCGGATTTCCATACGGAGATTCTGCAGAGGATGGACGCCAGTCTGATACGGGTGGCTGAGGCCCTGGAGCAAAATGCTGCGGCCAACGTGACCATTGCTCAGGCCCTGGCGGAAAATACCAGGGCCAACATCCGCATCGCCGATGCCCTGGAGCAGCTCGTTCGCCAGCACATGGTGGAGCCGACCTCCCTTCCTGCCGGAACATCCGGATCCTCCACCTCTGGCACAACATCAGCCAATCCTCCAAATGTGCCTAGCCCTGTGCCTAGTCCAGAGGCCACAACATCTGCCTCTGGACAGGCCAGCCCGATGGCATCCCGGACCCGGTCTGGCGCCCACCCTCACCCAGCCAAACGGGCGAGAAAACGGTGACAGCAATGGCGACTTTTCCCACACTCCTTCTGTGCTTGGCTCATATTCCTTTCTGGTCAAAACTTCCCTCTCCTTTCTTGTGAAATGTTTTTAATTTTGGTATTTACGTTTATGTTACCAGTTATGGCTTTTTTTTTTTTTTTTTACAAATATCTTTGCCACAAAAAAAAGGCAACAAAATATTAGGCCAATTTGTTTGTGTTTAAACAATAAATTTAAAACAAAAAACTGACATTGTATTGTGACATTATTGTACAAATGGGTTACATTTAATCCTGGCCCTAAAGGCAAAAACTGACCCTCTTAAAAAAAAAAAAAGGCCTCTTTAAGGAACGTTTAAAAAATCACATAGCGATGCAAATTCCACAGTAAACCAAAAAAAAGGGGAGCTAATTAAAACATGATGACATTATTGTTACAATAGGCCATAACCAACAAATTGTGGCCAAAATAAAACACCAAAAATGTACGCTAATTGATTGTGTAATCATGACATTAGCAGCTCTGATTTCCACCTGCGTACGCTTTTGTGCTATCCCAATAAACTGCTTTCCAAACACATACCAAGCCGGTTTTCAATCCAACACTAATTACTTTACTGACCAGCCGCGATTAATCGCAGCACCATCGTTGAGTCCCGGGACGGAGGAGAAGGCCATCGCCAATGTGGTCGAGTAATCCTGACCCTAAGCTGTGCGAGCATTTTGAAGGGAAAGCGGATGTTCCAGTGACGTATGAGACGGTCCGAACACATTTGACGTTCGCATCTGCTAATGTATGTACGCCCCAAAAACGCCTCGCCACGCCTGCGTTTTTTCATCTCCACCCCCGTCAACACCCAAAAACGCCCTGTTCTGTCAATCACATTTGACATGTCACTTCCTGTACGCTATTTTAGGAACGAGAGAAAAAAAGCTCGCAATCTGCCGTACGCACATGCGCAGTGTAACACCGACGCATGCGCGGTTAGTCAACATCGGAACGCAACAAGCGTACTGTTGTTAACGTGCGGCTCTGAATGAGGGCCTAAGACTTTCGCTTCTTTTCACTGTTTTGCTGACAAAGTGTCTGCCAGCGGAACTTCTGTAGGGCCAGATGAACTAGAGCGGCCCCCAGGAACCTGAGGGGTGGTGGTTTTCAGCACATTCATGGCAACATCTGTATTGGGTATAACATCTTTGCAAATATTTTTGTCTGGCCATAGCCGGGCAAAGTGTTGTGGATTTCTTTCCTCAGACATTAATTGCACAGAGGTTCCCTCTCCAAAGAGGATTGGCCATGCTTTTTCACTTTTCTCCCTTTTCCGAAGTAGGGCCTTGGAGACTTTACATTGGCGTTGTCCCTGTGGTTCCTTTACGAGCTCAACAAATCCTGGGAAATTGCATCCCAATATGATAGAATAGGGGAGCTTAGGACCAACTGTGGCTACTGCCTCATAAGTGCGCCTCTTTACGGTAAGGCTCACTCGCACCCTGGAGAAGTTTTCTGTAGATCCATGAACGCAGAGTACTTCAACTAACCCTGGCACCTTTTCCACTGGTCTGGGCAGGACTACCTCTGAGAACAGGATTAGCTCACTCCCTGAGAGTTCTCGGCCATTCAGTAACACAGTTTCCCACATTAATGGGGGTCTGGAATCTAGGGGTACTATCATGCAGAAAGCAGGGTATGTAGCACCCATACTAGCAACCCCACACTCCATAGGCTCTGTTTTTCTGGGACAGTCCCGCCTTACATGACCTGGCTCTACGCACTCATAGCAAATTACCCTGGCACCTCCAGTTTCCTTAAGGAGGGGTGACAGTCGGGGTCTCAGGCCAATGGGGTGCCATCTTAACGAGTCGCCCATTCACTGGTTTCTTTTCTGGCAGCTTTGTCATATTTCCTGCAGTCTCATACCCCTCCAATACTGTAATTAATTCCTCTAAATTTTGAGGATCATCCAGTGTTGCATATTCCACCCTAAGGCTCTTATACACTGAGTAACAACCACCATCTCTACAATCTGAGCAGCAGTGCGGTCATGTGGCTGGAGTCAATTTTGCTCCTGTCTGGCAAGTTCTGACGCCTGCTTCTGGATTGGGACCCCTGGTAATAGGGGCCATTCGTGCAAGTGCTGCACTTTCCCAGAAGAAGTGAGACCTAACCTGGCCAGAATGGCACTTTTGACTGGAACATATTTCTCCGCATCAGCAGAGGACAAATCCGCATTGGCTTTCTGAGCCTCACCAGTGAGATAGGGGGCAAGTCTATCATCCCAAGTATCTGCTGGTCACTTTAAGCTCTGTGCCACCCTCTCAAATATTAACAAATATGCCTCTGGGTCATCTGAGGCAAACATTTTCTTTAAATGTCCCACAACTGTCGTGCCCACTGACTGGGTCATCAGCTGCAAAATTTGCTCCTGTCTTTTGGTGAGAGGCCAACAAATTTACTATAGTGTGTAAAACTTCCTCCATTTTTACAGTGTGAGGTGTATACATAAGTCTAGGTGCTTTTAGATAACAAGACAGTATTTCCCAAAAATAAATCTTTCTTTCAGGAAAGCAACTGTTATTCAAGTTTAATACAGAAAAAGAAAACACTATTTTTTTTTCTTTCAGTAATGCAGGGGTTAAACAGAATACAGGGGAAAAAAAAATTCCCTTTCAGAAATTTAGTGCTTAATTAAACCTCAGTATGTGAGCTCTACTCAAACAAAAGGTGAACTTATTTATACAACATGAACACTAACTGGTGAACATACTAATCAGCATTTTGATATGTCTTAAGCACCTTCGTAAAAAAAAAAAAAAAAGGAGAGAAGTGCCTGACTGCTAGCCAAATGAGCGGACCACTTGCTGTATAAACTGGGGACTGGTATATCTGCATACATGGGCATACGATCGCAGACGGGCAGTTGCATCGGAGCTACGTGGCAGCAGAGACCCTAAAGAAAGTCCCAGCAGGAGAAGTGGATCCAGGCAGGGCCGTGAGTCATCTAAAAAGCATGCATGCATAAACCGTTTTACACATTCCCTGCCCCCTGGCATATTAATTGAATAAGAACGGCGGCTTTGCAGTCTGTACTAATAGGAGTGGCTTGCAAAATGGAGCAGCCACTCTGTATGGAAAAATAAACACTTCACCCCGATATATAGTGGAAATTATATGGACGTATGTGAACAGAATTAGATATAACAGAGGCTCAAATACCTGTGTATTCAGAACTATGCTTTACCAAATATCCATCTAGGGAAGTTACCATTTTGTGGTTTAAGCAACATTGTTCTCTTGGAACTTACATAATTGAAACAAAATTGCCACAGCAGCTACGGATCATTGTGGCTTACAAAATATGAGAAATAGCTACAACACTGAATGCTGCTAAGTGCTGATTAATTCTGTGCTCATACTAATATGTATTAATAGATTATTTTTAGTCTCCCTTGAAGGGAGCTGATCACACCAGAATGTGGGCAAGTCAGGTATAGTCACACATACATATATACAATCACACACATATACATACATATAAACAGTGCTGTAACAGGGTGACAGTGTGCCCTGTGCCAGCTACGCTCTCAGAGCGCATGACGCCACACAGGGGCCTGGGTCACCAGAATTGGGAGGTGCAGTACTGCCCAAAGCGTCCATTCGGCACTCCGAGTTGCTGCACAGATGACATGGTGTGTGTCTTTAGGATCCAAAGCAAGCTCTGGGCAGCACTACTGCAGCAATAATGGCTGCAGCTTGCCTGCCAGTCAGAAGCAAGGGCCGTGGGGTAGCAACATTGCCACCCACAGAGCCCTGCTCTCTTTGGCGCGGTACCACTCACACACCCCTAGTTAGGGCCTGCATAGTCACACACATATACACATACACAATACAGTCACACACTCATACATGCAGACAATATAGTGTCCGTCTTATCTTACATCACTTGGTACACTGTCTGCAGCTGCTTCTACTCTCCTCTCTCCCATGCTGCTGGCACTGACTTTACAGTGTCATGTAGCCATGCCCCCTCTGTTCGGACTCTAACCTCTCTGTCCTTTTCAATTTCTACACTCCACTGCTGCTGTAAGAAAATACTGGGAGGAAGGTTGTTTGGCTGCAATAGGGGGCCCAGGGCACTTTCCCCTTGTGCCCCCCTTAAACCAACTCTGCTTCTGGCGGGGATGTATTTTTACTGTCTTCAGTCAGCTATCTAAGGTGTTAATCATTTGTGATGGCTGCCATTGAGTATTTCAAGGAACAAAAATGAATAGTAGTAATTAGAGCAATAAACCATTGAACGTGTTTTGTAACACATACAGCTAGTGAAAAAAGTATAATATAAACATTTGTGGGGGTTCAGGTACAAATAGGATTAACAGTTATCTGGTGTAATCAAGTCCAGTAAGCTAGGCCTTGGGTCATCAGAAACTCTGCATTTCAGTATAATTGTCAGCTATATTTTTTTTTTCTGATGTTGGACCCCAATGGCAAGGAAACAAGCATAAATATGTCAATGCCCAATGAGCAAACACAATTATTGTATGTTTTAGAGTGTTGCTCATCTGTCATGTAGTATCAGGCCACCAGAAACTCAGACGGTGCACACACACGGTCAGATTAAAAAAATGATATAAACGATATAGTTTGATCGTTTATATTCTTTTTTTTAACCCCTCAAATGACCAAACAATGGTCGATGCGCAGACATGGATGGTCGATATCGACCATCGCCCGTGCATACAGGCCAACCTGGTTGATATCGACCATGTTAGCCTGTTTGCTATAGGGACCCGCGATCGCTGATCGTAGGTCGTTACATCGTTTGGGGGTTGGTACATGTTGCTGGATGTTCGATATCGAACATCCAGCACATGCAGGACGATCATACAACGATATCTGATTGTTGTATGATCGTCCCGTGTGTACGGGCCAATAGTCAGACAGACTAGAAATGATACATAGTCCAGGAATGATCAGCAAGCAAGGATATAGCAAGCAAGAATCAAATAACCAGCAATAGCAACAAGTATATGGGTAAGATAAAAATTTAATTTAAAAACAAGTTCAATACTCAGGGCCTGATTCAGAGCCACTCGTAAGCGGCCGCTCGTTCGCTCCGAGCGATGCTCGCACAACTGCACATGCGTATGGGTTGTAATATGCATGCGCGAACCAGTCATTGTGGTCGGAAATTGTGTGCTCGCAAAATAGCGAATGCCTGCTAATTTGAGTGACAGAATGAGGCGTTTGTGGGTGGTAACAGGGGAAGGTACTTGAAAACGGGGAGTGGAGATCCGAACGCAGGCATGCCAAATGGTCAAAACGGGCGTTTTAAGGGTGTGCATAATTAACAAAGCAGCATCATCGACCACGTCATTTGGTTGTCTTTTAGCCTGCACTGCTCGCATGATTGCGGTTGGAAAATCCTACCACAAGCACTGCGAGCAGTTCATATGCCTTTCGATGTACTCGATTAATCTAATAAATAGCGGAGATGACGTAGGATGCGAGCGGCCAGGGGGCGTTTTTTAAAAAATAGCGAGCGCATGGTTCGTTCGCTCGCTCAGACATAGAGGCATCAACAGACCGCAAAGAGCGAGTGCTCTGTCGAAGCTGAATAATTGGCTGAGACAAGTTCAGTTTAAAATTTAATCGCGGCGACGCCATCTTGAAAATGAGATCGCAAGACGCCATTTTGCGAATGGCTGCCTAAGCGCCATTTTAGCTAAACTCACATTTTAGTAGATGTGGCGATAATACTAATAACAACATGCGATTGCATTTTTCATCATTTCCCATACGCACATTAATACACACAATAGCGCTATTAACTAGTCACATATTAGCGAATGCATAGGACTTTGTATGAAACCGCTGTTTTATTAGCTTTATGCGCACGCATCTTCCCCAAGTTAACTAGCATCCTTATATCAAACCCTCAATACCCATACATTACATATTCACAAATAAGGTTCAATAAGCTTTAAAGTGTATGATTTAAGTAGGTTCAGTTAGTTTAAATGCTAAGAAATAAAGATATTTGATAACTAAGGTATTATACATGCTAAACTAGTCATGTTTGGAGTTGTACTGATGCGTACTCTTTTCACAGTATTCCGGTGTTATCGGTGGGGAGATCGCATCATGCATTCCCGAGTTATGGATCGCAGAGCCTACAAGCAACAAAATGTATATTTTAGAAACAACTGTTAGGATGCTGACGGAGGTGTGAAGAGGAAGACCCCCTGCTGTTAGAGGCAGGGAGAGTCTGTTTGAACCAGCCTGTGAAATGTGCTGTAACAGATGCTTCACCCCTGAAAACCAATGATATCAGCAACAGACTTCCCTTTTGTCCTGTTTATTCTGGGGGGGGTATAAATATGAGTGCACGAACACTGAACGTCTTCGTGCTGAATGCTGAATGACAAGGGGTCTCTTGCTGAAGCCTATCTCTGGGTCCGGAAGCGCCTGCGTATGTATACTGTACTTGGATCTGTATAATTTCCTTTTGCGCCTAAATTGTGTCTTGATCAATTGCGTGTAACTGTCTGAACTTTTACCTGAATATCACTTGTGCTTTGGAACCACAGATTCCACGTCTAAGTCTTTATTTATGGTGTGACTGCGTACGCAAATTAGCGTCATCCTTAGAAGGTATAGGCAGGACATTAGAAGGTATAGGAAGGTGTGTGTATAGAGGTTCTGATCCAGTATCGTTAGTTGGGGGCTCGTAGTGAAGTCACTTACCTGCTCACATGGTACATACGGTCATCAATATTTCAGCAAAGGGTGGAGTGGCCACATGCAGGGTTTGCCTGCAACCGCTTTGTGCTGAAAAATCGCTATCCGTCTCCGTGTGAATCAAGGGAGCTGACTAGAATCCAGGGACAAGAGAGGAAAAAGTTTGTTTTCCTCTGTTGATAGAACCTTACATTTAAAGGGGTGTCGCAGTACTGAGTACACGGCTAAGTCGCAGGTTTGTGCATAGCAAAGACGCACTTTTGCGTACGCAGTTAAAAAGCCATTATACGGTTGTGGGGTAGTCGCATTATTGTGTATGCGGCTGGTCGCACAATAGCGTATACGTACTTCTGGTTGTGCTGCCACGTGTTTAAACAAAGCCATTGAGGTTTTCATTTTTTTCTATTACCAATATCTGGGTTAACGTGTATTTTTCTGCGCAGGAAAAGTGTGTAACAGTGAATATTTGTTGAACAAAGTTAAGGGTATCATATGATCCTTAAAGGCTAGGTGCAAGGGTTAGCCTAGCCGCTCGGTAAGCAGCTTTACCGTTCTATACACAGTAGCAGGTGTACATGTTGTCTTTGTTGTAGAGAGGTGCGTGAGAGTAGCCGACATACAAACTCTCATAGGTGTGGAAGTTGCCTTACTAAATCTTATCCGGGTGTGGATGTTGCCTTTTTCAAATCTTATCCAGGTGTGGAAGTTGCCTTAAATCCAGGTGTGTGGGCGCCGCTGACTTAAATCATCCACAGGTAAGTGAAAGTGTCTTGATTGTCTTTCACCAGTTTAAATCTTTATTGAAAAGCGTAGGAGTTGTCTCCGAATGGGAGCCACGCAAACAGTAGAGATGTTAGGCAATGATGTGCTGCTAATGGAGGCGCCGATCGGATCGGCCCGTCGTATCATGCATACCAAATACGGTACTTATGCAATAAGGTATTGTGATTTATGGTTTAATATGACGAGAAAGAGTGTTAGACCGTTTCCCAGAATTGGTAGTTTTGATAAAAATGTGTTAGACAATGTCCAGGATCACATCAGTTTGATGCGCTCCTGAGAGAAAAAGGTTAAATATTTTGAATGTTTAAAACTGTGGCAGCATGAAGGAGATGCGTGGCTTAACAATGTGCAAAGGACGCAAACTAGCGTCGCGAGCACATTGTCAGAAAATACATCCGCGACGCTAAATTGCAATACGGGCGAGCTGCAAAATGGCGCGCACGTGCGACAAGGTAGCGTTGTGGAGAGTATTGCCAGCAGTTCACGCTCACCGCCCCCACCTTATGTGGATGGAGGTGCAAGTACAGTAACCAAAAATACCCATAAAAATGTAACAAGCAACTTGTACCCTCTCTTAAGCAATTATAAAGAAAATGTTCATGATGCGGATGATGAGCCTATTGTAATGTCTGCCATTTCCCATGCTGTGCAGATGATAGATGCTGCATCACCACAATCACGAGTGGTGCCGCCACATCGGTAACAGCAAGGGAAGTGTTAATGCCCTCTGTACCTGTAGAGGAAGTTGTTCATACCATACGTAGCAGCAGCAGACTAAACCCCCAGCCAGGTAACCAGGTCAAAGGTAGCAGCGCTACCGGTCTGCATCCCATTCGGACAATAACTGTTCCAAATGGAAATGCAGATGCAAACAGTATAGTGCCCACGAGGGAAGTAGTAATGCATTGTCCTTGGACAAGAGCAGAACTAAATACCATCATAAATGATTTCCCCGATCCCAAAAAGGAATTAGCCAAATGTCAAAGATTTTTAAGAAATTTGGGTAGTTCACATGAGCCCACTAATAAAGATTGGCGTATGGTGTTAAGGGCATGTCTGCCACGCAATACCGATGTGACAAAATTTATCACGGATTGTGTATTGGATGGTGACGTTCCCTTAACAGACCAAGTAAACCAAAGTAACATTTCCCGCATTGTAACTCAATTGGGTATATATTTTCCAGTAGTAGTTAACTGGAACAAAATTTTCACCATTAAACAAAAAGAGAGTGAGACTGCAGAAGATTACTGCAATCGGGCTCTGCAGGCTATCACCCAGTACACTGGGATAGAAGATATTAAAGATAGCACTCACCACAGGGGAATGATAGTTACGGTACTTGTAGACAGTCTGAAAGAGAGTTTAAAAACTCGGGTTCAGACCTCACAGCCTGGCTGGCGGGGAGTTACAATAGATACCCTCATAGAAACCGCTATTGAACATGATAAAAACATCTCCAAAAAGAGAGAAGCCCAGAGCGAAAAACTAATGGCTGTCAGTATACAAGCTCTGGAGGGAATGACGGTAACACCACAGCCAACAGACACACTTGCACTTGCACACACACTCACTTCTGAACAAGTATGTGCTTTCACTAACCCCACTCAACAACAAACACAACTCTATCCCATTAACCCGATGCAACCACAGGTCCCAGGCTATCCACCAACCTCTTATCCCCCACAATACCCTTACCCTCCCTATCATTACCCATATCCACCACCTTTACCCTCTGCGCAAACCTCACAACACCACATGTCTTCACCCGAAACACAAACATGTTTTAACTGTAAACAAACAGGACACTTAAGTAGAAACTGTACAGTAAAAGGAGTAGGGATCTCACACCAGGGAAGACCTAGATATCCTCATAAGGGATATGCACAGAGGCCAGCAAATGTTCAGCAGGCACCAGCTCCAATTGTAGCCGTAAATGCTTTATTGGAGAATGGTAGCCAATGCTAGGGGTCAGGTCATATCTGTAGTCTACAGATGGTCAGGTTAACGGGAAGTACTAGGGAAGAACCGGTCATGATAGTTGATGTAGCTGGTACTGAATATCCTTTTCTTGTAGACACAGGGGCGACCACGTCGGTGATAAAATCTCCCGTTAATTTGCAGGTGACCAACGAGACAGTACCAACAATGGGTGTAACAGGCAAAGTGGAACATTGGCCCTCATTCAGAGCCGCTCGTTAGCGGCAGTACGCTCGTTCCGAGCGATGTTTGCACATCTGCGCATGCGTACGCTTTTTAGTACGCATGCGCGAACCAGTCAGTGCGGCCGAAAATCGTTTGTACGCTATATAGCGAGTGCCTGCTATTTTGAGTGACAGAATGAGGCGTATGTGGGTGGTAACAGGGGAAGGTGCTTGAAAATGGGGAGTGGAGATCCGAACGCAGGCGTGCTTAAAGGTCAAAACGGGCGTTTTATGGGTGTGTATATTTAAAACAGCAGCGTCAATGACCACGTCACTGGGTTATTTTAGAGCCAGAACTGCTCGCAAATTTGTGGTAGCAAACACCAACCACAAGAATAGCGAGCAGTTCATACGCTGGTCGATGTACTCGATTAATCTAATAAATAGCGGACATGATGTATGGTGCGAGCGGCCAGGGGGCGTTTTTAACAAATAAACGAGCGTATGTTTTGCTCGTTCGTTCAGACTTAGAGGTGTGAACAGACTGCAATGTGCGTACGGATCATTTGAATAGCCACCCCTTGTTTTTAAACGAACGACCGCAAATAGCGAACGGCTCTGAATGAGGGCCATTATCCTTTAACAAAGTCCACAGAGGTTACTATTGGGCTGTTGCATACCAGACATTCTTTTCTCCTGGCTGCTGCAGCTCCTACTAACCTACTGGGCAGAGACTTGTTATGTAAGATGGGATGTGTTATATATTGCACCCCTGATAGTGTATTTTTAGATATCCCAGAGTGAATGGTATACGAGGTGCGGGATATGTTAGACACTCCTCAAAGGATAATGTATCACTCTACCGTTTTAAATGACACTCCATCACAAGTAGATGAAATGTTGTCCCTAATTCCAGATTCCTTTTGGACTAAAGATGGACAGGACACTGGATTAATGGCAAACGTAAGCCCAGTAATGGTAAATTTAAAAAGCGGAAGGGAAGCTCCAAAAATTCCCCAGTACCCACTAAAGCAGGAGGTAGAACTAGGGGTTTTTCCGATAATTAAGCGATTATTGCAACAGGGAATTATAGTTCGTACAGCTAGTGTAGCCAACAGTCCCATATTTCCAGTGAAGAAGAGTGGTGGGAGGGGTTATAGGCTGGTACAAGACCTTAGAGGTGTTAATAAGGTAGTAGAGAGCCAATTCCCCGTAGTGCCGAATCCAGCTGTCATTTTGATGCAAATCCCACCAAATGCAACCCATTTCACTGTCATTGACCTCTGTACAGGAATGTGGAAAGCAGACAGGCCATAAATCCACAAGGCGTTATCTACTGCGATGTATGCTTGCATTAACTTTTAGAAAGTTCTTATCAGTAGTTAACAAATAAAGTAGTTTGAAATAGGTTTATGCCCATATTAGTAGAGTTAGCCATCTAACAAGTATGACAAGTAGGATACTATATATACGAAGAACAAAGAAGCTTTCAGTGGCCTGCTCTATGCCTGGACTAGATTGCAGTTAGTGGCCAGGAAATTGTTTGTTCCAGCTCTCTATTCTGAGAGACGAGGCTCCTGGATCATGTAACCATTTATATTCCGAAGCTAAGTAACTATAATTCTTTTATATCTTGTCATTTGTTGTAATAAATCATATCTTTTTTCAAGATACTGGTTTGTGTGGCTTAATTAACCTTCTGTATCCAAGAACCTTATCTCGTTCCACCGGGAACATTAAAGTGGTGTCAGAAGTGGGATACAGAGAGTTAATGGTCATCTGCTTAGAATGTATAGTTGATGGTTTTAGTGTTGTGCAAACGCTGGGTTGTGCAAACCCTTGTAAAAATCCTCTGTCTTATAAGTGAATAAGGAAGGTGTGACCTGATCAGTCACAGTGTATACTGTACATCACAGTATATCTGTATGTTTTCTGTTTACTTTCTTTGTGTTTGTGTTGTTGAAACAAACAAGAACAATGCATTTTAAGATTTTCAAGAAATATGTAAATATGTTGAAAGATGAATTGGGATTTCAGCTGGCTGATTTCCAAAAAGAGCATAATGTTGGTTTTTCACTGCCTGGTATTGATAAGAGTAAAAATAGTGAAATTTTGCGTAGACCAATATATTTTAAAATATTTTTATAAGTGTAAAATCTGTAGGAATGCAGTGATAAAGCCTGTCTCACAGACAGAGTAAGCCTGAATTCACATTGTCCCAGAAATTCCATAGGGAGGGGGAGTGAATCCTCACAAGTAAGAGTTGAGATGTCAGCTAGCGCAGAAATAAGTGCTGATTTATTACACACAGAAAGTGTAGAAATTAGTGAGCTTGAAATACAAAGAGAAGTGTGTCAGAAAGAACTTGAAACAGAAAATGTGATTGATCAGAGGAGTCATTGTGTGATTCAAATGTCTGATGATTTGACAACATATGAACAAAATGTTGAAATCCATGAATTCAGGGACTCTGTTCAGAAATCAGAGTCAAAATTGAATGCAAATGAGGTTTCTGATAACATGCCATTGAGTTGTGGTACTCATGAGTTGCATGATGATATGTCTGAATTGCCCAGGACTGTCCAGCTTGCCATCCATTGTGATATGAATGCAGAACAGGATGTATGTTCTTGGCCATTCAAAGGGGTGTTGCTAAGTGAAGGGGTGGTGATGATGCTTTTTGCCTTGCCCAATGAGACATGGGCATTGCCCAAAGCCAGGGGGTGGGAAATGGGCAGGATTTCAGTAAATGACCATGCCCCTGAGACTGAACACTCCCCCTGTGACAACATTACTTTTACATGGCATGATCAACATGTCATTGTTGAGTTTAAAACTGCAAACAGTGAAGATGTGTTTTCTGATGAAACATCCATTGCAAATGATGTTCATAGTTTACTTGCTCATTGTGAAGGAGGGTTTGGTGGATACACACTGACCAACCACAAGGGGCATACATGCAGTACAGACACACTGATTGTGGGAATGTATTGTGACAAAGGTGCAGATTTTGTGTTTGGTAATGAAATTCGCATCCCAGTGTATTTCCTTACAAAGCCTTACCAGCCAAAGGTTTTGAAGCAACTGAAAGACCCACAGTTGCTAACGACAACGGCAGAAACACTGATGCTTATTAAGGAGATTAAGGTGCTACTTGCTGGCCGAGTGAAATTTAAACCAATGTTTGAACTGTCCATACTGGATTTCTCTATGATCACAGCTCCACGGTGGTGGGAAGATTTCCAAGACAGAGAGCATTATTGGTTCATGGACTATGGTGCTACCTGCACGCACACAGGGCTTTTGTTGCCTATTGCTGAACCAAAGCAGCTTTCTTTACAAGCTGACAGCTGAAAGACAGAAGAAGGGGCTAGCGAACTTGTTGCATCTATGTCTGTTTTCCAAGTCACTTACAAGACTGAAGGCCCTGTAAGTCTTCACACTGAGAAATGGACATTTGACACAGTCTATATGGACTGCTACCCAAAGCTGGAAGAACGACGTGGGCATGCTGATACACACACCTACAGCTTCAATGGTGTGTGCACAAGTGAACTGAGCACAGAATGTGGTGTGCAATTCACCGCAAAGACAGCATGGTGATGGTGCTAGAACTGTTAAGCCATGATGGAGCCGACGCTGCATTCGAGCAAGCTCAAATCAAAGGGATTCCTTATATCCAAACCATGGTCAGAGACATTGCAAAAACCTGTTACAATTGCCAACAGCTGGAAATGTGGCCTACCTTACTTGCTACTGAAGGCCCCATATAGTGTGAAATGACTGTACAAGTCTGGCAGTTAGAATTCATTGTTTGCCACCAAGAAGATGGAGGACGAGTGCTGTACTGAACAGCTACAAAACACTGTTATTCAGGAGTGAAGTTGTCTCAAGCAGAGTGATACGAGATAAGAGACTTTCCTGAATATGTGACACAGACTGACTTTTTGATATTATGGGATGTCTGACAAGGGTCAAGCAGACAAAGACACCCATTTTACAGAAAACAACATGGAGTATATTGGGTTTTCCATGCTTCATACCATTCACAAAACTGACATCAGTATGATTGAATGAATGGATGTGTTGTTTAGGAAACAGGAATGTTTATATATATATATATATATCTATATATATATATATCTCTCAAATGTTGAGTTTTTAGAACAGGATGTATACAGTGTATGCATATATATATTTTGATAACCGGATGGTGGTAAAGGTGGAACTTTTAAAGTAATATATCTGGCGCACGGACACAAACACTTATGATAAGGTTGAAGAAATGTTTAGTAGGAAGAGAAATAGAGACAGGTAGAAGAGATAATTGCTGCAGGATGCTTATTTTGTGTTGTTGTTATGGTTTATCTCACACTGTTTCTTTGTTTAAGCCAACAGGTTGATGGTTGGAACAGGAGGTGAGAGAACATCGCTGGAGGCGTGACTGAGATGATGATTACCAGAAAATGATTTCTTATACAGGAGAGAGAGTCCAGGAGGACAAAAGAGATCTTTTGGCCAATGTATACACTGTGGTGGCTATTATTCCATATATTCTTCCAGATGATGTGTATTACCTTTGTGGGAGAAAGGCATACAAATGGTTGCCCTATGGGGGATTTGGTAATTGTACATTGGGACGTTTGATACCCACCACATTCATTACAGATGGGAATCAAGTTAATACCAAGCAGATTCCACATCATTTGTTAACCAAGACAGGAGTGAGGCTTTTAAAACAGTATTATGAGGAAAGTTGGTTACAGTGGTTCAACCCTGTTAAGAAATAGGGGGTTGGTTCACTGGTTTACTGCATATGCTTATTTATGGAATCATGATTTTAATATGTATGTATCAAGGTATTATTTCTTTGTGCAGGGGAATGTTGTAACACGCTGGATTCTGCTAAATTGATGCCGATTAGGAGGAAAGATTCCTATGAGAACATGTTATGCATGTCTTCCACACCATAAGCCCAAGGGTGGACTGTATTGGGATAGCAAAATGGCTACTGCTACTGAAATTTTAAGGGCTAACAATTTTACTAGCGAAACATGGCTAGTAAAAACATTACCCTTTTAAATTTTAAACATAAACATGATCTGTCTGGTTTAAAACTTTGCACTTAGTAAATAAACCCCCAAAAGTCTATTCTATGACAGCACGAGTAAACTGTTATCATTGCTCTTGTTGTTAAGTATTGTGTTACTATGTGTTGTCTATATTTATATTACATACCTTATTTATTACCAGTTATTTATATAGCGCACACATATTCTGCAGCGCTTTACAGAGACTATTTTATTCACATCAGTCCCTGCCCCAGTAGAGCTTAACCCTAGTGTGTATGTCCCTGCCCACATACACACTAGGGTTAATTTTTGTTGGGAGCCAATTAACCTACCTGTATATTTTTGGAGTGTGGGAGGAAACTGGAGTACCCGTAGGAAACCCATGCAAGCACAGGGAGAAACTCCACACAGTTAGGGCCGTAGAGCTTAGGGCCTGATTCAGAGCCGGACGCTATTTGCGCTCGCTTGTTCAGAAAAAGGGGCCGGCTATTTAAATTGAGCGCTCGCTCTTTGCGGTCTGTTGACGCCTCTATGTCTGAGCGAGCAAACGAAACATGCGCTCGCTATTTTGTAAAGATGCCCCCTGGCCGCTCGCATCCTACGTCATCTCCGCTATTTATTTGATTAATCGAGTACATCGAAAGGCATCTGAACAGCTCGCAGTGCTTGTGGTAGGATTTTCCTGGCGCAATCATGCGAACAGTTCAGGCTCAGAAACAACCAAGTGACGTGGTTGATGATGCTGCTTTGTTAATTATGAACACCCTTAAAACGCCCGTTTTGACCTTTTGGCACGCCTGCGTTCGGATCACCACTCCCCGTTTTCAAGCACCTTCCCCTGTTATCACCCACAAACGCCTCATCCTGTCACTCAAATTAGCAGGCACTTGCTATTTTGCGAGCGCTCGATTTCCGACTGCAATGACTGGTTGGCGCATGCGCATTATGACCCATATGCATGCGCAGATGTGTGAACATCGCTCGGAGCGAGTGAGCGGCCGCTTACGAGCGGCTCTGAATCAGGCCCTTAACTCACAACCTCAGTACTGTGGGGCAGCAATGCTAACCATTACACTGTCTGTGCTTTCCTTATACAAGAGGTTCCCAAATGCGGTTCAAGGCACACCGACAGTTCAGGTTTTAGAGATATCTATGTTTGAGCACAGGTTTTTAAATCAAATTAACTGAGGTACCGTTTAAGTCAGCTGTGGTGTAGCATGGATATCTTTAAAACCTGTACTGTTAGTGAGCCTTTTGGACCGCGTTTGGGAACCTCTGCCTTATACGATAACTTATTTAAAAGTGCTAAAACCATTTTAGTGATTTTAGTGTTTTTTCAAAAAATACTATTTACTTTATTATGAGGTACATGCCTTGGTGCTCATGGTACAATAGAACAGTGGTTCTCAAACTCAGGACTCCAAACAGTTCATGTTTTCCAGGTCTCCTCACTGAATCGCAAGTTAAATAATTAGCTTCACCTGTGGATCTTTTAAAAATGTGTCAGTGAGTAATGAATACACCTGTGCACCTGCTGGGTGACCTGGAAAATGTGCACTGTGTGGGGTCATGAGGAACAGGGGCCTGATTCAGAGCCGCTCGCTATTTGCGAGCGCACGCGCTGAATCAGGGCGGGGAGAATTTTATTTTTTCATTTTTTCCTGTCCACTCGCTAAACTGTGGATGCCCACCCACAGCTAGTCTGAGCGGGCAGGAGATGGTCACAATCATAGCATTGCGAGGAGACCCCAAAGTCTCACTCGCGACGGGGCTCGCGCACGCCGCGCGTGCGCACTGGGCCACCATCGACCCGCTTGCGAGCGGGTCTGAATAAGGCCCCAAGTTTGAGAACCACTGCAGAAGAAGGACAGATAGTGAGTCCAATAGAAACTTTATCGGGGCCAGTCAGATTCGTAAAAGGTAGCTCTGGTTTATGATTAAGGCAATATTTATGCATGGATTATTTAATTTAAACAGTCTTTATTGCTACATCACCTATGAATATACATGTAATACAGGATTGCTAAACACACCCAAGTAATTTCAAGAATACGTGCAGCAATTCAGTTGCACAATGTCCAGTTACAGCAATCATCATCCAGACTAAACTTCTGCTTTTTCCTAAACCTGCGGTAATAAAATCTGTCATTTTTATATAATCTCTTAGACCAATTATGTTAGTGCTACCTTATATTATTTAATATTATTTAGTAGCCAGTGCTCAGTGGGTGGGAAGATAAATTAAAAGAAAACAAAAACAAAACTAAACCTATATAGTCTTAGGGCAATCTCTACCAGATATACACTGTAAGTGCTCTTAGTTATACAATGGAAGTTGTGGTCATGTAGTCTGCTGTAACACACAGGGCAGTTTATTTGCAAGCAGATACACATTGTAAGAATAAGGTATAAGCAATCTTTACTATATTTTGCGCCACTCTGTTATTTGCTATGACCTAAAGCTGGGTACACACTATATGATATATTGTCCAATCTTATGATCCACCATGGATCGCAATGGACATTGCATAGTGTGTACCCCCAAACACACCCAATTCATTGTTTGATGGATTGTGTGCTTACATCTTCCCATCTGATGTCCCAGTTCACATTATGCCACACTGTAGTGACACCAGCTCACATTATACAATGGAGAAATTATCAGTGTCAGGTTGCGGCCTAGGATCGGCCATTACTCACCTCAGCGCCGGCTTCCCCTGATCTCTAGAGCAGTCAGACGCCAGGTGCGGTGGCGAGTGACATTATGAGGTTTGTACCTAGGGGTTTGCTAAGACATCCATGTGTTCGCTCCGTGATGTGGTTTCTGTGGTTACCATCATGGATTCAGCCATGACAGTATGTTTTCACCATACTAACCCTTTACCCAATAGTAGCATTGGTTGCTGTCAGCTGACACTATCCTCCAATGGACTGCTACCTTAGGGTATATAACCGGGCTCCAGACAACAGGAAGTTGCCTGTACAACGCCGTTACTTCCAGTGTATACTTGCTGTTGCAGCATTCCAGGTTCCAAGCTCCTTTCTTCCAGTGATAATCTTCAAGTGTTACCTACGGTGTGTGTGTACTCAGTACTTCACCCATATACTATCTCCGAAGTGTCATCATCCTGTGCCAGTTCTGTGTCTGGAACCACAGTGAGTGTACTTAGTACGTCATCCAAGTACAAACTCCTAGTGCCATTCTCCTGTGCCAGTTCTGCGTCTGAAGCCACAGTGTGTGTACTTAGTACGTCATCCAAGTACAAATACCTAGTGCCATTCTCCTGTGCCAGTTCTGCATCTGAAGCCCCAGCGTGTGTACTTAGGGCCTGATTCAGATCCGCTCGCAAGCGCATAGTGCTTGCAAGCGGGTCGATGATGGCCCAGTGCGCACACGAGGCACGCGCAAGCCTCATAGCGAGTGAAAACTTCACTCGCTCCGGGGCTCACAAAAAAATGGGGCGGCTGTCGATGTTGATCGACTGCTTGCCCCATTTTGTAGGCAGGTAGGGAGGGTGGTTGCACAATGGAGGCGTTCCCAAAGGAACGCCTGCCGTTTGTCGGCGGCCCTACTGACATCACTCATTATGTCAGTAGTGGACTTCCTGCTTTATTAGGTCTCCACGCAATGCCAATAGTCACGATAATTGCGATCATCTCCAGCCCGCTCGCACAAGCTGTGGGTGGGCACACACAGCTTAGCGAGCTGGCAGGAGAAAAAAAAATTAAAAAATCCCCACCCTGATTCAGAGTGAGTGCTCGCAAACAGCGAGCGCCTCTCAATCAGGCCCTTAGTACATCATCAGTACAAATACCTAGTGCCATTCTCCTGTGCCAGTTCTGCATCTGAAGCTCCAGTGTGTGTACTTAGTGCATCATCCAAGTACAAACTCCTACTGCCATTCTCTTGTGCCAGTTCTGCGTCTGAAGCCACAGTGTGTGTACCCAGTACATCACCCAAGTGCAAAACTTCCAGAATCATTCTCCTGTGCTTTCCCTGTAATAGTGTTCTTCCACTTCCCACTTGTGCCAGATACCTGACCAAAGGGCCGCGACCTGCTTGCTAGGAGCAGCTTAAGCCCAAATCCTGCTTGGAGGGGTCACTGGTGAACACTTCCCAGTAAGTTAGACTCTGTGCCTTTGGTCAGGTCTACCCAACAACCGGTACTTGTGGATGAGGAAGGCATATATTCAGGCCCCTCGCCTCAGATTCCTTTCTCAACCTGGGTCCACGTATATTAACAAAAAATATATACGGTATGTATTTATTTGTTAGTTTGAAGCAACAAACCGTATCAGTATGTGATTATAGAGGTTACCCTGCAACAGTAATTTTGTTTTATTTCAATTTGCATATCAACATGTGTGAACTGAGTTTTCTTCATTCTACTAATTGTGATTAGGAAAATGGTTCATGAATGAGTTTCATACAAATCATTTTTGCAGGAAGGCAGGGGCGTCTTAAGAGAGGAGGGGGCCTCTGTGCACTCCCCGTGCAAGGCCCCCTCCTCTCTCCCCGGTGGCCGGGCACCGACTGACAGCACTGGCCGGCCACCGCAGAAGCACTAGACTCTGGGCACTAGAGTGTGCCCAGAGTCTACTGCACATAAGCAGAACGCCAGAAAAATAGCCGCGGCGGCCATTTTCCGCTGTTCTGTGCAGCTCTGACACCCGACATGAGACCACGGACAGGTGAGATTTATATAATATGGGTGCAGGGTGTGCGGTGCGGGGGCCTGTGTGCCCCGCACACCCTGCACCCATTATAGAAACGCCACTGCAGGAAGGTAAATAATTATTCGGCTCATATACCATCTGCTTTATTAGATATTGTTAGAAAATAACACTTTCTGTCAATTTTAATTGGTGTGATTGACTGCATTATTATTCTAACTATTTCAGTTACTTATAAACTTCTGTGTTGTCTGTCTTAATGAACATGATCTGAATAATTTTACCTGTTTGATACACATGCAAACTCTCCCAGCATAAAAGATACCGCTTTTATACCTAAATTCCGGGTCTGACCCGGAGGTTGGAACAGGGTTCCAAACCGGATCAGACCCGGAATTTAGCTGGCGGCGATCCAAGATATTCACGATTCGGCGCCGTTCACAAAGGAGCCAGGTCTGCAGTGACCCGGCTCTTCCGGCGTGGAAGTGGACAATTGGAGATGACGTCATCTCCAAGCGCCACTGAAGCCGGCATGCGGTGTGCTCCAGGTATCCATGACCCGGATCGCGCCATTTACACTGCAGGGTTTCACGGGTCATTCCCATGTTAAACCCTGCAAGTTACCTGGGTTCAGGGTCGGACTGGCCCACAGGGGTACAGGGGAAATTCCCGGTGGGCCCCACTGCTTGAGGGCCCCTCTCCCTCCTCTAGGGGTCATGTTCCAGCCTGTTTATAAGTTACATTATACTGAATTCCCAGGATTATGGTGTATTCACTACAATGGATTGTTGTTATCAATCTGGCACATTATCACAAATTATGTATTTACTACTTTAAAAACTATATATTTCTGAAGGGGCCCATACCATGCACTCTCTAATGGTTAGCCAAGGCCCTGTGGTGGCTGGCCACACCCTCTCGGGTGACTGGTTACACACCTTTAGCATGGGCCCCTACCACTGCATTCACCTGGTGGGCCCTTTATGCCCCAGTCCGACACTGCCTGGGTTGGATTGCCGGGTCACTCGACCCGGGAATCCAACCCTGTCCCCATTTACACCAAGGAGCTACCCAGGTTAACCCTGCAATAACCCAGGTTTTAGCTCTGGTGTAAAAGGGGTATGACACTGAGATTCAATGAGTTAATATTTTCACCCAGCCCAATACCACAACTAAGAAAATAAACAATATTTTCCTAGCTAATTCCTTAGCATTTACTTCCTGCGCAATTGTTGCAATTAATCTCCTCTCATTTATTTTAAGCATATGCACTAAAAGTTATATTTTAAAATACATGAATTTTTTTCCATTCTCTCGTATTAGCCACATATTCAAGTAGTGCCCACACCAAGCATTCCTTCTGTTTTTGTTGCATTCTTCGGCTGCAACAAATCCCTCTTGAGTTGATTTAAAACATTCAAATTCTATTTCATAAAATCTGAATGTAACAGCATTAGTAATTAAAGGAAATAACCTGCTGCATGTGATTAAAAATAACCCGCTTGCTTGTTTCATGCATATACTGTATATTAGATATAAAATTCATATACTAGGGTTGTTCAAAAAGTAATGCCTAAATGCTCACAACTCAAATTGTATTATATATACAGATTTGAAAATTTGCAGTAAAATACTTTGAAGTCTTAGTAACAGAATGACTCTACTCAAAAAATTCACCATCTGCCCTCAAATATTTTCTCCACCTCTCAACTCAAGTTGTGAATCCACTTTGGAAAAATTCCAGTGGTTGGCGTTTGACCCAGGAATGTATGCCGTTTTTAACAACCTCTATGTCTTCAAAATGTTGACCACGGTAACAGTTTTTGAGAGGGCCAAACAGATGAAAGTCAGAAGGGGCCAAATCAGCACTGTATGGTGGATGTGGCATTATTGCCCAC
The DNA here is from genome assembly GCA_031769625.1 of Taudactylus pleione. Classification (NCBI taxonomy): domain Eukaryota; kingdom Metazoa; phylum Chordata; class Amphibia; order Anura; family Myobatrachidae; genus Taudactylus; species Taudactylus pleione. The sequence goes on from JAUIMM010000249.1 coordinate 2,015,018, forward strand.
CCCATTTTGGCAATGGCCACAGATGTTGCCATCGCAGTGTGAGGTCTGGCATTGTCATGGTGTAAGATGACATTTTACAGTCGAATTGTTGGCCTTTTTTTACGGATGGCTTCTTTCAACTTCTTAAGTGTAATAATGCATCAATCACTGTTGATTGATTGGTTTTGTTCCAAGTAATCGATGAGAATAACACCTCGGCAATCCCAGAAGAATGTGGCCAAGCCTTTGTTTACGGATCAATGTGATTTAAACTTTTTTGGCCTAGGTGAACTTAGGTGTTTCCATTGCATTGATTGGGCCTTTGTTTCTGGGTCATAAAGGAATACCCAGGTCTCATCTCCTGTAATTACATTTTCCAAAAACATCTCAGGGTTGGCTTCAAAGTTGGTCAAAAGGTCATTGCACACTTCCACCCTCTGGGCCTTATGATCCCTGGTTAATTGCTTTGGAACCCATTTAGCACACACTTTATGATATCCCAAATCATTGATTAGTGTTTTTACAGTGCCATGGCTACATTCCAGTTCATCACTGATATCTCTGATGGTCACACAATGGTCTTTCTGAATCATGGCATCGACTTTGTGTCGGTTCTCTGCTGTCACTGCTGTTGATGGTCTGCCACCACAAGGTTTGTCGCACACGGACGATTCTCCCGATTGAAAACGCTTCATCCACCTTCTGACATTGCTATAGTCAATTGTACGCTCACCATACACTTTTTTCAGTCTTCTGTGGATTTCTGTAGCACTGCAGCCTTCTTTTTCCAGAAATTCAATGACGGCTCTTTGTTTCATCTTGGATGCTTGGATTCCATGGTTCATGGTTTTGTTCCTACCTAAACAAAACTACATATATAGTTAGCAGACATATTAAATTACAACCTGACAAAGTTTCAAATACTTGTTGCAAATTATTTCAGAGTTATGAGCATTTAGGCATTACTTTTTGATCAACCCTCGTATAAATGTGTCACAAACACATATGTACCCTTTATAATATCACTGTGCTGGTCAAAATATGTCCCCATCTACTATTTTAAATAAACACAGAAAAGTGGTTTCAATAAATATTATACAAATGGAAAAAAAATGTGGATGGTCCTTTGTGCAGTAAGCTGGGATAAGCAGCCTAGCACCCTGTAGTGAGAAGTAATCACCTTACTTTCAAATTGTAGATTACAAATGTGAACTGCAGGATAGTTGGGCGCTGAGGTTTGGAATTTACCACATGTACTGTACATCTCCTAGGACCACAGCGCCCAAAATATCATGCAGGCATTTGTTTTCTTCAATAAATATTGTAACACAATATTATCCAATAAAATATCTTGCTAAAAACTCAGGGTCTGATTCAGAGCCGGACACTATTTGCGGACGGATGTTCCAAAAAAGGGGCCGGCTATTCAAATTGAGCGCTCACTCTTTGCGGTTTGTTGACGCCTCTATGTCTGAGCGAGCGAGCGAACGAAAAATGCGCTCACTATTTTTAAAGACGCCCCTTTTCCGTTCGCATCACACGTCATCTCTGGTATTTATTAGATTAATCGGGTACATCGAAAGGCATCTGAACTGCTCGCAGTGCTTGTGGTAGGTTTTTCCTACCGCTATCACTGCGAGCAGTTCAGGCTAAAAGACAACCAAGTGACGTGGTCGATGACGCTCCTTTACTAATTATGCACTCCCATTAAACGCCCTTTTGACCGTTTAGCACGCCTGCGTTCGGATCTCCACCCCCCCGTTTTCAAGCACCTTCCCTTGTTACCACCCACAAACGGTACATTCTGTCAATCAAATTAGCAGCCCCTCGCATTTTTGCGAGCGCACGATTTCCGACCGCAATGACTGGTTTGCGCATGCGCATTATGACCCATACGCATGCGCAGTTGTGCGAACATCGCTCAGAGCGAACGAGCGGCCGCTTACAAGCGGCTCTGAATCAGGCCCTCAGATCTGAATAATACCATTTACATCCATTCAATTTTGATCACATATTTGCATCATTAATAACCATCTATACAAGTAGTAGCTATATAATAAGTTGCTATAACTATAGGCAAGGAAATAGTATTAGTCGGCCATTAGCAGCACAGGTGTAACAGTCCAATATGCATATATTAGTATCATGCACTGAAAGGCAGTTCAGCTGGCCATACACCAGACCTACTTTCCTCCAACTATCCAACTAGTTGGTTGGTTGGAACTAAAATGCAGCAATGTATGGGAGCAAAGGACAATCAGCCATTTGCTCCCAAACACTGGAAAATGGATGAAAGCTGTTGTTCAGACTTGGGGGTCTATGTACTAAACAGTGATAAGTGACAGAGTGAAAAGTGATAAATCTGTGATAATGGCTAGCCAATCAGCTCCCAACTGTCAATTTTCAAACACAGCCTGTGAGATGACAGTTGGAAGCTGATTGGCTGGCACTTATCACAGACTTATCACTTTTCACTGCTTACTACATAGACCCCAAGATGTTTAAATCAAACAGATTTAACTAACTTGCCTGAACAACCTTTTTCGTGTTTTCGGGGTTTGGGAGCAAATTGCTGATTGTCATTTGCTCCCATACTTATCGGATTTTCATTCCAACCAACCAACTAGTTGGATGGTTGGAGGAAAGTTGGTCTGGTGTATGGCCAGCTTTATTAGCTGTAGCATAATGTCACTGGTAATTAGTAGGGGTTGTTAGACACTAAAGGAACTTTTGCTGTTAGGATGTAAATCCAAAGTGTATAGTAACTGAAGTCACAAAGCATATGCCAGCACCATCATACAATGTCCATGGTTTTGGAATTAGATGATACCTCACACTCAGGAGATATATAAAAAAAGGCTCTGAAAGAGAGCTAGCTCTATCTTGGCTGATTCCAGCATCCTAATCATGTTCTTTTTGAGAAATTGCCATCAAACAGGCGTTTTAGAGCTGTGCGAACTCGCACAAAGTGTTTGCATAACAGTTTTTTCCTACAGCCGTGCGTATGTTAAATCGTGAACCCAAGTTGTTATATGGTGTTGTAGTATAATGTAATCTGCTGCCTGTTTATTATGTGGTATACTGTTGTAATAAAGTATTATTATTATTATTAGATGTTCCACAAGTACATATAGGTGTGACACACACACACACACACACACACCCACCCCGTCCCCCTAATTATTAAAATTGTATTTCTATTTTCTTAACAAAATGATGCGATTTACGTAATTAGGGAGACAATGGGGCTTATAGTGTAGGGGGTGTACACGCTCACATGGAAATGGTCACACCCACACATATCTTCTGCCTCTCACAATAGGTCCTTGTGCATTTTCAGTTCCAAACCAATGTGGCCATTAATCTGGCCCTACCCATGCTCCCCTTATAATGCCCATAAGACCCCTTATATGATAATCAATTTAGTGTCTGTAAGTGCATTGAGACATGTGGAGCCGGACAATGTTTTATACGGTACAAACAAATGCACTTAGAGAGAGAGAGTGGGAGAGAGATAAATATAATAGAGTAGATTCAATCAGACAATGGTGTTTATTTAAGCATTATTACGAAGAATAACAGCAACATTTTGAGCAGTATGTTGCCCTTTGTCAAGCAAGGAATGGTAACAAACAAAGCAGGTTTAAATATGCTCATTAGTTAATAAATTGTGCCAAAATGCTGGTGTGATGTAATCATGCAAACAAATAAACATCACCCAATCAGAAAAAGAAGAAAGGAGCATGTAACATAAATACAAATGCAAAACATAAACTTGTAGTTGTTATCCAATATTAAGGGGTAAATTTACTAAAGTGACAGTTTTTAGAATTGGAGATATTGCCCATTGCAACCAACTAGATTCTAGTTATTATCTTCTAGAAGGTGCTAGTTAAATGTTATGTATAATCTGATTGGGCAAAATCTCCACTTTAGTAAATATTCCCATAAGAATACAAAATTACATCAAAAGAATATTAATGGGTTAAAGCACTAAGACAGGAGCAATGTAACCGGTAGGTTGTACAATAAAGCTAGGTACACACTTGTACAATCATACTTCAGATGCGATTCTTCTTATGATTACAATTACGATCACAAGTCCCGATCAATGTGCAGAATTATGCATACACATCTTTACAGTCTTATACCCCTTTTACACCAGAGCTAAAACCCAGGTTATTGCTGGGTCTACCCGGGTCGCAGCTCAGTGTAAAAGGGTCCCTGAAAGATAACCCGGGTCAAGTGACCTTTCAATCCAACCCAAGTAGCTAGCAGAGTCAGACCCAGGATGGACCCGTGTAATGGTGCATTGTAAATTGTGCAACCCCGGTTATCCGATTTGGGTCATGCGTAAAATGAGCTGATAGGTGGTTGTGGAGCAGTTACCTCCCACTTTTTATGACCTCACAGGTTTAGCAAGGCAGACCTGGATTCAATGTGAACAGGGCTGACCTGGGAGTAACCCAGATCGAAGTTGCACTGTAAATGGGGTCTGACCTGGGTTGGAACCATGTCCAAAAACCCAGGTCGGACCCGGGTTTTTGGTGGAAAAGAAGTATTATACCTCTTTTCCACTAAAAACCTGGGTCCAACCTGGGTTTCAGACATGGTTCCAACCCAGGTCAGACACCGTTTACACAGCACCATCTATCTGGGTTATTCTCAGGTCAGCTCCATTCACACTGAGCCTGGGTCTGCCCTGCTAAACTTGTGATATCATAAAAAGTGGGAGGTGACTTCTCCACAGCCACCAATCAGCTCATTTTAGGCATGACCCAGGTTGGATAACCCGGGTTGCGCCATTTACACTGCACCATTACCCAGGTCCATCCTGGGTCCGACCCTGGTAGCTACCTGGGTTAGATTGCCAGGTCACTTGATCCGGGATATTTTCCATGGACCCTTTTACACTGAGCTGCGGCCCGGGTAGACCCAATAAAAACCCATGTTTTTGCTTTGGTGTAAAAGGGGTATCACAGTGCAGAGTAACTGTGTACGTTTGTCACAAATAATAGACAGTACAAAGGGCCTGATTCACTAGCGATCGCAACTGCTAATCCATTGCGATTGCTATGCCATCACAGCATAACATAAGGACTTACACTTACTTTAACTTACACACATCCGTAATGTTTAGCAAGTCTGCAAAACCATCAGTACTATCGAGTACCATCGCAGCCTCACGCACACTTGCAGAAGCTCTGACCTTACTCAGAAATTGCTAACTTCATCATGAGTGCTCAGGCTGCGTACGGCATCGCAGTGGCTAATTTATGCATGCCCCTGCAACGGTGTTGAAACTCCCTGGCATGCCTGTGTGTCGCCGACCACCCCCTGTCACCTCCCACAAACGTTGAATTAACGATTTAAGTGTCATATAGCAGGGCTGCGTATGTAATGTTCACATTTTTAGATTCCTTCAATAGAGCCAAAGTCCTCCTATGTTGAAACTTAAAAAACAAAATCTAAAAAGATGCTACTGTGTCCATAAAAAACAATCTTTAATAGAAATGAACTTTCAAGGTAAAATAAAAAATTATAAAAATTCAATCTCCTTAAGAAGTAACTTTTGTGTATTCCCACGATATACAGCCCATAAATACAAAAAATAGACGGACTTACTGGACCTGCAGGGACCAAAGCAAACCTGGCACTGTATGCTGACACCGGTGAGTGTTTTTCCAGAAGGAATCCTATAACACCTGAGAAGCCTCATGATGGTATTTCTCCTGGAGGATAGATGTAATGCTGGGCACGGCTCTCACCCATGAACTGCCCAGCTTTCCAAACACTCTCTCCTGTGTGCCCATTACTGCTCACTCACGGCTGCTGTTTCCGGCTCTCACCCGCAGCTGATGATGTATATGCTCGTGACTGTCACTCACAGCTGCGGCTCTCCCCCGCGGCTGATGATAAATGTGCAATAGATAAAGCACGGGTCCTGCTTGTTCTGGCTATTACCCAACAGCTGCCACCTGACGGTTATTTGCCCCTCTATATATTCTTGTATCTAGAGATGTAATCCTTTCAGAGATGATAATATAAGCGTTGTTTCAAGTCACCTCCCACAAACGGCACTTCCTGTCAATCACTCTGTCATGGGTTTGCATAGTCACTGCGATCGCAGTCCAGATAGCAGTGGGCAGTTCGCCCACTCCGATGCATGCGCAGTACACAACAATCGGCCAATTGCGTGAGTAACCGCAGTTGCGATCGATAGTGAATCAGGCCTAAAGTCCGCATCTGTTGTTCCCTGCTTGTTCCAACCAAGATCATGTCCTCATGTGCCCTACATACACGTGACAATATTTTAGTTCAATTATGTAATCAAATCTTCAATCAAAAATAAGCTATTGTTAATTCTTTAATTCACTTGTTCTAAACAGTCACAAAGCAAAACACACTGTGATAATTCCGCCCTGCGGCTTGCTTTGGCATTTGGGTGTTTGCACAGCTCATCCCTGTTCTGCAGAAACTGATTCTCTAAAAAACCTCTAAGGCAAAAGGAAAATAAAAGTACGTATCCTATATGTGAGGCCCTATATGTCTCCTGACCAGAACATTGATGTGTGAGATCAAGACTCATTTTTGTATTTGCTATGTAACCACCCACATAGATAATTGTCCAACACCAAACAACAAATGCAAATGCACTGTATATAGGGCCTGATTCACTAAAGATCGCAATATAACGTATGCACGCAGTTCTGTGCGAGTGGAAGCTAATCTATTGCAATCGCAATGCCGTCGCAGCACTACATAAGTTATGCCCACTTTTCCTTACACGCACATCCCCAATGGTTAGCAAAACTGCGAAAAAAAATGGGTACAATTGAGTAACAACGGAGTCATACGCACAGTTAAGGCAGGTCAGACCTCACTCCGGAATTGCTTACTTTAACGCACACTATGAGGCCTCAGGCTGCGTATAGTATTGCAGTGGCTAATTTATGCATACCGCTGCAACGCCGTTGAAATGCACTGGCACGCCTGTGTTCATCCGACCACCCACAAATGTCACTTCCTGTCAATCACTGCGATGGGTTTGCGTCGCCACTGTGATCGCAGTTCCGATCGCAGCGCCTGGTTCGCTCATGTGCAGTGTGAAACAATCGCCCATTTGCTTGCGTATCTGCGATCCAAGCTGAATCAGGCCCATAGTTTACCATCAACTCAAGTATTTTATTCAAGCCTTCTAGGCTCAATGGGTGTTTTTTGTTTGTTTTTCCTGGGAAACATTCCCAAAACTACATATGGCTCTTGAATTTGTACGGGCAGTATACTGCTAAGCTAGGAGTCAGTGGTTTGTTGAACCCCATAAAAAGCATTATTATAGCTGAACTGAGCAATTTATTAAAGCATTACAAGTGCTTGTAATTAAAAAGAAAACACATAATAAAATAAAACATGGAGATGATGAGGAGTTGGATGCAAATGTATCAAAAATAAACCTTCTCTAAAGATACATATAAAAATATACCACCGCATAAAGCTTTGTACCAGTATACCAGGTTTATCCCAATGCCAGTCTATTTCCCGACATCGGAATATCGACAGCCACCATCCCGAACGAAGGTACATCGGGACGTCTTAGCTCTTAGCTGCGGGGGTGGGGGGGGAGGGTTAGGTTTAGGCACCATGGGGGGAGTAGGGTTAGGCTTTGGGGGGTTAGGCCCCACTGGGGGGGTTAAGGTTAGGTAGTAAGGGGGGACAGTTAGATTTAGGCACTAAGAGGGTTAGGTATAAGCACTAACGGGGAGTGTTAGGGTGCAAGAAGGGAGGGTCGGGGGAGAAGGGGGAGGGTTAGTATACTTACCCGACCCCTGTCGGGATACCAAGCATCGGGATGCAGCTGTCGGCATTTTGACAGCAGGCATCCCGACTGCCGGTATTTCATACCCAACCCCAACCAGTGGTGTAAGTTCATCCCAGATGCCCGTAGGCAAGTTATAATTTGGTGCCCCCCCTAAAAAAAGAGGGAAAATAAATATGGTGCATATCTATCTATCTATCTATCTATCTATCTATCTATCTATCTATCTCTGTACATATTGCACCATTAAAGTTGGATATAAGTACCACAAGTGCCGTGTTCTGTGGATAAGAATGAGCTTTATATACATGTGCACCGGGCCAAGCTAATTTCTAACTGGGAGAGCCGGAATCTATGTAATTTTAGGGGGGACTACTACTGGGGGCACTATATAAGGGGCACTACTGGGGAAACTGCATGGGGGGGACCACAACTGGGGGCACTGCATAGGGGGGACTACTACTGGGGGCATTATATAAGGGGCACTGCATAGGGGGGACCACTACTGGGGGCACAATATAAGGGGCACTACTGGGGGCACTGCATAGTGAGGACTACTACTGGGGGCACTGTACAAGGGGCACTGCATAGGGGGGACCACTACTGGGAGCACTGCATAGGGGAGACTACTACTGGGGCACTGTAAAAGGGGCAATGCATAGGGGGGACCACTACTGGGGGCACTGTATAAGGAGCACTACTGGGAGCAGTGCATAGGGGGGACCACTACTGGGGTCACTGTATAAGGGGCACTACTGGGAGCACAGCATAGGGGGGACCACTACTAGGGGCAACGTATAAGGTGCACTACTGGGAGCACTGCGTAGGGGGGACCACTACTGGGGGCACTGCATAGGGGGACCACTACTAGTGGCACTGTATAAGTGGTACTACTAGGTCACTACCGGTGTATAAGAGGCACTGTATAAGTGGCACTACTGGGGGCACGGCCTAAGGGGCACTGTATAAGGTTGCATTACTGGGGGCACTGTATAAAGATGTGCTACTGGGGCACTGTATAAGGGGCACTGCTATTGGGACCATTGCATTAGGGGCACTACTACAGTGGGCATCGCAAGAGAAGCACTACTACTTGGTGCATTAAGATGGAAAGGAATGTTCCCAGAGTGACGAGAAATGGTGGTGTGTCATGTTGCCACGCTCGCATTTTCCAGTGGTCACGCCCCTTGTGGCATGTAACCACGCCCACTTATTCCACACGTGCCTTTGGCGTACGCATCTAATTGGGGGGGAGGGCGACTCCGTTTTTTAACTTGCCCTGGGCTCCAAATTCCTTAGTTATGCCACTGACAGAGGGGTCCAATAGGATATTATAGTCATAATCTGTTGTAAATTATTACAGGGATGTCAGTGTGTAACAATAATATTGTGTGAGAAATAGTACAGTGAAGGGTGGGCCGGTGCTAGGGTGTTCGGTGCCCCCTGCAAATTATAAACTTGCGCCCTCCCACACAGTTTTCTATAAAGGGACAGTGCGAACCTATGGCACGTACCACAAAAGGGGAGTGGTCTCACAAGAAAGGGGTGTGGTCAAGCAATAGTACCAATTAAAATTACGCCACATAATAGCAGAATTTTATTCACATTACACAGCACATAGTGCTCCTGATTCACATTACACCACATAGCAGTGTTCCTTATTCATGCTATGACACACAGTAGTGCACTTTATACACAATGCCCACAGTACTGCCCCTTATACACATAATGCCCACAGCAGTAGTGCCCCTTATGCAGTGCCCACAGTAGTAGTGCCCTTTATGCAGTGCCCACAGTAGTAGTGCCCCTTATGGAGTGCTCACAGTAGTGCCACTTATGTAATGTCCACAGTAGTAGTGCCCCTTATGCAGTGCCCACAGTAGCAGTGCCCACAGTATTAATGCCCCTTACACATAATAACATAACACACAGACAGACAACACTATACTTACCTGAAGCCCCATTCCTGCGCCCGCCACCATCCAACAGCTCCTCGCGTCATAACGTCGCTCTTCACTCATTGCGGGAGCTGGAATGCGGAGCCAGAGGCCCGCTGGTAACAAAATCTCAGCGGGCGCCCGGCAAATGGAGTAGGCAGTGGTGGTGCCTCTCCAGTCTGGCGCCTCCCTGCGGCACAGGGCCGGCTGAGCACATCGCACCGGCCCTGGTGAAGGGTATAAAGTAGGGATGTGCAGACTTGGATTAGTTCAGATTTTCGCGCCAAATTTGGATTTTTTTTCCCCAAAAAATTGGGTCTCAGAAAGAGGCAAAACATCATCTTTGTTGGACTTTTGCCCAGGAATGATGATGATTGTCCATGAAAGATGACGTTTTGCCTCTTTCTGAGTGATGTAGTGCTATGATTTAGTATGGGGACTTTGTTCAGGGTATACCGAGGCCAGGGTCTTAGGGTGGGACACACTATCATCAATAATGTGGTCGAACCCCTGAGAATGCTGTCTTCTGGAATTTGACCGCATTTCTGATATACACCAAGTTTCGGAAAGCAAAGCTTTCTGCAGCTTGGACCTGATGGGTAACAACATCTTTAGATGGTGTTACCCAATAGAAGCTTATGGGCTTCTTTCTACAAAGTGCTGTGAGAGGGATCCAATCGGATCCCTCCCAGCACCCCCGGTGGCAAGCGCGTAGTTCTGCGCATACGTAGAGGGACTTCTGGGTCACAAACCAGGAAGTTCCTCTCTCACACAGGACACCTCTTATCTGGAGAGCTATCCTTTGCAATTTGCATGCGATGATTGGCAGGATGCATTGCATAAAAATGCGATGCCTAATGCATCCCGTCCATAGTGCTTTGTATACAAGAGTTAGTGTAGCAGTGCAGTGATGTAATATGGGAGGTAGTGCAGGGTATAGAGCAGTAATTCCCAACTCCAGTCCTCAGGGACCCTTAACAGTGCATGTTTTAAAGATCTTATACTTGGTGTATTGGTGTATTCATTACTGTTGACACATTTTAAAGGATCCATAGATGGAGCTAATTATTAGGATACTGAGAAGATCTGTAAAACTTGTTCTGTTCGGGAACCCTGAGGACTGTTATTGGGAAACACTGGAATAGAGGGTCAGTGATGTAGTGCAGGGAATAGAGGTGTCGGCATTGTAGAGCACAGATGTACTGTGGTGGATGTAGTGGACAGTATGGAGGATTCATTGATATAGTGCAGTGTATAGAGAGGACAGGAATGTATAACAGAATATGGAGTGGTAAAGGAAGTATTACAGGGTCTACTCTAGATGAACCAAAAAGTTTCCCCCCTCCAGCATGTAAAGGAACATGAATGGGCTCTAAGGCATAGAAAGGGCACTGAACCATATAAGGTGCAGATGGAACAGATGGCAGATAAAGTAACATGTGGGTGCCTGAAATCTGAAAAAAAAAATTGTTGTAACCCTACTGCGATTTTGGTTGCACCCCTTAACGCCCCCTGTTCGCAGTGTCCAGGAATTTGAAAATGAAAAGGTGATAACTCTAGCATCAGAAAGAACCCTGGTAATGAACTGCTGGGCTTCAAAATATGCAAAAGGAAAATCCCTAAAAAAAGGATATTTCTCATAGGTTAGGTGACATGACAATGGTTTCCTTGATGATTTGTCAGATAAACAAACAACTCAGGTAATCCCATTCTCCCATCACAAAGGGGAAAACTATCATAATTTACTTAATTTCAGGAGTATTATCCAAGAGAGATGTAAGGACTTGTGAGTTTTTAAGCTTGTGCCAAAGTTTGTGAAAAACCCTGTAAGTTGTCCAGAGAAGGGGTTATGCCTAGCAACCCGGGGAACATTGTGGACAGAAAGATGTAATGTTGCTGGTCTCTGGAGCTAAGTGGAGGATGTCCGCACACCACCACTTCGCTCATACACCGGGGCAAAGTTGTGGCCAGCTTGGTTAGGGAATAAAGCTTCCCTAGAGTAGCCATTTTGTTGGAGACTGTGCAGTAGGACACTCCTCTAGTACTACCCCCATCGCTTGACCACGTTACACAAACTTTCAAACAAAGTTTCCTCGTAGCAGCCTGTAAAAAGGTTAGTCACACAAAAGAAACTATTGTTTCTTGATAAAGTTTATTTTCCTATAGTAGACTTCCATTTACACCAGTCAGTCTTTGATTTTAGCTTTTTGACCTTCTGAGGTACACAAAATTTTATATTTGCAAACTCTTCATCTTATCTTTTGGTGGCTTCCTGATGTTTGATCTAGCAGATGACCTTAGTTGTGGTTGAACTCCCTCGCTAGCAGTTTCTGGTTCAGAGTTGTCTCCAGCTGCTGCCATGTCCAGTGACACATACTTGCTCTGCATGTCAAAATCTGGCTTTTCCACAACTTGTTTTGTTTCTTTAAATACAACATCTCTTGACCTGATAAGCTTTCTTGTAGTTGGATTCCAAAATCTGTAACCTCTACTATCATGGCAATATCCAAGCATCACGCACTTTAATGACTGTGAATCCCGCTTGTGTCTTCTTTACCTTGGTATATGGACAACTGTTGTTGAACTGTTTATCTAAGTTTGTGTCCTTCAGTATATGCCTTGCTTTCTCCACTTGTATACGGTTTGCTCATTCACTAACTCCATTGTGCTCTGGCATATAAGCAGTGTTCAATTAATGCTGTATTCCACAATTTGTCAAAAGTTGTTCCACCTCTCTGTTGAGAGAATCTCCTCCATTGTCAGATTTTAGAAGTTTGAGCCTGCGGCCTGTTACATTCTCTATGAGTTTCTTGTAATCTGCCATTTTCTTTGCTACTTCAGATCTCTTGTTTGTGATGTACACGTGTATCATTTTTGTGAAGTCATCAATAAATGTCACAAAGTATCTATGGGCCTGATTCATCACAGATTGCAACTGCAACCGCATACGCAGATCGGTTAATGATGCATACTGCACATGTATATTCACCGCAGTGTGCATACGTGAGTCAGCATTGCGATCGCTCTGCGATCACTCACGCAGAAAGAAAGCCATTGCAGAGTGAGTGACGGGAGGTCAGCGTTTGGGGGTGGTGACGTGGGAATGGTTGGGAAACGTAGGCATGCCTGTCCATTTGAACGCTGTTGCATGGGCGTGCATAAATTAGCCACTGCGATGGCATGCGCAGCTTGAGTACTCACTGTGTGTGACGAGGTTAGCAATTTCCGAGTCAGGTCAGACGTGCTGTAATTCTGCGTGAGGAGCCTATGTTACTCAATGTTACCGATGTACAGTATACGCAGGACTGAAAGATATTATGGATGTGAGATAGTGCTAGTGGACGCCTCTATGGTTTTGCGATTGCATTCATTAGCATATTTTAGCAGCAGACCTCCATGCATAATCGCAGCTGCGATCGCAATAGCGATCTGTAGTGAATCAGGTCCTATATCCACTAATAGATTTTACTTTCATTGGTCCACACACTGTGTACTATTTCAAGTGGTGCTTTAGCTCAATTGGTTGTCTTTGGAAATGGTTGATGACTTTGTATTCCTAATATGTAGTTTGCACACATGGGCAAGATGGTGGCACTCATGCGCAGATACACTATATGCAGCCATTATGGTTAGCGAATGAAGCTTCCTAGAGGATTCATTTTGGTGGAGACTACGCAGTAGCACACTCCACTACTAACATAAAATTAGAAGTGGGGAGGAACCTGCTTATAGTTCACCTACAGTGTAAAAGTTTTGATCCCACATGTTATACTTGACTCCTAATATCCTTCGCATTCCCATCTCCAATTAGGTCCTTTCTCACTACTGATGCCACAAAACCCTTGTTCATGCATTCATCATCTGCCACCTTGACTACTGTAACCTTTTCCTCTCTGGCCTCCCCCTTACATGCCTTTTTCCACTTCAATCCATCATAAACTCTGCTGCCCATCTAATTTTCCTATCTATATGGGTATATGAGCGCTGGTATGGATTAGAATTGGTGGACCGCACAAATAAAAATATATGAATGTAATGAATAATCAGTAATCAATAATAAAACAAAACAAACAAAAAAACAAAACAAAAACTTTTTTTTTTTTTTTAAATAAATAAAAAATAATAATTAATAAAAAACAAAGATGAAAATAGAAAGAAAAAACAGCAAAGGAGAGAAAAGGCATAAACAGTATTATGGAATTAATGTTTATAGTCTTTATAGACTAGTTGGGGGTGTGCCAGTTCTGCATGTACCCCACGAGGGGTCCGCTGTGCTATTGCCACCTAACTCACCCTAACTAGCTCGGCGTTCACTGCTGACTTCAGCTGCAGATTCCCATCTGAGCCGCGATCACATGTCCCGCCGGGCTGGCGCCGCTTGATGACAGAGGGCGTCGGGGGATGTTCAGTGGGCTTGTAGCGGCAGTTGTTCTTTTCCTGGGCACTCCTTCCAATCTCCAATGCGTTTCGGACCTTCCACGGGTCCTTTGTCAAGGATGAAGGGGGTGGGCCTTAGTATGGCTTTATTTATAGTGTGACTAATTAGTAAAAAGAGTTAAAACCCGGATATCCGGTCCCGGAATTTGCAGGAGGGTTGGAGGCAAGCACATGTTCTTTTTTCTGTGCCTGACTCCATTTTGGTTTATGCCAGAATGGTGTAGATTGAGAAAAGTTAAAGAAAGATAAGCAATGATATGAAACTAACAAAATAAGAATAAATATAGATAAATAAAGATAATAACATTTAAAATAATAAATAATAAATAAAAATTTAATTAAAATAAAGTGAAATTAAATTAAAAATAATAATAATAATTGCTAGTGAATAATGAATCTAAAAATTATTATTTTGATTTTAAAATACTTATAAAAATGCTTTTAATTCTATATCAATGTTCAGTCCATACGGTTCCAATGTGTGGAGGTTATAGATCCATTCTGTTTCTTTTTTCTTTAATGTTTTGATCAGATCCTCACCTCGCCAGTTTTGTGTTACTCTTTTGATACCCATAAACTTCAATCCTCTTGGGTCTTTATTGTGGTTATTTAAAAAATGGGCTGATACACTGTGAGTAGTGAGGCCTTTCTTGATGTTGTATATATGTTCTGATATTCGTACCTCCCACCATGATACAAACAAGTTTGCGTAGCAAGGGGCAAAGGATGTGCCCACTGCAGTTCCTCTTGTTTGTAGAAAAAAGTCGCCATTGTGCCAAAAATAATTTTTCCTAAGGATGAAATCTATTGAATCCATTATGAAGTTTATCTGTTCGTTTGGAATTGTTGATTGAGATGATAGGTAATGTCTAGTTGCGTCACATCCTTTTTCGTGATTGATGACTGTATATAATGACTTTATATCACTTGAACATAAGAGGTAAGTCTCTTTCCAGACAAAAATTATTTTTGGCACAATGGCGACTTTTTTCTACAAACAAGAGGAACTGCAGTGGGCACATCCTTTGCCCCTTGCTACGCAAACTTGTTTGTACCATGGTGGGAGGATACTCATATCTGGCAGAATAACCCGTATATTGGAAACATCAAATTGTGGCGCAGGTATATTGACGATTTGCTATTTATCTGGGATGGAACAGAAGATGACCTGAAGCAATTTCTTATTTCTCTGAATCAGAACAACCTAAATTTAGAATTCTCATCTAATTATAGCAAACAAATGATTATTTTTCTGGATTTGGAAATATTTATAGAAGACGGTGGAATAATGACCAGAAATCATGTTAAAGATGTCAGTGGCAATAGCATTCTGCCTATTCAAAGTAAACATCATTCAAAATGGAAAAACAACATACCAGGGGGCCAATTTCGCCGCCTAAGAAGGAACTGTACCAAAGATGACACCTTTAGGGTACAGGCAACAGAAATGAAGTCAAATTTCATCAAGAAGGGTTATAAAGAAAAAAGACTATCAGAAGAAATTTAAAAAATTGGCAAATTAGACAGAGGCACACTCATTCAATACAAGAACACAAAACAAGAAGAAGAAAGACCAGTCTCATTCATAACACAGTTCAATAGCAATTACAAACAGATCGAAAACATCCTTATGAAACACTGGAATATATTGAGGCTAGATGAGGAAGTGAAGAAGATACTGCCAGCACAACCACGTATTATATACAGGAAGGCGTCAAACCTCAAACAACAACTAACGAAAAGCTTCTACGGGACCCAGAACAACAAAGAGAAAATAAATAAAGCTTCAAAGGGCTTCCATTTTTGCAAAAGTTGCACTGGCTGTAAGAACCAGATTAAGGACACCAACAAGAAAACAGAATTCAATTCAAACCAAACAGGACGAAAGTATCCAGTTAAGGATTCCATCTCATGTGAGACCGAAGGAGCGATATACCTATTAGAGTGCCCATGTGGCATTCAATATATCGGCCAAACAAAAAGAAAAAGAAAAGTACGAATATCAGAACATATATACAACATCAAGAAAGGCCTCACTACTCACAGTGTATCAGCCCATTTTTTAAATAACCACAATAAGGACCCAAGAGGATTGAAGTTTATGGGTATCGAAAGAGTAACACAAAACTGGCGAGGTGAGGATCTGATCAAAACATTAAAGAAAAAAGAAACAGAATGGATCTATAACCTCCACACATTGGAACCGTATGGACTGAACATTGATATAGAATTAAAAGCATTTTTATAAGTATTTTAAAATCAAAATAATAATTTTTAGATTCATTATTCACTAGCAATTATTATTATTATTTTTAATTTAATTTCACTTTATTTTAATTAAATTTTTATTTATTATTTATTATTTTAAATGTTATTATCTTTATTTATCTATATTTATTCTTATTTTGTTAGTTTCATATCATTGCTTATCTTTCTTTAACTTTTCTCAATCTACACCATTCTGGCATAAACCAAAATGGAGTCAGGCACAGAAAAAAGAACATGTGCTTGCCTCCAACCCTCCTGCAAATTCCGGGACCGGATATCCGGGTTTTAACTCTTTTTACTAATTAGTCACACTATAAATAAAGCCATACTAAGGCCCACCCCCTTCATCCTTGACAAAGGACCCGTGGAAGGTCCGAAACGCGTTGGAGATTGGAAGGAGTGCCCAGGAAAAGAACAACTGCCGCTGCTGCTACAAGCCCACTGAACATCCCCCGACGCCCTCTGTCATCAAGCGGCGCCAACCCGGCGGGACATGTGATCGCGGCTCAGATGGGAATCTGCAGCTGAAGTCAGCAGTGAACGCCGAGCTAGTTAGGGTGAGTTAGGTGGCAATAGCACAGCGGACCCCTCGTGGGGTACATGCAGAACTGGCACACCCCCAACTAGTCTATAAAGACTATAAACATTAATTCCATAATACTGTTTATGCCTTTTCTCTCCTTTGCTGTTTTTTCTTTCTATTTTCATCTTTGTTTTTTATTAATTATTATTTTTTATTTATTTAAAAAAAAAAAAAAATTTTTGTTTTTGTTTTGTTTTTTTGTTTGTTTTGTTTTATTATTGATTACTGATTATTCATTACATTCATATATTTTTATTTGTGCGGTCCACCAATTCTAATCCATACCAGCGCTCATATACCCATATTTTTAATCTGACCACTATTTATTGAGCTGCGGAAATACAAGCGCAACACACCATTTTTATTTTTTACTTCTAACTACTATAACCTAAGTGGAGTTTGCTGCTATGCCTTATATAACACGACACAATCATAGAAGAGATAACATTGCAGAAATCTTCTCAACCACCAGAGCACCTGTAGAACCAACCAATAAAGAGGAAGGTTTTTGTAACCAATTCCTTAGACTGGAAAAATATTATGTACAAGAAATAAGACAATGGTGGGAAATTACAACATTATCCAAATATTTGGAACAAGGGCTTATTCCAAAAGGCCTAAGAATGCAGAAAAATCCAACATTCGTACCCATCACAATAGACTTTTTCAAAAAATGGAATGATATATTGGATACATGTTCCAGGGAATTGATCAAACTAATCATTAAGGATAGAGAAAGCTCAATGAAAAATATAAATGAGAATATTGAACAAATTGAGAAGAAATTTGAGCCATTACAGACAATACAAGATTATCAGAACTTGATGGACCTAACAAAGAGCAAAATGGAGAAACTAGAGGATGATATTATTTCACAAAAGAAAAAGAAATTCATAAGAGATTATGAAGAGAAAGATTTGTATTCAAAAACTACCAATGAAAAAAGGAACCACACATCAAATATAGAAACCATAAAACAAAGACAGGGATACCAGCAATATAGGAAAATTCAAAATCTACATAGAGAGAAAAAACCTCTCCTGCAAGGATACCCACAGACAACTAGACAAAGAGAGTACAAACCCTATGATCAAAGAAACTTTTCATATCAGACGCAACAACGAGGTCAACAACATAATCCATACAAATTGATCAGACAATCATACCAACAAGGAAAAGATTCAGCCAATGAATTAGAGCAAAAAAGTTTCAGAACACTCCTTGAAGATATTGAAGAGCAACAAAATGTGCCTAAAAAGAAGTTACAGAAGAGAAATTATGAAGAAGAATCAGACAGTGACGACAACTTAGGAGACGATTTATTAGAGAACCTTTGGGGACCAGGGAGACCCCCAGATCCAATACGGTCAATGAACAAAAAAAGAAAGAACAGTCCATCATCCGGAAAAGGGGAACAAGAGGAGGAAAAAGAAAGAAGAAACAGGTAATACCAACTACAGATGAGGAAGAAGATAAAGGACTTATTTTCAATCTCAGTAAGAAAGAACTGACAACAGCTCAAAGAAACCTCCTAAAGAAAGGACTAAAATTTGCCCCCCATTCAGGTGTCAACAAATTCAACTTATACATAGACACACAAAAATTCATTAGAAAGGTATGCTTGAAGAAATATTTTGCAAAAGATCCAGTAACAAGAGTATGCATGCCACCATCGAAAGAATATATACACACCAACTTTAGAGAGGCATCAACCTTTTACCCAACACATGTCAAAGGACCACATATCACAACATTTCAAAGACTAATAGAAGAAGAAATCAGACAACTCCCCGAAAAAAAGAATAATTTATATAACTTCACAAGAGAAGAAAAGGCAAGTATAAAAGAACTAAGAGAAGATAAAACCATCATAATAAAACCGGCGGATAAAGGGGGAGGAGTTGTAATAATGGATGTAGAGGAATACAGTAAGGAAGCAGAAAATCTCCTTTCCAACGGCACTACTTATCAAAAATTGAATAAAGATCCTACACAAGATTTTAAAAAGATTTTGCAAGAACAACTAAATGAAGGAATAGAACTGGGTATAATTTCTAAAAAAGAATATGAATTTATTCATACAGAACATCCACGCATTCCCACATTTTACCACCTCCCCAAAATACATAAACGATTGACCAATCCACCTGGAAGACCGATAGTCTCGGGGGATTGGTTCCCTCCTAGCAAACCTCTCCAAATATGTAGACTTCTTCTTACAACCCCTTGTATCTAAACAACAAAGTTACCTTAAAGACACGATGCAGGTATTACAAATTTTAGATACCTTTGTCTGGAAAGAGACTTACCTCTTATGTTCAAGTGATATAAAGTCATTATATACAGTCATCAATCACGAAAAAGGATGTGACGCAACTAGACATTACCTATCATCTCAATCAACAATTCCAAACGAACAGATAAACTTCATAATGGATTCAATAGATTTCATCCTTAGGAAAAATTATTTTTGGCACAATGGCGACTTTTTTCTACAAACAAGAGGAACTGCAATGGGCACATCCTTTGCCCCTTGCTATGCAAACTTGTTTGTAGCATGGTGGGAGGATACTCATATCTGGCAGAATAACCCGTATATTGGAAACATCAAATTGTGGCGCAGGTATATTGACGATTTGCTATTTATCTGGGATGGAACAGAAGATGACCTGAAGCAATTTCTTATTTCTCTGAATCAGAACAACCTAAATTTAGAATTCTCATCTAATTATAGCAAACAAATGATTATTTTTCTGGATTTGGAAATATTTATAGAAGACGGTGGAATAATGACCAGAAATCATGTTAAAGATGTCAGTGGCAATAGCATTCTGCCTATTCAAAGTAACCATCATTCAAAATGGAAAAACAACATACCAGGGGGCCAATTTCGCCACCTAAGAAGGAACTGTACCAAAGATGACACCTTTAGGGTACAGGCAACAGAAATGAAGTCAAATTTCATCAAGAAGGGTTATAAAGAAAAAAGACTATCAGAAGAAATTTAAAAAATTGGCAAATTAGACAGAGGCACACTCATTCAATACAAGAACACAAAACAAGAAGAAGAAAGACCAGTCTCATTCATAACACAGTTCAATAGCAATTACAAACAGATCGAAAACATCCTTATGAAACACTGGAATATATTGAGGCTAGATGAGGAAGTGAAGAAGATACTGCCAGCACAACCACGTATTATATACAGGAAGGCGTCAAACCTCAAACAACAACTAACGAAAAGCTTCTACGGGACCCAGAACAACAAAGAGAAAATAAATAAAGCTTCAAAGGGCTTCCATTTTTGCAAAAGTTGCACTGGCTGTAAGAACCAGATTAAGGACACCAACAAGAAAACAGAATTCAATTCAAACCAAACAGGACGAAAGTATCCAGTTAAGGATTCCATCTCATGTGAGACCGAAGGAGCGATATACCTATTAGAGTGCCCATGTGGCATTCAATATATCGGCCAAACAAAAAGAAAAAGAAAAGTACGAATATCAGAACATATATACAACATCAAGAAAGGCCTCACTACTCACAGTGTATCAGCCCATTTTTTAAATAACCACAATAAGGACCCAAGAGGATTGAAGTTTATGGGTATCAAAAGAGTAACACAAAACTGGCGAGGTGAGGATCTGATCAAAACATTAAAGAAAAAAGAAACAGAATGGATCTATAACCTCCACACATTGGAACCGTATGGACTGAACATTGATATAGAATTAAAAGCATTTTTATAAGTATTTTAAAATCAAAATAATAATTTTTAGATTCATTATTCACTAGCAATTATTATTATTATTTTTAATTTTATTTCACTTTATTTTAATTAAATTTTTATTTATTATTTATTATTTTAAATGTTATTATCTTTATTTATCTATATTTATTCTTATTTTGTTAGTTTCATATCATTGCTTATCTTTCTTTAACTTTTCTCAATCTACACCATTCTGGCATAAACCAAAATGGAGTCAGGCACAGAAAAAAGAACATGTGCTTGCCTCCAACCCTCCTGCAAATTCCGGGACCGGATATCCGGGTTTTAACTCTTTTTACTAATTAGTCACACTATAAATAAAGCCATACTAAGGCCCACCCCCTTCATCCTTGACAAAGGACCCGTGGAAGGTCCAAAATGCTTTGGAGATTGGAAGGAGTGCCCAGGAAAAGAACAACTGCCGCTACAAGCCCACTGAACATCCCCCGACGCCCTCTGTCATCAAGCGGCGCCAGCCCACGGGACATGTGATCGCGGCTCAGATGGGAATCTGCAGCTGAAGTCAGCAGTCAACGCCGAGCTAGTTAGGGTGAGTTAGGTGGCAATAGCACAGCGGACCCCTCGTGGGATACATCAGAACTCGCACACCCCCAACTAGTCTATAAAGACTATAAACATTAATTCCATAATACTGTTTATGCCTTTTCTCTCCTTTGCTGTTTTTTCTTTCTATTTTCATCTTTGTTTTTTATTAATTATTATTTTTTATTTATTTAAAAAAAAAAAAAAAAAAAAATTTGTTTTTGTTTTGTTTTTTTGTTTGTTTTGTTTTATTATTGATTACTGATTATTCATTACATTCATATATTTTTATTTGTGCGGTCCACCAATTCTAATCCATACCAGCGCTCATATACCCATATTTTTAATCTGACCACTATTTATTGAGCTGCGGAAATACAAGTGCAACACACAATTTTTATTTTTTAATTTTCCTATCTAACTGTTCTGTATTGGCTTCCCCCCTCTCCAACCTGCTTCAGTGGCTCCCAGTCCCATTCAGAATCCAGTTCAAACTCTCTAGCTTCAAATATTCACTCACAACACATCTTTTCATCAAAGCATACTATCCCTCCTCCTAAATCATCACTCACCTCTACTTCCTGTCTTTCGCTTCTCCCTAGTTCACCTTCCTACTATACTCCCCTCCCATTATCATGTAAGCTCTCACAGGCAGGACCCTCCGTCCTCATGTTTCTCCACAGCGCTGTACTTGCTTCCAGTGCTCCTTGTCCCTTCAGTGACTTTGGCACTGTGTTCCTGCCCTTCCATGGGTACAGGTTCATTAAGTACTGATCTGTTTTTCCCTTCCAATAATTCTCAACCACTTACCTGTGAAGAAACAACGAGTCCCCAACCCTCGTTCTATAGTCCGCGCCCTACCTTGTTTGTCCATTTTATTGCACTGTATGGTCCAATGCTATGTCCTTTTACACTTACTGTACCATTGTTCTGTTATGTTTTACTGTTACTGTATATATACATGGTAACAGAGCTGCTGAAACTTTGTGGTGCATTAAAAGTAAAAGATAATAATAATAATGATAATAATAATAATTCCTCAAATAAGAAAGTCGGATATGAGCTCAACACTCAACATTTCTTGGAGAGGTGAACAATAGCTGAAGAGATATTCAAGCGGGGAGGAGGACTGTTAGGAATCTGGACCATGGGTTAAGTAATACTCTTATTTGCACAGAACACAATAACCCTATGACTGGCGAGAGACCCTATGCTGTAGTTGCAAGGCCACTGATTTTTCCTCATTAATGGAAAGAATAGAAATGTTCCCATTTGTCACTTTGAAGTTATTTTAATATAATTTTTTTATGAGTGCCTTTGACATATAACTGTCATTGCAGCCCTACTAATGACCATCAGGATATACTGTATGTCCTTTCTCTTTTGCCCAGATAGCTACTACACTCATACATCTTGTACCATCCAAAACGTTCATACCACTTATTACTAGGTTTGCCATATAATCCTTTTATTTGGGACACATGTGAATAACACAGAATCTCTGGCTGATTAAAACTAGGTAAAATGGAGACTTGAAGTCAGCCAGCCACAGAACCTGTGTAATTCATGTGTCCCAAATTAAATTAATGATATGGCAATCCTACTTATTACGCCACTTGTCCGCTGATATTATTGTATTTTATGTACTGTTTTGATGTCACAATAGTTACACATCACTATCCCGGCCATCTTGCTTAATCCCTAACATGTTCTTAAATAAAGGAAACCCTTGTGTAAACATACAGTTATGACATCATTACTGAAGGAACAGGACATCAAACTGGCAAATCATTGTTGTGTTGCCTAATGCAGTGCAAACAGCCAAGATTATTAGTAGACAAAACTTTTTTTTTTTAAGTATGTTTTTATTAGGAGCAAAAACAAAACAGAGAGTACAAGTTATACAAGAATGTTCCAACTGATACAATAACAGTATAGCTATAAAGGATAATGTTCACAGAGATATCACATCTATAATACCCCTTTTACACCGGAGCTAAAACCCGGGTTTTTGAAGGGTTAACCCGGGCAGCTCCCTGGTGTAAAAGGGCAGAGGGTTGGATCGCCGGGTCGAGTGACCCGGCAATCCAACCCAGGTAACTAGCAGGGTTTAACACGGGCGTAGCCCGTGAAACCTTGCTATGGGAACAGCGCACTCCGGGTCACGAAGACCTGGAGTGCGCTGCTAGCCGGCCAATTGGTCCGGCTTCAGTGGCGCTTGGAGATGACGTCATCTCCAAGCGTCCACTTTCACTCCGCAAAAGCCGGGACTGCGGTGTGAGCGGCGCTGACTCTGGAATATCCCGAGTCAGCGCCGGCAAAATTCCGGGTCTGATCCGGATAGGAACTTTGGGCCTGATTCAGACCCACTCGCGAGCGGCTGTCCGCTCGCAAGTGGGTCGATGGTGTGCACTGAGCATGCGCACGACGGATGGAGCTCCGTCGTGCGCATGCGCCAGACGCGACGAGCGAAGGACTTTCCTTCGCTCGTTGTGTCTGATCAAAGGGGGCGTGCTGTCGACGTTGATTGACAGCACGCCCCCTTTGGTGGGTGTGCCGGGGGCGTGCCTCCCAGACGGGGGCGTTCCCAAGGGAACGCCTACCGTCAGAAGCCGGCCCACTGACATCACTAGTGATGTCAGTGGGAGTGATTTTGGCTCTGATAGAGCCAAAATCACTCTGGGCCTTGCGGTTGAGAAACTCAACCGCAGGCTCCGGCTCGCAGTGGCGATGGTCGCGATGGTCAAGACCATCGCGGCCATCAACCTGCACGCTCGTATAGGCTGTGGGTGGTGACCCACAGCTATACGAGCGTCCAGGAGGATGCTCCATAATTATGGAGGACGGCCCTCATTCAGAGCGTGCGCTCTGCTCAGAGCGTCCGGCTCTGAATGAGGGCCTTTGTTCCAACTCCGGGTCAGACCCGGAATTTAGGTGGAAAAGGGGTATTACTCATACAATTGTCTCAATGGATAAAGTAGGAATACGACATAATGATATTTTTTAATATTTACTTGAACCATGCAAGTCATAAGGGTATATTTACTAAAGTACGGGTTTTTAGAAGTGGAGTTGTTGCCCATAGCAACCAATCAGACTCTACTTATCATTTATCTAGCTCGTTCTAGAATATAATAGCTAGAATCTGATTGGTTGCTATGGGCAACAACTCCACTTCTAAAAGCCCGCACTTTAGTAAATATGTCCCATAATGTCAAAAACAAATAGAAGCACAACTGCCCACCCCAAGAAAAAAGAACAAAAATAAAGAAAAACAAGGGGGAGAAGCAGAGGAAAAGGAAAGGGAGTAGGATAGGTGGATCTAAAAATGCTGTGTTTTGTTTTTTTCATGAGCAAAAACTCCCATGGGCCCCTCAAGTCCCAAAATTGAGGAGAATAAAAGGAAGAAACAAAGGTTTGTAGATGAATTGGCGGATCCTCCAAAAGTAATACTATACCCCAGTGGCGGATTTTGCCTAGGGGCTGCCCCCTCCTCTCCCTGGGGCTGCCAGTCCGGGCTGCGATTAGCAGAGAGCGGCTTCCTTCCTTACTTGTATTCTGGCCGGTCTGCTTCACATCTGCAGCTTCTTTAGAGAGGTGCAGGGGAGCGAAGTCCATTCCATGTCAGAAGCTTGCATCACTGTACAAAGTAAGTATGCTATGTAATTGCAAGTGTGATATTTTAAGATTTCTTAGTATACTAAAATAATACGTCACAAGAACTATATTTAAAAAATTATTTGACTATTTGTATTTTAATAGTAACAATATTTTCTTACCACTTGTGTAAACTATCATTCTCAAGATGATCAGGGATTTTTTTTTTTTTTAATATCAATATTTTTTTATAGACTAAGGGCCTGATTCAGAGCCGCTCGTTTGCTCCGAGCGATGTTCGCACATCTGCGTATGCGTATGGGTCGTAATGCGCATGCGCCAACCAGTCAGTGCGGTTGGAAAACATGTGTTTGCAAAATAGCGAGTGCCTGCTAATTTGAGTGACAGGATGAGGCATTTGTGGGTGCTAACAGGGGAAGGTGCTTGAAAATGGGGAGTGGAGATCCGAACGCAGGCGTGCCAAACGGTCAAAACGGGCGTTTAAGGTTGTGCATAATTAACAAAGCAGCGTCATCGGCCACGTCACTTGGTAGTCTCTTAGCCTGAACTGTTCACATGATTGCGGTAGGAAAATCCAACCACAAGCACTGCGAGCAGTTGAGACGCCTTTCGATGTACTCGATTAATCTAATAAATAGCGGAGATGACGTATGATGCAAGTGGCCAGGGGGCGTTTTACAAAATAGCGAGCACATGTTTTGTTCGCTCGCTCAGACATAGAGGCATCAACAGACCGCAAAGAGCGAGCGCTCAATTTAAATAGCCGGCCCCTTTTTCTGAACGAGCGAGCGCAAATAGCGTCTGGCTCTGAATCAGGCCCTAAGTTTG
This sequence comes from Taudactylus pleione, assembly GCA_031769625.1. NCBI lineage: Eukaryota > Metazoa > Chordata > Amphibia > Anura > Myobatrachidae > Taudactylus > Taudactylus pleione. The sequence continues at coordinate 2,040,796 of JAUIMM010000249.1, forward strand.
TATAGGGAGTTGGTACAAAAATAAATAAGGGGGGAGGGAATAGGGGAGCAAAACCATGTAACAAGGGATGCATGAGACAAAACAATAACAGGAATAAATCCCACAAGTAACAACATTCAAACTTAAAAAACATGAAAAGTTAGTGGTACATGGATAAAAAGGCATGAACCTTAGTAACTAATAAAGTATACTAGTCACAACAGTGATATAAAAGACCGGGGAGTTAGGGATAATTCGCCTCATTTAAACTGAATTGAAGGGGGTTAGAGTTCTGTGTTACGTACTGCGCGCCATCTCTGTCCGTCACATTTTCATGCTACAACATCCACCTCACAAGTGGAGCTGAGGATGAATAAGGAACAAACTCTGTTTCCATAGTAAAATGGAAGTGGACCTTATGAAAAACCTCGAGGATAGAGGGGGGAGAGGTTGTCTCCAAAGTTGGGCCCGGGCGGCTCATGCTGCTATGCATATATGTCCTAAAACATATTGTTGATAAGGTGGCACCAAGTCGGGGTACATATGTAAAAGAGCCACAAATGGGGAAGGAGTTAAAGAAAGGTTTAACATCTTATTAATTCATTGGAAAACCTCTACCCAATAGGTTTGGAGGAGGGGGCAGGACTAAATAATATGAAAGATATGATGACCCCATTGGTGCCAACAATATTTAGAACAAGAGGGCCAAAACGAAAGGAGTCTAGCTGGAGTGAGATATAACCTGTTTAATAGTTTAACATTCATTTCAGAATGGTTTAGGCAATGAGACATGCGGTATGAAGAAGAACACATTTTACTCCATTGACTGTCAGAGAGGGAGAGGCCTAAATCTTCCTGCCATCGTGTTTGAGCAGTTGATTTAGATGAGGGCATTAACTCTAAAAGGATGTTATACCAAAAGGAGATATCGCACTTACTACTGCTGGAAGTCAGACGGGTCACAATAATAGAGGCAAGGGGGCTGGGAGTTCCCTGAGAGCGGGTCAGGCTATTAAACCAATGTTGTATTTGAAAATAGTGTATTACTGTAGCTCAAAATGAGGAAGGGAAACTCAATTCTGAAGATATGGAAAGGGGTATACTACAGCACCATCTAAAACATCCCCCAAAACCCGTAGGCCGCAGGCATGCCACCGAGAAAGGTTAATATTGGGGATTAATTTGGCAACGGCCTGTAACAAAGAGCCAATAGCGAAGGGAAAAAAAACAGGGATCCTGGACACTCATTTGTCCCAGACTTGTATAGAGGCACATGTAGAAGGAAGAGATGGCAGCTCTAGTGGATAAGCTGAACAGGCTTTTCTTTCTAAAGGCACCCAGTAGGAGCTAGGAGAAATAGTAATCCAAGTTTTAAGTTGAGCTAAGAGGCATGCCTCCTGGTATAGTGCGAAGTCAGGAAGTGCCAATCCGCCTCTAGCTCGTGGTAAAATCTTAATGAAATTTACTTAAAGGAAAAGAACTAGGTCTAAGATATAGGGAAATACAAAACAAAAAGTATTGCTAACATTAGCACTTTCATTACATCCCACGTGTCATCGGACGCAGCTGCCAAAAAAAAGAAAGTGTATGTTTCTTCAAACCAATTTTAGAAATACAGATATGGCTATGTGACATCCACAGTGGCTACTAAGCTTTTATTATGCCACACACGCTTGCACTGATGCTATATCCGACTCTTTGGATCCCGCACAGACTGCAAGGACTCCATTCCCGCCTGAGCCTGATTTGCACTATCTAGGACGACAGGTGCAGCATAGGCTGTGAGGAGCGCTCAGCTACATTGGGTGCATTGTCAGGGGCAACGGCGGCTGGCTCATCTGCCTATGCATCGTCGCTACACACCTACTGGAGAGTTAGCAAACTCTCTTCAATTCGCCATCGGCTAAACTCGAGAACTAGTGAAGATAGGATTCGGGAATTTACCAAGCAGAGAGTTTCTAAACTCTCAATAGATGAGAAAACTCTCCTGTAAAAATTTGGGAAATAAATTCACCTGCCCATGATCTGCGAGTTTGGCAGAAACATACACAGATCACTGTGATCCATGTATGTTTCTGCCTGTAAATAGAAAAAAAATGTGTAATATAAAAAAAAATTACGTAGGATGCCCCCCCCCCTCAAAAGCCTAACCAGCCCCGGATTTGCTAGCCAGTCTTGGTTCCAGAAATTACGGGGAACAAAATGTGTAGGGTTCCACCATAATTTAGGAACCAGCACCAGGCTGCAGGACCAGTCCTGGTTTTAAATGTAGGGGGAAAAAAATTGCATAGGGTACCCCTTATATTTAAACCCAGCAACAGACCGAAACCGACCAGGCTGTATTGCCACAGCTTGGAGACCCCTTCACTGGGGCTCCGGGGCCAAAGCATTATCAGCCCAAGCCGGTCAGGCCAAGCTGGGGATCTCAGGAGAAGTGGGGACCCCCCATGAAGGGGTCCCCCCCCCGAAACCCCTGGCTTGGTCTGAAGCCCGGGGGTCTTCCTACACCCCTGGAGAGGTGGGTACGGGGGTAATAAAGTGATAAATATAAGTAAACTATTATATTTTACAGTGGGATTACAGGTGCCAGCATGCCTGCCCTTTGGCACTTGTGGAACTACAAGTGCCAGCAGGCTGCCCGCACCCGTACCCCCACTGTAAAATAAATAGTTAAATAAAGACACCACACACACACCGTGCCTAGTAAAACTTTATTCTATACACCTACCCATTCACACATACCTGCTTCCAGATGTTTCTTTCCCCTTCTCCAAGTAGAATCCACGGCAGGATGAAAAAATCAGTATATACTCACCTAGATCCTGGCGCTGGTCTCAGTAGCATCCAGGGTCCTGTTAAAACAATAAAACAACTTACCCGAACCAATTGTGAGTCCCTCTGAGGTTCCACGACAGTAGGCAAGTATGGCCTACCACCACAGGCTGCCTATTAGCCCAGTACAGAAATCAGGGTGCTCTCCTTCACACTTGCACAGCAACAGAACACAAATCACTTACCTGTGTTGCAATGCAACAGAATACAGTGCTGGATACTAACATTGGTTTATAACAAAAACATTTGTAGCTGTGTCTCAGCATCATGTATGATGAAATTACAGCTTCAGTTAGTTCCAGAAAGTACAATCAGTCCAGCTGCCTAAAAACTGTCACTAATTTCCAGAGAGCAAATTGGGTTTCAGTGATTTTGTCCCTAATTTGTTTTTTAATATTGACCATCTGTACAGTGAAATTCCTTTTATTCTGAGTAGCAAACTCACTATCAGCTATCTGTGCTTCATAAAATGGCCTTTATTATGAGGTATTTAAATGGGTAAACATTCAATCATGATAAAATATAATATACAAAAGGTATTTGCGTGCCAATGCCAATAACGACATTACTGTATGTCATGCGCCAAGATTTCATAGAAACATAGTATATGAAGACAGATAAGGACCATTTGACCAGTAGCTGCATGTGCACACTTGAGGGGCTTCCAGTTGCCAGAGTAGTCCTCACCTGTTGCACTCTGGGCCTGATTCAGACCGGGTCGCAAGTGCTGTGCGCTCGCAACCGGGTCGATGGTGGCCCAGAGGGCATGCGCACGACGGAGCCGGCTCGGTCGTGTGCATGCGCGAGACCCGGATAGCGATGGGCAAACCGTCGCTCCAGGTCTCTTACCAAAGGGGGCGTGCTGTCGATGTTGAGTGACATCATCATGGCCGCTCGCTATAGCTGTGGGTGGTCACCCACAGCTATGTGAGCGGCCAGCGGGCCGTTCAGAAAAGAAAAATGCCCGGCCCTGATTCAGAGCGAGCGCTCTGTCAGAGCGTCCGGCTCTGAATCAGGGCCTCTGTTTGTAACTCGGTATGAGTGACTTCTGCAAACACAATCTCCTGAATAAGCCCTTATGTATGACAACTGCATAAAATATTCAGGTGTCATTGAGGACCACTGACTCCTATAGCCACAGGAAGTGAACCACAACATGTTACATTTTCATTCTGTTCTTAATGACCCAGATTTGGGTAGAAAGAAGTAATTAACTTTTTGTGTGGATCTAAAGAAGATCATTCAATTCAATCACCACCTTTTGGTTTCATATGTCTTCCAGTATGAATAAACCCTAATGCATGAGAATAAATGTCCGCTACACTCTTATTTGCTTAATTGCAATTAAAAGGTATGTGACCTAATTTCTATTGTATTAGGAAGAGAGGATAAATATTTGTTCTAATTTTGTGTAGTAGTAAGGTGATTAGACAGGATGTCATCTTTGAAGTAGGGGAATGTGGGAAACTCCTTGGAAATTTCCTACTCTTTGTTACCAAACGTTGATTTGTTTACCCTGACGTCAGCTGATAGTTTCCTCACTAGTGACTTGCCAGGCACTTAAATACAGAAGCTGCAGAGGACACCACATCTGTGTCAGGGAGATCACACAATCTTCTAGAGACAGTACAAGTTCTAATGAGACAGCATTCTAGTGACTGAGACATCAGTAAGTATAATTCTGTTATATGTTACCTTGCTCTTGTATCTGTATAACATACTATGCTGCTATTGTGTTGATGTGGTTTACTAACATTGGACTTGTTAACTACTGATTGGTTGAAATGTGCTGCTCCAGTTATACTATTTGATGCTATATTAGTGAATCACCAATGTTGCGAGCTCTATTGCTACAAAACTAGCACCCTCGACCCTTGTTCCCCTTGACCACTTTACTCACATTTCTACAGCAATATGCTTTTTTAGACCATTTTGGTTTACATTTTATGCATATGCATAACTGGAGGAATTATTTTGTTATCATGCTGCTTTGGCTGTTAAAGTTGCTATCACATTTTATACATTAACTGTGGGGAAAAGATTTACTGTATATCAGTCTTTATAGTATTTAAGAGTTTCCTAACCTGTTGTATAGTAATAGTTTATCTTGTTTAAATTGCTTTCAGTTTCTTTTGTTTTTTGTCATTTTTTTAAAGTTAAAATGTATTACAAAAAATGGGGACTGCAATCCGACCCCTATGTACCAAAAGCTGAACAGTGAATCTGTTCGGAATTTGGTCCCTTTGATTTACAGCATCCTCAGATAGAGGCATATTCGCAGGAGAGGGATCTTACGATTCCTGTACCGCAGCCTCTGTCTGGCTCCCGAATCTAACACTGTACACAAATGTGAAAGACTCACTGATACCACAGGAATATAACTCACATGGACAGTGGTTTATGCTACTGCAAGGTAAATGTAGTACATAAAAAGTAATATTTGGTTAACCAAGTAAAAAGTAATTATCCCCGCTGCAATGTACAATGAAAAAAAATCAGCAATATATAAGTACATATGCCCCCACGTCATGTTGGTTAGGTGTTGTGTTATGTGTCTGCATATTGCACACTCACAACAAATAGAAATTGATTTGACCGACACAAAATGTAGTGTTCGATATTACCCTGACTTAATAATCCAGCATTTCTTAAAATTATAGCATGATTGAATATTTATTTTTCCTTTAGAACTACATAAACTACAGTCTGCAATGAATGTCAGTACATGTGTAGTGATGGGTATAAACTTGCATATAAAACCTTACCCTTAAACTTACAGTGGCTTCTCCATTATTTACCCGACTATAATCCAATCGTCAAAAATTATGAAGCTTTAGTATTCTAAGCAGCCAACAATCTCCTTTCCATTGTGATGATAGACAGAGAACCTCATCCATTCTAAGATGTTTATCAATATCCTCTAAAAAAAAAAAAAAAAAAAAAAGGGTAACTTTTTATTTATTTCATATTTATTATTCAACTTAGGGCTGTGGTATATTTTAATTAGTATGTCTGTGTTTTCTTTACTGAATGTAAAGGTAATGTGCAGGCAGAGGGCTGCCTAAGTGGTCAGGCTGCCCATCAATGATTTAGATGGTTCTGAAAATTGGCTTAAGCTTCAGATGAAGCAACCCAGACCACATTACATTATGTATCATACTTACAGTAAGGTGCATAAATATTGGGACATTGACAGAATTTTCATATTTTGGCCTCTATTCACCACCACAATGGCTTTGAAATGAAATAAACAAGATGTGCTTTAACTGCAGACTTTCAGATTTAATTTGTAATTACATCCAAATCAGGTGAACAGTGTAGGAATTACAACGGTTTCTATATGTGCCTCCCACTTTTTAAGGGGCCAAAAGTAATGGGACTATCAATTCAAAAGCTATTTCATGGACAGGTGTGGGCTATTCCCTCGTTATTTCATTATCAATTAAGCAGGTAAAAGGTATGGCGTTGATTCTAGGTGTGACATTTGCATTTAGAATCAGTTGCTGTCGACTCTCAATATGAGATCCAAAGAGCTGTCACTATCAGTGAAAGAAGCCATCATTAGGCTGAAAAATCAAAACAAACCCATCCGAGAGATAGCAAAAACATTAGGTGTGGCCAAATCAACTGTTTGGAACATTCTTAAAAAGAAAGAATGCACCGGAGAGCTCAGCAACACCAAAAGACCTGGATGACAGAAGAATTATTTCCCTGGTGAAGAAAAACCCCTTCACAACAGTTGGCCAAATCAAGAACACTCTCCAGGAGGTAGGTGTATATGTGTCAAAGTCAACAATCAAGAGAAGACTTCACAACAGTGAATATAGAGGGTTCACCACAAGATGTAAACCATTGGTGAGCCACAAAAACAGGAAGACCAGATTAGAGTTTGCCAAACAACATCTAAAAAAGCCATTACAGTTCTGGAACAACATCCTATGGACAGATGAGAAAAAGATCAACTTGTACCAGAGTGATTGGAAGAGAAGAGTATGGAGAAGGAAAGGAACTGCTCATGATCCAAAACATACCACCTCATCAGTGAAGCATGGTGGTGGTAGTTTCATGGTGTGGGCATGTATGGCTGCCAATGGAACTGGTTCCCTTGTATTTATTGATGATGTGACTGCTGACAAAAGCAGCAGAATGAATTCTGAAGTGTTTCGGGCAATATTATATGCTCATATTCAGTCAAATACTTCAGAACTCATTGGACGGCGCTTCACAGTGCAGATGGACAATGACCCGAAGCATACTGCAAAAGCAACCAAAGAGTTTTTTAAGGCTAAAAAGTGGAATGTTATGCAATGGCCAAGTCAATCCCCTGACCTGAATCCGATTGAGCATGCATTTCACTTGATGAAGACAAATCTGAAGGGAAAATGCCCCAAGAACAAGCAGGAACTGAAGACATTTGCAGTAGAGGCCTGGCAGAGCATCACCAGGGATGAAACCCAGCATCTGGTGATGTCTATGCGTTCCAGACTTCAGGCTGTAATTGCCTGCAAAGGATTTGCAACAAAGTATTAAAAAGTGAAAGTTAGGTTTAGGATTGTTTAGATTGTCCCATTACTTTTGGCCCTTTAAAAAGTGGGAGGCACATATAGAAACCGTTGTAATTCCTACACCGTTCACCTGATTTGGATGTAATTACCCTCAAATTAAATCTGTAAGTCTGCAGTTAATGCACATCTTGTTTGTTTCATTTCAAAGCCATTGTGGTGGTGAATAGAGGCCAAAATATGAAAATTCTGTCAATGTCCCAATATTTATGCACCTGACTGTATATAACTTTTGCACTTATTCTTCTTCCCTCTGTCACAGTATTTAGATTTAATTTCTCTTTCATATTTATATAGCCTGTTTCATAAAGATTAATAACGAAATGTATTGTGTTCTTTTATTACAGGTATCATGTTCCTTCCATTGGCAGCCCTGCTATTTTTAACCCTTTCTTCTACATTTGTCTCTTCCCGTTCTTTCAACTGCGTCTCATTTCTGGCCAAGTCTCGCTTTGTTTACTCCTGCCAAGCCCAAGGTTTATTCTCTATTCCATCTGTTCCTCTTAACACCCAAGTTCTCTTGCTCAACTACAACCATATCCCATCCATTTCCCAGCACTCTTTCCCTAATCTCACCCAGCTGCAAGACCTCTCACTTGGTGCTCAGAACAACAATGACTCCTTCTATATCGAGGAAGCTGCTTTCCAAAATCTGTCTACACTCACAACCCTTGACCTTGGAGGCAACCGCAAACTAATCCTGCACCCTAAAGCTTTCAAAGGTCTGTCCCGACTAAAAATACTTCTCCTGGACTCCAATGGACTAGATGAATCTGTCCTAGAATCTGAATTGTTTTGTGAGTTGACCTCTCTGAGGAAGCTTGACCTCTCTTTTAACAATCTACGAAGACTGCGCCCAGATCCCAGCTTTCTACAGTTACACTCACTTTCAACCATCCTTTTGAAACTCAACAAAATCAACCAACTGTGTGGAGAAGACCTACAGAACTTGCAAGGAAGAAGATTGGAGCTCCTTGACCTCTCGTCAAATCCTCTCCAAGTTTCGAAAACATCATTATGTACCAATCCTTTCATGAACATTACCTTAGAGACCCTAGATATATCTTCAATGGCCTGGACTACAGAACAGGTTGAAAACTTCTATAAAATTATTTCTGGTTCTCAAGTGAAGCATGTTAAGATGAGGCACGGATCTTTGTTGGGCAGTGGATTTGGATTTAATAACCTGAAAAACCCAGATGAAAATACTTTTTCTGGCCTGAATTTAAGTAATGTGTTTATATTTGATTTTTCCCATAGCTTCACTTCAAAACTGGAGCCAAACATCTTTTCTGGGTTTTCTAAACTATTATCTCTTGATCTATCTTGCAGTAAAATTAACATCATCAGCCATGGAGCATTTTCAGGTCTAGGAGAACTTGTAAGTCTCAACATTTCTGGCAACCTCATTGGAGACCTCACAAGGAGCACTTTGGAAAGCCTCTGGTCTTCTCCTCTTAAAGTTTTAGATCTCAGTTCCAATCATATTGGAGCCATACAATTTGGAGCAATGGATGGCCTTGTCTCCTTAGACTCACTAAACCTAAGGGACAATGCTCTGAATAAAATACCATCAGTTAAGCTCTCAGGATTAACTTTTGTGCTATTAAAACAAAACCGCATCTCAGACACTTATGGTATCACCACCTTCTGCCCTAACTGCAAATATCTAGATCTTTCAAGCAACCGCTTGACTGATATGAGGTCCCTGAGGGAAATTCTGGAGTTAAGTTCTCTGAAAATCCTCATGCTTAGCAGTAACCAACTCTCTCACTGTTCAACTAATTTCGCTGATAAACCAGTGAGCAAAAGTTCCTTGCTTTACCTGGATCTATCAGATAATTACTTAGGACAGGCGTGGAAATCTGGACAGTGTTCAGGCATTTTTAGAAATTTGGAACTATTAGAGACCCTCAGTCTGGCTAAAAACAGCATATACTCTTTTCCTGAAGACTTATTTCAGGGGTTACTGAGCCTCCATACTCTAGATCTGTCAAGAAATGACCTCAGACTACTCCCACAGGAACTGTTCACTGACCTAAAAGCACTGAAGACTCTAAATATAGGGAGCAACAACTTTGTTACCCTCTCACCTTCCAGTTTTCAGCCTCTGACATCCCTGCAAAGCATTGACCTGTCAGAAGTGACACTAATATGTAACTGTGGCCTCACTGATTTCTGGAACTGGATGAGGACAACTAATGTCACTGTGCAAGTCAGCTATACTGGGGAGATTTCATGCCTCAGGCTTTCCCCAGCTGTCCAGGAGATACAATTGGAAGCCTATATCAAGGACTGTTAGATATGGTTTTTGTTATCATTTTGCCAGTGATAGCAGAAGCACAAGTTACAATCTTTAAGATACTTATTTGATGCATTGTAGTCAGCAGAATTACGTTTGTCTATAAAGAAATTTTCATCTGGAATTGAAAAGCCTCTGAGAATTGGTTAAAGAGCCTTGGTATGAAAGACCTTTAAGTGAGATTATTTTTTGGCCCCCTGATGTCCCACGAAAATACTCCTTGTCTCAAAAATGGGTGTCCTCGATTTCAAAGAAATTGTTCTTAAGGTTTCAAAGGCCAAAAGAAAAAATACAATAATAACCTTATCATAATAATTTTAATCCTTACATTATATAGCCCTAATATTAGTACTGGTTTTAAATTTGAACCTACCCCAAATAAGTGCTAGACTTAAAATTAGCCAAAGCTCCAATTCTAACCCTATTTTTATTTGTACACCATCTATATTTCTAATGCTATCCTAACAGAGCACTGATTTTACAGCCCAAATCCTCTTACATTAATAAATAACTGAACAGCATATTTTTCTGCTAATGCATATATACTTCCAGGATGCCAATGCAAGTCCTGGCTTGTGTTTAAAAAAAAAATTAAAGTGGACATGATATTTATAATGCACCAGGGCTCACATTGCTACTAGTGATGACATTAGAAGTCTGCACTTTTATGTGATGACATCAGAAGTCTGCAGTTATATTTGATGACATCAGATGACTTTAGAGTTTCTGGTTAATACAGATGTTATTTACAATGATTGGTTTATAAACAGATTAACAACATGTATTCTTCAAAGCTGAATAAAGAATAGAAACATAATACCACAAATAATAACCATAAAAGTCTTACAGGAAGTAATTTGAATAAAATTAATATTAAATTAAGAATTTGTGCCTTCTAGTTACTATTTATTAAAGTGTTCTATAGGAAAAGTGAAATAAAGGCATTGCATATAACTTAGTTATTAATTCATTGATGTGTTTTCTTGATCTTTCTGCTGTTTATTGAAATATATTACATAAAGTTCTCAAGTAACAAACAGTATGAATAAAACCACACGTTGGCAATACATGTCTAAGTTCAGATCATTATAGAATGCCAAGCTACCACTAGGTGGCAGAAGACAGAACTCAGATGACTCGGAAAATAGAAATATGGTTACATCATTTATTTTATGACAAGGAGCTTGACATGTGTGTAAGACATATCACCTAACAGATTAACATATTTAAATTAAACTATGTAACATTGTTCGACCCCCCCTCCCTTCATTACACTTACCTGCATCCTCCTGGCCTCCGGTGATCTTCTCCGGGCTTCCCGATCAGGTGATCTCCCATACTGCACTGGGACCCGATCACCTAATGACCAGGCCGCAGTGCACTATGGGAGACCAGCTGACCGGAGAGGAGCCATCACCGGAGGCCCGATCACCGGTCCCTGTATTCAGGTAAGTAAAAAAAAATGTTTCAATTTTTTTTTTCTTTTTTTTACAGCAATCAGCTTGCGGTCTGTTTAGCCCACATAGCTGATTACTGGTACCGGCTCCCGCCTCTGCTCTCCCCGTTAGAGCAGAGTGGGAGCACGGTAACCGGGGGAGACCCTGGATAACGCCACCTCCAGATGGCGTTATTATCACAGGGCTTCCCCCAGTATTTTTTTACAATTTATTTTTAGTAACTCTGGTGGGATCACATTTCCCATTACAATTATGGGAAATGCGATCTGCTTTACTAAAAATAAGTGATACTAGGGGTTGGAGTAGAATTTTGCTAATTCTACTCCAATTGCCCTGTAATAACTACAAATGAAACTAAAATAATGTGAAAAGGGTGTGAAAACACCCTTTTTCACTTTATTTTAGTAAAAATAATGTTAATAAATAGAGCCCTATCTGAGGGTTTTAAAAGTGAATATCACTCAGAACAGTTATAAATAAAAATGCAACATTTAACAATAAAGAAAGCACATATCAGAAGTAAAAGTAGCAGCTATAGTGAAAAAAACTGCAACAATATAAAATCAATATAACATGCAATAATAATACAATCATTAAATCGTCCTGGAGTCTGGATCACTGTGGTAATCAGTGGCAGTGGAAAAATGTTCCTTAATTAGGAGAAAGTTCCATATTATAGGTACATTGTAAGTGGTGCACACACTAAATCAGTAATATTCCAAGAAGCACGTATTGTGTGAGTGTTCCACAGCGCTAGACTATACCTGCAAAAGTGATGGTACCGTCCCGTTTGATGAGTGGGAGTACGGCAATAGTGGTGGGGCAAACTGAATCCACGGATGGCTGGCTCCAGTGTTCAACCTGAACTGCGGTGAGCTCACTGATGGTGATAAGAAGCCGCTCTGGAGATTGCGTGTAACTGGGGGACCCGGGAAGGTCTCAAAGTGGAAGTGAATCCACAGGTGGATAAGAGACAAGTGTGTGAGGCTGTTATTGGAGCCGTTCAGGTGCTGTGGTAGATGGGGACAATGGTCTCTGTCTTCATCCTGCTGAATGAAGTGTGAGTGCTTACAATGGATACTCACAAGGTTTATAATGAAGTTGGTAAGAAGCACCTACACGTTTTGACGTCCTCCTGACGTATTTTTCAAGGTATATTAGGATGCATATTACATTTGTATGTTTGTCACTGTATATATAATTTCCAATGTTTGCAGGTTTTTCTGATATACTAAATAAAACACAACATATTGGGTTGGAATAGCCAGAAGTGTCTATTTCATTCCCAAAACTGTTTGAAAAAGTTGATCACTCTCAGTAATGATACAAACATTTCTCTAATTGAAGCTATACCATACGCGCCAACTCTCCCTCATTGTTAGGGAGTCTCCCTGAAATAGGAGCAATCTCCCTGATTGCATCTTACCCCCCATTATTTAGTTGTTATATTAAAAAAAAAAATGAGATTCAGACATTCATCACTTAACGACCAAGTTCCGTTCCTACGACTCGGTCGTTAAGAGGGGACATGAAGCAGCAGGACCCAGGCTGAGGGCGACACATGCCCCTGTGTGCCCCACCTCCTCCGAGAGAGGCTGCATTCCCATTCGTCCTTTCCCTCATGACAGGCAATGTCTCCTGTGTGTCCCGCCACAGCCATGGCCTCCTCTCAGAGTTGTCTTTTTTTTTTTTTTGTTATCAGTGCAAGCCTCAGTTAGCTAGTCCGAGCGCCGGTCATAAGTCTGAACGGTCGCTAAACAGGTAGGTCGTTAAGTGAGGAATGTCTGTATATACTGTACATTCAAATGGGATAATTAGTATATTTCCCTGCATTGTTTATAAGGCACAATGATCCCTATGGCTACATGATTTTCTGAAAAGTATCACTGTGTTTTCATGAACAAGTAGATCGTAGTAACTGCTTTGGGGCTGGTTTACATTTGGATGTAAGTGAATGTTAGGACACGCCTCTCAGATGTAGCAGTACACGCCCACTTTACCGCCACGCTCCTAGGTGCTGCTTTCACACTCTCCCTGACATACTTTTTCATAAGTAGGCAAATATGAACTATACATTGGGGACACATGAGAGCTTATAAGTGGTAAATAGAGAAAATCTTATAGACTATCACTGTAAACTTAGGAGCAAGTTCCTCCTAGCTATTTGTCTGTTAATATCCTATCTTGTTTCTTGTATGATTACTATGTTTGTTTCCAACTGTAAAATGCTGCAGAATATGCTGGCACTATTTATTTATTACCAGTTATTCATATAGCGCACACATATTCCGCAGCGATTTACAGAGAATATTTTACCATTCACATCAGTCCCTGCCCCAGTGGAGCTTACAATCTATGTTCCCTACCACATGCTCATACACACACACTAGGGTTAATTTTGTTGTGAGCCAATTAACCTACCAGTATATATTTGGAGTGTGGGAGGAAACCGGAGTACCTGGAGGAAACCCACGCAAGCACAGGGAGAATATACAAACTCCACACAGTTAGGGCCGTAGTGGGAATCAAACCCACGATCTCAGTGCTATGAGGCAGTAACGCTAACCATTACACCATCTGTGTTGCACTATATAAATAACCATTAAGCATAGTCTAAAGCAGTGGTGGAACTAGTTAGTGATGGACCCAGGTGCAACAATATGCTTTGCCCCCACCCCCAAACACAAAAATAGAGTGTCCTTGTGCATGCTGAAGGCACATGCCCAACATAGGGGCGTGGCATTGTGGGGAAGGGGCATGGCCTCACAACACGCCCCCTTTTTTCTCACTCCGGAGGTGTGCCCAGCACTCCCGACGATGCTGAGCAGAGGCGGATTTAAACTTCATGGGGCCCTAAACAAGGCACCGATTTTGGATCCCCCTATTTCAAACAATCCATACAGTATTCAGAAAGAAACAATGAGATTTGGGTCCAGCATTATATAACTCAGCATGAGAATTACAGTATAGCCTTTTGCGTTCCAATATTTACTTTATTAGAAGGGCTCTAATTTATCAAACAAGGTTCATCTGTTTATTGCATTCTACAATTTTATCAAGGGTCCAGAGAATGACATATTATAGGAAATAATAATGAGCATATTCAATATTATGTATAACATAGTCTGGCCCAGTCTGATAAAGGAACTACGGGGATGATGATCACACAGAATTGTGACGACACCCCCCCCCCCCCGTTTACTAGAGCCAGTGAGTGCTGCTGAACCACACTGCCATCCACCACTCACCCAACTGGCTATATGTATGTATTAGGGGTGAGCGGGTTCGGATTTCTGAAATCCGAACCCCCCCGAGCCCCCCCGATCCGAGTCCGATCCTAGTCAGGCTCGACTTTTCCCGCCTGACTCGGATCTGAAATCGAGGCAAAACGTCATCATCCCGCCTTCCGAGTCTCGCGGGTTTTGGATCCTATATAAGGTACCCGCGTCGGCGCCATTTTCTCACTCGGCTGTGGACAGTGAAGAGGGAGGGTGGGAGTTAGGGCTGTGTAGTGTAGTGTAGTGTAGTGCTGCTGTTGTCCACTACTTCAAAGTCCATAGGGGCTGGCTGTGTTGTGCTGTGCTGCTGTTGTTAATAGGGGCTGTGTCCACTACTTCAAAGTCCATAGGGGCTGGCTGGACTGTGTTGTGCAGTCAGTTCTCCATAGGGGCTGTGTCCACTCCAAAGTCCTGTGCAGTGTCCCAGTCCTAAAGGAGTGCTGTAGTGTTGTCCAGGGGGTGCTCTGTCCATCAGGGGTGCTCCCCCCAAGTGCTAAAAAAATAATATATTTTCTGTGTTTGTGAATTGTGTGCGCAGTAGCCGCACGTGCATCAACAAAGTAGTGCCAAGCGTGCGCCTGTGTCATAAGTAAAGGGCCGGCTGGCTTGACCGTTAAAGGGTGCTGTAACCCCCGAAAGTACACTCCAGTCCAAACCAAAAAAAAATTATTTTCTGTGTTTGTGAATTGTGTGCGCAGTAGCCGCACGTGCATCAACAAAGTAGTGCCAAGCGTGCGCCTGTGTCATAAGTAAAGGGCCGGCTGGCTTGACCGTTAAGGGTGCTGTAACCCCCGAAAGTACACTCCAGTCCAAACCAAAAAAAAAATTATTTTCTGTGTTTGTGAATTGTGTGCGCAGTAGCCGCACGTGCATCAACAAAGTAGTGCCAAGCGTGCGCCTGTGTCATAAGTAAAGGGCCGGCTGGCTTGACCGTTAAGGGTGCTGTAACCCCCGAAAGTACACTCCAGTCCAAACCCAAAAAAAAATTATTTTCTGTGTTTGTGAATTGTGTGCGCAGTAGCCGCACGTGCATCAACAAAGTAGTGCCAAGCGTGCGCCTGTGTCATAAGTAAAGGGCCGGCTGGCTTGACCGTTAAGGGTGCTGTAACCCCCGAAAGTACACTCCAGTCCAAACCAAAAAAAAAATAATTTTCTGTGTTTGTGAATTGTGTGCGCAGTAGCCGCACGTGCATCAACAAAGTAGTGCCAAGCGTGCGCCTGTGTCATAAGTAAAGGGCCGGCTGGCTTGACCGTTAAAGGGTGCTGTAACCCCCGAAAGTACACTCCAGTCCAAACCAAAAAAAAATTATTTTCTGTGTTTGTGAATTGTGTGCGCAGTAGCCGCACGTGCATCAACAAAGTAGTGCCAAGCGTGCGCCTGTGTCATAAGTAAAGGGCCGGCTGGCTTGACCGTTAAGGGTGCTGTAACCCCCGAAAGTACACTCCAGTCCAAACCTAAAAAAAAAATATTTTCTGTGTTTGTGAATTGTGTGCGCAGTAGCCGCACGTGCATCAACAAAGTAGTGCCAAGCGTGCGCCTGTGTCATAAGTAAAGGGCCGGCTGGCTTGACCGTTAAGGGTGCTGTAACCCCCGAAAGTACACTCCAGTCCAAACCAAAAAAAAAATTATTTTCTGTGTTTGTGAATTGTGTGCGCAGTAGCCGCACGTGCATCAACAAAGTAGTGCCAAGCGTGCGCCTGTGTCATAAGTAAAGGGCCGGCTGGCTTGACCATTAAGGGTGCTGTAACCCCCGAAAGTACACTCCAGTCCAAACCAAAAAAAAAATTATTTTCTGTGTTTGTGAATTGTGTGCGCAGTAGCCGCACGTGCATCAACAAAGTAGTGCCAAGCGTGCGCCTGTGTCATAAGTAAAGGGCCGGCTGGCTTGACCGTTAAGGGTGCTGTAACCCCCGAAAGTACACTCCAGTCCAAACCTAAAAAAAAATTATTTTCTGTGTTTGTGAATTGTGTGCGCAGTAGCCGCACGTGCATCAACAAAGTAGTGCCAAGCGTGCGCCTGTGTCATAAGTAAAGGGCCGGCTGGCTTGACCGTTAAGGGTGCTGTAACCCCCGAAAGTACACTCCAGTCCAAACCAAAAAAAAATTATTTTCTGTGTTTGTGAATTGTGTGCACTGTGGCTGCACGTGCATCAACAAAGGAGCAGCGCCAAGCGTGCGCCTGTGTCCCATAAGTAAAGAGCCGGCTGGCTCATTTCTTAAAGGGTGGTGTAACCCACAAAGTGCACTACTCTCCAGCAAAAATAAAATAATATTTTCTGTGTTTGTGTGCGCTTTAGCCGCACGTATATATATCAATATAACATAAATGGAGGACCAAACTTTCTCCGATAAAAATAAAATAGGGAAAGATCAAGAACCTCTTCCTCCTAGTGCTGTTGCTGCTGCTGGGAGTTGTTCATCATCCCAGAGAGGAAGTAGGAACATCACTACTTTTACTAAACAATTGACCCTCCAACAGTCCCTAGCGATGAGGATGAAGTACGACAGCAGTCATCCTGAAGCAAAACGTATAACTGAGGCCTTGACTGCTATGTTGGTGTTAGACGTGCGTCCGGTATCCGACATTAGTGCAGTGGGATTTAGACAATTGATGGAGGTAGTGTGTCCTCGGTTCCAAATCCCGTCTAGATTCCACCTGCATCCTCAAAGCAGCAGCGACAAGCGTGCGTCTATCTGTTAAAGGGTGGTGACACCCTCAAAGTGTGCTACACAAACAATTAAAATATTGTTCTTTTTTTTCTGTCTTTGTGAATTGTGTGGGCTGTAGCCGCACCTGCATCCTTAAAGCAGCAGCGACAAGCGTGCGTCTGTCTGTTAAAGGGTGGTGACACCCTCAAAGTGTGCTACACAAACAATTAAAATATTGTTCTTTTTTCTGTCTTTGTGAATTGTGTGGGCTGTAGCCGCACCTGCATCCTTAAAGCAGCAGCGACAAGCGTGCGTCTGTCTGTTAAAGGGTGGTGACACCCTCAAAGTGTGCTACACAAACAATTAAAATATTGTTCTTTTTTCTGTCTTTGTGAATTGTGTGGGCTGTAGCCGCACCTGCATCCTTAAAGCAGCAGCGACAAGCGTGCGTCTGTCTGTTAAAGGGTGGTGACACCCTCAAAGTGTGCTACACAAACAATTAAAATATTGTTCTTTTTTTTTTGGTCTTTGTGAAATGTGTGGGCTGTAGCCGCACCTGCATCCTTAAAGCAGCAGCGACAAGCGTGCGTCTGTCTGTTAAAGGGTGGTGACACCCTCAAAGTGTTCTACACAAACAATTAAAATATTGTTCTTTTTTTTTCGGTCTTTGTGAAATGTGTGGGCTGTAGCCGCACCTGCATCCTTAAAGCAGCAGCGACAAGCGTGCGTCTGTCTGTTAAAGGGTGGTGTAACTCTCAAAGTGTTCCAAAAAATAAAAAACTATTTTTTTAATGTGTTTGTGACTTGTGTGCGATGTAGCCACACTTGCATCCTCAAAGCAGCAGCGACAAGCGTGCGTCTGTCTGTTAAAGGGTGGTGACACCCTCAAAGTGTGCTACAGAAACAATTAAAATATTGTTCTTTTTTTTTCTGTCTATGTGAATTGTGTGGGCTGTAGCCGCACCTGCATCCTTAAAGCAGCAGCGACAAGCGTGCGTCTGTCTGTTAAAGGGTGATGACACCTCAAAGTGTTCTACACAAACAATTAAAATATTGTTCTTTTTTTTTTCGGTCTTTGTGAAATGTGTGGGCTGTAGCCGCACCTGCATCCTTAAAGCAGCAGCGACAAGCGTGCGTCTGTCTGTTAAAGGGTGGTGACACCTCAAAGTGTGCTCCACAAACAATAAAAATATTCTTTTTTTTTTTCTGTCTTTGTGAATTGTGTGGGCTGTAGCTGCACTTGAATCCTCAAAGCAGCAGCGACAAGCGTGCGTCTGTCTGTTAAAGGATTACATCGGTGACAGCATCCAAGTAGGCATGTCAGACAGTCCGTACCTGTACTGGCAGGAAAAAGAAGCAATTTGGAGGTCCCTGTACAAACTGGCTCTATTTTACCTGAGTTGCCCCCCCTCCAGTGTGTACTCCGAAAGAGTGTTTAGTGCAGCCGGGAACCTTGTCAGCGAAAGGCGTAGGAGGTTGCTTCCACAAAATGTGGAGAAGATGATGTTCATAAAATGAATTATCAACTCTTCCAGGGAGACCAGCCTCCAGAACGTACAGAGGGACCTGTGGTTCCAGCAGGGACGAATTAATACTCTGTGAGGATGAGGATGTACACACTGAAGAGGGTGAGGAATCGGTGGATGAGGAGGATGAGGATGACATCTTGCCTCCGTAGAGCCAGTTTGTGCAGGGACACATTAATTGCCAGCTTGTTTTGTGGGGGCCCAAACGAACCAATCATTTCAGCCACAGTTGTGTGGCAGACCCTGGCGCTGAAATGATTGATTTGTTAAAGTGTGCATGTCCTGTTTATACAACATAAGGGTGGGTGGGAGGGCCCAAGGACAATTCCATCTTGCACTTCTTTTTTTTCTTTGCATTATGTACAGTTTGGGGCCTAGTTTTTCTAACTGCCATCCTGTCTGCCACTGCAGTGTCACTCCTAGATGGGTCACGTGTTTGTGCCGCCCACTCGTGTCGCTTAGCATAGTCATCCAGCTACCTCGGTGCAACCTTTTGGACATGAAAACACTATTGTGAGGTGTGAGGTGTTCAGAATAGACTGGAAATGAGTGGAAATTAAGGTTATTGAGGTTAATAATAGCATAGGAGCAGAGAAACCAACAAATTCTGTGATTTTAGCTGTTTTTATGCTTTTTTAAAAAAAAATACAGATCCAAAACACAAAACCCAGAACCCAAAACACGGAAGGGTGGTTTTGGCAAAACCAATCCAGATCCAAAACACGAAGAAAGATCCAGATCCAAAACCAAAACACAAAACACGAAAAGTGGCCGGTGCACACCCCTAGTATGTATGTATATATAAATAATATATATGTATTATATACTGCATATACATTTATTTATTTATCTTATTAATAAATTAAGCAGCACAGGAGTTGCAATGGATGGGGCAGGCTGCTGGGCTGACCACTACTTTTAATACTGCCAGTCAGACCTCACCTGGCACTGGCAGATCCTCAGTCCTGTATCATCCAGTCCTGTTTGCTGTATCCACCGCGCCACTCCTTGCCCGCCAGCCCCCACCACACAGCAGCCAGCAGCTCCTCATTGACCTCTGGGAGCCTTGGGCGGGGAGACGTCATGACGACATCATGTCTCCGTCTCTCCTGCCCTAATAGGATGCCGCCGGAGTCAGGACGTCAGAAGGAGGCTGCGTCTGTCTGCCCTGCCTCCTCTGTGCTGGGCGCCGTGGACATGCAGCAGCGGCCACCCGGCACTAGATTAAAGAAGTGAACAACAGAGAGAGTTGGTGGGCGGTCGGTGTTCCGCCCTCAGCAATGTTGCGCTCTGTGCAGAGGCACCGACCGCACCACCCTAGCTACGGCCCTGAAAATTACCTCCAGAGCCATTTCTTCTTCTGATATATACAGTATTCTGGTGTTCTTGGGTGACAGCATTCCTGGGACAATCTGCAGCCTCATCTCCCTCTGCTGGCAGTATTTGATAACACAGAAAAAAGCCAATGACCTCGGTGCTAATTTGATGCACAGTTACCAAAAACAATGTTACAATTCCTTAGTTAGTATTCAGCTGCACGTCCTAAAAATGGGGCTTGTGAACACCCATTAAACAAAATGCAAAAATATATATTTAGAAAAGGACTGCGCTAATGGTTTAAAACTTCCAAATTGTGAAATGGCAGAGAGTAAAGCAGTCAAGGCTCTTATAAAAATAAATAAGAATTATTTAATCGCATATATATTGTCAATACATATGTATCACAGTACACATCAAACTACAATTAATAAAAATTTAATACACAGTAATAATAACTACTTGATTTAATTTGTGAAATACAGATATCGGATAATTTAAAAATGATTATAATGCATAATTCTCTGAAGAAATGTCCCAACACCTTTTATGATGTTTAGAATCCCTTGCTTTCAGTCTTTGATCTAGCCAAAAAAAATTCCAAGGTAAAGATATTTATTGTATATTAATATTAGTAAATATTAATTGAAGTTTTAAACTATTAGCGCAGTCCTTTTCTAAATATATCTTTTAGTATTTGATAACAGTGCAATTTGTGTAATCTTATTGATAGTAACTTTTGTACCATATGGATAAATACAGAGCAGGCAAAGGCGGTGCAGCCGTTAAATCTAGAGATACAAGGGGCAATCCCTCAGTGAGTACTAGCCCCTTTTCTTCCCCGGGGAGAGACGATGTATTGGAGGGCATCAGTGATTCAAACAAATTCAGCTCAGCTGCCATTACCAAAGCACAAGAAATTTCTGATTTAATATCACCTCTATTGGACAAAACATTATCTGGACTTAAAGAATCCATTGAGTCAGCTATGTCTCAGATTAAGGAACACAACACCTGCATTGAAGAAGCAAAACAACACATTTCTAGCGTGGAGGATGACCTTTAAGCAGCTCAAACTGTCTTTAAGGCCCAAGAATCTGCTCTGAATGCTATTCAGGAGAAATTGGAAGACCTGGAGAACCGTAATCGTAGGAATAACCTCAGAATGATTGGATTACCTGAATCAGTTAAACACACGGAGCTTATGGACCTACTCATGGTCTGGCTAACTAAAGAACTTGACTGCTCTCCTGACGTGGGTCATGTAGAGCGGGTTCACAGAATTGGGATGGAATGCCCTGGAGACCACTACAGGCCGCGACCAGTTATTATGAAGCTTCTCAATTACATGGACAAAGTCCGGATACTCAATGCTTATCGAAGGTCCAAAGATTTTTCTTACCAAGGCAACGAGTTGCTACTTTTCAGGATTTCTCCTATCAAATCACCATGAAGAAACGTGAACTCTCTCCACTCTGCAAGCTTCTATTCAATGCTATTATATGTTTTGCATTTCTCTATCCTGCCAAACGTACACTACGCAGGGAGACAGCATTTCTTTGAGTCTTCACAAGCTGCAAAAATGTTTGTAGACTCCCTTCCTAAAGGAATCCCATCTACTACAGATGCTAGGGAACTAATTAATGAGAATTCTATGTTACTGTTACAGTTATATGTATATGATTCTCTTATATGTTTGTTTTTTCTATTGCAAAAGAAATGGTAATGTTACAGTGCTGCTTTTTGTGTATTCTCGCTTTTTCCTTCCCTCTCTTTTTTCCCCCCTTCGTATCTTGATTTTATATTTGGATGCTATAAGGTTCACTGAGTCGTATTTTTTTGGTTCGTAAAATATTTACATTTTATAGGACTGCATATTTGAAATATGGTTCATTCCGTCCTTTTTTTTGTTATGTGTTTCACACACATCTCTTACTGTTACTATGTCCCTCTATACTCCTTGTGCTCGCTGGGAGTATCAATGTTATTATACTGGTTTCCTGTACTTATTTTACTCCCTAAACAGGGAATAAGTTGATATGGTGACCAGTCACTAGATTGTCAGAGAGTCCAATGGACCATAAAGATACTTTCTTGGAATGTAGAGGGCTTAAATTCAACAATCAAACGTGGAAAAGTATTGCAACATTTAAAAAGGTTAAAACCTGATATAGATGTGCTTCAGGAATCATAATGGAAATTAGGGGACCCAAACGAGACACCTGGATTGGCAACTATAAAACAGCCTCTTATTTGTCAAAAAAAGGGGTGTCATTCTTATTTTCCATAAATCACTCTGCTATAAAATAATAGATTCAAATATTGATGAAGCCGGGCGTTCTTTATTTCTCAAGGTAGAACAAGATGGGGAAATATGTACCATTGCCACAATATATTCTCCCGCGGGATACAGCAATGCTTTCTTTACGGATATTTATTCTCGCCTACAGGACTGGGCGGAAGGGGCACTAATATTAGGTGGGGACTTTAATGCCACACTATCGCCCTCTTTGAATAGATCAGGCCCAGCCCCCAAAAGTAAATTTGGCACACCGGCGCCACTGACAATGCTGAAAAATTCATGACACCTACTTGACCCTTGGAGATATCAACATCTGGTGGAAAAAGAATATACATTCTACCCACATCCGCACCACACCTCAACCAGAATAGACTTTTGGTTGACATCTACCTGTTTACTACCTAGAATTCAAGAGTCTAAAATAGAATATATTGCAAAATCAGAACATGCCCCTATGTGGTTTATTTTGTCCGTTTCCATCCCTAAAGTTACATCTTTTAACTGGAGGTTCCCTTCATATTTATACACTTTGCCAGATTAAATTATTTTTGGACCAGCAATATTTAAATTACAGAAATGACAATGCAGTACATACAGTTAATATTAATTTATTTTGAACAACCTCTAAACCTGTATTACAAGGTCAGATAATAGCTTAAGTTTGACGCTAACTAAGGCTTATGAAAGGCTTATCATGTTAAACAACATCTTGATTTGGAAAAGTAACCACTGGTTTGGCAAAGTGCAACGGTGAGTTTCGTAATGTGTCATTAAACGATATTTTAACATCATTTACATGAATAAATAAACAACTTCTATCGACATCATATGCAGAGATGCATTATAAATTATTGCATTGCTCCTATATAACAGTTAAAGTACGTTTGCTGACAGGTGCCTCTACGGATTCTAATTGCTTTAAATGTAAGCAACCAGAAGCGGACTTAATGCACTGCACGTGGCTTGTGCAAAAGTTCAGAATTTCTGGCGGTTAGTACAGACATATAAATGATGTCCTTATGATACATTTTACTATCATTCCCGAATGAGCCCTGTGGGATATTCATTCCGCGGCGCCAAACTCTGAGAAGCCCAGAGGTAAAAAGTTGTTATTAACAAAACTTGCTGCGGCTGCTGAAAAAAACAATCTTGTCACAATGGATCCTCTAATACTTTAGCTTTGACATTATTGATGCCTAGGGTGAAACAATTATTCCAAATGGACTGGCTAGAGGCATCTATTAAAAAAAATAAAAGAGTGGAAAAAATTCTTTCATTCATGGATTCCCTATATATGTAACCTTTATACCGCTATAAAAATGATATTCATACAGCTGTCTGTTTAACTTGATGGTACAACTTAGAGGTTGTAAAACTGGGAAGACCCCCATTTTGAATTATATAGGATATAGCAACACATTCCAATGTTATACTGTTAAGTATCATGTGCCTCCACCTTAAGGTTTTGTAAATTTGTGTGTGAGTCTCTTTTCCCAGATTATTATCTGTTCTTACTCAATGAAACGGAATGATAATTCTATTTTATGTTTATTAGATATTCTATGTTTTAAGACTTCTGTTCTTTTTATGAACGTATGTATTATATTCGCAGTTCTATAAAAATAACATTTTGGAAAAAAGTGGACAAGCAGGCTCTGTAGCACAATGCTTCAATGATTGGAGGACTTGGTGCACTTTGTAGTGGAGGATACGGCAATGGTGGAGGCGGGGCCACAGCCCTTGATGGACAGACACAATAAAGAACTTTTTTTTTAATAACAATGCAAGTGTGTCATGTGGACACTATGCATACTACATTGTTACATACAACTTCTCTGCCAACTCATCATCTTCAATTAAAAATCTAGGCTTCGATTTTGATGTCTTCTTTTGGGGTGCTGTGAATAAACAGCAAACATGCATTATATAAAATACAAACGTAATGCTAAAACCATGTTTCAAGTCTCTTAATGCGAAAAATGGTTCTGGTAACAATACACCATCTGCATGGCCGCACAACAGCATGTTACATAGGTGCTGCTGCTGCTATGGGCCCATTGTCATTGACATTTCTTGCAGCTTTTGTGCAATGTAACACTATTAGATGTAACCTAGGGCCCATTATTGAATAGTGATAATGGAAACATCAATGCACCTTTCAGCTTGTGTGTGCTAAGAATGACTGTAACACATGTATGCAAACAATTACCATAACAAAGTAAGCATAGATAAACTTGTAGTCAGACTGTGGCATCCGAGTCATGGACACTGAGGGCCTGCACTACCTCAGTGAGAATAATGTGATGCAGCGGTTCCTCATACTCCAACTCAAGAAGAGGCCACCAACAATCTGCGTTGCAGCCTTCTGCTCCTCTGCCATCTGAAGCGTTTCTTGCAGGACTCCACAGACCACTTAATGTGGCCTACAGCATTGACACCCTGCACCATTGTCTGCGCCCTGTGGTTCTTGCAGCCAGTCTCCCATATAGCACATCACAGTGTTTAACAACTGCATTTATAATGGCCAAATTTTTCATGATAGTTGAACTTGATATTGCGCCCTGCTTTGGTTTTTGTGGGCTGCTATCATCCTCATATGGTGCCAAATCCCCGTGCTGCACTTCTTCCCCTATCTCTGCCTCTGGCTGCATCTCCATCTCCCCCCCCCGCTGTGCTTCCACTCCTATCTCTGCCTCTGGCTGCGTCTCCCAATCCCCCCACTGCACATTCTCCCATATCTCTGCCTCTAGCTGCTCCTCGAAACCCCCCCACTGCACTTCTTCCCATATCTCTGCCTCTAGCTGCGTCTCCAAATCCCCCCGCTGTGCTTCCTTCCCTATCTCTGCCTCTGCCTGTGTCTCCAAACCCTCCCCCCGCTGCACTTCCTCCCCTTATCTCTGCCTCTGGCTGCGTCTCCAAATCCCCCCCGCTGTGCTTCCTCCCCTACCTCTGCCTCTGGCTGCGTTTCCAAATCACCCCGCTGCGCTTCCTTCCCTATCTCTGCTTCTGGCTCTGTCTCCAAATCCCTCTGCTGCACTTCCTCCCCTATCTCTGCCTCTGGCTGCATCTCCAAATCTTCCCGATGTGCTTCCTCCCTATCTTTGCCTCTGGCTGTGTCTCCAAATCCCTCCGCTGCACTTCCTCCCCTATCTCTGTCTCTGGCTGCGTCTCCAAATCCCCCCCCCGCTGCACTTCCTCCCCTATCTCTTCCTCTGGCTGCGTCTCCAAATCACCCCGCTGCGCTTCCTCCCCTATCTCTGCTTCTGGCTCTGTCTCCAAATCCCTCTCCTGCACTTCCTCCCCTATCTCTGTTTCTGGCTGTGTCTCCAAATCCCTCCCCTGAGCTTTCTCAACTATCTCTGCCTCTGGCTGTGTCTCCAAATCCCTCCGCTGCACTTTCTCACCTATCTCTGCCTCTGGCTGCGTCTCCAAATCTCCCCGATGTGCTTCCTCCCTCTCTCTGCCTCTGGCTGTGTTTCCAAATCCCTCCACTGCGCTTTCTCATCTATCTCTGCCTCTGGCTGTGTCTCCAAATCCACCCCGCTGTGCTTCCTCCCCTACCTCTGCCTCTGGCTGCATTTCCAAATCCCCCCCACTGCACTTCATCCCCTTATCTCTGCCTCTGGCTGCATCTCCAAATCTCCTCCGCTGCACTTCCTCCCCTATCTCTGTCTCTGGCTGCGTCTCCAAATCCCCCCCTGCTGCACTTCCTCCCCTTATCTCTGCCTCTGGCTGCGTCTCCAAATCCCCCCCGCTGTGCTTCCTCCCCTACCTCTGCCTCTGGCTGCGTTTCCAAATCACCCCGCTGTGCTTCCTCCCCTATCTCTGCTTCTGGCTCTGTCTCCAAATCCCTCTGCTGCACTTCCTCCCCTATCTCTGCCTCTGGCTGCGTCTCCAAATCACCCCGCTGCGCTTCCTCCCCTATCTCTGCTTCTGGCTCTGTCTCCAAATCCCTCTGCTGCACTTCCTCCCCTATCTCTGTTTCTGGCTGTGTCTCCAAATCCCTCCGCTGCGCTTTCTCAACTATCTCTGCCTCTGGCTGTGTCTCCAAATCCCTCCGCTGCGCTTTCTCACCTATCTCTGCCTCTGGCTGCGTCTCCAAATCTCCCCGATGTGCTTCCTCCCTCTCTCTGCCTCTGGCTGTGTTTCCAAATCCCTCCACTGCGCTTTCTCATCTATCTCTGCCTCTGGCTGTGTCTCCAAATCCCCCCCGCTGTGCTTCCTCCCCTACCTCTGCCTCTGGCTGTGTTTCCAAATCCCCCCGCTGCACTTCCTCCCCTTATCTCTGCCTCTGGCTGCTTCTCCAAATCTCCTCCGCTGTGCTTCCTCCCCTACCTCTGCCTCTGGCTGCATTTCCAAATCACCTCGCTGCGCTTCCTCTCCTATATCTGTCTCAGGCTGCGTCTCCAAATCCCTCCGCTGCACTTTCTCACCTATCTCTGCTCTGGCTGTGTCTCCAAATCCCCCCCGCTGTGCTTCCTCCCCTACCTCTTCCTCTGGCTGCATTTACAAATCCCCCCTGCTGCACTTCCTCCCCTGATCTCTGCCTCCGGCTGCATCTCCAAATCGCCCCCGCTGTGCTTCCTCCCCTACCTCTGCCAATGGAGCGTTTCCAAATAACCCCGCTGCGCTTCCTCCCCTATCTCTGTCTCTGGCTGTGTCTCCAAATCTCGCCAATGTGCTTCCTCCCCTATCTCTGCCTCTGGCTGCGTATCCAAATCCCCCCCGCTGCACTTCCTCCCCTTATCTTTGCCTCTGGCTGCATCTCAAAATCCCCCCCACTGTGCTTCCTCCCCTATCTCTGTCTCTGGCTGTGTCTCCAAATCCCTCCGCTGCGCTTTCTCACCTATCTCTGCCTCTGGCTGTGTCTCCAAATCCCCCCCGCTGTGCTTCCTCCCCTACCTCTGCCTCTGGCTGCATTTCCAAATCCCCCCGCTGCATTTCCTCCCCTTATCTCTGCCTCTGGCTGCGTCTCCAAATCCCCCCCGCTGTGCTTCCTCCCCTACCTCGGCCTCTGGCTGCATTTCCAAATCACCCCGCTGTGCTTCCTCCCCTATCTCTGTCTCTGGCGGTGTCTCCAAATCCCTCCGCTGCACTTCCTCACCTATCCCTGCATCTGGCTGCGTCTCCAAATCCCCCGCTGCACTTCTTCACCTATCTCTGCCTCTGGCTGCGTCTCCAAATCCCTCTGCTGCAATTCATCCCCTATCTCTGCCTCTGGCTGCATTTCCAAAACCCCCCATTGTGCTTCCTCCCTTATCTCTGCCTCTGGCTGTGTCTCCAAATGCCCCCGCTGCGCTTCCTCCCCTTATCTCTGCCTCTGTCAGCATCTCCAAATCCCCCCCCGCTGCGCTTCCTCCCCTTATCTCTGCCTCTGGCTGCGTCTCCAAATCCCCCGCTGCACTTCTTCCCCTATCTTTGCCTCTGGCTGAGTCTCCAAATCACCCCGCTGCGCTTCCTCCCCTATCTCTGCTTCTGGCTCTGTCTCCAAATCCCTCTGCTGCAATTCATCCCCTATTTCTGCCTCTGGCTGTGTCTCCAAATCCCCCCTGCTGTGCTTCTTCCCCTACCTCTGCCTCTGACTGCGTTTCCAAATCACCCCACTGTGATTCCTCCCCTACCTCTGTCTCTGGCTGCATCTCCAAATCTCCCCGATGTGCTTCCTCCCTCTCTCTGCCTCTGGCTGTGTCTCCAAATCCCTCCGCTGCACTTCCTCCCATTATCTCTGCCTCTGGCTGCGTCTCCAAATCCCCCCCGCTGTGCTTCCTCCCTATCTCTGCCTCTGGCTGTGTCTCCAAATCCCCCATGCTGTGCTTCCTCCCCTACCTCTGCCTCTGGCTGCGTCTCCAAATCTCCCCGATGTGCTTCCTCCCTACCTCTGCCTCTGGCTGTGTGTCCAAATCCCTCCGCAGCGCTTTCTCACCTATCTCTGCCTTTGACTGCGTCTCCAAATCCCCACGCTGCACTTTCTCCCATATCTTTGCCTCTAGCTGCTCCTCGAAACCCCTCCGCTGCACTTCTTCCCATATCTCTGCCTCTAGCTGCGTCTCCAAATCCCCCCGCTGAACTTCCTCCCCTATTTCTGTCTCTGGCTGCGTCTCCAAATCCCCCCCGCTGTGCTTCCTCCCCTAACACTGCCTCTGGCTGCGTTTCCAAATCACCCCGCTGCGCTTCCTCCCCTATCTCTGCCTCTGGCTGCATTTCCAAATCACCCCGCTGCGCTTCCTCCCCTATCTCTGTCTTTCGCTGTGTCTCCAAATCCCTCCGCTGCACTTCCTCACCTATCCCTGCCTCTGACTGCGTCTCCAAATCCCCCGCTGCACTTCTTCACCTATCTCTGCATCTGGCTGCATCTCCAAATTCCCCTGCTGCACTTCTTCCCCTATCTCTGCCTCTGGCAGCATTTCCAAAACCCCCCATTGCGCTTCCTCCCTTATCTCTGCCTCTGGCTCTGTCTCCAAATCCCCCCGCTGCGCTTCCTCCCCTTATCTCTGCCTCTGTCAGCATCTCCAAATCCCCCCCCGCTGCGCTTCCTCCCCTTATCTCTGCCTCTGGCTGCGTCTCCAAATCCCCCACTGCACTTCTTCCCCTATCTCTGCCTCTGGCTGAGTCTCCAAATCACCCCGCTGCTCTTTCTCCCCTATCTCTGCTTCTGGCTCTGTCTCCAAATCCCTCTGCTGCACTTCATCCCCTATCTCTGCCTCTGGCTGTGTCTCCAAATCCCCCCTGCTGTGCTTCCTCCCCTACCTCTGCCTCTGACTGCGTTTCCAAATCACCCCGCTGTGATTCCTCCCCTACCTCTGTCTCTGGCTGCATCTCCAAATCTCCCCGATGTGC
Source organism: Taudactylus pleione (assembly GCA_031769625.1). Taxonomy (NCBI): domain Eukaryota; kingdom Metazoa; phylum Chordata; class Amphibia; order Anura; family Myobatrachidae; genus Taudactylus; species Taudactylus pleione. Next base: position 2,069,838 of record JAUIMM010000249.1, read on the forward strand.
TTCCTCCTTCTCTCTGCCTCTGGCTGTGTCTCCAAATCCCTCCGCTGCACTTCCTCCCTATCTCTGTCTCTGGCTGTGTCTCCAAATCCCCCATGCTGTGCTTCCTCCCCTACCTCTGCCTCTGGCTGCGTCTCCAAATCTCCCTGATGTGCTTCCCCCCTACCTCTGCCTCTGGCTGTGTGTCCAAATCCCTCCGCTGTGCTGTCTCACCTATCTCTGCCTTTGGCTGCATCTCCAAATCCCCACGCTGCACTTTCTCCCATATCTCTGCCTCTAGCTGCTCCTCGAAACCCCTCCGCTGCACTTCTTCCCATATCTCTGCCTCTAGCTGCGTCTCCAAATAACCCCGCTGCACTTCCTCCCCTATCTCTGTCTCTGGCTGCGTCTCCAAATCCCCCCCGCTGTGCTTCCTCCCCTACCTCTGCCTCTGGCTGCGTTTCCAAATCACCCCGCTGCGCTTCCTCCCCTATCTCTGCCTCTGGCTGCATTTCCAAATCACCCTGCTGCGCTTCCTCCCCTATCTCTGTCTCTGGCTGTGTCTCCAAATCCCTCCGCTGCACTTCCTCACCTATCCCTGCCTCTGGCGGCGTCTCCAAATCCCCCGCTGCACTTCTTCACCTATCTCTGCCTCTGGCTGTGTCTCCAAATCCCCCCGCTGCACTTCTTCCCCTATTTCTGCCTCTGGCTGCGTATCCAAATCCCCCCCGCTGCACTTCCTCCCCTTATGTCTGCCTCTGGCTGCATCTCCAAATCCCCCTGCTGCACTTCTTCCCCTATCTCTGCCTCTAGATGCATTTCCAAAACCCCCCATTGCGCTTCCTCCCTTATCTCTGCGTCTGGCTGTGTCTCAAAATCCCCCCGCTGCGCTTCCTCCCCTTATCTCTGCCTCTGTCAGCATCTCCAAATCCCCCCCCCACTGCGCTTCCTCCCTTTATCTCTGCCTCTGGCTGCATATCCAAATCCCCCGCTGCACTTCTTCCCCTATCTCTGCATCTGGCTGAGTCTCCACATCACCCCGCTGCGCTTCCTCCCCTATCTCTACTTCTGGCTCTGTCTCCAAATCCCTCTGCTGCACTTCATCCCCTATCTCTGCCTCTGGCTGTGTCTCCAAATCCCCCCTGCTGTGCTTCTTCCCCTACCTCTGCCTCTGACTGCGTTTCCAAATCACCCCGCTGTGATTCCTCCCCTACCTCTGTCTCTGGCTGCATCTCCAAATCTCCCCGATGTGCTTCCTCCCTCTCTCTGCCTCTGGCTGTGCCTCCAAATCCCTCCGCTGCACTTCCTCCCCTTATCACTACCTCTGGCTGCGTCTCCAAATCCCCCCCGCTGTGCTTCCTCCCCTACCTCTGCCTCTGGCTGCATTTCCAAATCACCCCGCTGTGCTTCCTTCCCTATCTCTGCTTCTGGCTCTGTCTCCAAATCCCTCTGCTGCACTTCCTCCCCTATCTCTGCCTCTGGCTGCATCTCCAAATCTCCCCGATGTGCTTCCTCCCTATCTTTGCCTCTGGCTGTGTCTCCAAATCCCCCCGCTGCACTTCCTCCCCTATCTCTATCTCTGGCTGCATCTCCAAATCCCCCCCGCTGCACTTCCTCCCCTTATCTCTGCCTCTGGCTGCGTCTCCAAATCCCCCCCGCTGTGCTTCCTCCCCTACCTCTGCCTCCTGCTGCGTTCCCAAATCACCCCGCTGTGCTTCCTCCCCTATCTCTACTTCTGGCTCTGTCTCCAAATCCCTCTGCTGCACTTCCTCCCCTATCTCTGCCTCTGGCTGCGTCTCCAAATCACCCCGCTGCGCTTCCTCCCCTATCTCTGCTTCTGGCTCTGTCTCCAAATCCCTCTGCTGCACTTCCTCCCCTATCTCTGTTTCTGGCTGTGTCTCCAAATCCCTCCCCTGCGCTTTCTCAACTATCTCTGCCTCTGGCTGTGTCTCCAAATCCCTCCGCTGCGCTTTCTCACCTATCTCTGCCTCTGGCTGCGTCTCCAAATCTCCCCGATGTGCTTCCTCCCTCTCTCTGCCTCTGGCTGTGTTTCCAAATCCCTCCACTGTGCTTTCGCATCTATCTCTGCCTCTGGCTCTGTCTCCAAATCCCCTCCGCTGTGCTTCCTCCCCTACCTCTGCCTCTGGCTGCATTTCCAAATCCCCCCTGCTGCACTTCATCCCCTTATCTCTGCCTCTGGCTGCGTCTCCAAATCTCCCCGCTGTGCTTCCTCCCCTATCTCTGTCTCTGGCTGTGTCTCCAAATCCCCCCGCTGCACTTCCTCCCCTATCTCTGTCTCTGGCTGCGTCTCCAAATCCCCCCCTGCTGCACTTCCTCCCCTTATCTCTGCCTCTGGCTGCGTCTCCAAATCCCCCCCGCTGTGCTTCCTCCCCTACCTCTGCCTCTGGCTGCGTTTCCAATTCACCCCGCTGTGCTTCCTCCCCTATCTCTGCTACTGGCTCTGTCTCCAAATCCCTCTGCTGCACTTCCTCCACTATCTCTGCCTCTGGCTGCGTCTCCAAATCACCCCGCTGCGCTTCCTCCCCTATCTCTGCTTCTGGCTCTGTCTCCAAATCCCTCTGCTGCACTTCCTCCCCTATCTCTGTTTCTGGCTGTGTCTCCAAATCCCTCCGCTGCACTTTCTCAACTATCTCTGCCTCTGGCTGTGTCTCCAAATCCCTCTGCTGCGCTTTCTCACCTATCTCTGCCTCTGGCTGCGTCTCCAAATCTCCCCGATGTGCTTCCTCCCTCTCTCTGCCTCTGGCTGTGTTTCCAAATCCCTCCACTGCGCTTTCTCATCTATCTCTGCATCTGGCTGTGTCTCCAAATCCCCCCGCTGTGCTTCTTCCCCTACCTCTGCCTCTGGCTGCATTTCCAAATCCCCCCCGCTGCACTTCCTCCCCTTATCTCTGCCTCTGGCTGCGTCTCCAAATCTCCTCCGCTGTGCTTCCTCCCCTACCTCTGCCTCTGGCTGCATTTCCAAATCACCTCGCTGCGCTTCCTCCCCTATATCTGTCTCTGGCTGCGTCTCCAAATCCCTCCGCTGCACTTTCTCACCTATCTCTGCTCTGGCTGTGTCTGCAAATCCCCCTACCTGCTGTGCTTCCTCCCCTACCTCTGCCTCTGGCTGCATTACAAATCCCCCCTGTTGCACTTCCTCCCCTGATCTCTGCCTTAGGCTGCATCTCCAAATCCCCCCCGCTGTGCTTCATCCCCTACCTCTGCCAATGGAGCGTTTCCAAATCACCCCGCTGCGCTTCCTCCCCTATCTCTGCCTCTGGCTGCATTTCCAAATCACCCTGCTGCGCTTCCTCCCCTATCTCTGTCTCTGGCTCTGTCTCCAAATCCCTCTGCTGCACTTCCTCCCCTATCTCTGCCTCTGGCTGCGTCTCCAAATCACCCCGCTGCACTTCCTCCCCTATCTCTGCTTCTGGCTCTGTCTCCAAATCCCTCTGCTGCACTTCCTCCCCTATCTCTGTTTCTGGCTGTGTCTCCAAATCCCTCCCCTGCGCTTTCTCAACTATCTCTGCCTCTGGCTGTGTCTCCAAATCCCTCCGCTGCGCTTTCTCACCTATCTCTGCCTCTGGCTGCGTCTCCAAATCTCCCCGATGTGCTTCCTCCCTCTCTCTGCCTCTGGCTGTGTTTCCAAATCCCTCCACTGCGCTTTCTCATCTATCTCTGCCTCTGGCTCTGTCTCCAAATCCCCCCGCTGTGCTTCCTCCCCTACCTCTGCCTCTGTCTGCATTTCCAAATCCCCCCCGCTGCACTTCATCCCCTTATCTCTGCCTCTGGCTGCGTCTCCAAATCTCCCCGCTGTGCTTCCTCCCCTATCTCTGTCTCTGGCTGTGTCTCCAAATCCCCCCGCTGCACTTCCTCCCCTATCTCTGTCTCTGGCTGCGTCTCCAAATCCCCCCCTGCTGCACTTCCTCCCCTTATCTCTGCCTCTGGCTGCGTCTCCAAATCCCCCCCGCTGTGCTTCCTCCCCTACCTCTGCCTCTGGCTGCGTTTCCAATTCACCCCGCTGTGCTTCCTCCCCTATCTCTGCTACTGGCTCTGTCTCCAAATCCCTCTGCTGCACTTCCTCCACTATCTCTGCCTCTGGCTGCGTCTCCAAATCACCCCGCTGCGCTTCCTCCCCTATCTCTGCTTCTGGCTCTGTCTCCAAATCCCTCTGCTGCACTTCCTCCCCTATCTCTGTTTCTGGCTGTGTCTCCAAATCCCTCCGCTGCACTTTCTCAACTATCTCTGCCTCTGGCTGTGTCTCCAAATCCCTCTGCTGCGCTTTCTCACCTATCTCTGCCTCTGGCTGCATCTCCAAATCTCCCCGATGTGCTTCCTCCCTCTCTCTGCCTCTGGCTGTGTTTCCAAATCCCTCCACTGCGCTTTCTCATCTATCTCTGCCTCTGGCTGTGTCTCCAAATCCCCCCGCTGTGCTTCTTCCCCTACCTCTGCCTCTGGCTGCGTTTCCAAATCCCCCCCGCTGCACTTCCTCCCCTTATCTCTGCCTCTGGCTGCGTCTCCAAATCTCCTCCGCTGTGCTTCCTCCCCTACCTCTGCCTCTGGCTGCATTTCCAAATCACCTCGCTGCGCTTCCTCCCCTATATCTGTCTCTGGCTGCGTCTCCAAATCCCTCCGCTGCACTTTCTCACCTATCTCTGCTCTGGCTGTGTCTGCAAATCCCCCTACCTGCTGTGCTTCCTCCCCTACCTCTGCCTCTGGCTGCATTACAAATCCCCCCTGTTGCACTTCCTCCCCTGATCTCTGCCTTCGGCTGCATCTCCAAATCCCCCCCGCTGCGCTTCATCCCCTACCTCTGCCAATGGAGCGTTTCCAAATCACCCCGCTGCGCTTCCTCCCCTATCTCTGCCTCTGGCTGCATTTCCAAATCACCCTGCTGCGCTTCCTCCCCTATCTCTGTCTCTGGCTCTGTCTCCAAATCCCTCTGCTGCACTTCCTCCCCTATCTCTGCCTCTGGCTGCGTCTCCAAATCACCCCGCTGCACTTCCTCCCCTATCTCTGCTTCTGGCTCTGTCTCCAAATCCCTCTGCTGCACTTCCTCCCCTATCTCTGTTTCTGGCTGTGTCTCCAAATCCCTCCCCTGCGCTTTCTCAACTATCTCTGCCTCTGGCTGTGTCTCCAAATCCCCCCTGCTGTGCTTCTTCCCCTACCTCTGCCTCTGACTGCGTTTCCAAATCACCCCGCTGTGATTCCTCCCCTACCTCTGTCTCTGGCTGCATCTCCAAATCTCCCCGATGTGCTTCCTCCCTCTCTCTGCCTCTGGCTGTGCCTCCAAATCCCTCCGCTGCACTTCCTCCCCTTATCTCTACCTCTGGCTGCGTCTCCAAATCCCCCCCGCTGTGCTTCCTCCCCTACCTCTGCCTCTGGCTGCATTTCCAAATCACCCCGCTGTGCTTCCTTCCCTATCTCTGCTTCTGGCTCTGTCTCCAAATCCCTCTGCTGCACTTCCTCCCCTATCTCTGCCTCTGGCTGCATCTCCAAATCTCCCCGATGTGCTTCCTCCCTATCTTTGCCTCTGGCTGTGTCTCCAAATCCCCCCGCTGCACTTCCTCCCCTATCTCTATCTCTGGCTGCGTCTCCAAATCCCCCCCGCTGCACTTCCTCCCCTTATCTCTGCCTCTGGCTGCGTCTCCAAATCCCCCCCGCTGTGCTTCCTCCCCTACCTCTGCCTCCTGCTGCGTTCCCAAATCACCCCGCTGTGCTTCCTCCCCTATCTCTACTTCTGGCTCTGTCTCCAAATCCCTCTGCTGCACTTCCTCCCCTATCTCTGCCTCTGGCTGCGTCTCCAAATCACCCCGCTGCGCTTCCTCCCCTATCTCTGCTTCTGGCTCTGTCTCCAAATCCCTCTGCTGCACTTCCTCCCCTATCTCTGTTTCTGGCTGTGTCTCCAAATCCCTCCCCTGCGCTTTCTCAACTATCTCTGCCTCTGGCTGTGTCTCCAAATCCCTCCGCTGCGCTTTCTCACCTATCTCTGCCTCTGGCTGCGTCTCCAAATCTCCCCGATGTGCTTCCTCCCTCTCTCTGCCTCTGGCTGTGTTTCCAAATCCCTCCACTGTGCTTTCGCATCTATCTCTGCCTCTGGCTCTGTCTCCAAATCCCCTCCGCTGTGCTTCCTCCCCTACCTCTGCCTCTGGCTGCATTTCCAAATCCCCCCTGCTGCACTTCATCCCCTTATCTCTGCCTCTGGCTGCGTCTCCAAATCTCCCCGCTGTGCTTCCTCCCCTATCTCTGTCTCTGGCTGTGTCTCCAAATCCCCCCGCTGCACTTCCTCCCCTATCTCTGTCTCTGGCTGCGTCTCCAAATCCCCCCCTGCTGCACTTCCTCCCCTTATCTCTGCCTCTGGCTGCGTCTCCAAATCCCCCCCGCTGTGCTTCCTCCCCTACCTCTGCCTCTGGCTGCATTTCCAATTCACCCCACTGTGCTTCCTCCCCTATCTCTGCTACTGGCTCTGTCTCCAAATCCCTCTGCTGCACTTCCTCCACTATCTCTGCCTCTGGCTGCGTCTCCAAATCACCCCGCTGCGCTTCCTCCCCTATCTCTGCTTCTGGCTCTGTCTCCAAATCCCTCTGCTGCACTTCCTCCCCTATCTCTGTTTCTGGCTGTGTCTCCAAATCCCTCCGCTGCACTTTCTCAACTATCTCTGCCTCTGGCTGTGTCTCCAAATCCCTCTGCTGCGCTTTCTCACCTATCTCTGCCTCTGGCTGCGTCTCCAAATCTCCCCGATGTGCTTCCTCCCTCTCTCTGCCTCTGGCTGTGTTTCCAAATCCCTCCACTGCGCTTTCTCATCTATCTCTGCATCTGGCTGTGTCTCCAAATCCCCCCGCTGTGCTTCTTCCCCTACCTCTGCCTCTGGCTGCATTTCCAAATCCCCCCTGCTGCACTTCCTCCCCTTATCTCTGCCTCTGGCTGCGTCTCCAAATCTCCTCCGCTGTGCTTCCTCCCCTACCTCTGCCTCTGGCTGCATTTCCAAATCACCTCGCTGCGCTTCCTCCCCTATATCTGTCTCTGGCTGCGTCTCCAAATCCCTCCGCTGCACTTTCTCACCTATCTCTGCTCTGGCTGTGTCTGCAAATCCCCCTACCTGCTGTGCTTCCTCCCCTACCTCTGCCTCTGGCTGCATTACAAATCCCCCCTGTTGCACTTCCTCCCCTGATCTCTGCCTTCGGCTGCATCTCCAAATCCCCCCCGCTGTGCTTCATCCCCTACCTCTGCCAATGGAGCGTTTCCAAATCACCCCGCTGCGCTTCCTCCCCTATCTCTGCCTCTGGCTGCATTTCCAAATCACCCTGCTGCGCTTCCTCCCCTATCTCTGTCTCTGGCTCTGTCTCCAAATCCCTCTGCTGCACTTCCTCCCCTATCTCTGCCTCTGGCTGCGTCTCCAAATCACCCCGCTGCACTTCCTCCCCTATCTCTGCTTCTGGCTCTGTCTCCAAATCCCTCTGCTGCACTTCCTCCCCTATCTCTGTTTCTGGCTGTGTCTCCAAATCCCTCCCCTGCGCTTTCTCAACTATCTCTGCCTCTGGCTGTGTCTCCAAATCCCTCCGCTGCGCTTTCTCACCTATCTCTGCCTCTGGCTGCGTCTCCAAATCTCCCCGATGTGCTTCCTCCCTCTCTCTGCCTCTGGCTGTGTTTCCAAATCCCTCCACTGCGCTTTCTCATCTATCTCTGCCTCTGGCTCTGTCTCCAAATCCCCCCGCTGTGCTTCCTCCCCTACCTCTGCCTCTGTCTGCATTTCCAAATCCCCCCCGCTGCACTTCATCCCCTTATCTCTGCCTCTGGCTGCGTCTCCAAATCTCCCCGCTGTGCTTCCTCCCCTATCTCTGTCTCTGGCTGTGTCTCCAAATCCCCCCGCTGCACTTCCTCCCCTATCTCTGTCTCTGGCTGCGTCTCCAAATCCCCCCCTGCTGCACTTCCTCCCCTTATCTCTGCCTCTGGCTGCGTCTCCAAATCCCCCCCGCTGTGCTTCCTCCCCTACCTCTGCCTCTGGCTGCGTTTCCAATTCACCCCGCTGTGCTTCCTCCCCTATCTCTGCTACTGGCTCTGTCTCCAAATCCCTCTGCTGCACTTCCTCCACTATCTCTGCCTCTGGCTGTGTCTCCAAATCACCCCGCTGCGCTTCCTCCCCTATCTCTGCTTCTGGCTCTGTCTCCAAATCCCTCTGCTGCACTTCCTCCCCTATCTCTGTTTCTGGCTGTGTCTCCAAATCCCTCCGCTGCACTTTCTCAACTATCTCTGCCTCTGGCTGTGTCTCCAAATCCCTCTGCTGCGCTTTCTCACCTATCTCTGCCTCTGGCTGCATCTCCAAATCTCCCCGATGTGCTTCCTCCCTCTCTCTGCCTCTGGCTGTGTTTCCAAATCCCTCCACTGCGCTTTCTCATCTATCTCTGCCTCTGGCTGTGTCTCCAAATCCCCCCGCTGTGCTTCTTCCCCTACCTCTGCCTCTGGCTGCGTTTCCAAATCCCCCCCGCTGCACTTCCTCCCCTTATCTCTGCCTCTGGCTGCGTCTCCAAATCTCCTCCGCTGTGCTTCCTCCCCTACCTCTGCCTCTGGCTGCATTTCCAAATCACCTCGCTGCGCTTCCTCCCCTATATCTGTCTCTGGCTGCGTCTCCAAATCCCTCCGCTGCACTTTCTCACCTATCTCTGCTCTGGCTGTGTCTGCAAATCCCCCTACCTGCTGTGCTTCCTCCCCTACCTCTGCCTCTGGCTGCATTACAAATCCCCCCTGTTGCACTTCCTCCCCTGATCTCTGCCTTCGGCTGCATCTCCAAATCCCCCCCGCTGTGCTTCATCCCCTACCTCTGCCAATGGAGCGTTTCCAAATCACCCCGCTGCGCTTCCTCCCCTATCTCTGCCTCTGGCTGCATTTCCAAATCACCCTGCTGCGCTTCCTCCCCTATCTCTGTCTCTGGCTCTGTCTCCAAATCCCTCTGCTGCACTTCCTCCCCTATCTCTGCCTCTGGCTGCGTCTCCAAATCACCCCGCTGCACTTCCTCCCCTATCTCTGCTTCTGGCTCTGTCTCCAAATCCCTCTGCTGCACTTCCTCCCCTATCTCTGTTTCTGGCTGTGTCTCCAAATCCCTCCCCTGCGCTTTCTCAACTATCTCTGCCTCTGGCTGTGTCTCCAAATCCCTCCGCTGCGCTTTCTCACCTATCTCTGCCTCTGGCTGCGTCTCCAAATCTCCCCGATGTGCTTCCTCCCTCTCTCTGCCTCTGGCTGTGTTTCCAAATCCCTCCACTGCGCTTTCTCATCTATCTCTGCCTCTGGCTCTGTCTCCAAATCCCCCCCGCTGTGCTTCCTCCCCTACCTCTGCCTCTGGCTGCATTTCCAAATCCCCCCCGCTGCACTTCATCCCCTTATCTCTGCCTCTGGCTGCATCTCCAAATCTCCTCCGCTGTGCTTCCTCCCCTATCTCTGTCTCTGGCTGTGTCTCCAAATCCCCCCGCTGCACTTCCTCCCCTATCTCTGTCTCTGTCTGCGTCTGCAAATCCCCCCCTGCTGCACTTCCTCCCCTTATCTCTGCCTCTGGCTGCGTCTCCAAATCCCCCCCGCTGTGCTTCCTCCCCTACCTCTGCCTCTGGCTGCGTTTCCAATTCACCCCGCTGTGCTTCCTCCCCTATCTCTGCTTCTGGCTCTGTCTCCAAATCCCTCTGCTGCACTTCCTCCACTATCTCTGCCTCTGGCTGTGTCTCCAAATCCCCCGCTGCACTTCTTCACCTATCTCTGCATCTGGCTGCATCTCCAAATCCCCCTGCTGCACTTCTTCCCCTATCTCTGCCTCTGGCAGCATTTCCAAAACCCCCCATTGCGCTTCCTCCCTTATCTCTGCCTCTGGCTGTGTCTCCAAATCCCCCCGCTGCGCTTCCTCCCCTTATCTCTGCCTCTGTCAGCATCTCCAAATCCCCCCCCGCTGCGCTTCCTCCCCTTATCTCTGCCTCTGGCTGCGTCTCCAAATCCCCCACTGCACTTCTTCCCCTATCTCTGCCTCTGGCTGAGTCTCCAAATCACCCCGCTGCGCTTTCTCCCCTATCTCTGCTTCTGGCTCTGTCTCCAAATCCCTCTGCTGCACTTCATCCCCTATCTCTGCCTCTGGCTGTGTCTCCAAATCCCCCCTGCTGTGCTTCCTCCCCTACCTCTGCCTCTGACTGCGTTTCCAAATCACCCCGCTGTGATTCCTCCCCTACCTCTGTCTCTGGCTGCTTCTCCAAATCTCCCCGATGTGCTTCCTCCTTCTCTCTGCCTCTGGCTGTGTCTCCAAATCCCTCCGCTGCACTTCCTCCCTATCTCTGTCTCTGGCTGTGTCTCCAAATCCCCCATGCTGTGCTTCCTCCCCTACCTCTGCCTCTGGCTGCGTCTCCAAATCTCCCCGATGTGCTTCCCCCCTTCCTCTGCCTCTGGCTGTGTGTCCAAATCCCTCCGCTGCGCTGTCTCACCTATCTCTGCCTTTGGCTGCATCTCCAAATCCCCACGCTGCACTTTCTCCCATATCTCTGCCTCTAGCTGCTCCTCGAAACCCCTCCGCTGCACTTCTTCCCATATCTCTGCCTCTAGCTGCGTCTCCAAGTAACCCCGCTGCACTTCCTCCCCTATCTCTGTCTCTGGCTGCGTCTCCAAATCCCCCCCGCTGTGCTTCCTCCCCTACCTCTGCCTCTGGCTGCGTTTCCAAATCACCCCGCTGCGCTTCCTCCCCTATCTCTGCCTCTGGCTGCATTTCCAAATCACCCTGCTGCGCTTCCTCCCCTATCTCTGTCTCTGGCTGTGTCTCCAAATCCCTCCGCTGCACTTCCTCACCTATCCCTGCCTCTGGCGGCGTCTCCAAATCCCCCGCTGCACTTCTTCACCTATCTCTGCCTCTGGCTGTGTCTCCAAATCCCCCCGCTGCACTTCTACCCCTATTTCTGCCTCTGGCTGCGTATCCAAATCCCCCCCGCTGCACTTCCTCCCCTTATGTCTGCCTCTGGCTGCATCTCCAAATCCCCCTGCTGCACTTCTTCCCCTATCTCTGCCTCTAGATGCATTTCCAAAACCCCCCATTGCGCTTCCTCCCTTATCTCTGCGTCTGGCTGTGTCTCAAAATCCCCCCGCTGCGCTTCCTCCCCTTATCTCTGCCTCTGTCAGCATCTCCAAATCCCCCCCCACTGCGCTTCCTCCCTTTATCTCTGCCTCTGGCTGCATATCCAAATCCCCCGCTGCACTTCTTCCCCTATCTCTGCCTCTGGCTGAGTCTCCACATCACCCCGCTGCGCTTCCTCCCCTATCTCTACTTCTGGCTCTGTCTCCAAATCCCTCTGCTGCACTTCATCCCCTATCTCTGCCTCTGGCTGTGTCTCCAAATCCCCCTGCTGTGCTTCTTCCCCTACCTCTGCCTCTCACTGCGTTTCCAAATCACCCCGCTGTGATTCCTCCTCTACCTCTGTCTCTGGCTGCATCTCCAAATCTCCCCGATGTGCTTCCTCCCTCTCTCTGCCTCTGGCTGTGCCTCCAAATCCCTCCGCTGCACTTCCTCCCCTTATCTCTACCTCTGGCTGCGTCTCCAAATCCCCCCCGCTGTGCTTCCTCCCCTACCTATGCCTCTGGCTGCATTTCCAAATCACCCCGTTGTGCTTCCTTCCCTATCTCTGCTTCTGGCTCTGTCTCCAAATCCCTCTGCTGCACTTCCTCCCCTATCTCTGCCTCTGGCTGCATCTCCAAATCTCCCCGATGTGCTTCCTCCCTATCTTTGCCTCTGGCTGTGTCTCCAAATCCCCCCGCTGCACTTCCTCCCCTATCTCTATCTCTGGCTGCGTCTCCAAATCCCCCCCGCTGCACTTCCTCCCCTTATCTCTGCCTCTGGCTGCGTCTCCAAATCCCCCCTGCTGTGCTTCCTCCCCTACCTCTGCCTCCTGCTGCGTTCCCAAATCACCCCGCTGTGCTATCTCTACTTCTGGCTCTGTCTCCAAATCCCTCTGCTGCACTTCCTCCCCTATCTCTGCCTCTGGCTGCGTCTCCAAATCACCCCGCTGCGCTTCCGCCCCTATCTCTGCTTCTGGCTCTGTCTCCAAATCCCTCTGCTGCACTTCCTCCCCTATCTCTGTTTCTGGCTGTGTCTCCAAATCCCTCCCCTGCGCTTTCTCAACTATCTCTGCCTCTGGCTGTGTCTCCAAATCCCTCCGCTGCGCTTTCTCACCTATCTCTGCCTCTGGCTGCGTCTCCAAATCTCCCCGATGTGCTTCCTCCCTCTCTCTGCCTCTGGCTGTGTTTCCAAATCCCTCCACTGTGCTTTCGCATCTATCTCTCGCTCTGGCTCTGTCTCCAAATCCCCTCCGCTGTGCTTCCTCCCCTACCTCTGCCTCTGGCTGCATTTCCAAATCCCCCCCGCTGCACTTCATCCCCTTATCTCTGCCTCTGGCTGCGTCTCCAAATCTCCCCGCTGTGCTTCCTCCCCTATCTCTGTCTCTGGCTGTGTCTCCAAATCCCCCCGCTGCACTTCCTCCCCTATCTCTGTCTCTGGCTGCGTCTCCAAATCCCCCCCTGCTGCACTTCCTCCCCTTATCTCTGCCTCTGGCTGCGTCTCCAAATCCCCCCCGCTGTGCTTCCTCCCCTACCTCTGCCTCTGGCTGCGTTTCCAATTCACCCCGCTGTGCTTCCTCCCCTATCTCTGCTACTGGCTCTGTCTCCAAATCCCTCTGCTGCACTTCCTCCACTATCTCTGCCTCTGGCTGCGTCTCCAAATCACCCCGCTGCGCTTCCTCCCCTATCTCTGCTTCTGGCTCTGTCTCCAAATCCCTCTGCTGCACTTCCTCCCCTATCTCTGTTTCTGGCTGTGTCTCCAAATCCCTCCGCTGCACTTTCTCAACTATCTCTGCCTCTGGCTGTGTCTCCAAATCCCTCTGCTGCGCTTTCTCACCTATCTCTGCCTCTGGCTGCGTCTCCAAATCTCCCCGATGTGCTTCCTCCCTCTCTCTGCCTCTGGCTGTGTTTCCAAATCCCTCCACTGCGCTTTCTCATCTATCTCTGCCTCTGGCTGTGTCTCCAAATCCCCCCGCTGTGCTTCTTCCCCTACCTCTGCCTCTGGCTGCGTTTCCAAATCCCCCCCGCTGCACTTCCTCCCCTTATCTCTGCCTCTGGCTGCGTCTCCAAATCTCCTCCGCTGTGCTTCCTCCCCTACCTCTGCCTCTGGCTGCATTTCCAAATCACCTCGCTGCGCTTCCTCCCCTATATCTGTCTCTGGCTGCGTCTCCAAATCCCTCCGCTGCACTTTCTCACCTATCCCTGCTCTGGCTGTGTCTGCAAATCCCCCTACCTGCTGTGCTTCCTCCCCTACCTCTGCCTCTGGCTGCATTACAAATCCCCCCTGTTGCACTTCCTCCCCTGATCTCTGCCTTCGGCTGCATCTCCAAATCCCCCCCGCTGTGCTTCATCCCCTACCTCTGCCAATGGAGCGTTTCCAAATCACCCCGCTGCGCTTCCTCCCCTATCTCTGCCTCTGGCTGCATTTCCAAATCACCCTGCTGCGCTTCCTCCCCTATCTCTGTCTCTGGCTCTGTCTCCAAATCCCTCTGCTGCACTTCCTCCCCTATCTCTGCCTCTGGCTGCGTCTCCAAATCACCCCGCTGCACTTCCTCCCCTATCTCTGCTTCTGGCTCTGTCTCCAAATCCCTCTGCTGCACTTCCTCCCCTATCTCTGTTTCTGGCTGTGTCTCCAAATCCCTCCCCTGCGCTTTCTCAACTATCTCTGCCTCTGGCTGTGTCTCCAAATCCCTCCGCTGCGCTTTCTCACCTATCTCTGCCTATGGCTGCATCTCCAAATCTCCCCGATGTGCTTCCTCCCTCTCTCTGCCTCTGGCTGTGTTTCCAAATCCCTCCACTGCGCTTTCTCATCTATCTCTGCCTCTGGCTCTGTCTCCAAATCCCCCCCGCTGTGCTTCCTCCCCTACCTCTGCCTCTGGCTGCATTTCCAAATCCCCCCCGCTGCACTTCATCCCCTTATCTCTGCCTCTGGCTGCGTCTCCAAATCTCCTCCGCTGTGCTTCCTCCCCTATCTCTGTCTCTGGCTGTGTCTCCAAATCCCCCCGCTGCACTTCCTCCCCTATCTCTGTCTCTGTCTGCGTCTCCAAATCCCCCCCTGCTGCACTTCCTCCCCTTATCTCTGCCTCTGGCTGCGTCTCCAAATCCCCCCCGCTGTGCTTCCTCCCCTACCTCTGCCTCTGGCTGCGTTTCCAATTCACCCCGCTTTGCTTCCTCCCCTATCTCTGCTTCTGGCTCTGTCTCCAAATCCCTCTGCTGCACTTCCTCCACTATCTCTGCCACTGGCTGCGTCTCCAAATCTCCCCGCTGCGCTTCCTCCCCATCTCTGCTTCTGGCTCTGTCTCCAAATCCCTCTGCTGCACTTCCTCCCCTATCTCTGTTTCTGGCTGTGTCTCCAAATCCCTCTGCTGCGCTTTCTCAACTATCTCTGCCTCTGGCTGTGTCTCCAAATCCCTCCGCTGCGCTTTCTCACCTATCTCTGCCTCTGGCTGCGTCTCCAAATCTCCCCGATGTGCTTCCTCCCTCTCTCTGCCTCTGGCTGTGTTTCCAAATCCCTCCACTGCGCTTTCTCATCTATCTCTGCCTCTGGCTGTGTCTCCAAATCCCCCCGCTGTGCATCTTCCCCTACCTCTGCCTCTGGCTGCGTTTCCAAATCCCCCCCGCTGCACTTCCTCCCCTTATCTCTGCCTCTGGCTGCGTCTCCAAATCTCCTCCGCTGTGCTTCCTCCCCTACCTCTGCCTCTGGCTGCATTTCCAAATCACCTCGCTGCGCTTCCTCCCCTATATCTGTCTCTGGCTGCGTCTCCAAATCCCTCCGCTGCACTTTCTCACCTATCTCTGCTCTGGCTGCGTCTCCAAATCTCTCCGCTGCGCTTCCTCCCCTATCTCTGCTTCTGGCTCTGTCTCCAAATCCCTCTGCTGCACTTCCTCCCCAATCTCTGTTTCTGGCTGTGTCTCCAAATCCCTCCGCTGCGCTTTCTCAACTATCTCTGCCTCTGGCTGTGTCTCCAAATCCCTCCGCTGCGCTTTCTCACCTATCTCTGCCTCTGGCTGTGTCTCCAAATCTCCCCAATGTGCTTCCTCCCTCTCTCTGCCTCTGGCTGTGTTTCCAAATCCCTCCACTGCGCTTTCTCATCTATCTCTGCCTCTGGCTGTGTCTCCAAATCCCAGCGCTGTGCATCTTCCCCTACCTCTGCCTCTGGCTGCGTTTCCAAATCCCCCCCGCTGCACTTCCTCCCCTTATCTCTGCCTCTGGCTGCGTCTCCAAATCTCCTCCGCTGTGCTTCCTCCCCTACCTCTGCCTCTGGCTGCATTCCCAAATCACCTCGCTGCGCTTCGTCCCCTATATCTGTCTCTGGCTGCGTCTCCAAATCCCTCCGCTTCACTTTCTCACCTATCTCTGCTCTGGCTGTGTCAGCAAATCCCCCCCCCGCTGTGCTTCCTCCACTACCTCTGCCTTCGGCTGCATCTCCAAATCCCCCCTGCTGCACTTCATCCCCTACCTCTGCCAATGGAGCGTTTCCAAATCACCCCGCTGCGCTTCCTCCCCTATCTCTGCCTCTGGCTGCATTTCCAAATCACCCTGCTGCTCTTCCTCCCCTATCTCTGTCTCTGGCTGTGGCTCCAAATCCCTCCGCTGCACTTCCTCACCTATCCCTGCCTCTGGCGGCGTCTCCAAATCCCCCGCTGCACTTCTTCACCTATCTCTGCCTCTGGCTGCGTCTCCAAATCCCCCCGCTGCACTTCTACCCCTATTTCTGCCTCTGGCTGCGTATCCAAATCCCCCCCGCTGCACTTCCTCCCCTTATGTCTGCCTCTGGCTGCATCTCCAAATCCCCCTGCTGCACTTCTTCCCCTATCTCTGCCTCTGGCTGCATTTCGAAAACCCCCCATTGCGCTTCCTCCCTTATCTCTGCCTCTGGCTGTGTCTCAAAATCCCCCCGCTGCGTTTCCTCCCCTTATCTCTGCCTCTGTTAGCATCTCCAAATCCCCCCCCACTGCGCATCCTCCCTTTATCTCTGCCTCTGGCTGCATCTCCAAATCCCCCGCTCCACTTCTTCCCCTATCTCTGCCTCTGCCTGAGTCTCCACATCACCCCGCTGCGCTTCCTCCCCTATCTCTGCTTCTGGCTCTGTCTCCAAATCCCTCTGCTGCACATCATCCCCTATCTCTGCCTCTGGCTGTGTCTCCAAATCCCCCCTGCTGTGCTTCTTCCCCTACCTCTGCCTCTGACTGCGTTTCCAAATCACCCCGCTGTGATTCCTCCCCTACCTCTGTCTCTGGCTGCATCTCCAAATCTCCCCGATGTGCTTCCTCCCTCTCTCTGCCTCTGGCTGTGTCTCCAAATCCCTCCGCTGCACTTCCTCCCCTTATCTCTGCCTCTGGCTGCGTCTCAAAATCCCCCATGCTGTGCTTCCTCCCCTACCTCTGCCTCTGCCTGTGTCTCCAAATCTCCCCGATGTGCTTCCTCCCTACCTCTGCCTCTGGCTGTGTGTCCAAATCCCTCCGCTGCGCTTTCTCACCTATCTCTGCCTTTGACTGCGTCTCCAAATCCCCACGCTGCACTTTCTCCCATATCTTTGCCACTAGCTTCTCCTCGAAACCCCTCCGCTGCACTTCTTCCCATACCTCTTCCTCTAGCTGCGTCTCCAAATCCCCCCGATGTGCTTTCTCCCTCTCTCTGCCTCTGGCTGTGTCTCCAAAGCCCTCCGCTGCACTTCCTCCCCTTATCTCTACCTCTGGCTGCGTCTCCAAATCCCCCCCGCTGTGCTTCCTCCCCTACCTCTGCCTCTGGCTGCATTTCCAAATCACCCCGCTGCGCTTCCTTCCCTTTCTCTGCTTCTGGCTCTGTCTCCAAATCCCTCTGCTGCACTTGCTCCCCTATCTCTGCCTCTGGCTGCATCTCCAAATCTCCCCGATGTGCTTCCTCCCTATCTTTTCCTCTGGCTGTGTCTCCAAATCCCCCCGCTGCACTTCCTCCCCTTATCTCTGCCTCTGGCTGCGTCTCCAAATCCCCCCCGCTGTGCTTCCTCCCCTACCTCTGCCTCTGGCTGCGTTCGGAAAACACCCCGCTGCGCTTCCTCCCCTATCTCTGCTTCTGGCTCTGTCTCCAAATCCCTCTGCTGCACTTCCTCCCCTTTCTCTGCCTCTGGCTGCGTCTCCAAATCTCCCCGATGTGCTTCCTCCCTATCTCTGTCTCTGGCTGTGTCTCCAAATCCCCCCGCTGCTCTTCTTCCCCTATCTCTGTCTCTGGCTGCGTCTCCAAGTCCCCCCCCCCGCTGCACTTCCTCCCCTTATCTCTGCCTCTGGCTGCGTCTCCAAATCCCCCCTGCTGTGCTTCCTCCCCTACCTCTGCCTCTGGCTGCGTTTCCAAATCACCCCGCTGTGCTTCCTCCCCTATCTCTGCTTCTGGCTCTGTCTCCAAATCCCTCTGCTGCGCTTCCTCCCCTATCTCTGTTTCTGGCTGTATCTCCAAATCCCTCCCCTGCGCTTTCTCAACTATCTCTGACTCTGGCTGTGTCTCCAAATCCCTCCGCTGCGCTTTCTCACCTATCTCTGCCTCTGGCTGCGTCTCCAAATCTCCCCGATGTGCTTCCTCCCTCTCTCTGCCTCTGGCTGTGTTTCCAAATCCCTCCACTGCGCTTTCTCATCTATCTCTGCCTCTGGCTCTGTCTCCAAATCCCCCCTGCTGTGCTTCCTCCCCTACCTCTGACTCTGGCTACGTTTCCAAATCACCCCGCTGCGCTTCCTTCCCTATCTCTGCTTCTGGCTCTGTCTCCAAATCCCTCTGCTGCACTTCCTCCCCTATCTCTGCCTCTGGCTGCATCTCCAAATCTCCCCGATGTGCTTCCTCCCTATCTTTGCCTCTGGCTGTGTCTCCAAATCCCCCCGCTGCACTTCCTCCCCTTATCTCTGCCTCTGGCTGCGTCTCCAAATCCCCCCCGCTGTGCTTCCTCCCCTACCTCTGCCTCTGGCTGTGTTCGCAAAACACCCCGCTGCGCTTCCTCCCCTATCTCTGCTTCTGGCTCTGTCTCCAAATCCCTCTGCTGCACTTCCTCCCCTTTCTCTGCCTCTGGCTGCGTCTCCAAATCTCCCCGATGTGCTTCCTCCCTATCTCTGTCTCTGGCTGTGTCTCCAAATCCCCCCGCTGCACTTCTTCTCCTATCTCTGTCTCTGGCTGCGTCTCCAAGTCCCCCCCCCCCTGCTGCACTTCCTCCCCTTATCTCTGCCTCTGGCTGCGTCTCCAAATCCCCCCTGCTGTGCTTCCTCCCCTAACTCTGCCTCTGGCTGCGTTTCCAAATCACCCCGCTGTGCTTCCTCCCCTATCTCTGCTTCTGGCTCTGTCTCCAAATCCCTCTGCTGCATTTCCTCCCCTATCTCTGCCTCTGGCTGCATCTCCAAATCACCCCGCTGCACTTACTCCCCTATCTCTGCTTCTGGCTCTGTCTCCAAATCCCTCTGCTGCACTTCCTCCCCTATCTCTGTTTCTGGCTGTATCTCCAAATCCCTCCCCTGCGCTTTCTCAACTATCTCTGACTCTGGCTGTGTCTCCAAATCCCTCCGCTGCGCTTTCTCACCTATCTCTGCCTCTGGCTGCGTCTCCAAATCTCCCCGATGTGCTTCCTCCCTCTCTCTGCCTCTGGCTGTGTTTCCAAATCCCTCCACTGCGCTTTCTCATCTATCTCTGCCTCTGGCTCTGTCTCCAAATCCCCCCTGCTGTGCTTCCTCCCCTACCTCTGACTCTGGCTGCATTTCCAAATCCCCCCTGCTGCACTTCATCCCCTTATCTCTGCCTCTGGCTGCATCTCCAAATCCCCCCCGCTGTGCTTCCTCCCCTACCTCTGCCTCTGGCTGCATTTCCAAATCACCCCGCTGTGCTTCCTCCCCTATCTCTGTTTCTGGCTCTGTCTCCAAATCCCTCTGCTGCACTTCATCCCTTATCTCTGCCTCTGGCTATGTCTCCAAATCCCCCCTGCTGTGCTTCCTCCCCTACCTCTGCCTCTGACTGCGTTTCCAAATCACCCCGCTGTGATTCCTCCCCTACCTCTGTCTCTGGCTGCATCTCCAAATCTCCCTGATGTGCTTCCTCCGTCTATTTGCCTCTGGCTGTGTCTCCAAATCCCTCCGCTGCACTTCCTCCCCTTATCTCTGCCTCTGGCTGCGTCTCCAAATCCCCCCCGCTGTGCTTCCTCCCTATCTCTGCCTCTGGCTGTGTCTCCAAATCCCCCATGCTGTGCTTCCTCCCCTACCTCTGCCTCTGGCTGCGTCTCCAAATCTCCCCGATGTGCTTCCTCCCTACCTCTGCCTCTGGCTGTGTGTCCAAATCTCTCCGCTGCGCTTTCTCACCTATCTCTGCCTTTGGCTGCGTCTCCAAATCCCCACTCTGCACTTTCTCCCATATCTCTGCCTCTAGCTGCTCCACGAAACCCCTCCGCTGCACTTCTTCCCATATCTCTGCCTCTAGCTGCGTCTCCAAATCCCCCCGCTGCACTTCCTCCCCTATCTCTGTCTCTGGCTGCGACTCCAAATCCCCCCCGCTGTGCTTCCTCCCCTACCTCTGCCTCTGGCTGCGTTTCCAAATCACCCCGCTGCACTTCCTCCCCTATCTCTGCCTCTGGCTGCATTTCCAAATCACCCTGCTGCGCTTCCTCCCCTATCTCTGCCTCTGGCTGTGTCTCCAAATCCCTCCGCTGCACTTCCTCCCCTATCCCTGCCTCTGAAGGCGTCTCCAAATCCCCCGCTGCACTTCTTCACCTATCTCTGCCTCTGGCTGCGTCTCCAAATCCCCCCGCTGCACTTCTTCCCCTATTTCTGCCTCTGGCTGCGTATCCAAATCCCCCCCACTGCACTTCCTCCCCTTATGTCTGCCTCTGGCTGCATCTCCAAATCCCCCTGCTGCACTTCTTCCCCTATCTCTGCCTCTGGATGCATTTCCAAAACCCCCCATTGCACTTCCTCCCTTATCTCTGCCTCTGGCTGTGTCTCAAAATCCCCCCACTGCGCTTCCTCCCCTTATCTCTGCCTCTGTCAGCAACTCGAAATCCCCCCCCGCTGCGCTTCCTCCCCTTATCTCTGCCTCTGGCTGCATCTCCAAATCCCCCGCTGCACTTCTTCCCCTATCTCTGCCTCTGGCTGAGTCTCCAAATCACCCCGCTGCGCTTCCTCCCCTATCTCTGCTTCTGGCTCTGTCTCCAAATCCCTCTGCTGCACTTCATCCCCTATCTCTGCCTCTGGCTGTGTCTCCAAATCCCCCCTGCTGTGCTTCCTCCCCTACCTCTGCCTCTGACTGTGTTTCCAAATCACTCCGCTGTGATTCCTCCCCTACCTTTGTCTCTGGCTGCATCTCCAAATCTCCCCGATGTGCTTCCTCCCTCTCTCTGCCTCTGGCTGTGTCTCCAAATCCCTCCGCTGCACTTCCTCCCCTTATCTCTGCCTCTGGCTGCGTCTCCAAATCCCCGCCGCTGTGCTTCCTCCCTATCTCTGCCTCTGGCTGTGTCTCCAAATCCCCCATGCTGTGCTTCCTCCCCTACCTCTGCCTCTGGCTGCGTCTCCAAATATCCCCGATGTGCTTCCTCCCTACCTCTGCCTCTGGCTGTGTGTCCAAATCCCTCCGCTATGCTTTCTCACCTATCTCTGCCTTTAGCTGCATCTCCAAATCCCCCCACTACACTTTCTCCCATATCTCTGCCTCTAGCTGCTCCTCGATACCCCTCCGCTGCACTTCTTCCCATATCTCTGCCTCTAGCTGCATCTCCAAATCCCCCCGCTGCACTTCCTCCCCTATCTCTGTCTCTGGCTGCGTCTCCAAATCCCCCCGCTGTGCTTCCTCCCCTACCTCTGCCTCTGGCTGCGTTTCCAAATCACCCCGCTGCGCTTCATCCCCTATCTCTGCTTCTGGCTCTGTCTCCAAATCCCTCTGCTGCGCTTCCTCTCCTATCTCTGCCTCTGACACCAAATCCCCCCTGCTGTGCTTCCTCCCCTACCTCTGCCTCAGGCTGCATTTCCAAATCCCCCCACTGCACTTCCTCCCCTTACCTCTGCCTCTGGCTGCGTCTCCAAATCCCCCCCGCTGTGCTTACTCCCCTACCTCTGCCTCTGGCTGCATCTCCAAATCTCGCCGATGTGCTTCCTCCCCTATCTCTGCCTCTGGCTGCATTTAAAAAATCACCCCGCTGCGCTTCCTCCCCTCTCTGTTTCTCTGGCTGCGTCTCCAAATCTCCCCGATGTGCTTCCTCCCCTATCTCTGCCTCTGGCTGCATCCCCAAATCCCCCTGCTGCACTTCTTCCCCTATTTCTGCCTCTGGCTGCGTATCCAAATCCCCCCCGCTGCACTTCCTCCCCTATCTCTGCCTCTGGCTGAGTCTCCAAACCCCCCAGCTGCACTTCTTCCCCTATCTCTGCATCTGGCTGCATTTCCAAATCCCCCCATTGCGCTTCCTCCCCTTATCTATGCCTCTGGCTGCGTCTCCAAATCTCCCCGATGTGCTTCCTCCCCTATCTCTGCCTCTGGCTGCATCTCCAAATCCCCCCCCGCTGCACTTCCTCCCCTTATGTCTGCCTCTGGCTTCATCTCCAAATCCCCCTGCTGCACTTCTTCCCCTATCTCTGCCTCTGGCTGCATTTCCAAATCCCCCCATTGCGCTTCCTCCCCTTATTTCTGCCTCTGGCTGCGTCTCCAAATCTCCCCGATGTGCTTCCTCCCCTATCTCTGCCTCTGGCTGCATCTCCAAATCCCACCCCCCCCGCTGCACTTCCTCCCCTTATCTCTGCCTCTGGCTGCGTTTCCAAATCCCCCCGCTGTGCTTCGTACCCTATCTCTGTCTCTGGCTGTGTCTCCAAATCCCCCCGCTGTGCTTCCTCCCCTACCTCTGCCTCTAGCTGCGATTCCAAATCTGCAAATCCCCCGGCTGCACTTCCTCCCCTATCTGTGTCTCTGGGTGCGTCTCCAAATCCCCCCCGCTGTGCTTCCTCCCCTACCTCTGCCTCTTGCTGCGTTTCCAAATCACCCCGCTGCGCTTCCTCCCCTATCTCTGCTCCTGGCTCTGTCTCCAATACCCTCTGCTGCACTTCCTCCCCTATCTCTGCCTCTGGCTGTGTCTCCAAATGTCCCCGATGTGCTTCCTCCCCTAGCTCTGCTCCTGGCTCTGTCTCCAAATCCCTCTGCTGCACTTCCTCCCCTATCTCTGCCTCTGGCTGTGTCTCCAAATCCCCCCGCTGCACTTCCTCCCCTATCTCTGCCTCTGGCTGCGTTTCCAAATCCTCCCGCTGTGCTTCGTCCCCTATCTCTGTCTCTGGCTGTGTCTCCAAATCCCCCCCGCTGTGCTTCCTCCCCTACCTCTGCCTCTGGCTGCGTTTCCAAATCTGCAAATCCCCCGGCTGCACTTCCTCCCCTATCTGTGTCTCTGGATGCGTCTCCAAATCCCCCCGCTGTGCTTCCTCCCCTACCTCTGCCTCTGGCTGCGTTTCCAAATCACCCCGCTGCGCATCCTCCCCTATCTCTGCTTCTGGCTCTGTCTCCAATACCCTCTGCTGCACTTCCTCCCCTATCTCTGCCTCTGGCTGTGTCTCCAAATGTCCCCGATGTGCTTCCTCCCCTAGCTCTGCTCCTGGCTCTGTCTCCAAATCCCTCTGCTGCACTTCCTCCCCTATCTCTGCCTCTGGCTGTGTCTCCAAATCCGCCCACTGCACTTCTTCACCTATTTCTGCCTCTGGCTGCGTATCTAAATCCCCCCTGCTGCACTTCCTCCCCTATCTCTGCCTCTGGCTGAGTCTCCAAACCCCCCCGCTGCACTTCTTCCCCTATCTCTGCCTCTGGCTGCATTTCCAAATCCCCCCATTGCGCTTCCTCCCCTTATCTCTGCCTCTGGCTGCGTCTCCAAATCTCCCCGGTGTGCTTCCTCCCCTTATCTCTGCCTCTGGCTGCGTCTCCAAATCTCCTCCGCTGTGCTTCCTCCCCTACCTCTGCCTCTGGCTGCATTTCCAAATCACCTCGCTGCACTTCCTCCCCTATATCTGTCTCTGGCTGTGTCTCCAAATCCCTCCGCTGCACTTTCTCACCTATCTCTGCTCTGGCTGTGTCTGCAAATCCCCCCCCGCTGTGCTTCCTCCCCTACCTCTGCCTCTGGCTGCATTTCCAAATCCCCCCTGCTGCACTTCCTCCCCTGATCTCTGCCTTCGGCTGCATCTCCAAATCCCCCCCGCTGTGCTTCATCCCCTACCTCTGCCAATGGAGCGTTTCCAAATCACCCCGCTGCGCTTCCTCCCCTATCTCTGCCTCTGGCTGCATTTCCAAATCACCCTGCTGTGCTTCCTCCCCTATCTCTGTCTCTGGCTGTGTCTCCAAATCCCTCCGCTGCACTTCCTCACCTATCCCTGCCTCTGGCGGCATCTCCAAATCCCCCGCTGCACTTCTTCACCTATCTCTGCCTCTGGCTGCGTCTCCAAATCCCCCCACTGCACTTCTTCCCCTATTTCTGCCTCTGGCTGCGTATCCAAATCCCCCCCGCTGCACTTCCTCCCCTTATGTCTGCCTCTGGCTGCATCTCCAAATCCCCCTGCTGCACTTCTTCCCCTATCTCTGCCCCTGGATGCATTTACAAAACCCCCCATTGCGCTTCCTCCCTTATCTCTGCCTCTGGCTGTGTCTCAAAATCCCCCCGCTGCGTTTCCTCCCTTTATCTCTGCCTCTGTTAGCATCTCCAAATCCCCCCCCGCTGCGCATCCTCCCTTTATCTCTGCCTCTGGCTGCATCTCCAAATCCCCCGCTCCACTTCTTCCCCTATCTCTGCCACTGGCTGAGTCTCCACATCACCCCGCTGCGCTTCCTCCCCTATCTCTGCTTCTGGCTCTGTCTCCAAATCCCTCTGCTGCACTTCATCCCCTATCTCTGCCTCTGGCTGTGTCTCCAAATCCCCCCTGCTGTGCTTCTTCCCCTACCTCTGCCTCTGACTGCGTTTCCAAATCACCCCGCTGTGAATCCTCCCCTACCTCTGTCTCTGGCTGCATCTCCAAATCTCCCCGATGTGCTTCCTCCCTCTCTCTGCCTCTGGCTGTGTCTCCAAATCCCTCTGCTGCACTTCCTCCCCTTATCTCTGCCTCTGGCTGCGTCTCAAAATCCCCCCCGCTGTGCTTCCTCCCTATCTCTGCCTCTGGCTGTGTCTCCAAATCCCCCATGCTGTGCTTCCTCCCCTACCTCTGCCTCTGGCTGCATCTCCAAATCTCCCCGATGTGCTTCCTCCCTACCTCTGCCTCTGGCTGTGTGGCCAAATCCCTCCGCTGCGCTTTCTCACCTATCTCTGCCTTTGACTGCGTCTCCAAATCCCCACGCTGCACTTTCTCCCATATCTTTGCCTCTAGCTGCTCCTCGAAACCCCTCCGCTGCACTTCTTCCCATATCTCTGCCTCTAGCTGCGTCTCCAAATCCCCCCGATGTGCTTCCTCCCTCTCTCTGCCTCTGGCTGTGTCTCCAAATCCCTCCGCTGCACTTCCTCACCTTATCTCTACCTCTGGCTGCGTCTCCAAATCCCCCCCGCTGTGCTTCCTCCCCTACCTCTGCCTCTGGCTGCGTTTCCAAATCACCCCGCTGCGCTTCCTTCCCTATCTCTGCTTCTGGCTCTGTCTCCAAATCCCTCTGCTGCACTTCCTCCCCTATCTCTGCCTCTGGCTGCATCTCCAAATCTCCCCGATGTGCTTCCTTCCTATCTTTGCCTCAGGCTGTGTCTCCAAATCCCCCAACTGCACTTCCTCCCCTTATCTCTGCCTCTGGCTGCGTCTCCAAATCCCCCCCGCTGTGCTTCCTCCCCTACCTCTGCCTCTGGTTGCGTTCCCAAAACACCCCACTGCACTTCCTCCCCTTACCTCTGCCTCTGGCTGCATCTCCAAATCCCCCCCGCTGTGCTTACTCCCCTACCTCTGCCTCTGGCTGCGTCTCCAAATCTCCCCGATGTGCTTCCTCCCTATCTCTGTCTCTGGCTGTGTCTCCAAATCCCCCCGCTGCACTTCCTCCCTTATCTCTGTCTCTGGCTGCGTCTCCAAGTCCCCCCCCCGCTGCACTTCCTCCCCTTATCTCTGCCTCTGGCTGCGTCTCCAAATCCCCCCTGCTGTGCTTCCACCCCTACCTCTGCCTCTGGCTGCGTTTCCAAATCACCCCGCTGTGCTTCCTCCCCTATCTCTGCTTCTGGCTCTGTCTCCAAATCCCTCTGCTACACTTCCTCCCCTATCTCTGCCTCTGGCTGCATCTCCAAATCACCCCGCTGCGCTTCCTCCCCTATCTCTGCTTCTGGCTCTGTCTCCAAATCCCTCTGCTGCACTTCCTCCCCTATCTCTGTTTCTGGCTGTATCTCCAAATCCCTCCCCTGCGCTTTCTCAACTATCTCTGACTCTGGCTGTGTCTCCAAATCCCTCCGCTGCGCTTTCTCACCTATCTCTGCCTCTGGCTGCTTTCCAAATCTCCCCGATGTGCTTCCTCCCTCTCTCTGCCTCTGGCTGTGTTTCCAAATCCCTCCACTGCGCTTTCTCATCTATCTCTGCCTCTGGCTCTGTCTCCAAATCCCCCCCGCTGTGCTTCCTCCCCTACCTCTGACTCTGGCTGCATTTCCAAATCCCCCCCGCTGCACTTCATCCCCTTATCTCTGCCTCTGGCTGCGTCTCCAAATCCCCCCCGCTGTGATTCCTCCCCTACCTCTGCCTCTGGCTGCATTTCCAAATCACCCCGCTGTGCTTCCTCCCCTATCTCTGCTTCTAGCTCTGTCTCCAAATCTCTCTGCTGCACTTCATCCCCTATCTCTGCCTCTGGCTGTGTCTCCAAATCCCCCCTGCTGTGCTTCCTCCCCTACCTCTGCCTCTGACTGCGTTTCCAAATCACCCCGCTGTGATTCCTCCCCTACCTCTGTCTCTGGCTACATCTCCAAATCTCCCCTATGTGCTTCCTCCCTCTCTCTGCCTCTGGCTGTGTCTCCAAATCCCTCCGCTGCACTTCCTCCCCTTATCTCTGCCTCTGGCTGCATCTCCAAATCCCCCCCGCTGTGCTTCCTCCCTATCTCTGACTCTGGCTGTGTCTCCAAATCCCCCATGCTGTGCTTCCTCCCCTACCTCTGCCTCTGGCTGCGTCTCCAAATCTCCCCGATGTGCTTCCTCCCTACCGCTGCCTCTGGCTGTGTGTCCAAATCCCTCCGCTGCGCTTTCTCACCTATCTCTGCCTTTGGCTGCGTCTCCAAATCCCCACTCTGCACTTTCTCCCATATCTCTGCCTCTAGCTGCTCCTCGAAACCCCTCCGCTGCACTTCTTCCCATATCTCTGCCTCTAGCTGCATCTCCAAATCCCCCCGCTGCACTTCCTCCATTATCTCTGTCTCTGGCTGCGTCTCCAAATCCCCCCCGCTGTGCTTCCTCCCCTACCTCTGCCTCTGGCTACGTTTCCAAATCTCCCCGCTGCGCTTCCTCCCCTATCTCTGCCTCTGGCTGCATTTCCAAATCTCCCTGCTGCGCTTCCTCCCCTATCTCTGTCTCTGGCTGTGTCTCCATATCCGTCCACTGCACTTCCTCCCCTATCCCTGCCTCTGAAGGCGTCTCCAAATCCCCCGCTGCACTTCTTCACCTATCTCTGCCTCTGGCTGCATCTCCAAATCCCCCCGCTGCACTTCTTCCCCTATTTCTGCCTCTGGCTGCGTATCCAAATCCCCCCCGCTGCACTTCCTCCCCTTATGTCTGCCTCTGGCTGCATTTCCAAAACCCCCCATTGCGCTTCCTCCCTTATCTCTGCCTCTGGCTGTGTCTCAAAATCCCCCCGCTGCGCTTCCTCCCCTTATCTCTGCCTCTGTCAGCATCTCGAAATCCCCCCCCACTGCGCTTCCTCCCCTACCTCTGCCTCAGGCTGCGTTTCCAAATCCCCCCGCTGCACTTCCTCCCCTTACCTCTGCCTCTGGCTGCGTCTCCAAATCCCCCCCGCTGTGCTTACTCCCCTACCTCTGCCTCTGGCTGCATCTCCAAATCTCCCCGATGTGCTTCCTCCCCTATCTCTGCCTCTGGCTGTGTCTCCAAATCTCCCCGATGTGCTTCCTCCCCTATCTCTGCCTCTGGCTGCGTCCCCAAATCCCCCTGCTGCACTTCTTCCCCTATTTCTGCCTCTGGCTGCGTATCCAAATCCCCCCGCTGCACTTCCTCCCCTATCTCTGCCTCTGGCTGAGTCTCCAATCCCCCCCGCTGCACTTCTTCCCCTATCTCTGCTTCTGGCTGCGTTTCCAAATCCCCCCATTGCACTTCCTCCCCTTATCTCTGCCTCTGGCTGCATCTACAAATCTCCCCGGTGTGCTTCCTTCCCTATCTCTGCCTCTGGCTGCGTCTCCAAATCCCCCCCCGCTGCACTTCCTCCCCTTATGTCTGCCTCTGGCTTCATCTCCAAATCCCCCTGCTGCACTTCTTCCCCTATCTCTGCCTCTGGCTGCATTTCCAAATCCCCCCATTGCGCTTCCTCCCCTTATTTCTGCCTCTGGCTGCGTCTCCAAATCTCCCCGATGTGCTTCCTCCCCTATCTCTGCCTCTGGCTGCATCTCCAAATCCCAACCCCCCCGCTGCACTTCCTCCCCTTATCTCTGCCTCTGGCTGCGTTTCCAAATCCCCCCGCAGTGCTTCGTCCCCTATCTCTGTCTCTGGCTGTGTCTCCAAATCCCCCCCGCTGTGCTTCCTCCCCTACCTCTGCCTCTGGCTGCGTTTCCAAATCTGCAAATCCCCCGGCTGCACTTCCACCCCTATCTGTGTCTCTGGGTGCGTCTCCAAATCCCCCCGCTGTGCTTCCTCCCCTACCTCTGCCTCTGGCTGCGTTTCCAAATCACCCCGCTGCGCTTCCTCCCCTATCTCTGCTTCTGGCTCTGTCTCCAATACCCTCTGCTGCACTTCCTCCCCTATCTCTGCCTCTGGCTGTGTCTCCAAATGTCCCCGATGTGCTTCCTCCCCTAGCTCTGCTCCTGGCTCTGTCTCCAATTCCCTCTGCTGCACTTCCTCCCCTATCTCTGCCTCTGGCTGTGTCTCCAAATCCCCCCGCTGCACTTCCTCCCCTATCTCTGCCTCTGGCTGCGTTTCCAAATCCTCCCTCTGTGCTTCGTCCCCTATCTCTGTCTCTGGCTGTGTCTCCAAATCCACCCCGCTGTGCTTCCTCCCCTACCTCTGCCTCTGGCTGCGTTTCCAAATCTGCAAATCCCCCGGCTGCACTTCCTCCCCTATCTGTGTCTCGGGGTGCGTCTCCAAATCACCCCGCTGCGCATCCTCCCCTATCTCTGCTTCTGGCTCTGTCTCCAATACCCTCTGCTGCACTTACTCCCCTATCTCTGCCTCTGGCTGTGTCTCCAAATGTCCCTGATGTGCTTCCTCCCCTAGCTCTGCTCCTGGCTCTGTCTCCAAATCCCTCTGCTGCACTTCCTCCCCTATCTCTGCCTCTGGCTGTGTCTCCAAATCCCCCCACTGCACTTCTTCCCCTATTTCTGCCTCTGGCTGCGTATCCAAATCCCCCCCGCTGCACTTCCTCCCCTATCTCTGCCTCTGGCTGAGTCTCCAAACCCCCCCGCTGCACTTCTTCCCCTATCTCTGCCTCTGGCTGCATTTCCAAATCCCCCAAATGCGCTTCCTCCCCTTATCTCTGCCTCTGGCTGTGTCTCCATATCTCCCCGATGTGCTTCCTCCCCTATCTCTGCCTCTGGCTGCGTCTCCAAATCCCCCCCCCGCTGCACTTCCTCCCCTTATATCTGCCTCTGGCTGCATCTACAAATCGCCCTGCTGCACTTTTTCCCCTATCTCTGCCTCTGGCTGCATTTCCAAAACCCCCCATTTTGCTTCCTCCCTTATCTCTGCCTCTGGCTGTGTCTCCAAATCCCCCCACTGCGCTTCCTCCCCTTATCTCTGCCTCTGTCAGCATCTCCAAATCCCCCCCGCTGCGCTTCCTCCCCTTATCTCTGCCTCTGGCTGCGTCTCCAAATCCCCCGCTGCACTTCTTCCCCTATCTCTGCCTGGCTGAGTCTCCAAATCACCCCGCTGCGCTTCCTCCCCTATCTCTGCTTCAGGCTCTGTCTCCAAATCCCTCTGCTGCACTTCATCCCCTATCTCTGCCTCTGGCTGTGTCTCCAAATCCCCCCTGCTGTGCTTCCTCCCCTACCTCTGCCTCTGACTGCGTTTCCAAATCACCCCGCTGTGATTCCTCCCCTACCTCTGTCTATGGCTGCATCTCAAAATCTCCCCGATGTGCTTCCTCCCTATCTCTGCCTCTGGCTGTGTCTCCAAATCCCCCATGCTGTGCTTCCTCCCCTACCTCTGCCTCTGGCTGCGTCACCAAATCTCCCCGATGTGCTTCCTCCCTACCTCTGCCTCTGGCTGTGTGTCCAAATCCCTCCGCTGCGCTTTCTCACCTATCTCTGCCTTTGGCTGCGTCTCCAAATCCCCATGCTGCACTTTCTCTCATATCTCTGCCTCTATCTGCTCCTCGAAACCCCTCCACTGCACATCTTCCCATATCTCTGCCTCTATCTGAGTCTCCAAATCCCCCCGCTGCACTTCCTCCCCTATCTCTGTCTCTGGCTGCGTCTCCAAATCCCCCCCGCTGTGCTTCCTCCCCTACCTCTGCCTCTGGCTGCATTTCCAAATCCCCCTGCTGCACTTCCTCCCCTTACCTCTGCCTCTGGCTGCGTCTCCAAATCCCCCCCGCTGTGCTTCCTCCCCTACCTCTGCCTCTGGCTGCATCTCCAAATCCCCCTGCTGCAATTCTTCCCCTATCTCTGCCTCTGGCTGCATTTCCAAATCCCCCCATTGCACTTCCTCCCCTTATCTCTGCCTCTGGCTGCGTCTCCAAATCTCCCCGATGTGCTTCCTCCCCTATCTCTGCCTCTGGCTTAATCTCCAAATCCCCCCCCGCTGCACTTCCTCCCCTTATCTCTGCCTCTGGCTGCGTTTCCAAATCCTCCCGCTGTGCTTCGTCCCCTATCTCTGTCTCTGGCTGTGTCTCCAAATCTCCCTGCTGTCCTTCCTCCACTACCTCTGCCTCTGGCTGCGTTTCCAAATCTGCAAATCCCCCGGCTGCACTTCCTCCCCTATCTGTGTCTCTGGCTGCGTCTCCAAATCCCCCCCGCTGTGCTTCCTCCCCTACCTCTGCCTCTGGCTGCATTTCCAAATCACCCCGCTGCGCTTCCTCCCCTATCTCTGCTTCTGGCTCTGTCTCCAAATCCCTCTGCTGCACTTCCTCCCCTGTCTCTGCCTCTGGCTGTGTCTCCATTTGTCCCCGAAGTGCTTCCTCCCCTATCTCTGCTCCTGGCTCTGTCTCCAAATCCCTCTGCTGCACTTCCTCCCCTATCTCTGCCTCTGGCTGTGTCTCCAAATGTCCCCGATGTGCTTCCTCCCCTAGCTCTGCTCCTGGCTCTGTCTCCAAATCCCTCTGCTGCACTTCCTCCCCTATCTCTGCCTCTGGCTGTGTCTCCAAATCCCCCCGCTGCACTTCTTCCCCTATTTCTGCCTCTGGCTTCGTATCCAAATCCCCCCCGCTGCACTTCCTCCCCTATCTCTGCCTCTGGCTGCGTCTCCAAACCCCCCCGCTGCTCTTCTTCCCCTATCTCTGCCTCTGGCTGCGTTTCCAAATTCCCCCATTGCGCTTCCTCCCCTTATCTCTGCCTCTGGCTGCGTCTCCAAATCTCCCCGATGTGCTTCCTCCCCTATCTCTGCCTCTGGCTGCGTCTCCAAATCCCCCCCCGCTGCACTTCCTCCCCTTATGTCTGCCTCTGGCTGCATCTCAAAATCCCCCTACTGCACTTTTTCCCCTATCTCTGCCTCTGGCTGCATTTCCAAATCCCCCGCTGCACTTCTTCCCCTATCTCTGCCTCTGGCTGAGTCTCCAAATCACCCCGCTGCGCTTCCTCCCCTATCTCTGCTTCTGGCTCTGTCTCCAAATCCCTCTGCTGCACTTCATCCCCTATCTCTGCCTCAGGCTGTGTCTCCAAATCCCCCCTGCTGTGCTTCCTCCCCTTATGTCTGCCTCTGGCTGCATCTCCAAATCCCCCTGCTGCACTTTCCCCCATATCTCTACTTCTAGCTGCTCCTCAAAACCCCTCCACTGCACTTCTTCCCATATCTCTGCCTCTATCTGCGTCTCCAAATCCCCCCGCTGCACTTCCTCCCCTATCTCTGTCTCTGGCTGCGTCTCCAAAATGCCCCCACTGTGCTTCCTCCCCTACCTCTGCCTCTGGCTGCGTTTCCAAATCACCCCGCTGCGCTTCCTCCCCTATCTCTGCTTCTGGCTCTGTCTCCAAATCCCTCTGCTGCGCTTCCTCACCTATCTCTGCCTCTGTCTCCAAATCCCCCCCGCTGTGCTTCCTCCCCTACCTCTGCCTCTGGCTGCGTTTCCAAATCCCCCCACTGCACTTCCTCCCCTTACGTCTGCCTCTGGCTGCGTCTCCAAATCACCCCGCTGCGCTTCCTCCCCTATCTCTGCTTCTGGCTCTGTCTCCAAATCCCTCTGCTGCACTTCATCCACTATCTCTGCCTCTGGCTGTGTCTCCAAATCCCCCCTGCTGTGCTTCCTCCCCTACCTCTGCCTCTGACTGCGTTTCCAAATCACCCCACTGTAATTCCTCCCCTACCTCTGTCTCTGGCTGCATCTCCAAATCTCCCCGATGTGCTTCCTCCCCTACCTCTGCCTCTGGCTGTGTCTCCATATCCGTCCACTGCACTTCCTCCCCTATCCCTGCCTCTGAAGGCGTCTCCAAATCCCCCGCTGCACTTCTTCACCTATCTCTGCCTCTGGCTGCATCTCCAAATCCCCCCGCTGCACTTCTTCCCCTATTTCTGCCTCTGGCTGCGTATCCAAATCCCCCCCGCTGCACTTCCTCCCCTTATGTCTGCCTCTGGCTGCATTTCCAAAACCCCCCATTGCGCTTCCTCCCTTATCTCTGCCTCTGGCTGTGTCTCAAAATCCCCCCGCTGCGCTTCCTCCCCTTATCTCTGCCTCTGTCAGCATCTCGAAATCCCCCCCCACTGCGCTTCCTCCCCTACCTCTGCCTCAGGCTGCGTTTCCAAATCCCCCCGCTGCACTTCCTCCCCTTACCTCTGCCTCTGGCTGCGTCTCCAAATCCCCCCCGCTGTGCTTACTCCCCTACCTCTGCCTCTGGCTGCATCTCCAAATCTCCCCGATGTGCTTCCTCCCCTATCTCTGCCTCTGGCTGTGTCTCCAAATCTCCCCGATGTGCTTCCTCCCCTATCTCTGCCTCTGGCTGCGTCCCCAAATCCCCCTGCTGCACTTCTTCCCCTATTTCTGCCTCTGGCTGCGTATCCAAATCCCCCCGCTGCACTTCCTCCCCTATCTCTGCCTCTGGCTGAGTCTCCAATCCCCCCCGCTGCACTTCTTCCCCTATCTCTGCTTCTGGCTGCGTTTCCAAATCCCCCCATTGCACTTCCTCCCCTTATCTCTGCCTCTGGCTGCATCTACAAATCTCCCCGGTGTGCTTCCTTCCCTATCTCTGCCTCTGGCTGCGTCTCCAAATCCCCCCCCGCTGCACTTCCTCCCCTTATGTCTGCCTCTGGCTTCATCTCCAAATCCCCCTGCTGCACTTCTTCCCCTATCTCTGCCTCTGGCTGCATTTCCAAATCCCCCCATTGCGCTTCCTCCCCTTATTTCTGCCTCTGGCTGCGTCTCCAAATCTCCCCGATGTGCTTCCTCCCCTATCTCTGCCTCTGGCTGCATCTCCAAATCCCAACCCCCCCGCTGCACTTCCTCCCCTTATCTCTGCCTCTGGCTGCGTTTCCAAATCCCCCCGCAGTGCTTCGTCCCCTATCTCTGTCTCTGGCTGTGTCTCCAAATCCCCCCCGCTGTGCTTCCTCCCCTACCTCTGCCTCTGGCTGCGTTTCCAAATCTGCAAATCCCCCGGCTGCACTTCCACCCCTATCTGTGTCTCTGGGTGCGTCTCCAAATCCCCCCGCTGTGCTTCCTCCCCTACCTCTGCCTCTGGCTGCGTTTCCAAATCACCCCGCTGCGCTTCCTCCCCTATCTCTGCTTCTGGCTCTGTCTCCAATACCCTCTGCTGCACTTCCTCCCCTATCTCTGCCTCTGGCTGTGTCTCCAAATGTCCCCGATGTGCTTCCTCCCCTAGCTCTGCTCCTGGCTCTGTCTCCAATTCCCTCTGCTGCACTTCCTCCCCTATCTCTGCCTCTGGCTGTGTCTCCAAATCCCCCCGCTGCACTTCCTCCCCTATCTCTGCCTCTGGCTGCGTTTCCAAATCCTCCCTCTGTGCTTCGTCCCCTATCTCTGTCTCTGGCTGTGTCTCCAAATCCACCCCGCTGTGCTTCCTCCCCTACCTCTGCCTCTGGCTGCGTTTCCAAATCTGCAAATCCCCCGGCTGCACTTCCTCCCCTATCTGT
The DNA here is from genome assembly GCA_031769625.1 of Taudactylus pleione. Taxonomy (NCBI): domain Eukaryota; kingdom Metazoa; phylum Chordata; class Amphibia; order Anura; family Myobatrachidae; genus Taudactylus; species Taudactylus pleione. The sequence continues at coordinate 2,103,222 of JAUIMM010000249.1, forward strand.
GTCTCGGGGTGCGTCTCCAAATCACCCCGCTGCGCATCCTCCCCTATCTCTGCTTCTGGCTCTGTCTCCAATACCCTCTGCTGCACTTACTCCCCTATCTCTGCCTCTGGCTGTGTCTCCAAATGTCCCTGATGTGCTTCCTCCCCTAGCTCTGCTCCTGGCTCTGTCTCCAAATCCCTCTGCTGCACTTCCTCCCCTATCTCTGCCTCTGGCTGTGTCTCCAAATCCCCCCACTGCACTTCTTCCCCTATTTCTGCCTCTGGCTGCGTATCCAAATCCCCCCCGCTGCACTTCCTCCCCTATCTCTGCCTCTGGCTGAGTCTCCAAACCCCCCCGCTGCACTTCTTCCCCTATCTCTGCCTCTGGCTGCATTTCCAAATCCCCCAAATGCGCTTCCTCCCCTTATCTCTGCCTCTGGCTGTGTCTCCATATCTCCCCGATGTGCTTCCTCCCCTATCTCTGCCTCTGGCTGCGTCTCCAAATCCCCCCCCCGCTGCACTTCCTCCCCTTATATCTGCCTCTGGCTGCATCTACAAATCGCCCTGCTGCACTTTTTCCCCTATCTCTGCCTCTGGCTGCATTTCCAAAACCCCCCATTTTGCTTCCTCCCTTATCTCTGCCTCTGGCTGTGTCTCCAAATCCCCCCACTGCGCTTCCTCCCCTTATCTCTGCCTCTGTCAGCATCTCCAAATCCCCCCCGCTGCGCTTCCTCCCCTTATCTCTGCCTCTGGCTGCGTCTCCAAATCCCCCGCTGCACTTCTTCCCCTATCTCTGCCTGGCTGAGTCTCCAAATCACCCCGCTGCGCTTCCTCCCCTATCTCTGCTTCAGGCTCTGTCTCCAAATCCCTCTGCTGCACTTCATCCCCTATCTCTGCCTCTGGCTGTGTCTCCAAATCCCCCCTGCTGTGCTTCCTCCCCTACCTCTGCCTCTGACTGCGTTTCCAAATCACCCCGCTGTGATTCCTCCCCTACCTCTGTCTATGGCTGCATCTCAAAATCTCCCCGATGTGCTTCCTCCCTATCTCTGCCTCTGGCTGTGTCTCCAAATCCCCCATGCTGTGCTTCCTCCCCTACCTCTGCCTCTGGCTGCGTCACCAAATCTCCCCGATGTGCTTCCTCCCTACCTCTGCCTCTGGCTGTGTGTCCAAATCCCTCCGCTGCGCTTTCTCACCTATCTCTGCCTTTGGCTGCGTCTCCAAATCCCCATGCTGCACTTTCTCTCATATCTCTGCCTCTATCTGCTCCTCGAAACCCCTCCACTGCACATCTTCCCATATCTCTGCCTCTATCTGAGTCTCCAAATCCCCCCGCTGCACTTCCTCCCCTATCTCTGTCTCTGGCTGCGTCTCCAAATCCCCCCCGCTGTGCTTCCTCCCCTACCTCTGCCTCTGGCTGCATTTCCAAATCCCCCTGCTGCACTTCCTCCCCTTACCTCTGCCTCTGGCTGCGTCTCCAAATCCCCCCCGCTGTGCTTCCTCCCCTACCTCTGCCTCTGGCTGCATCTCCAAATCCCCCTGCTGCAATTCTTCCCCTATCTCTGCCTCTGGCTGCATTTCCAAATCCCCCCATTGCACTTCCTCCCCTTATCTCTGCCTCTGGCTGCGTCTCCAAATCTCCCCGATGTGCTTCCTCCCCTATCTCTGCCTCTGGCTTAATCTCCAAATCCCCCCCCGCTGCACTTCCTCCCCTTATCTCTGCCTCTGGCTGCGTTTCCAAATCCTCCCGCTGTGCTTCGTCCCCTATCTCTGTCTCTGGCTGTGTCTCCAAATCTCCCTGCTGTCCTTCCTCCACTACCTCTGCCTCTGGCTGCGTTTCCAAATCTGCAAATCCCCCGGCTGCACTTCCTCCCCTATCTGTGTCTCTGGCTGCGTCTCCAAATCCCCCCCGCTGTGCTTCCTCCCCTACCTCTGCCTCTGGCTGCATTTCCAAATCACCCCGCTGCGCTTCCTCCCCTATCTCTGCTTCTGGCTCTGTCTCCAAATCCCTCTGCTGCACTTCCTCCCCTGTCTCTGCCTCTGGCTGTGTCTCCATTTGTCCCCGAAGTGCTTCCTCCCCTATCTCTGCTCCTGGCTCTGTCTCCAAATCCCTCTGCTGCACTTCCTCCCCTATCTCTGCCTCTGGCTGTGTCTCCAAATGTCCCCGATGTGCTTCCTCCCCTAGCTCTGCTCCTGGCTCTGTCTCCAAATCCCTCTGCTGCACTTCCTCCCCTATCTCTGCCTCTGGCTGTGTCTCCAAATCCCCCCGCTGCACTTCTTCCCCTATTTCTGCCTCTGGCTTCGTATCCAAATCCCCCCCGCTGCACTTCCTCCCCTATCTCTGCCTCTGGCTGCGTCTCCAAACCCCCCCGCTGCTCTTCTTCCCCTATCTCTGCCTCTGGCTGCGTTTCCAAATTCCCCCATTGCGCTTCCTCCCCTTATCTCTGCCTCTGGCTGCGTCTCCAAATCTCCCCGATGTGCTTCCTCCCCTATCTCTGCCTCTGGCTGCGTCTCCAAATCCCCCCCCGCTGCACTTCCTCCCCTTATGTCTGCCTCTGGCTGCATCTCAAAATCCCCCTACTGCACTTTTTCCCCTATCTCTGCCTCTGGCTGCATTTCCAAATCCCCCGCTGCACTTCTTCCCCTATCTCTGCCTCTGGCTGAGTCTCCAAATCACCCCGCTGCGCTTCCTCCCCTATCTCTGCTTCTGGCTCTGTCTCCAAATCCCTCTGCTGCACTTCATCCCCTATCTCTGCCTCAGGCTGTGTCTCCAAATCCCCCCTGCTGTGCTTCCTCCCCTTATGTCTGCCTCTGGCTGCATCTCCAAATCCCCCTGCTGCACTTTCCCCCATATCTCTACTTCTAGCTGCTCCTCAAAACCCCTCCACTGCACTTCTTCCCATATCTCTGCCTCTATCTGCGTCTCCAAATCCCCCCGCTGCACTTCCTCCCCTATCTCTGTCTCTGGCTGCGTCTCCAAAATGCCCCCACTGTGCTTCCTCCCCTACCTCTGCCTCTGGCTGCGTTTCCAAATCACCCCGCTGCGCTTCCTCCCCTATCTCTGCTTCTGGCTCTGTCTCCAAATCCCTCTGCTGCGCTTCCTCACCTATCTCTGCCTCTGTCTCCAAATCCCCCCCGCTGTGCTTCCTCCCCTACCTCTGCCTCTGGCTGCGTTTCCAAATCCCCCCACTGCACTTCCTCCCCTTACGTCTGCCTCTGGCTGCGTCTCCAAATCACCCCGCTGCGCTTCCTCCCCTATCTCTGCTTCTGGCTCTGTCTCCAAATCCCTCTGCTGCACTTCATCCACTATCTCTGCCTCTGGCTGTGTCTCCAAATCCCCCCTGCTGTGCTTCCTCCCCTACCTCTGCCTCTGACTGCGTTTCCAAATCACCCCACTGTAATTCCTCCCCTACCTCTGTCTCTGGCTGCATCTCCAAATCTCCCCGATGTGCTTCCTCCCCTACCTCTGCCTCTGGCTGTGTCTCCAAATCCCTCCTCTGCACATCCTCCCTTTATCTCTGCCTCTGGCTGCATCTCCAAATCCCCCCCACTGTGCTTCCTCCCTATCTCTGCCTCTGGCTGTGTCTCCAAATCCCCCATGCTGTGCTTCCTCCCCTACCTCTGCCTCTGGCTGAGTCTCCAAATATCCGCGATGTGCTTCCTCCCTACCTCTGCCTCTGGCTGTGTGTCCAAATCCCACTGCTGCGCTTTCTCACCTACCTCTGCCTTTGGCTGCGTCTCCAAATCCCCACGCTGCACTTTCTCCCATATCTCTGCCTCTAGCTGCTCCTCGAAACCCCTCCACTGCACTTCTTCCAATATCTCTGCCTCTATCTGCGTCTCCAAATCCCCCCGCTGCACTTCCTCCCCTATCTCTGTCTCTGGCTGCATCTCCAAATCCCCCCCGCTGTGCTTCCTCCCCTACCTCTGCCTCTGGCTGCGTTTCCAAATCACCCCGCTGCGCTTCCTCCCCTATCTCTGCTTCTGGCTCTGTCTCCAAATCCATCTGCTGCGCTTCCTCACCTATCTCTGCCTCTGTCTCCATATCCCCCCCGCTGTGCTTCCTCCCCTACCTCTGCCTCTGGCTGCATTTCCAAATCCCCCTGCTGCACTTCTTCCCCTATCTCTGCCTCTGGCTGCATTTCCAAATCCCCCCATTGCGCTTCCTCCCCTTATCTCTGCCTCTGGCTGCGTCTCCAAATCTCCCCGATGTGCTTCCTCCCCTATCTCTGCCTCTGGCTGCATCTCCAAATACCCCCCCCCCGCTGCACTTCCTCCCCTTATCTCTGCCTCTGGCTGCATTTCCAAATCCTCCCGCTGTGCTTCCTCCCCTATCTCTATCTCTGGCTGTGTCTCCAAATCCCCCCCGCTGTGCTTCCTCCACTACCTCTGCTTCTGGCTGCGTTTCCAAATCTGCAAATCGCCCGGCTGCACTTCCTCCCCTCTCTGTGTCTCTGGCTGCGTCTCCAAATGTCCCCGATGTGCTTCCTCCCCTAGCTCTGCTCCTGGCTCTGTCTCCAAATCCCTCTGCTGCACTTCCTCCCCTATCTCTGCCTCTGGCTGTGTCTCCAAATCCCCCCGCTGCACTTCTTCCCCTATTTCTGCCTCTGGTTTCGTATCCAAATCCCCCCCGCTGCACTTCCTCCCCTATCTCTGCCTCTGGCTGAGTCTCCAAACCCCCCCGCTGCTCTTCTTCCCCTATCTCTGCCTCTGGCTGCGTTTTCAAATCCCCCCATTGCGCTTCCTCCCCTTATCTCTGCCTCTGGCTGCATCTCCAAATCTCCCCGATGTGCTTCCTCCCCTATCTCTGCCTCTGGCTGCGTCTCCAAATCCCCCCCCGCTGCACTTCCTACCCTTATGTCTGCCTCTGGCTGCATCTCAAAATCCCCCTACTGCACTTTTTCCCCTATCTCTGCCTCTGGCTGCATTTCCAAAACCCCCCATTTTGCTTCCTCCCTTATGTCTGCCTCTGGCTGTGTCTCCAAATCCCCCCGCTGCGCTTCCTCCCCTTATCTCTGCCTCTGTCAGCATCTCCAAATCCCCCCCGCTGCGCTTCCTCCCCTTATCTCTGCCTCTGGCTGCGTCTCCAAATCCCCCGCTGCACTTCTTCCCCTATCTCTGCCTCTGGCTGAGTCTCCAAATCACCCCGCTGCGCTTCCTCCCCTATCTCTGCTTCTGGCTCTGTCTCCAAATCCCTCTGCTGCACTTCATCCCCTATCTCTGCCTCGGGCTGTGTCTCCAAATCCCCCCTGCTGTGCTTCCTCCCCTTATGTCTGCCTCTGGCTGCATCTCCAAATCCCCCTGCTGCACTTTCTCCCATATCTCTGCTTCTAGCTGCTCCTCAAAACCCCTCCACTGCACTTCTTCCCATATCTCTGCCTCTATCTGCGTCTCCAAATCCCCCCGCTGCACTTCCTCCCCTATCTCTGTCTCTGGCTGCGTCTCCAAATCCCCCCCACTGTGCTTCCTCCCCTACCTCTGCCTCTGGCTGCGTTTCCAAATTACCCCGCTGCGCTTCCTCCCCTATCTCTGCTTCTGGCTCTGTCTCCAAATCCCTCTGCTGCGCTTCCTCACCTATCTCTGCCTCTGTCTCCAAATCCCCCCCGCTGTGCTTCCTCCCCTACCTCTGCCTCTGGCTGCGTTTCCAAATCCCCCCGCTGCACTTCCTCCCCTTACCTCTGCCTCTGGCTGAGTCTCCAAATCACCCTGCTGCGCTTCCTCCCCTATCTCTGCTTCTGGCTCTGTCTCCAAATCCCTCTGCTGCACTTCATCCACTATCTCTGCCTCTGGCTGTGTCTCCAAATCCCCCCTGCTGTGCTTCCTCCCCTACCTCTGCCTCTGACTGCGTTTCCAAATCACCCCGCTGTGATTCCTCCCCTACCTCTGTCTCTGGCTGCATCTCCAAATCTCCCCGATGTGCTTCCTCCCTCTCTCTGCCTCTGGCTGTGTCTCCAAATCCCTCCTCTGCACATCCTCCCTTTATCTCTGCCTCTGGCTGCATCTCCAAATCCCCCCCACTGTGCTTCCTCCCTATCTCTGCCTCTGGCTGTGTCTCCAAATCCCCCATGCTGTGCTTCCTCCCCTACCTCTGCCTCTGGCTGCGTCTCCAAATATCCCCGATGTGCTTCCTCCCTACCTCTGCCTCTGGCTGTGTGTCCAAATCCCTCCGCTGCGCTTTCTCACCTATCTCTGCCTTTGGCTGCGTCTCCAAATCCCCACGCTGCACTTTCTCCCATATCTCTGCCTCTAGCTGCTCCTCGAAACCCCTCCACTGCACTTCTTCCCATATCTCTGCCTCTATCTGCGTCTCCGAATCCCCCCGCTGCACTTCCTCCCCTATCTCTGTCTCTGGCTGCATCTCCAAATCCCCCCCGCTGTGCTTCCTCCCCTACCTCTGCCTCTGGCTGCGTTACCAAATCCCCCCGCTGCACTTCCTCCCCTTACCTCTGCCTCTGGCTGCGTCTCCAAATCCCCCCCGCTGTGCTTCCTCCCCTACCTCTGCCTCTGGCTGCATCTCCAAATCTCCCCGATGTGCTTCCTCCCCTATCTCTGCTTCTGGCTGCATTTCCAAATCACCCCGCTGTGCTTCCTCCCCTTATGTCTGCCTCTGGATGCATCTCCAAATCCCTCTGCTGCGCTTCCTCACCTATCTCTGCCTCTGTCTCCATATCCCCCCCGCTGTGCTTCCTCCCCTACCTCTGCCTCTGGCTGCGTTACCAAATCCCCCCGCTGCACTTCCTCCCCTTACCTCTGCCTCTGGCTGCGTCTCCAAATCCCCCCCGCTGTGCTTCCTCCCCTACCTCTGCCTCTGGCTGCATCTCCAAATCTCCCCGATGTGCTTCCTCCCCTATCTCTGCTTCTGGCTGCATTTCCAAATCACCCCGCTGTGCTTCCTCCCCTTATGTCTGCCTCTGGATGCATCTCCAAATCCCCCTGCTGCACTTCTTCCCTATCTCTGCCTCTGGCTGCATTTCCAAATCCCCCCATTGCGCTTCCTCCCCTTATCTCTGCCTCTGGCTGCGTCTCCAAATCTCCCCGATGTGCTTCCTCCCCTATCTCTACCTCTGGCTGCATCTCCAAATCCCCCCCCGCTGCACTTCCTCCCCTTATCTCTGCCTCTGGCTGCGTTTCCAAATCCTCCCGCTGTGCTTCGTCCCCTATCTCTGTCTCTGGCTGTGTCTCCAAATCCCCCCCGCTGTGCTTCCTCCACTACCTCTGCTTCTGGCTGCGTTTCCAAATCTGCAAATCCCCCGGCTGCACTTCCTCCCCTCTCTGTGTCTCTGGCTGCATCTCCAAATCTGCCCCGCTGTGCTTCCTCCACTACCTCTGCCTCTGGCTGCATTTCCAAATCACCCCGCTGCGCTTCCTCCCCTATCTCTGCTTCTGGCTCTGTCTCCAAATCCCTCTGCTGCACTTCCTCCCCTATCTCTGCCTCTGGCTGTGGCTCCAAATGTCCCTGATGTGCTTCCTCCCCTATCTCTGCTCCTGGCTCTGTCTCCAAATCCCTCTGCTGCACTTCCTCCCCTATCTCTGCCTCTGGCTGTGTCTCCAAATGTCCCCGCTGTGCTTCCTACCCTACCTCTGCCTCTGGCTGCATTTCTAAATCACCCCGATGTGCTTCCTCCCCTACCTCTGTCTCTGGCTGCGTCTCCTAATCTCCCCGATGTGCTTCCTCCCTCTCTCTGCCTCTGGCTGTGTCTCCAAATCCCTCCGCTGCACTTCCTCCCCTTATCTCTGCCTCTGGCTGCTTCTCCAAATCCCCCCACTGTGCTTCCTCCCCTACTTCTGTCTCTGGCTGTGTTTCCAATTCACCCGGCTGCGCTTCCTCCCCTATCTCTGCCTCTGGCTGCGTCTCCAAATCTCCCCGATGTGCTTCCTCCCTATCTCTGCCTCTGGCTGTGTGTCCAAATCCCTCCGCTGCGCTTTCTCACCAATCTCTGCCTTTGGCTGCGTCTCCAAATCCCCACTCTGCACTTTCTCCCATATCTCTGCCTCTAGCTGCTCCTCGAAACCCCTCCGCTGCACTTCTTCCCATATCTCTGCCTCTAGCTGCGTCTCCAAATCCCCCTGCTGCACTTCCTCCCCTATCTCTGTCTCTGGCTGCGTCTCCAAATCCCTCCGCTGCACTTTCTCACCTGATCTCTGCCTTCGGCTGCATCTCCAAATCCCCCCCTCTGTGCTTCATCCCCTACCTCTGCCAATGGAGCGTTTCCAAATCACCCCGCTGCACTTCCTCCCCTATCTCTGCCTTTGGCTGCATTTCCAAATCACCCTGCTGCGCTTCCTCCCCTATCTCTGTCTCTGTCTCTGTCTCCAAATCCCTCTGCTGCACTTCCTCCCCTATCTCTGCCTCTGGCTGCATCTCCAAATCACCCCGCTGCGCTTCCTCCCCTATCTCTGCTTCTGGCTCTGTCTCCAAATCCCTCTGCTGCACTTCCTCCCCTATCTCTGATTCTGGCTGTGTCTCCAAATCCCTCCCCTGCGCTTTCTCAACTATCTCTGCCTCTGGCTGTGTCTCCAAATCCCTCCGCTGCGCTTTCTCACCTATCTCTGCCTCTGGCTGCGTCTCCAAATCTCCCCGATGTGCTTCCTCCCTCTCTCTGCCTCTGGCTGTGTTTCCAAATCCCTCCACTGCGCTTTCTCATCTATCTCTGCCTCTGGCTCTGTCTCCAAATCCCCCCCGCTGTGCTTCCTCCCCTACCTCTGCCTCTGGCTGCATTTCCAAATCCCCCCCACTGCACTTCATCCCCTTATCTCTGCCTCTGGCTGCATCTCCAAATCTCCACCGCTGTGCTTCCTCCCCTATCTCTGTCTCTGGCTGTGTCTCCATATCCCCCCGCTGCACTTCCTCCCCTATCTCTGTCTCTGGCTGCGTCTCCAAATCCCCCCCTGCTGCACTTCCTCCCCTTATCTCTGCCTCCAGCTGCGTCTCCAAATCCCCCCCGCTGTGCTTCCTCCCCTACCTCTGCCTCTGGCTGCGTTTCCAATTCACCCCGCTGTGCTTCCTCCCCTATCTCTGCTTCTGGCTATGTCTCCAAATCCCTCTGCTGCACTTCCTCCACTATCTCTGCCTCTGGCTGCGTCTCCAAATCACCCCGCTGCGCTTCCTCCCCTATCTCTGCTTCTGGCTCTGTCTCCAAATCCCTCTGCTGCACTTCCTCCCCTATCTCTGTTTCTGGCTGTGTCTCCAAATCCCTCCGCTGCGCTTTCTCAACTATCTCTGCCTCTGGCTGTGTCTCCAAATCCCTCCGCTGCGCTTTCTCACCTACCTCTGCCTCTGGCTGCGTTTCCAAATCACCCCACTGTGCTTCCTCCTCTATCTCTGCTTCTGGCTCTGTCTCCAAATCTGTGTGCTGCACTTCCTCCCCTATCTCTGCCTCTGGCTGCATCTCCAAATCACCCCGCTGCGCTTCCTCCCCTATCTCTGCTTCTGGCTCTGGCTCCAAATCCCTCTGCTGTATTTCCTCCCCTATCTTTGTTTCTGGCTGTATCTCCAAATCCCTCCCCTGCGCTTTCTCAACTATCTCTGACTCTGGCTGTGTCTCCAAATCCCTCCGCTGCGCTTTCTCACCTATCTCTGCCTCTGGCTGCATCTCCAAATCTCCCAGATGTTCTTCCTCCCTCTCTCTGCCTCTGGCTGTGTTTCCAAATCCCTCCACTGCGCTTTCTCATCTATCTCTGCCTCTGGCTCTGTCTCCAAATCCCCCCCGCTGTGCTTCCTCCCCTACCTCTGACTCTGGCTGCATTTCCAAATCCCCCCCGCTGCACTTCATCCCCTTATCTCTGCCTCTGGCTGCGTCTCCAAATCTCCTCCGCTGTGCTTCCTCCCCTATCTCTGTCTCTGGCTGTGTCTCCAAATCCCCCCGCTGCACTTCCTCCCCTCTCTCTGTCTCTGGCTGCGTCTCCAAATCCCCCCCTGCTGCACTTCCTCCCCTTATCTCTGCCACTGGCTGCGTCTCCAAATCCCCCCCGCTGTGCTTCCTCCCCTACCTCTGCCTCTGGCTGCGTTTCCAAATCACCCCGCTGTGCTTCCTCCCCTATCTCTGCTTCTGGCTCTGTCTCCAAATCCTTCTGCTGCACTTCATCCCCTATCTCTGCCTCTGGCTGTGTCTCCAAATCCCCCCTGCTGTGCTTCCTCCCCTACCTCTGCCTCTGACTGCGTTTCCAAATCACCCCGCTGTGATTCCTCCCCTACCTCTGTCTCTGGCTGCATCTCCAAATCTCCCTGATGTGCTTCCTCCCTCTCTCTGCCTCTGGCTGTGTCTCCAAATCCCTCCGCTGCTCTTCCTCCCCTTATCTCTGCCTCTGGCTGCGTCTCCAAATCCCCCCCGCTGTGCTTCCTCCCTATCTCTGCCTCTGGCTGTGTCTCCAAATCCCCCATGCTGTGCTTCCTCCCCTACCTCTGCCTCTGGCTGCGTCTCCAAATCTCCCCGATGTGCTTCCTCCCTACCTCTGCCTCTGGCTGTGTGTCCAAATCCCTCCGCTGCGCTTTCTCACCAATCTCTGCCTTTGGCTGCGTCTCCAAATCCCCACTCTGCACTTTCTCCCATATCTCTGCCTCTAGCTGCTCCTCGAAACCCCTCTGCTGCACTTCTTCCCATATCTCTGCCTCTAGCTGCGTCTCCAAATCCCCCTGCTGCACTTCCTCCCCTATCTCTGTCTCTGGCTGCGTCTCCAAATCCCTCCGCTGCACTTTCTCACCTGATCTCTGCCTTCGGCTGCATCTCCAAATCCCCCCCTCTGTGCTTCATCCCCTACCTCTGCCAATGGAGCGTTTCCAAATCACCCCGCTGCACTTCCTCCCCTATCTCTGCCTTTGGCTGCATTTCCAAATCACCCTGCTGCGCTTCCTCCCCTATCTCTGTCTCTGGCTCTGTCTCCAAATCCCTCTGCTGCACTTCCTCCCCTATCTCTGCCTCTGGCTGCATCTCCAAATCACCCCGCTGCGCTTCCTCCCCTATCTCTGCTTCTGGCTCTGTCTCCAAATCCCTCTGCTGCACTTCCTCCCCTATCTCTGATTCTGGCTGTGTCTCCAAATCCCTCCCCTGCGCTTTCTCAACTATCTCTGCCTCTGGCTGTGTCTCCAAATCCCTCCGCTGCGCTTTCTCACCTATCTCTGCCTCTGGCTGCGTCTCCAAATCTCCCCGATGTGCTTCCTCCCTCTCTCTGCCTCTGGCTGTGTTTCCAAATCCCTCCACTGCGCTTTCTCATCTATCTCTGCCTCTGGCTCTGTCTCCAAATCCCCCCCGCTGTGCTTCCTCCCCTACCTCTGCCTCTGGCTGCATTTCCAAATCCCCCCCACTGCACTTCATCCCCTTATCTCTGCCTCTGGCTGCGTCTCCAAATCTCCACCGCTGTGCTTCCTCCCCTATCTCTGTCTCTGGCTGTGTCTCCAAATCTCTCCGCTGCGCTTTCTCACCTACCTCTGCCTCTGGCTGCGTTTCCAAATCACCCCACTGTGCTTCCTCCTCTATCTCTGCTTCTGGCTCTGTCTCCAAATCCGTGTGCTGCACTTCCTCCCCTATCTCTGCCTCTGGCTGCATCTCCAAATCACCCCGCTGCGCTTCCTCCCCTATCTCTGCTTCTGGCTCTGTCTCCAAATCCCTCTGCTGTATTTCCTCCCCTATCTTTGTTTCTGGCTGTATCTCCAAATCCCTCCCCTGCGCTTTCTCAACTATCTCTGACTCTGGCTGTGTCTCCAAATCCCTCCGCTGCGCTTTCTCACCTATCTCTGCCTCTGGCTGCATCTCCAAATCTCCCCGATGTTCTTCCTCCCTCTCTCTGCCTCTGGCTGTGTTTCCAAATCCCTCCACTGCGCTTTCTCATCTATCTCTGCCTCTGGCTCTGTCTCCAAATCCCCCCCGCTGTGCTTCCTCCCCTACCTCTGACTCTGGCTGCATTTCCAAATCCCCCCCGCTGCACTTCATCCCCTTATCTCTGCCTCTGGCTGCGTCTCCAAATCTCCTCCGCTGTGCTTCCTCCCCTATCTCTGTCTCTTTCTGTGTCTCCATATCCCCCCGCTGCACTTCCTCCCCTCTCTCTGTCTCTGGCTGCGTCTCCAAATCCCCCCCTGCTGCACTTCCTCCCCTTATCTCTGCCTCTGGCTGCGTCTCCAAACCCCCCCCGCTGTGCTTCCTCCCCTACCTCTGCCTCTGGCTGCATTTCCAAATCACCCCGCTGTGCTTCCTCCCCTATCTCTGCTTCTGGCTCTGTCTCCAAATCCTTCTGCTGCACTTCATCCCCTATCTCTGCCTCTGGCTGTGTCTCCAAATCCCCCCTGCTGTGCTTCCTCCCCTACCTCTGCCTCTGACTGCGTTTCCAAATCACCCCGCTGTGATTCCTCCCCTACCTCTGTCTCTGGCTGCATCTCCAAATCTCCCTGATGTGCTTCCTCCCTCTCTCTGCCTCTGGCTGTGTCTCCAAATCCCTCCGCTGCTCTTCCTCCCCTTATCTCTGCCTCTGGCTGCGTCTCCAAATCCCCCCCGCTGTGCTTCCTCCCTATCTCTGCCTCTGGCTGTGTCTCCAAATCCCCCATGCTGTGCTTCCTCCCCTACCTCTGCCTCTGGCTGCGTCTCCAAATCTCCCCGATGTGCTTCCTCCCTACCTCTGCCTCTGGCTGTGTGTCCAAATCCCTCCGCTGCGCTTTCTCACCAATCTCTGCCTTTGGCTGCGTCTCCAAATCCCCACTCTGCACTTTCTCCCATATCTCTGCCTCTAGCTGCTCCTCGAAACTCCTCCGCTGCACTTCTTCCCATATCTCTGCCTCTAGCTGCGTCTCCAAATCCCCCTGCTGCACTTCCTCCCCTATCTCTGTCTCTGGCTGCATCTCCAAATCCCTCCGCTGCACTTTCTCACCTGATCTCTGCCTTCGGCTGCATCTCCAAATCCCCCCCTCTGTGCTTCATCCCCTACCTCTGCCAATGGAGCGTTTCCAAATCACCCCGCTGCACTTCCTCCCCTATCTCTGCCTTTGGCTGCATTTCCAAATCACCCTGCTGCGCTTCCTCCCCTATCTCTGTCTCTGGCTCTGTCTCCAAATCCCTCTGCTGCACTTCCTCCCCTATCTCTGCCTCTGGCTGCATCTCCAAATCACCCCGCTGCGCTTCCTCCCCTATCTCTGCTTCTGGCTCTGTCTCCAAATCCCTCTGCTGCACTTCCTCCCCTATCTCTGATTCTGGCTGTGTCTCCAAATCCCTCCCCTGCGCTTTCTCAACTATCTCTGCCTCTGGCTGTGTCTCCAAATCCCTCCGCTGCGCTTTCTCACCTATCTCTGCCTCTGGCTGCGTCTCCAAATCTCCCCGATGTGCTTCCTCCCTCTCTCTGCCTCTGGCTGTGTTTCCAAATCCCTCCACTGCACTTTCTCATCTATCTCTGCCTCTGGCTGCGTCTCCAAATCTCCACCGCTGTGCTTCCTCCCCTATCTCTGTCTCTGGCTGTGTCTCCAAATCCCCCCGCTGCACTTCCTCCCCTATCTCTGTCTCTGGCTGCGTCTCCAAATCCCCCCCTGCTGCACTTCCTCCCCTTATCTCTGCCTCCGGCTGCGTCTCCAAATCCCCCCCGCTGTGCTTCCTCCCCTACCTCTGCCTCTGGCTGCGTTTCCAATTCACCCCGCTGTGCTTCCTCCCCTATCTCTGCTTCTGGCTATGTCTCCAAATCCCTCTGCTGCACTTCCTCCACTATCTCTGCCTCTGGCTGCGTCTCCAAATCACCCCGCTGCGCTTCCTCCCCTATCTCTGCTTCTGGCTCTGTCTCCAAATCCCTCTGCTGCACTTCCTCCCCTATCTCTGTTTCTGGCTGTGTCTCCAAATCCCTCCGCTGCGCTTTCTCAACTATCTCTGCCTCTGGCTGTGTCTCCAAATCCCTCCGCTGCGCTTTCTCACCTACCTCTGCCTCTGGCTGCGTTTCCAAATCACCCCACTGTGCTTCCTCCTCTATCTCTGCTTCTGGCTCTGTCTCCAAATCCATGTGCTGCACTTCCTACCCTATCTCTGCCTCTGGCTGCATCTCCAAATCACCCCGCTGCGCTTCCTCCCCTATCTCTGCTTCTGGCTCTGTCTCCAAATCCCTCTGCTGTATTTCCTCCCCTATCTCTGTTTCTGGCTGTATCTCCAAATCCCTCCCCTGCGCTTTCTCAACTATCTCTGACTCTGGCTGTGTCTCCAAATCCCTCCGCTGCGCTTTCTCACCTATCTCTGCCTCTGGCTGCATCTCCAAATCTCCCCGATGTTCTTCCTCCCTCTCTCTGCCTCTGGCTGTGTTTCCAAATCCCTCCACTGCGCTTTCTCATCTATCTCTGCCTCTGGCTCTGTCTCCAAATCCCCCCCGCTGTGCTTCCTCCCCTACCTCTGACTCTGGCTGCATTTCCAAATCCCCCCCGCTGCACTTCATCCCCTTATCTCTGCCTCTGGCTGCGTCTCCAAATCTCCTCCGCTGTGCTTCCTCCCCTATCTCTGTCTCTGGCTGTGTCTCCAAATCCCCCCGCTGCACTTCCTCCCCTCTCTCTGTCTCTGGCTGTGTCTCCAAATCCCCCCCTGCTGCACTTCCTCCCCTTATCTCTGCCTCTGGCTGCGTCTCCAAATCCCCCCCGCTGTGCTTCCTCCCCTACCTCTGCCTCTGGCTGCGTTTCCAAATCACCCCGCTGTGCTTCCTCCCCTATCTCTGCTTCTGGCTCTGTCTCCAAATCCTTCTGCTGCACTTCATCCCCTATCTCTGCCTCTGGCTGTGTCTCCAAATCCCCCCTGCTGTGCTTCCTCCCCTACCTCTGCCTCTGACTGCGTTTCCAAATCACCCCGCTGTGATTCCTCCCCTACCTCTGTCTCTGGCTGCATCTCCAAATCTCCCTGATGTGCTTCCTCCCTCTCTCTGCCTCTGGCTGTGTCTCCAAATCCCTCCGCTGCTCTTCCTCCCCTTATCTCTGCCTCTGGCTGCGTCTCCAAATCCCCCCCGCTGTGCTTCCTCCCTATCTCTGCCTCTGGCTGTGTCTCCAAATCCCCCATGCTGTGCTTCCTCCCCTACCTCTGCCTCTGGCTGCGTCTCCAAATCTCCCCGATGTGCTTCCTCCCTACCTCTGCCTCTGGCTGTGTGTCCAAATCCCTCCGCTGCGCTTTCTCACCAATCTCTGCCTTTGGCTGCGTCTCCAAATCCCCACTCTGCACTTTCTCCCATATCTCTGCCTCTAGCTGCTCCTCGAAACCCCTCCGCTGCACTTCTTCCCATATCTCTGCCTCTAGCTGCGTCTCCAAATCCCCCCGCTGCACTTCCTCCCCTATCTCTGTCTCTGGCTGCGTCTCCAAATCCCCCCTGCTGTGCTTCCTCCCCTACCTCTGCCTCTGGCTGCGTTTCCAAATCACCCCGCTGCGCTTGCTCCCCTATCTCTGCCTCTGGCTGCATTTCCAAATCACCCTGCTGCGCTTCCTCCCCTACCTCTGTCTCTGGCTGTGTCTCCAAATCCCTCCGCTGCACTTCCTCCCCTATCCCTGCCTCTGAAGGCGTCTCCAAATCCCCTGCTGCACTTCTTCACCTATCTCTGCCTCTGGCTGCGTCTCCAAATCCCCCCGCTGCACTTCTTCCCCTATTTCTGCCTCTGGCTGCATCTCCAAATCCCCCTGCTGCACTTCTTCCCCTATCTCTGCCTCTGGATGCATTTCCAAAACCCCCCATTGCGCTTCCTCCCTTGTGTCTGCCTCTGGCTGTGTCTCAAAATCCCACCGCTGCGCTTCCTCCCCTTATCTCTGCCTCTGTCAGCATCTCGAAATCCCCCCCCGCTGCGCTTCCTCCCCTTATCTCTGCCTCTGGCTGCATCTCCAAATTCCCCGCTGCACTTCTTCCCCTATCTCTGCCTCTGGCTCTGTCTCCAAATCCCTCTGCTGCACTTCATCCCCTTTCTCTGCCTCTGGCTGTGTCTCCAAATCCCCCCTGCTGTGCTTCCTCCCCTATCTCTGCTTCTGGCTCTGTCTCCAAATCCCTCTGCTGCACTTCATCCCCTTTCTCTGCCTCTGGCTGTGTCTCCAAATCCCCCCTGCTGTGCTTCCTCCCCTACCTCTGCCTCTGACTGTGTTTCCAAATCACTCCGCTGTGATTCCTCCCCTACCTTTGTCTCTGGCTGCATCTCCAAATCTCCCCGATGTGCTTCCTCCCTCTCTCTGCCTCTGGCTGTGTCTCCAAATCCCTCCGCTGCACTTCCTCCCCTTATCTCTGCCTCTGGCTGCGTCTCCAAATCCCCCCCGCTGTGCTTCCTCCCTATCTCTGCCTCTGGCTGTGTCTCCAAATCCCCCATGCTGTGCTTCCTCCCCTACCTCTGCCTCTGGCTGCGTCTCCAAATATCCCCGATGTGCTTCCTCCCTACCTCTGCCTCTGGCTGTGTGTCCAAATCCCTCCGCTATGCTTTCTCACCTATCTCTGCCTTTAGCTGCGTCTCCATATCCCCATGCTGCACTTTCTCCCATATCTATGCCTCTAGCTGCTCTTCGATACCCCTCCGCTGCACTTCTTCCCATATCTCTGCCTCTAGCTGCATCTCCAAATCCCCCTGCTGCACTTCCTCCCCTATCTCTGTCTCTGGCTGCGTCTCCAAATCCCCCCGCTGTGCTTCCTTCCATACCTCTGCCTCTGGCTGCATTTCCAAATCACCCCGCTGCGCTTCCTCCCCTATCTCTGCTTCTGGCTCTGTCTCCAAATCCCTCTGCTGCGCTTCCTCTCCTATCTCTGCCTCTGGCTCCAAATCCCCCCCGCTATGCTTCCTCCCCTACCTCTGCCTCAGGCTCTGTTTCCAAATCCCCCCGCTGCACTTCCTCCCCTTACCTCTGCCTCTGGCTGCATCTCCAAATCCCCCCCGCTGTGCTCACTCCCCTACCTCTGCCTCTGGCTGCATCTCCAAATTTCCCCGATGTGCTTCCTCCCCTATCTCTGCCTCTGGGTGCGTTTAAAAATCACCCCGCTGCGCTTCCTCCCCTCTCTGTTTCTCTGGCTGCGTCTCCAAATGTCCCCGATGTGCTTCCTCCCCTATTTCTGCCTCTGGCTGCATCCCCAAATCCCCCTGCTGCACTTCTTCCCCTATTCTGCCTCTGGCTGCGTATCCAAAACCCCCCCCGCTGCACTTCCTCCCCTATCTCTGCCTCTGGCTGAGTCTCCAAACCCCCCCGCTGCACTTCTTCCCCTATCTCTGCATCTGGCTGCGTTTCCAAATCCCCCCATTGCGCTTCCTCCCCTTATCTCTGCCTCTGGCTGCGTCTCCAAATCTCCCCGATGTGCTTCCTCCCCTATCTCTGCCTCTGGCTGCGTCTCCAAATCCCCCCCCCGCTGCACTTCCTCCCCTTATGTCTGCCTCTGGCTTCATCTCCAAATCCCCCTGCTGCACTTCTTCCCCTATCTCTGCCTCTGGCTGCATTTCCAAATCCCCCCATTGCGCTTCCTCCCCTTATTTCTGCCTCTGGCTGCGTCTCCAAATCTCCCCGATGTGCTTCCTCCCCTATCTCTGCCTCTGGCTGCATCTTCAAATCCCACCCCCCCGCTGCACTTCCTCCCCTTATCTCTGCCTCTGGCTGCGTTTCCAAATCCCCCCGCTGTGCTTCGTCCCCTATCTCTGTCTCTGGCTGTGTCTCCAAATCCCCCCCGCTGTGCTTCCTCCCCTACCTCTGCCTCTGGCTGCATTTCCAAATCTGCAAATCCCCCGGCTGCACTTCCTCCCCTATCTGTGTCTCTGGGTGCGTCTCCAAATCCCCCCCGCTGTGCTTCCTCCCCTACCTCTGCCTCTGGCTGCGTTTCCAAATCACCCCGCTGCGCTTCCTCCCCTATCTCTGCTTCTTGCTCTGTCTCCAATACCCTCTGCTGCACTTCCTCCCCTATCTCTGCCTCTGGCTGTGTCTCCAAATGTCCCCGATGTGCTTCCTCCCCTAGCTCTGCTCCTGACTCTGTCTCCAAATCCCTCTGCTGCACTTCCTCCCCTATCTCTGCCTCTGGCTGTGTCTCCAAATCCCCCCGCTGCACTTCCTCCCCTATCTCTGCCTCTGGCTGCGTTTCCAAATCCTCCCGCTGTGCTTCGTCCCCTATCTCTGTCTCTGGCTGTGTCTCCAAATCCCCCCCGCTGTGCTTCCTCCCCTACCTCTGCCTCTGGCTGCGTTTGCAAATCCCCCGGCTGCACTTCCTCCCCTATCTGTGTCTCTGGGTGCGTCTCCAAATCCCCCCCGCTGTGCTTCCTCCCCTACCTCTGCCTCTCGCTGCGTTTCCAAATCACCCCGCTGCGCATCCTCCCCTATCTCTGCTTCTGGCTCTGTCTCCAATACCCTCTGCTGCACTTCCTCCCCTATATCTGCCTCTGGCTGTGTCTCCTAATGTCCCCGATGTTCTTCCTCCCCTAGCTCTGCTCCTGGCTCTGTCTCCAAATCCCTCTGCTGCACTTCCTCCCCTATCTCTGCCTCTGGCTGTGTCTCCAAATCCCCCCGCTGCACTTCTTCCCCTATTTCTGCCTCTGGCTGCGTATCCAAATCCCCCCCGCTGCACTTCCTCCCCTATCTCTGCCTCTGGCTGAGTCTCCAAACCCCCCCGCTGCACTTCTTCCCCTATCTCTGGCTGCATTTCCAAATCCCCCCATTGCGCTTCCTACCCTTATCTCTGCCTCTGGCTGCGTCTCCAAATCTCCCCGATGTGCTTCCTCCCCTATCTCTGCCTCTGGCAGCGTCTCCAAATCCCCCCCCCCGCTGCACTTCCTCCCCTTATGTCTGCCTCTGGCTGCATCTCCAAATCCCCCTGCTGCACTTTTTCCCCTATCTCTGCCTCTGGCTGCATTTCCAAAACCCCCCATTTTGCTTCCTCCCTTATCTCTGCCTCTGGCTGTGTCTCCAAATCCCCCCACTGTGCTTCCTCCCCTTATCTCTGCCTCTGTCAGCATCTCAAAATCCCCCCCCGCTGTGCTTCCTCCCCTTATCTCTGCCTCTGGCTGCGTCTTCAAATCCCCCGCTGCACTTCTTCCCCTATCTCTGCCTCTGGCTGAGTCTCGAAATCACCCCGCTGCGCTTCCTCCCCTATCTCTGCTTCTGGCTCTGTCTCCAAATCCCTCTGCTGCACTTCATCCCCTATCTCTGCCTCTGGCTGTGTCTCCAAATCCCCCCTGCTGTGCTTCCTCCCCTACCTCTGCCTCTGACTGCGGTTCCAAATCACCCCGCTGTGATTCCTCCCCTACCTCTGTCTCTGGCTGCATCTCAAAATCTCCCCGATGTGCTTCCTCCCAATCTCTGCCTCTGGCTGTGTCTCCAAATCCCCCATGCTGTGCTTCCTCCCCTACCTCTGCCTCTGGCTGCGTCTCCAAATCTCCCCGATGTGCTTCCTCCCTACCTCTGCCTCTGGCTGTGTGTCCAAATCCCTCCGCTGCGCTTTCTCACCTATCTCTGCCTTTGGCTGCGTCTCCAAATCCCCACGTTGCACTTTCTCCCATATCTCTGCCTCTAGCTGCTCCTCGAAACCCCTCCACTGCACATCTTCCCATATCTCTGCCTCTATCTGAGTCTCCAAATCCCCCCGCTGCACTTCCTCCCCTATCTCTGTCTCTGGCTGCGTCTCCAAATCCCCCCCGCTGTGCTTCCTCCCCTACCTCTGCCTCTGGCTGCGTTTCCAAATCACCCCGCTGCGCTTCCTCCCCTATCTCTGCTTCTGGCTCTGTCTCCAAATCCCTCTGCTGCGCTTCCTCACCTATCTCTGCCTCTGTCTCCAAATCCCCCCCGCTGTGCTTCCTCCCCTACATCTGCCTCTGGCTGCGTTTCCAAATCCCCCCGCTGCACTTCCTCCCCTTACCTCTGCCTCTGGCTGCATCTCCAAATCCCCCCCGCTGTGCTTCCTCCCCTACCTCTGCCTCTGGCTGCATCTCCAAATCTCCCCGATGTGCTTCCTCCCCTATCTCTGCCTCTGGCTGCGTTTCCAAATCACCCCGCTGCGCTTCCTCCCCTTATGTCTGCCTCTGGATGCATCTCCAAATCCCCCTGCTGCACTTCTTCCCCTATCTCTGCCTCTGGCTGCATTTCCAAATCCCCCCATTGTGCTTCCTCCCCTTATCTCTGCCTCTGGCTGCGTCTCCAAATCTCCCCGATGTGCTTCCTCCCCTATCTCTGCCTCTGGCTGAATCTCCAAATCCCCCCCCCGCTGCACTTCCTCCCCTTATCTCTGCCTCTGGCTGCGTTTCCAAATCCTCCCGCTGTGCTTCGTCCCCTATCTCTGTCTCTGTCTGTGTCTCCAAATCCCCCTGCTGTGCTTCCTCCACTACCTCTGCCTCCGGCTGCGTCCAAATCTGCAAATCCCCCGGCTGCACTTCCTCCCCTATCTGTGTCTCTGGCTGCGTCTCCAAATCCCCCCCGCTGTGCTTCCTCCCCTACCTCTGCCTCTGGCTGCATTTCCAAATCACCCCACTGTGCTTCCTCCCCTATCTCTGCTTCTGGCTCTGTCTCCAAATCCCTCTGCTGCACTTCCTCCCCTGTCTCTGCCTCTGGCTGTGTCTCCATTTGTCCCCGATGTGCTTCCTCCCCTATCTCTGCTCCTGGCTCTGTCTCCAAATCCCTCTGCTGCTCTTCCTCCCCTATCTCTGCATCTGGCTGTGTCTCCAAATGTCCCTGATGTGCTACCTCCCCTAGCTCTGCTCCTGGCTCTGTCTCCAAATCCCTCTGCTGCACTTCCTCCCCTATCTCTGCCTCTGGCTGTGTCTCCAAATCCACCCGCTGCACTTCTTCCCCTATTTCTGCCTCTGGCTTCGAATCCAAATCCCCCCCGCTGCACTTCCTCCCCTATCTCTGCCTCTGGCTGAGTCTCCAAACCCCCCCGCTGCACTTCTTCCCCTATCTCTGCCTCTGGCTGCGTTTCCAAATCCCCCCATTGCGCTTCCTCCCCTTATCTCTGCCTCTGGCTGCGTCTCCAAATCTCCCCGATGTGCTTCCTCCCCTATCTCTGCCTCTGGCTGCGTCTCCAAATCCCCCCCCGCTGCACTTCCTCCCCTTATGTCTGCCTCTGGCTGCATCTCCAAATCCCCCTGCTGCACTTTTTCCCCTATCTCTGCCTCTGGGTGCATTTCCAAAACCCCCCATTTTGCTTCCTCCCTTATCTCTGCCTCTGGCTGTGTCTTCAAATCCCCCCGCTGCGCTTCCTCCCCTTATCTCTGCCTCTGTCAGCATCTCCAAATCCCCCCCGCTGCGTTTCCTCCCCTTATCTCTGCCTCTGGCTGCATCTCCAAATCCCTCTGCTGCACTTCCTTCCCTACCTCTGCCTCTGACTGCGTTTCCAAATCACCCCGCTGTGATTCCTCCCCTACCTCTGTCTCTGGCTGCATCTCAAAATCTCCCCGATGTGCTTCCTCCCTATCTCTGCCTCTGGCTGTGTCTCCAAATCTCCCATGCTGTGCTTCCTCCCCTACCTCTGCCTCTGGCTGCGTCTCCAAATCTCCCCGATGTGCTTCCTCCCTACCTCTGCCTCTGGCTGTGTGTCCAAATCCCTCCGCTGCGCTTTCTCACCTATCTCTGCCTTTGGCTGCGTCTCCAAATCCCCACGCTGCACTTTCTCCCATATCTCTGCCTCTAGCTGCTCCTCAAAACCCCTCCACTGCACATCTTCCCCTATCTCTGCCTCTGGGTGCATTTCCAAATCCCCCCATTGCGCTTCCTCCCCTTATCTCTGCCTCTGGCTGCGTCTCCAAATCTCCCCGATGTGCTTCCTCCCCTATCTCTGCCTCTGGCTGAATCTCCAAATCCCCCCCCCGCTGCACTTCCTCCCCTTATCTCTGCCTCTGGCTGCGTTTCCAAATCCTCCCGCTGTGCTTCGTCCCCTATCTCTGTCTCTGGCTGTGTCTCCAAATCCCCCCGCTGTGCTTCCTCCACTACCTCTGCCTCCGGCTGCGTTAACAAATCTGCAAATCCCCCGGCTGCACTTCCTCCCCTATCTGTGTCTCTGGCTGCGTCTCCAAATCCCCCCCGCTGTGCTTCCTCCCCTACCTCTGCCTCTGGCTGCATTTCCAAATCACCCCACTGTGCTTCCTCCCCTATCTCTGCTTCTGGCTCTGTCTCCAAATCCCTCTGCTGCACTTCCTCCCCTGTCTCTGCCTCTGGCTGTGTCTCCATTTGTCCCCGATGTGCTTCCTCCCCTATCTCTGCTCCTGGCTCTGTCTCCAAATCCCTCTGCTGCACTTCCTCCCCTATCTCTGCCTCTGGCTGTGTCTCCAAATGTCCCCGATGTGCTTCCTCCCCTAGCTCTGCTCCTGGCTCTGTCTCCAAATCCCTCTGCTGCACTTCCTCCCCTATCTCTGCCTCTGGCTGTGTCTCCAAATCCCCCCGCTGCACTTCTTCCCCTATTTCTGCCTCTGGCTTCGTATCCAAATCCCCCCGCTGCACTTCCTCCCCTATCTCTGCCTCTGGCTGAGTCTCCAAACCCCCCCGCTGCACTTCTTCCCCTATCTCTGCCTCTGGCTGCGTTTCCAAATCCCCCCATTGCGCTTCCTCCCCTTATCTCTGCCTCTGGCTGCGTCTCCAAATCTCCCCGATGTGCTTCCTCCCCTTTCTCTGCCTCTGGCTGCGTCTCCAAATCGACCCCCCGCTGCACTTCCTCCCCTTATGTCTGCCTCTGGCTGCATCTCCAAATCCCCCTGCTGCACTTTTTCCCCTATCTCTGCTTCTAGGTGCATTTCCAAAACCCCCCATTTTGATTCCTCCCTTATCTCTGCCTCTGGCTGTGTCTCCAAATCCCCCCGCTGCGCTTCCTCCCCTTATCTCTGCCTCTGTCAGCATCTCCAAATCCCCCCCCGCTGCGCTTCCTCCCCTTATCTCTGCCTCTTGCTGCATCTCCAAATCCCACGCTGCACTTCTTCCCCTATCTCTGCCTCTGGCTGAGTCTCCAAATCACCCCGCTGCGCTTCCTCCCCTATCTCTGCTTCTGGCTCTGTCTCCAAATCCCTCTGCTGCACTTCATCCCCTATCTCTGCCTCAGGCTGTGTCTCCAAATCCCCCCTCCTGTGCTTCCTCCCCTTATGTCTGCCTCTGGCTGCATCTCCAAATCCCCCTGCTGCACTTTCTCGCATATCTCTGCTTCTAGCTGCTCCTCGAAACCCCTCCACTGCACTTCTTCCCATATCTCTGCCTCTATCTGCGTCTCCAAATCCCCCCGCTGCACTTCCTCCCCTATCTCTGTCTCTGGCTGCGTCTCCAAATCCCCCCCGCTGTGCTTCCTCCCCTACCTCTGCCTCTGGCTGCGTTTCCAAATCACCCCGCTGCGCTTCCTCCCCTATCTCTGCTTCTGGCTCTGTCTCCAAATCCCTCTGCTGCGCTTCCTCACCTATCTCTGCCTCTGTCTCCAAATCCCCCCCGCTGTGCTTCCACCCCTACCTCTGCCTCTGGCTGCATTTCCAAATCCCCCCGCTGCACTTCCTCCCCTTACCTCTGCCTCTGGCTGAGTCTCCAAATCCCCCCGCTGCGCTTCCTCCCCTATCTCTGCTTCTGGCTCTGTCTCCAAATCCCTCTGCTGAATTTCATCCCCTATCTCTGCCTCTGGCTGTGTCTCCAAATCCCCCCTGCTGTGCTTCTTCCCCTTGCCCTGCCTCTGACTGCGTTTCCAAATCACCCTGCTGTGATTCCTCCCCTACCTCTGTCTCTGGCTGCATCTCCAAATCTCCCCGATGTGCTTCCTCCCTCTCTCTGCCTCTGGCTGTGTCTCCAAATCCCTCCTCTGCACATCCTCCCTTTATCTCTGCCTCTGGCTGCGTCTCCAAATCCCCCCCACTGTGCTTCCTCCCTATCTCTGCCTCTGGCTGTGTCTCCAAATCCCCCATGCTGTGCTTCCTCCCCTACCTCTGCCTCTGGCTGCATCTCCAAATATCCCCGATTTGCTTCCTCCCTACCTCTGCCTCTGGCTGTGTGTCCAAATCCCTCCGCTGCACTTTCTCACCTATCTCTGCCTTTGGCTGCGTCTCCAAATCCCCACGCTGCACTTTCTCCCATATCTCTGCCTCTAGCTGCTCCTCGAAACCCCTCCACTGCTCTTCTTCCCATATCTCTGCCTCTATATGAGTCTCCAAATCCCCCCGCTGCACTTCCTCCCCTATCTCTGTCTCTGGCTGCATCTCCAAATCCCCCCCGCTGTGCTTCCTCCCCTACCTCTGCCTCTAGCTGCGTTTCCAAATCACCCCGCTGCGCTTCCTCCCCTATCTCTGCTTCTGGCTCTGTCTCCAAATCCCTCTGCTGCGCTTCCTCACTTATCTCTGCCTCTGTCTCCATATCCCCCCCGCTGTGCTTCCTCCCCTACCTCTGCCTCTGGCTGCGTTTCCAAATTCTCACACTGCACTTCCTCCCCTTACCTCTGCCTCTGGCTGCGTCTCCAAATCCCCCCCGCTGTGCTTCCTCCCCTACCTCTGCCTCTGGCTGCATCTCCAAATCTCCCCGATGTGCTTCCTCCCCTATCTCTGCCTCTGGCTGCATTTCCAAATCACCCCGCTGCGCTTCCTCCCCTTATGTCTGCCTCTGGATGCATCTCCAAATCCCCCTGCTGCACTTCTTCCCCTATCTCTGCCTCTGGCTGCATTTCCAAATCCCCCCATTGCGCTTCCTCCCCTTATCTCTGCCTCTGGCTGTGTCTCCAAATCTCCCCGATGTGCTTGCTCCCCTATCTCTGCCTCTGGCTGCATCTCCAAATCCCCCCCCGCTGCACTTCCTCCCCTTATCTCTGCCTCTGGCTGCGTTTCCAAATCCTCCCGCTGTGCTTCGTCCCCTATCTCTGTCTCTGGCTGTGTCTCCAAATCCCCCCCGCTGTGCTTCCTCCACTACCTCTGCCTCTGGCTGCGTTTCCAAATCTGCAAATCCCCCGGCTGCACTTCCTCCCCTATCAGTGTCTCTGGCTGCGTCTCCAAATCCCCCCCGCTGTGCTTCCTCCCCTACCTCTGCCTCTGGCTGCATTTCCAAATCACCCCGCTGCGCTTCCTCCCCTGTCTCTGCTTCTGGCTCTGTCTCCAAATCCCTCTGCTGCACTTCCTCCCCTATCTCTGCCTCTGGCTGTGTCTCCAAATGTCCCCGATGTGCTTCCTCCCCTATCTCTGCTCCTGGCTCTGTCTCCAAATCCCTCTGCTGCACTTCCTCCCGTATCTCTGCCTCTGGCTGTGTCTCCAAATGTCCCCGCTGTGCTTCCTCCCCTACCTCTGCCTCTGGCTGCGTTTCTAAATCACCCCGCTGTGCTTCCTCCCCTACCTCTGTCTCTGGCTGCGTCTCCTAATCTCCCCGATGTGCTTCCTCCCTCTCTCTGCCTCTGGCTGTGTCTCCAAATCCCTCCGCTGCACTTCCTCCCCTTATCTCTGCCTCTGGCTGCTTCTCCAAATCCCCCCACTGTGCTTCCTCCTCTACCTCTGTCTCTGGCTGCATTTCCAATTCACCCGGCTGCGCTGTCTCACCTATCTCTGCCTTTGGCTGCGACTCCAAATCGCCCTGCTGCACTTTCTCCCAAATCTCTGCCTCTAGCTGCTCCTTGAAACCCCCCCGCTGCACTTCTTCCCATATCTCTGCCTCTAGCTGCGTCTCCAAATCCCCCCGCTGCACTTCCTCCCCTATATGTGTCTCTGGCTGCGTCTCAAAATCCCCCCGCTGTGCTTCCTCCCCTACCACTGCCTCTGGCTGCGTTTCCAAATCACCCCGCTGCGCTTCCTCCCGTATCTCTGCTTCTGCCTCTGTCTCCAAATCCCTCTGCTGCACTTCCTCCCCTATCTCTGCCTCTGGCTGTGTCTCCAAATGTCCCCGATGTGCTTCCTCCCCTATCTCTGCTTCTGGCTCTGTCTCCAAATCCCTCTGCTGCAGTTCCTCCCCTATCTCTGTGTCTGGCTGTGTCTCCAAATCCCTCCGCTGTGCTTTCTCACCTATCTCTGCCTCTGGCTGTGTCTCCAAATCCCCCCCGCTGTGCTTCCTCCCCTACCTTTGCCTCTGGCTGCGTTTCCAAATCCCCCCTGCTGCACTTCCTCCCCTGATCTCTGCCTCTGGCTGCGTCTCCAAATCCCCCCCGCTGTGCTTCCTCCCCTACCTCTGCCAATGAAGCATTTCCAAATCACCCCACTGCACTTCCTCCCCTATCTCTGTCTCTGGCTGTGTCTCCAAATCTCCGCGATGTGCTTCCTCCCCTATCTCTGCCTCTGGCTGCATCTCCAAATCCCCCCCACTGCACTTCCTCCCCTTATCTCTGCCTCTGGCTGTGTCTCAAAATCCCCCCCGCTGTGCTTCCTCCCCTATCTCTGTCTCTGGCTGTGTCTCCAAATCCCTCCGCTGCGCTTTCTCACCTATCTCTGCCTCTGGCTGTGTCTCCAAATCCCCCCCGCTGTGCTTCCTCCCCTACCACTGCCTCTGGTTGCGTTTCCATATCCCCCCGCTGCACTTCCTCCCCTTATCTCTGCCTCTGGCTGTGTCTCCAAATCCCTCCGCTGTGCTTCCTCCCCTACCTCGGCCTCTGGCTGCATTTCCAAATCACCCCGCTGCGCTTCCTCCCCTATCTCTGTCTCTGGCTGTGTCTCCAAATCCCTCCGCTGCACTTCCTCACCTATCCCTGCCTCTGGCTGCGTCTCCAAATCCCCCGCTGCACTTCTTCACCTATCTCTGCCTCTGGCTTCGTCTCCAAATCCCCCCGCTAGACTTCTTCCCCTATTTCTGCCTCTGGCTGCGTATCCAAATCCCCCCCCGCTGCACTTCCTCCCCTTATGTCTCCCTCTGCCTGCATCTCCAAATCCCCCTGCTGCACTTCTTCCCCTATCTCTGCCTCTGGCTGCGTTTCCAAAACCCCCATTGCGCTTCCTCCCTTATCTCTGCCTCTGGCTGTGTCTCCAAATCCCCCGCTGCGCTTCCTCCCCTTATCTCTGCCTCTGGCAGCATCTCCAAATCCCCCCCGCTGCGCTTCCTCCCCTTATCTCTGCCTCTGGCTGCGTCTCCAAAGACCCCACTGCACTTCTTCCCCTTTCTCTGCCTCTGGCTGAGTCTCCAAATCACCCCGCTGCGCTTCCTCCCCTATCTCTGCTTCTGGCTCTGTCTCCAAATCCCTCTGCTCCACTTCATCCCCTATCTCTGCCTCTGGCTGCGTCTCCACATCTCCCCGATGTGCTTCCTCCCTATCTCTGCCTTTGGCTGTGTCTCCAAATCCACCCTGCTGTGCGTCCTCCCCTACCTTTGCCTCTGGCTGCGTTTCCAAATCACCCCGCTGGGCTTCCTCCCCTACCTCTGTCTCTGGCTGCGTCTCCAAATCTCCCCGATGTGCTTCCTCCCTCTCTCTGCATCTGGCTGTGTCTCCAAATCCCCCCGCTGCACTTCCTCCCCTATCTCTGTCTCTGGCTGCGTCTCCAAATCCCCCCCCGCTGCACTTCCTCCCCTTATCTCTGCCTCTGGCTGCGTCTCCAAATCCCCCCTGCTGTGCTTCCTCCCCTACCTCTGCCTCTGGCTGCATTCCCAAAACACCCCGCTGCACTTCCTCCCCTATCTCTGCTTCTGGCTCTGTCTCCAAATCCCTCTGCTGCACTTCCTCCCCTATCTCTGCCTCTGGCTGCGTCTCCAAATCTCCCCAATGTGCTTCCTCCCTATCTCTGCGTCTGGCTGTGTCTCCAAATCCCCCCGCTGCACTTCCTCCACTATCTCTGTCTCTGGCTGTGTCTCCAAATCTCCCCCGCTGCACTTCCGCCCCTTATCTCTGCCTCTCTGCATCTCCAATTCCCCCCCGCTGTGCTTCCTCCCCTACCTCTGCCTCTGGCTGCATTTCCAAATCACCCCACTGTGCTTCCTCCCCTATCTCTGCTGCTGGCTCTGTCTCCAAATCCCTCTGCTGCACGTCCTCCCCTATCTCTGCCTCTGGGTGCATCTCCAAATCATACCGCTGCGCTTCCTCCCCTATCTCTGCATCTGGCTCTGTCTCCAAATCCCTCTACTGCACTTCCTCCCCTATCTCTGTTTCTGGCTGTGTCTACAAATCCCTCCGCTGCGCTTTCTCAACTATCTCTGCCTCTGGCTGTGTCTCCAAATCCCTCCGCTGTGCTTTCTCACCTATCTCTGCCTCTGGCTGCATCTCCAAATCTCCCCGATGTGCTTCCTCCCTCTATCTGCCTCTGGCTGTGTTTCCAAATCCCTCCACTGCGCTTTCTCATCTATCTCTGCCTCTGGCTGGGTCTCCAAATCCCCCCTGCTGCACTTCCTCCCCTTATCTCTGCCTCTGGCTGTGTCTACAAATCGGGGGGATTTGTGCTGTGCTTCTTCCCCTACCTCTGCCTCTGGCTGCGTTTCCAAAACCCCCCATTGCGCTTCCTCCCTTATCTCTGCCTCTGGCTGCGTCTCCAAATCTCCCCGATGTGCTTCCTCCCCTATCTCTGCTTCTGGCTGCGTCTCCAAATCCCGTACCGCTGCATTTCCTCCCCTTATCTCTGCATCTGGCTGCGTTTCCAAATCCTCCCGCTGTGCTTCGTCCCCTATCTCTGTCTCTGGCTGTGTCTCCAAATCCCCCCCGCTGTGCTTCCTCCCCTACCTCTGCCTCTGGCTGCGTTTCCAAATCCCCCCCGCTGCACTTCGTCCCCTTATTTCTGCCTATGGCTGCATCTCCAAATCCCCCTGCTGCACTTCTTCCTTTATCTCTGCCTCTGGCTGCTCCTCGAAACCCCCCCCGCTGCACTTCTTCCCATATCTCTGCCTCTAGCTGCGTCTCCAAATCCCCCCGCTGCACTTCCTCCCCTATCTGTGTCTCTGGCTGCATCTCCAAATGCCCCCCGCTGTGCTTTCTCCCCTACCTCTGCCTCTGGCTGCGTTTCCAAATCTCCCTGCTGCGCTTCCTCCCTTATCTCTGCTCCTGGCTGTCTCCAAATCCCTCTGCTGCACTTCCTCCCCTATCTCTGCCTCTGGCTGTGTCTCCAAATGTCCCAGATGTGCTTCCTCCAATATCTCTGCTTCTGGCTCTGTCTCCAAATCCCTCTGCTGCACTTCCTCCCCTATCTCTGCCTCTGGCTGTGTCTCCAAATGTCCCCGCTGTGCTTCCTCCCCTACCTCTGCCTCTGGCTGCATTTCTAACTCACCCTGCTGTGCTTCCTCCCCTACCTCTGTCTCTGGCTGCGTTTCCAAATCACCCGGCTGCGCTTCCTCCCCTATCTCTGCCTCTGGCTGTGTCTCCAAATCTCCCCGATGTGCTTCCTCCCTCTCTCTGCCTCTGGCTGTGTCTCCAAATCCCTCCGCTGCACTTTCACACCTATCTCTGCCTCTGTCTCCAAATCCCCCCCGCTGTGCTTCCTCCCCTACCTCTGCTTCTGGCTGCGTTTCCAAATCCCCAGCTGCACTTCCTCCCCTTATCTCTGCCTCTGGCTGCATCTCCAAATCCCCCCGCTGTGCTTCCTGCCCTACCTCTGCCTCTGGCTGCGTCTCCAAATCTCCCCGATGTGCTTCCTCCCCTATCTCTGCCTCTGGCTGCGTTTCCAAATCACCCTGTTGCGCTTCCTCCCTTATCTCTGTCTCTGTCTGTGTCTCCAAATCTCCCCGATGTGCTTCCTCCCCTATCGTTGCCTCTGGCTGCGTCTCCAAATCCCCCGGCTGCACTTCTTCCCCTATTTCTGCCTCTGGCTGCGTATCCAAATCCCCACCGATGAACTTCCTCCCCTATCTCTGCCTCTGGCTGAGTCTCCAAACCACACCGCTGCACTTCCTGCCCTTATGTCTGCCTCTGGCTGCATCTCCAAATCCCCCTGCTGCACTTCTTCCCCTATCTCTGCCTCTGGCTGCGTCTCCAAATCTCCCCGATGTGCTTCCTCCCCTATCTCTGCCTCTGGCTGCGTCTCCAAATCCCCCCCACTGCACTTCCTCCCCTTATCTCTGCCTCTGGCTGCGTTTCCAAATCCTCCCGCTGTGCTTCCTCCCCTATCTCTGTCTCTGGCTGTGTCTCCAAATCCCCCATTGCGCTTCCTCCCTTTATCTCTGCCTCTGGCTGCGTCTCCAAATCTCCCCGATGTGCTTCCTCCCCTATCTCTGCCACTGGCTGCGTCTCCAAATCCCCCCGCTGCACTTCCTCCCCTTATCTCTGCCTCTGGCTGCGTTTCCAAACCCTCCCGCTGTGCTTCCTCCCCTATCTCTGTCTCTGGCTGTGTCTCCAATTCCCCCTGCTGTGCTTCCTCCCCTACCTCTGCCTCTGGCGGCGTTTCCAAATCCCTCCCCGCCGCACTTCCTCCCCTTATCTCTGCCTCTGGCTGCGTCTCCATATCCCCCCCGATGTGCTTCCTCCCCTACCTCTGCCTCTGGCTGCATTTCCAAATCACCCCGCTGTGCTTCCTCCCCTATCTCTGTCTCTGGCTGCGTCTCCAAATCTCCCCGATGTGCTTCCTCCCCTATCTCTGCCTCTGGCTGTGTCTCCAAATCCCTCCGCTGCACTTCCTCACCTATCCCTGCCTCTGGCTGCATCTCCAAATCCCCCGCTGCACTTCTTCACATATCTCTGCCTCTGGCTGCGTCTCCAAATATCCCCCCCACTGCACTTCCTGCCCTATCTCTGCCTCTGGCTGAGTCTCCAAACCCCCCTGCTGCACTTCCTCCCCTTATGTCTGCCTCTGGCTGCATCTCCAAATCCCCCTGCTGCACTTCTTCCCCTATCTCTGCCTCTGGCTGTGTTTCCAAATCCCCCCCGCTGCACTTCCTCCCCTTATCTCTGCCTCTGGCTGCGTCT
Source organism: Taudactylus pleione (assembly GCA_031769625.1). Lineage (NCBI taxonomy): Eukaryota > Metazoa > Chordata > Amphibia > Anura > Myobatrachidae > Taudactylus > Taudactylus pleione. Next base: position 2,133,854 of record JAUIMM010000249.1, read on the forward strand.
CCAAATCCCCCCCGCTGTGCTTCCTCCCCTACTTCTGCCTCTGGCTGCATCTCCAAATCTCCCCGATGTGCTTCCTCCCCTATCTCTGCCTCTGGCTGTGTTTCCAAATCACCCCGCTGCGCTTCCTCCCCTATCTCTGTCTCTGGCTGCGTCTCCAAATCTCCCCAATCTGCTTCCTCCCCTATCTGTACCTCTGGCTGCGTCTCCAAATCCCCCCGCTGCACTTCTTCACCTATTTCTGCCTCTGGCTGCGTATCCAAATCCCCCCTGCTGCACTTCTTCCCCTATCTCTGCCTCTGGCTGTGTTTCCAAATCCCCCCATTGTGCTTCCTCCCCTTATCTCTGCCTCTGGCTGCGTCTCCAAATCTCCCCGATGTGCTTCCTCCCCTATCACTGCCTCTGGCTGCGTCTCCAAATCCCCCCCCGCTGCACTTCCTCCCCTTATGTCTGCCTCTGGCTGCATCTCCAAATTCCCCTGCTGCACTTCTTCCCCTAGCTCTGCCTCTGGCTGCATTTCCAAATCCCCCCATTGCACTTCCTCCCCTTATCTCTGCCTCTGGCAGCGTCTCCAAATCTCCCCGATGTGCTTCCTCCCCTATCTCTGCCTCTGGCTGCGTCTCCAAATCCCCCCCCGCTGCACTTCCTCCCCTTATCTCTGCCTCTGGCTGCGTTTCCAAATCCTCCCGCTGTGCTTCCTCCCCCATCTCTATCTCTGGCTGTGTCTCCAAATCCCCCCCCGCTGTGCTTCCTCCCCTACCTCTGCCTCTGGCTGCGTTTCCAAATCCCCCCCGCTGCACTTCCTCCCCTTATCTCTGCCTATGGTTGTGTCTCCATATCCCCCCCGATGTGCTTCCTCCCCTATATCTGCCTCTGGCTGCGTCTCCAAATCCCCCCCGCTGCACTTCCTCCCCTTATCTCTGCCTCTGGCTGCGTTTCCAAATTGTTAAATTGTAAATAAACCTTTTAATATATTCCTTCCTATAAACCTCTAAGATTCACCTACCTAGAACCTCTAAGACAAAACCCTGCCTAAAAACCTCTAAGACAACGCTAATTGCGTACGCAGTTTAACCGCAAATAAAGACAGGAGTGGAATCTGTGTTTCCAACGCACAAGTATTATTCAGGTAAAAGTACAGTCAGTTACACGCAATCTATACATACACAAGTTAGGCGTAAAAGGAAATAATACAGACCAGGTACGGTTATACATACGCTGCGCCTCTGGATCCAGAGATAGACTTCTCACTAGATATCCTCAGCTCACCCAAAATTCAGCATGAACTGCCAAACCAGTGTTTGGACACATGTATTTATTCCCCCCCCAGACTAAAACAGGACAAAGGGGAAACTTCCTGCTGATCTCATTGGTTCCCAGAGGAGGAGCATATGTAACGACACATTTAACAGGTTGTTTCAAATAGACTTTTCCTGCCTCTAACAGCCGGGGTCTTTCTGGTATCGCCTCCTGTAACATTCCATCAACTAAAACATTTTGTTGCTTATAAGTTCTGCGATCCATAACTTGAGTTTGCATGATGCGATCTCTCCACCGATAACACCGGGATTCTGTAAAAAGCGTAGGCATCAGAACGAGATCAAACATACCTTGCTTATCATATATAATACCTTAGATATCAAAAACCTCTATTTCTTAGCATTTAAACTAACTTAACCAACTTGAATCATACATTTTGATGCTTATGGAACCTTATGTGCGAATATGTAGTGTGTGGGTATTTGGGGTTTGATATAAGGACGCTAGTTATTAATGGGTGAGATTTAAGTGCATAATCTCTCATACACGAAGTGAACCTCCAGCAGGGTGGATGGTTGAGGGTTGTAATTCGACATGCCCTCTGTCAGCAGGCCTCCACCTGCTGTGTTCAAAGGAAAACAAAACCTCTTTTGTTCTCACAGACACTTGTGTGAAGTGCAAATGTATTATCACCTCAAACTATGGGATTAGGAGACATCTTGTCTAGTATTCGGGCAAATGCAATTGTGTAGATATTATATTACAATTGCCACAACTATACTTTATCTGCATCCCGGGATTCCCATTCCCAATTTGTATGTAAAAATACCCATTGTCTCTCCTTATCTACTTAGAAAGCTGTTTTTTTTCCCGTTGCCCTTGGTGTTAACAAAAACATTGCCATCTGTTCTTAGTTAATGGGTTATAACTTGATTTAATGCTGACCACACAAAATGGTGTCTTGTGATCTCATTTCCAAAATGGCGTCGCTGCGATTAAATTTTAAACTGATCTTGTCTCACTCAATTATTCAGCTTTGACAGTCCACCCTTTGATAGCAAACAACATGCTATCACAACCTAATTTGAATCTGTTTAGTCATGCATGAGAATATACAGTTCAATGTTATTATGGTATGACACAGTATGGTCATTTGAACCATTCAGATAATGCGTCTCCGGGAGGGACATAAAACTGCCCTTATACGCACACCGCGGATCCTTAAGGGATCATGGGAAAGATGTGGGGATGCACCTATCCTATAAGGAGAGCCTTGGAAGGGGTTGGGACTGCATTACCTAAGATGACTTAAAACAACATAAACGTTATACCCATGCACGACCACTCAAACTCAGGCTACATTGTTATACCCTACGTCATAACTCAGGATTGAATTACAGTTCTTCCTTATTATTGTTATTCACATTTTCACAACAATTTACTGTCCTGAAATTGGACCGGCACTCCCCTGATTTGGTATAGCACTCCTCCTCCTGACTCCACTCCATCAGCTCCGCCATCAGCTCACATCTCCTTTATTGGTCCCCGATCACAGACACCGAGCATCCCCAAACAGATCATCATGACAAAAAAAATAAAGCTCTGGACAAAAAAAGAACTAGGATGACCACAGCAGACCACTCCATTGCTTGAAGCACTGATCTACACATTTCTTTAGCTCAGATATCTCACCGTCACCTTTTTAATCCTTCCGGCACAAGCTCGCAATCGACAGGTCCACGTTATCGGCCTTGTCTCTGCCTTGTATCTCCACCGGTTGGTTAACCTCCCTATAGTGAGCGGAATGGATCCACGTATCTTCCCTGGCCACCCTTTGAGGATGCTGTATTGTCAGATACGGACCTTTCCACCGATCAGTCAAACAACCTGAGCTACAAAAAATTTGGATCATAACAAATTCCTCCAGATTTGACATCATGACAGGTTGCATTAGACATGTTAGTTAATAACACTTCCAATTTTGGTTATTCTCATTCATCTTCGTGAGACCCTGCACAGTAACCTCATTATCAATTTTTCACATGAGGCTGCCTGTTTGGACAGTATCTCAAAGGGGGGGGCAAATAAAGGAAAAGACATTCTGGGATAATCTTAGTGTTGTTACCCATCATCTTACGCATGTTCTGGAAAAAGTCACCTGTAAAATAAGTCCCCCTATCACTTTTAGTAATTCTAGGGATATAGTATCTGCATACAGGTTCTTGCAATTAAATCTTGTTATTAATAGCTACTGCTCTAAATAATGCCTGTGTCGCTGGGTTGGATAGTTTTCCGAGTAGTCGACCTCAGCCTGGCATGGCTGCCGTTTATCCTTAGCAACCTTGTGTCCTATGAGTGGGAGATAAAGCACAACAGTTTAATATCATTTAAACATGACCCAAAATACAACAATAAATCATCCACATTTTACATTAGAACAGATCCATTGATAGGTTGAAAAAAAAATATAAACAGTCATATAAGGCCTGGGAGAAGATACTGGGGTTACCTATGAACTCGTGGGAAACTCGTGTTCCTGTATGGTGTTCTTCGCTTTGCAGTACTTACTTACGTGTCCCACTTGGTGACAGTTAAAACATAATTTTGAACGGGGTGGATGAAAAGATTGTTGTGGGATTTGAGCAAGAGGGAAAGGTGGTGGGTATGGGTAAGGATAGGGAGGGTAAGGATATTGCGGGGGATATGAGTATGGGACCTGTGGTTGTGTATGATATGTGGGGTAAGGATGTGTTTGCTGTGGTGTGGGATTGGTGAGGACATGTAATTGTTCAGGTGCAGGTGTGTGTGTGGGTGCAGGTGTGTCGGTTGGCTGTGATGTTATTGTCATTCCTTCCAGAGCTTGTATACTGACAGCCATTAGTTTTTCGCTCTGGGTCTCTCTCTTTTTGGAGATGTTTTTATCATGTTCTATGGCAGATTCTATGAGGTTATCTATTGTAAGTCCCCTCCAGCTAGGTTGTGAGGTCTGAACCCGAATCTTTAAATCGTCTTTCAGACCGTCCATGAGTATCGTGACTATCATTCCCCTGTGGTGAGTGCTATCTTTAATATCTTCTATCCCAGTGTACTGGGTGATAGCCTGCAGAGCCCGGTCGCAATAATCTTCTGCAGTTTCACTCTCCTTTTGCTTAATTGTGAAGATTTTGTTCCAGTTAACTACTACTGGAAAATATACACCCAACTGAGTCACAATGCGGGAAATGTTACCTTGGTTTACTTGGTCTGTTAAGGGAACGTCGCCATCCAATACACAGTCCGTGATAAATTTTGTCACGTCGGTATTGTGTGGCAGGCAGGCCCTTAACACTACACGCCAATCTTTATTAGTGGGCTCATGAGAACTACCCAAATTTCTCAAAAATCTTTGACATTTGGCTAGTTCCTTTTTGGGATTGGGGAAATCATTTATGATGGAATTCAGTTCTGCTCTTGTCCATGGACAATGCATTATTACTTCCCTCGTGGGCACTACACCGTTTGCATCTGCATTTCCATTTGGAACAGTTATTGTCCGAATGGGATGCAGACTGGCAGCGTTGCTACCTCTGACCTGATTACCTGGCTGGGGGTTTAATCTGCTGCTGCTACGTACGGTATTAACAACTTCCTCTATGGGTGCAGAGTGTGTTAACACTTCCCTTGCTGTTACCAATGGAGATGGCGGCATCACCCGTGATTGTGGTGATGCAGCATCTATCATTTGCACAGCATGGGAAATGGCAGACATTACAATAGGCTCATCATCCATATCATAAACACTTTCTTTATGGTTGCTTAAGAGAGGGTACAAGTTGCTTGTTACATTTTTATTGGTATTTTTGGTAACCGTACTTGCACCTCCATCCACATAAGGTGGGGAAGGTGAGCGTGAACTGCTGGCAATACTCTCCACAACGCTACTTTGCCGCACGTGCGCGCTAATTTGCGGCTCGCCCGTATTGCTCCTCAGCGTCGTGGATGTATTTTCTGGCAATGCGTTCGCAACGCTAGTTTGCGTCGTTTGCACATTTTTAAGCCAAGCATCCCCTTCATGCTGCCATATTTTTAAACATTCAAAATACTTAATCTTTTTCTCTCGGGATCTCACCATACTGATGTGATCCTGGACATTATCTAACACATTTTTATCAAAACTACCAATTCTGGGGAACGGACTAACACTCTTTCTCGTCATATTAAACCATATATCACAATACCTTATTGCATAAGTACCGTACTTAGTATGCATAATACGACGGGCTGATCCAATTGGAGCTTCCATTAGCAGCACATCATTGCTTAACATTTCTACTGTTTGCGTGGCTCCCATTCTGAGACAACTCCTACGCTTTTCAATAAAAATTTAAGCTGGTGAAAGACAATCAAGATACTTTCACTTACCTGTGAACGATTTAAGTCGGCGGCGCCCACACACCTGGATAAGATTTCGTAAGGCAACTTCCACACCTAGATAAGCTTTGAAACAGGCAACTTCCAGACCCGGATAAGCTTTAGTAAGGTAACTTCCAAACCTATGAGAGTTTGTACGTCGGCCACTCTCACGCACCTCTATACAACAAAGACAACATGTACACCTGCTACTGTGTTTAGAACTGTAAAGCTGCTTACCGAGCGACTAGGCTAACCCTTGCACCTAGCCTTTAAGGATCATACGGTACCCTTAACATTAGGGAATAAATTACCCCTACCAACAATCAGGGCCGGATTGAGGGCCACATGGGCCTGGAGCTGAAAATTACCAAGGGCCTTTTATGAGAAGCAGAGGAGGTGTGACCAGTGCTGTGTGGGTGTGGCCAGTGCCATGTGGGCGTGTACCCCCCTATACTTTCAGCCCAAATGTCTCCCTAATATGTAAAAGAAAAAAAATGCTTCATTTTGTGTGGTAAATAGAAATACAATTTTACTACTTATGATTTATGGCTGACCGTGTGGAGAGCAGATGGCCAGTCAACATTATGTTGTCATGACAATGGGCCTATTTTTATGTTAATCTGGCCCTGCCAACAATACACACACTGTTACACACTTTTTTCTCTGCGCAGAAAATAAACGTTTAACCCAGATATTGGTAGATAGAAAAAAAAATGTAAACCTCAATGGCTTTGTTCAAACATGTGGCAGCAGAACCGGAAGTGCGTATACGCTATTGTGCAAACGGCCGCATACACAATTATGCGACTACCACACAACCGTATAATGACTTTTTAACTGCGTACGCAAAAATGCGTTTTAGCCGCGTACGCAATACTGCGGCACCCCTCTAAACGTAAGGTTCTATCAACAAAGGAAAAAGAAAGTTTTTCCTTTCTTGTCCCTGGATTCTGATCAGCGCTTCCTCTACACAATAACCGGCAGTACGCTCTCAGCAACACTGTGGTAATGAGACACTAATGCGTCTCTCAAAAGGCGCCTCCACCCTTTTGCTGAGAGAGGACTGACCGATTGTTATCGTGTATCAGATAGTGTGATTAACCGATGCGAGCCCCCACTGTTAAATTGTAAATAAACCTTTTAATATATTCCTTCCTATAAACCTCTAAGATTCACCTGCCTAGAACCTCTAAGACAAAACCCTGCCTAAAAACCTCTAAGACAAAACCCTGCCTAAAAACCTCTAAGACAACGCTAATTGCGTACGCAGTTTAACCGCAAATAAAGACAGGAGTGGAATCTGTGTTTCCAACGCACAAGTATTATTCAGGTAAAAGTACAGTCAGTTACACGCAATCTATACATACACAAGTTAGGCGTAAAAGGAAATAATACAGACCAGGTACGGTTATACATACGCTGCGCCTCTGGATCCAGAGATAGACTTCTCACTAGATATCCTCAGCTCACCCAAAATTCAGCATGAACTGCCAAACCAGTGTTTGGACACATGTATTTATTCCCCCCCCCAGACTAAAACAGGACAAAGGGGAAACTTCCTGCTGATCTCATTGGTTCCCAGAGGAGGAGCATATGTAACGACACATTTAACAGGTTGTTTCAAATAGACTTTTCCTGCCTCTAACAGCCGGGGTCTTTCTGGTAACGCCTCCTGTAACATTCCATCAACTAAAACATTTTGTTGCTTATAAGTTCTGCGATCCATAACTTGAGTTTGCATGATGCGATCTCTCCACCGATAACACCGGGATTCTGTAAAAAGCGTAGACATCAGAACGAGATCAAACATACCTTGCTTATCATATATAATACCTTAGATATCAAAAACCTCTATTTCTTAGCATTTAAACTAACTTAACCAACTTGAATCATACATTTTGATGCTTATGGAACCTTATGTGCGAAAATGTAGTGTGTGGGTATTTGGGGTTTGATATAAGGACGCTAGTTATTAAAGGGTGAGATTTAAGTGCATAATCTCTCATACACGAAGTGAACCTCCAGCAGGGTGGATGGTTGAGGGTTGTAATTCGACATGCCCTCTGTCAGCAGGCCCCCACCTGCTGTGTTCAAAGGAAAACAAAACCTCTTTTGTTCTCACAGACACTTGTGTGAAGTGCAAATGTATTATCACCTCAAACTATGGGATTAGGAGACATCTTGTCTAGTATTCAGGCAAATGCAATTGTGTAGATATTATTTTACAATTGCCACAACTATACTTTATCTGCATCCTGGGATTCCCAATTTGTATGTAAAAATACCCATTGTCTCTCCTTATCTACTTAGAAAGCTGTTTTTTTTCCCGTTGCCCTTGGTGTTAACAAAAACATTGCCATCTGTTCTTAGTTAATGGGTTATAACTTGAATTAATGCTGACCACACAAAATGGTGTCTTGTGATCTCATTTCCAAAATGGCGTCGCTGCGATTAAATTTTAAACTGAACTTGTCTCACTCAATTATTCAGCTTTGACAAAATCCTCCCGCTGTGCTCCCTCCCCTATCTCTGTCTCTGGCTGTGACTCCAAATACCCCCCGCTGTGCTTCCTCCCCTACCTGCCTCTGGCTGCGTATCCAAATCCCCCCACCGCTGCACTTCCTCCCCTTATTTCTGCCTATGGCTGCATCTCCAAATCCCCCTGCTGCAATTCTTCCTTTATCTCTGCCGCTGGCTGTGTCTCCAAATCCCCCCGCTGCGCTTCCTCCCCTTATCTCTGCCTCTGGCTGCGTCTCCAAATCCCCCACTGCACTTCTTCCCCTATCTCTGCCTCTGGCTGAGTCTCCAAATCACCCCGCTGTGCTTCCTCCCCTATCTCTGCTTCTGGCTCTGTCTCCACATCCCTCTGCTGCACTTCCTCCCCTACCTCTGCCTCTGGCTGCGTTTCCAAATCACACCACTGTGCTTCCTCCCCTACATCTGCCTCTGGCTGCGTTTCCAAATCACCCTGCTGTGCTTCTTCCCCTACCTCTGTCTCTGGCTGCGTCTCCAAATCTCCCCGATGTGCTTCCTCCCTATCTCTGCCTCTGGCTGTGTGTCCAAATCCCTCTGCAGCGCTTTCTCACCTATCTCTGCCTTTGGCTGCGTCTCCAAATCCCCCCGCTGCACTTTCTCCCATATCTCTGACACTAGCTGCGTCTCCAAATCCACCCACTGCACTTCCTCCCCTATCTCTGTCTCTGTCTGTGTCTCCAAATCTCCCCGATGTGCTTCCTCCCCTATCGCTGCCTCTGGCTGCGTCTCCAAATCCCCCCGCTGCACTTCTTCCCCTATTTCTGCCTCTGGCTGCATATCCAAATCCCCCCCCCGCTGCACTTCCTCCACTATCTCTGCCTCTGGCTAAGTCTCCAAACCACCCCGCTGCACTTCCTCCCCTTATGTCTGCCTCTGGCTGCATCTCCAAATCCCCCTGCTGCACTTCTTCCCCTATCTCTGCCTCTGGCTGGGTCTCCAAATCCCTCCACTGCGCTTTCTCACCTATCTCTGCCACTGTCTCCAAATCCCCCCCGCTGTGCTTTCTGCCCTACCTCTGCCTCTGGCTGTGTTTCCAAATCCCCCCCACTGCACTTCCTCCCCTTATCTCTGCCTCTGGCTCCATCTCCAAATCCCCCCGCTGTGCTTCCTCCCCTACCTCTGCCTCTGGCTGCATCTCCAAATCTCCCCGATGTGCTTGCTCCCCTATCTCTGCCTCTGGCTGCGTTTCCAAATCACCCTGCTGCACTTCCTCCCCTATCTCTGTCTCTGTCTGAGTCTCCAAATCTCCCCGATGTGCTTCCTCCCCTATCGCTGCCTCTGGCTGCGTCTCCAGATCCCCCCCTGCTGCACTTCCTCCCCTATCTCTGCCTCTGGCTAAGTCTCCAAACCACCCCGCTGCACTTCCTCCCCTTATGTCTGCCTCTGGCTAAGTCTCCAAATCCCCCTGCTGCACTTCTTCCCCTATCTCTGCCTCTGGCTGCGTTTCCAAATCCCCCCATTGCGCTTCCTCCCCTTATCTCTGCCTCTGGCTGTGTCTCCAAATCTCACCGATGTACTTCGTCCCCTATCTCTGCCTCTGGCTGCGTCTCCAAATCCCCCCCGCTGCACTTCCTCCCCTTATCTCTGCCTCTGGCTGCGTTTCCAAATCCTCCCGCTGTGCTTCCTCCCCTATCTCTGTCTCTGGCTGTGTCTCCAAGACCCCATTGCGCTTCCTCCCCTTATCTCTGCCTCTGGCTGCATCTCCAAATCTCCCCGATGTGCTTCCTCCCCTATCTCTGCCTCTGGCTGCGTCTCCAAATCCCCCCCCGCTGCACTTCCTCCCCTTATCTCTGCCTCTGGCTGCATTTCCAAATCCTCCTGCTGTGCTTCCTCCCCTAGCTCTGTCTCTGGCTGTGTCTCCAGATCCCCCCCGCGGTGCTTCCTCCCCTACCTCTGCCTCTGGCTGCGTTTCCAAATCACCCTGCTGTGTTTCCTCCCATACCTCTGCCTCTGGCTGCGTCTCCAAATCTCCCCGATGTGCTTCCTCCCCTATCTCTGCCTCTGGCTGCGTTTCCAAATCACCCTGCTGCGCTTCCTCCCCTATCTCTGTCTCTGTCTGTGTCTCCAAATCTCCCCGATGTGCTTCCTCCCCTATCGCTGCCTCTGGCTGCGTCTCCAGATCCCCCCCTGCTGCACTTCCTCCACTATCTCTGCCTCTGGCTAAGTCACCAAACCACCCCGCTGCACTTCCTCCCCTTATGTCTGCCTCTGGCTGCATCTCCAAATCCCCCTGCTGCACTTCTTCCCCTATCTCTGCCTCTGGCTGCGTTTCCAAATCCCCCCATTGCGCTTCCTCCCCTTATCTCTGCCTCTGGCTGCATCTCCAAATCTCCCCGATGTGCTTCCTCCCCTATCTCTTCCTCTGGCTGCGTCTCCAAATCCCCCCCTGCTGCACTTCCTCCCCTTATCTCAGCCTCTGCCTGCATTTCCAAATCCTCCTGCTGTGCTTCCTCCCCTAGCTCTGTCTCTGGCTGTGTCTCCAGATCCCCCCCATGGTGCTTCCTCCCCTACCTCTGCCTCTGGCTGCGTTTCCAAATCACCCTGCTGTGTTTCCTCCCCTACCTCTGCCTCTGGCTGTGTTTCCAAATCCCCCCCGCTGCACTTCCTCCCCTTATGTCTGCCTCTGGCTGCGTCTCCATATCCCCACCGATGTGCTTCCTCCCCTACCTCTGCCTCTGGCTGCATTTCCAAATCACCCCGCTGCGCTTCCTCCCCTATCTCTGTCTCTGGCTGCGTCTCCAAATCTCCCCGATGTGCTTCCTCCCCTATCTCTGCCTCTGGTTGTGTCTCCAAATCCCTCCGCTGCACTTCCTCACCTATCGATGCCTCTGGCTGTGTCTCCAAATCCCCCGCTGCACTTCATCACCTATCTCTGCCTCTGGCTGCGTCTCCAAATCCCCCCCTGCTGCACTTCCTCCCATATCTCTGCCTCTGGCTGAGTCACCAAACCCCCCCACTGCACTTCCTCCCCTTATGTCTGCCTCTGGCTGCATCTCCAAATCCCCATGCTGCACTTCTTCCCCTATATCTGCCTCTGGCTGCATTTCCAAATCCCCCCATTGCGCTTCCTCCCCTTATCTCTGCCTCTGGCTGCGTCTCCAAATCCCCCCACTGCGCTTCCTCCCCTTATCTCTGCCTCTGGCTGCATCTCCAAATCCCCCCTGCTGCACTTCCTCCCCTCATCTCTGCCTCTGGCTGCGTCTCCAAATCCCCCGCTGCACTTCTTCCCCTATCTCTGCCTCTGGCTGAGTCTCCAAACCCCCCTGCTGCACTTCCTCCCCTTATGTCTGTCTCTGGCTGCATCTCCAAATTCCCCTGCTGCACTTCTTCCCCTATCTCTGCCTCTGGCTGCGTTTCCAAATCCCACCATTGCGCTTCCTCCCCTTATCTCTGCCTCTGGCTGCGTCTCCAAATCCCCCCGCTGCGCTTCCTCCCCTTATCTCTGCCTCTGGCTGCATCTCCAAATCCCCCCTGCTGCACTTCCTCCCCTTATCTCTGCCTCTGGCTGCATTTCCAAATCCTCCCGCTGTGCTTCCTCCCCTATCTCTGTCTCTGGCTGTGTCTCCAAATCCCCCCATTGCGCTTCCTCCCCTTATCTCTGCCTCTGGCTGCATCTCCAAATCTCCTCGATGTGATTCCACCCCTATCTCTGTCTCTGGTTGGGTCTCAAAATCCCCCCCGCTGTGCTTCCTTCCCTACCTCTGCCTCTGGCTGCTTTTCCAAATCCCTTCCCACTGCACTTCCTCCCCTTATCTCTGCCTCTGGCTGCGTCTCCTTATCCCCCCCGATGTGCTTCCTCCCCTACCTCTGCCTCTGACTGCGTTTCCAAATCACCCCGCTACGCTTCCTCCCCTATCTCTGTCTCTGGCTGTGTCTCCAATTCCCCCTGCTGTGCTTCCTCCTCTACCTCTGCCTCTGGCAGCATTTCCAAATCCCTCCCCGCAGCACTTCCTCCCCTTATCTCTGACTCTGGCTGCGTCTCCATATCCCCCCCGATGTGCTTCCTCCAATACCTCTGCCTCTGGCTGCGTTTCCAAATCACCCCGCTGTGCTTCCTCCCCTATCTCTGTCTCTGGCTACGTCTCCAAATCTCCCCGACGTGCTTCGTCCCCTATCTCTGCCTCTGGCTGTGTCTCCAAATCCCTCCGCTGCACTTCCTCACCTATCCCTGCCTCTGGCTGCATCTCCAATTCCCCCGCTGCACTTCATCACAAATCTCTGCCTCTGGCTGCGTCTCCAAATATCCCACCCGCTGCACTTCCTGCCCTATCTCTGCCTCTGGCTGAGTCTCCAAACCCCCCCGCTGCACTTCCTCCCCTTATGTCTGCCTCTGGCTGCATCTCCAAATCCCCCTGCTGCACTTCTTCCCCTATCTCTGCCTCTGGCTGTGTTTCCAAATCCCCCCCACTGCACTTCCTCCCCTTATCTCTGCCTCTGGCTGCGTCTCCAAATCCCCCCGCTGTGCTTCCTCCACTACCTCTGCCTCTGGCTCCATCTCCAAATCTCCCCGATGTGCTTCCTCCCCTATCTCTGCCTCTGGCTGTGTTTCCAAATCACCCCACTGCGCTTCCTCCCCTATCTCTGTCTCTGGCTGCGTCTCCAAATCTCCCCGATGTGCTTCCTCCCCTATCTGTGCCTCTGGCTGCGTCTCCAAATCCCCCCGCTGCACTTCTTCCCCTATTTCTGCCTCTGGCTGCGTATCCATATCCCCCCTGCTGCACTTCTTCCCCTATCTCTGCCTCTGGCTGTGTTTCCAAATCCCCCCATTGTGCTTCCTCCCCTTATCTCTGCCTCTGGCTGCGTCTCCAAATCTCCCCGATGTGCTTCCTCCCCTATCACTGCCTCTGGCTGTGTCTCCAAATCCCCCCCCGCTGCACTTCCTCCCCTTATGTCTGCCTCTGGCTGCATCTCCAAATTCCCCTGCTGCACTTCTTCCCCTATCTCTGCCTCTGGCTGCATTTCCAAATCCCCCCATTGCCCTTCCTCCCCTTATCTCTGCCTCTGGCAGCGTCTCCAAATCTCCCCGATGTGCTTCCTCCCCTATCTCTGCCTCTGGCTGCGTCTCCAAATCCACCCCGCTGCACTTCCTCCCCTTATCTCTGCCTCTGGCTGCGTTTCCAAATCCTCCCGCTGTGCTTCCTCCCCTATCTCTATCTCTGGCTGTGTCTCCAAATCCCCCCCCGCTGTGCTTCCTCCCCTACCTCTGCCTCTGGCTGCGTTTCCAAATCCGCCCCGCTGCACTTCCTCCCATTATCTCTGCCTATGGTTGTGTCTCCATATCCCCCCCGATGTGCTTCCTCCCCTATATCTGCCTCTGGCTGCGTCTCCAAATCCCCCCCGCTGCACTTCCTCCCCTTATCTCTGCCTCTGGCTGCGTTTCCAAATCCTCCCGCTGTGCTTCCTCCCCTCTCTCTGTCTCTGGCTGTGTCTCCAAATACCCCCCGCTGTGCTTCCTCCCCTATCTGCCTCTGACTGCGTATCCAAATCCCCCCACCGCTGCACTTCCTCCCCTTATTTCTGCCTATGGCTGCATCTCCAAATCCCCCTGCTGCAATTCTTCCTTTATCTCTGCCGCTGGCTGCGTTTCCAAAACCCCCCATTGCGCTTCCTCCCCTTATCTCTGCCTCTGGCTGTGTCTCCAAATCCCCTCCGCTGCGCTTCCTCCCCTTATCTCTGCCTCTGGCTGTGTCTCCAAATCCCCCGCTGCACTTCTTCCCCTATCTCTGCCTCTGGCTGAGTCTCCAAATCACCCCGCTGCGCTTCCTCTCATATCTCTGCTTCTGGCTCTGTATCCAAATCCCTCTGCTGCACTTCCTTCCCTACCTCTGCCTCTGGCTGCGTTTCCAAATCACCCCACTGTGCTTCCTCCCCTACATCTACCTCTGGCTGCGTTTCCAAATCACCCTGCTGTGCTTCCTCCCCTACCTCTGTCTCTGGCTGCGTCTCCAAATCTCCCCGATGTGCTTCCTCCCTATCTCTGCCTCTGGCTGTGTGTCCAAATCCCTCCGCTGCGCTTTCTCACCTATCTCTGCCTTTGGCTGCATCTCCAAATCCACCCGCTGCACTTTCTCCCATATTTCTGCCTCTACCTGCATCTCCATATCTCCCCGCTGCACTTCCTCCCCTATCTTTGTCTCTGTCTCCAAATCTCCACGATGTGCTTCCTCCCCTATCGTTGCCTCTGGCTGCATCTTCAAATCCCCCCCCCGCTGCACTTCCTCCCCTATCTCTGCCTCTGGCTAAGTCTCCAAACCACCCCGCTGCACTTCCTCCCCTTATGTCTGCCTCTGGCTGCATCTCCAAATGCCCCTGCTGCACTTCTTCCCCTATATCTGCCTCTGGCTGGGTCTCCAAATCCCTCCACTGCGCTTTCTCACCTATCTCTGCCACTGTCTTCAAATCCCCCCCACTGTGCCTTCTCCCCTACCTCTGCCTCTGGCTGCATTTCCAAATCCCCCCCGCTGCACTTCCTCCCCTTATCTCTGCCTCTGGCTGCGTCTCCAAATCCCCCCACTGTGCTTCCTCCCCTACCTCTGGCTGCGTCTCCAAATCTCCCCGATGTGCTTCCTCCCCTATCTCGGTCTCTGTCTGTGTCTCCAAATCTACCCGATGTGCTACCTCCCCTATCGCTGCCTCTGGCTGCGTCTCCAAATCCCCCCCGCTGCACTTACTCCCCTATCTCTGCCTCTGGCTAAGTCTCTAAACCACCCCGCTGCACTTCCTCCCCTTATGTCTGCCTCTGGCTGCATCTCCATATCCCCCTGCTGCACTTCTTCCCCTACCTCTGCCTCTGGCTGCGTTTCCAAATCCCCCCATTGCACTTCCTCCCCTTATCTCTGCCTCTGGCAGCGTCTCCAAATCTCCCCGATGTGCTTCGTCTCCTATCTCTGCCTCTGGAAGCGTCTCCAAATCCCCCCCCGCTGCACTTCCTCCCCTTATCTCTGCCTCTGGCTGCGTTTCCAAATCCTCCCGCTGTGCTTCCTCCCCTATCTCTATCTCTGGCTGTGTCTCCAAATCCCCCCCGCTGTGCTTCCTCCCCTACCCCTGCCTCTGGCTGCGTTTCCAAATCCCCCCCGCTGCACTTCCTCCCCTTATCTCTGCCTCTGGTTGTGTCTCCATATCCCCCCCGATGTGCTTCCTCCCCTATCTCTGCCTCTGGCTGAGTCTCCAAATCCCCCCCCGCTGCACTTCCTCCCCTTATCTCTGCCTCTGGCTGCGTTTCCAAATCCTTCCGCTGTGCTTCCTCCCCTATCTCTATCTCTGGCTGTGTCTCCAAATCCCCCCCGCTGTGCTTCCTCCCCAACCTCTGCCTCTGGCTGCGTTTCCAAATCCCCCCCGCTGCACTTCCTCCCCTTATCTCTGCCTCTGGTTGTGTCTCCATATCCCCCCCGATGTGCTTCCTCCCCTATCTCTGCCTCTGGCTGCGTCTCCAAATCCCCCCTGCAGCACTTCCTCCCCTTATCTCTGCCTCTGGCTGTGTTTCCAAATCCCCCCATTGTGCTTCCTCCCCTTATCTCTGCCTCTGGCTGCGTCTCCAAATCTCCCCGATGTGCTTCCTCCCCTATCTCTGCCTCTGGCTGCGTCTCCAAATCCCCCCCAGCAGCACTTCCTCCCCTTATCTCTGCCTCTGGCTGCATTTCCAAATCCTCCCGCTGTGCTTCCTCCCCTATCTCTGCCTCTGGCTGCATTTCCAAATCCCCCCATTGCGCTTCCTCCCCTTATCTCTGCCTCTGGCAGCGTCTCCAAATCTCCCCGATGTGCATCCTCCCCTATCTCTGCCTCTGGCTGCGTCTCCAAATCCCCCCCGCTGCACTTCCTCCCCTTATCTCTGCCTCTGGCTGCGTTTCCAAATCCTTCCGCTGTGCTTCCTCCCCTATCTCTATCATTGGCTGTGTCTCCAAATCCCCCCCGCTGTGCTTCCTCCCCTACCTCTGCCTCTGGCTGCATTTCCAAATCCCCCCCGCTGCACTTCCTCCCCTTATCTCTGCCTCTGGTTGTGTCTCCATATCCCCCCCGATGTGCTTCCTCCCCTATCTCTGTCTCTGGCTGTGTCTCCAAATACCCCCCGCTGTGCTTCCTCCCCTACCTGCCTCTGGCTGCATATCCAAATCCCCCCACCGCTGCACTTCCTCCCCTTATTTCTGCCTATGGCTGCATCTCCAAATCCCCCTGCTGCACTTCTTCCTTTATCTCTGCCGCTGGCTGCGTTTCCAAAACCCCCCATTGCGCTTCCTCCCCTTATCTCTGCCTCTGGCTTTGTCTCCAAATCCCCCCGCTGCGCTTCCTCCCCCATTCTCTGCAACTGGCTGCATGTCCAAATCCCCCCCGCTGCGCTTCCTCCCCTTATCTCTGCCTCTGGCTGCGTCTCCAAATCCCCCGCTGCACTTCTTCCCCTATCTCTGCCTCTGGCTGAGTCTCCAAATCACCCCACTGCGCTTCCTCCCCTATCTCTGCTTCTGGCTCTGTCTCCAAATCCCTCTGCTGCACTTCCTCCCCTACCTCTGCCTCTGGCTGCGTTTCCAAATCACCCCACTGTGCTTCCTCCCCTACATCTGCCTCTGGCTGCGTTTCCAAATCACCCTGCTGTGCTTCCTCCCCTACCTCTGTCTCTGGCTGCATCTCCAAATCTCCCCGATGTGCTTCCTCCCTATCTCTGCCTCTGGCTGTGTGTCCAAATCCCTCCGCTGCGCTTTCTCACCTCTCTCTGCCTTTGGCTGCGTCTCCAAATCCCCCGGCTGCACTTTCTCCCATATCTCTGCCTCTAGCTGCGTCTCCAAATCCACCCACTGCACTTCCTCCCCTATCTCTGTCTCTGTCTGTGTCTCCAAATCTCCCCGATGTGCTTCCTCCCCTATCGCTGCCTCTGGCTGCGTCTCCAATTCCCCCCACTGCACTTCTTCCCCTATTTCTGCCTCTGGCTGCGTATCCAAATCCCCCCCGCTGCACTTCCTCCACTATCTCTGCCTCTGGCTAAGTCTCCAAACCACCCCGCTGCACTTCCTCCCCTTATGTCTGCCTCTGGCTGCATCTCCAAATCCCCCTGCTGCACTTCTTCCCCTATCTCTGCCTCTGGCTGGGTCTCCAAATCCCTCCACTGCGCTTTCTCACCTATCTCTGCCACTGTCTCCAAATCCCCCCCGCTGTGCTTTCTCCCCTACCTCTGCCTCTGGCTGCGTTTCCAAATCCCCCCCACTGCACTTTCTCCCCTTTTCTCTGCCTCTGGCTGCATCTCCAAATCCCCCCGCTGTGCTTCCTCCCCTACCTCTGCCTCTGGCTGCGTCTCCAAATCTCCCCGATGTGCTTCCTCCCCTATCTCTGCCTCTGGCTGCGTTTCCAAATCACCCTGCTGCGCTTCCTCCCCTATCTCTGTCTCTGTCTGTGTCTCCAAATCTCCCCAATGTGCTTCCTCCCCTATCGCTGCCTCTGGCTGCGTCTCCAGATCCCCCCCTGCTGCACTTCCTCCCCTATCTCTGCCTCTGGCTAAGTCTCCAAACCACCCCGCTGCACTTCCTCCCCTTATTTCTGCCTCTGGCTGCGTATCCAAATCCCCCCCGCTGCACTTCCTCCCCTATCTCTGCCTCTGGCTGCATCTCCAAATCCCCCTGCTGCACTTCTTCCCCTATCTCTGCCTCTGGCTGCGTTTCCAAATCCCCCCATTGCGCTTCCTCCCCTTATCTCTGCCTCTGGCTGCATCTCCAAATCTCCCCGATGTGCTTCGTCCCCTATCTCTGCCTCTGGCTGCGTCTCCAAATCCCCCCTGCTGCACTTCCTCCCCTTATCTCTGCCTCTGGCTGCGTTTCCAAATCCTCCCGCTGTGCTTCCTCCCCTATCTCTGTCTCTGGCTGTGTCTCCAAGTCCCCCATTGCGCTTCCTCCCCTTATCTCTGCCTCTGGCTGCGTCTCCAAATCTCCCCGATGTGCTTCCTCCCCTATCTCTGCCTCTGGCTGCGTCTCCAAATCCCCCCCCGCTGCACTTCCTCCCCTTATCTCTGCCTCTGGCTGCGTTTCCAAATCCTCCTGCTGTGCTTCCTCCCCTAGCTCTGTCTCTGGCTGTGTCTCCAGATCCCCCCCGCGGTGCTTCCTCCCCTACCTCTGCCTCTGGCTGCGTTTCCAAATCACCCTGCTGTGCTTCCTCCCCTACCTCTGCCTCTGGCTGTGTTTCCAAATCCCCCCCGCTGCACTTCCTCCCCTTATGTCTGCCTCTGGCTGCGTCTCCATATCCCCCCCGATGTGCTTCCTCCCCTACCTCTGCCTCTGGCTGCGTTTCCAAATCACCCCGCTGCGCTTCCTCCCCTATCTCTGTCTCTTGCTGCGTCTCCAAATCTCCCCGATGTGCTTCCTCCCCTATCTCTGCCTCTGGCTGTGTCTCCAAATCCCTCTGCTGCACTTCCTCACCTATCGATGCCTCTGGCTGCGTCTCCAAATCCCCCGCTGCACTTCTTCACCTATCTCTGCCTCTGGGTGCGCCTCCAAATCCCCCCCTGCTGCACTTCCTCCCATATCTCTGCCTCTGGCTGAGTCTCCAAACCCCCCGGCTGCACTTCCTCCCCTTATGTCTGCCTCTGGCTGCATCTCCAAATCCCCCTGCTGCACTTCTTCCCCTATCTCTGCCTCTGGCTGCGTTTCCAAATCCCCCCATTGCACTTCCTCCCCTTATCTCTGCCTCTGGCTGCGTCTCCAAATCCCCCCGCTGCGCTTCCTCCCCTTATCTCTGCCTCTGGCTGCATCTCCAAATCCCCCCTGCTGCACTTCCTCCCCTCATCTCTGCCTCTAGCTGCGTCTCCAAATCCCCCGCTGCACTTCTTCCCCTATCTCTGTCTCTGGCTGAGCCTCCAAACCCCCCTGCTGCGCTTCCTCCCCTTATGTCTGCCTCTGGCTGCGTCTCCAAATCCCCCGCTGCTCTTCTTCCCCTATCTCTGTCTCTTGCTGAGCCTCCAAACCCCCCCGCTGCGCTTCCTCCCCTTATCTCTGCCTCTGGCTGCATCTCCTCCTCCTTACTCCTTCTCCTCTCCCAGTCCATACTAACACTAAACAAATAAGACAAACAAAATTAAAAGAAAACCTACGGGAGCGTGGCCTGACAGCCATCACAAATAGACGTGTCTCTCAGCAGCTCCCAAGTGATATTGGCGATAACTGACCCCTGAGCTACTGTGAGGGTCATTTGGGCACGAGACTACTTGTGTTAGTCTCTGTCAGCACCCTGCATACCCGGGCATCAAAGTTGCGGATCCGGGCTATAACTATTGCCTCCCCGCGAGTTGTGGCCTCGTCTCCACCCTAAAGCCGGGGCCTCAATTTTCATGCCGACATCTGGCGGAGGCTTCCCAAAGTGATGTCCCACCTGCTGAGACACCGGTCCCTGCTCCGCTTTGTCTGCGGGTGCCTGCCACGCTACTTTCCTCGGGGGCGGAGGAAAAGACATAAGATAAAAAAAAAAGCAGCTTAAACTCACTAACGCGGGGATCCTCTGCCTGGAAACACAGACGCCAGGGGTAAGAGAAGCCCGCACCTCTGGGTCACTCACAGGGACTTCCCGTCCACTCTCTGTCCAGCTTTTCTACCCTGCTGCAAAACGTTTCATATTAAAAGCATCTTCCTGAAGCTCCCACTATAAGGGACTGTGTAGTGGCACCCCAGTGGTTTTCCCCCTAAGCAAATACTCCCTTTGGGATCTCCTGACCTGTGCCATCAGAGCGATGCTACACCAACTCTATTTCACTGTCCCTGGTGACCCCGGACGCTGCGGTCTACCACAGAGATGGTAGTCGCGGACTCAGCTGCTGAAGGACCCTGTGTCCCTTTACCTCAGGTGATGGACATCATCTTGCTCTATAATTCCCAGATGCGATTGCAGTGCCAGGTGACTCCAGGCTATCTCTTCCTACTGCCCTGCATTCCTGGCCCTGCTACTACTGTATGGGAAGATGTGATGCCTTGCTGCTGGGCTCTATCTAATGCCCATTGACTGGGCTTGCTGCTGACGTGACATCATCCTAGTCACCGAAATGGGGAGATGTGACCAACGACAGCCTTACTTTTGATACACACCACCTATATATTGAGACTTCTCTTCAGATATATAATCTCTCGACCTACTGACCTGCTTCCTCAGCTCTTCCATGGGGAAAGATAAAAAATGTGATCCCAAGAAAGACTCTACACATCCTGTCGGCACTCTGATCCGCTCTAGTGTGCGACAATTCTTTCAACCTTCAAATTCTACTCCATCTGGCTCTAGTCTTACTCCACACACTTCTCAACACTTGCCGTCTTCTGATGCGCATTCTCAAATGGAGGACAGTGCTTCCCTGGACTCAGCTACGGAGTCTGGCGATATCAACCAAGTCTTACAGCTGTTATCTATGCCTACTAAATGAGACTTTGAGCAGTTAGACCAAAGTCTCCGGGATACTATACGCTCTGAACTTAATACCATCAAAGCTGATGTATCTCATCTTCCCTGGAAGAATTCACAGAAGCCTCAGTGATATCTCATAATGCTCTCCGTGAAACTGTGATCTGGCAGCGACTGAATTTAAGCAACTACAAAGCCGTTTAGAAGACCTGGACAATAGAGGGAGGAGAAATAACTAGAGGCTTAGAGGTATCTCTGAAGATGTCCCTTCACAGGGTCTGATAGACTTCCTCACTAGAATCTTTAATGAAGTCCTCAAGCAAGATTCAAACTCTTCTATCATGTTTGACAGAGCTCATCATGCTCTCAGGCCGAGAGGTTCTTCTACGGAACGTCCTAGGGACATGATTTGCCGCTTACACTACTTCGCTCAGAAAGAAGACATCCTTTGCAAGGTACGCCGCCTAGATGGAATTGATATTGATGGCCAGAGCATACAGATCTTCCAGGACCTCTCTTGGGCCACCCTACAAAACCACAGAGCCTTACAACCTCTTACGGCAGAGCTGAGAAATTTAGGCATAAAATATAGATGGGGCTTCCCATTTAGCCTACAGGTCACCCACAATGGCAAAACGTTTATTCTCAAGGAACCAAATGACTTAACTACCTTTTGCTCTGACCTGGATATCCCATTGATGGCTTTACCCGACTGGCGAAATCATCTGCTAGACTCTATTCCTCTGACTCTCACCACGGGTGAGAATAGCTGGCAACCTGTTGTTAGAGGTATGAAATCTCCCAAGAATCAGCTGGATATTCCGAACTCTGCACCGCCCTGATGGGAACTAAGTGTGTTTTCTACCCTCTATCTACATGGTTCGCTAGAAGTTGTATCTAACTTTCTTATATTTGTTATTATGTCTCTATATGAAGAAGATATGATTATTTGATGCCATGTGTTGCTGAAATTTTTGTATAATGGCTTTTCCCTTAAGCCATAAATTATAGTCTTTCTTCATTATTGACCCTTTAGCTTAGATTCCTGTGTTTATATATGTGGTTCCTTTACCTTCTCCCTCCATAGGAGGTGTTTTCTTATTACAATGTTCTTATGTTTTTGCTGGTTGTCGTTGTCGCTGATCCCCGGTGACCCCCTGATCCGCCTATGTTTTTACTTGGTGTTGGATGTGAGTATCATGTCCATTCCCCCAGGAAGCGGATTTCCTCTTTTCACAATTCTATGTATCTGTTGTTCATATTAAGCATGTTTTCTGTCTATTTTGTTCCCCTTCCCCCCTCGTGTCTTTGCCCCTCCCCCCTATCCCCTTCTAACACTGTTTCATATCTATGATGGCAGTTGATAAATGACCAATGACTATACACAGGAAGTTTGTACAGCAGCATCCGGTACTCAGTAGCACGAGGAAGCGGTGGATATATCCGCATCACTCCCAGCTTGCGGATGGGCCGTGTCACAGGAGAAGAGGTCCCTCTACATTGGGACTCGGCGCCACCGGAGATAGGGTGAGCGACCGCTTGACAAACACCAGCGGGACATATCAGGTATCTAACGTACCACTTACCACCACGTGGGCATTTATGCCAGGATTATTACTCTGGCACATCTCCCACGATACACTAAGTACGGATTATCTGGAGATACCCTCCCTTGAATAAAGGTAGAGGACTAACTAACTAACAAATGCACGAACTTTCTCCATAACTGTTGCTGGTTTCTGCAATCCCTCGGCTTACTAACCACTTGCTGCAATATACTTCCTGATACTAACCTGCTTATATTAACAAACTTCAATACTGCTATAAATTTCAATTTTATCAGGTTCCATTAATCTAAATGGGTCATGTTATTGGGATTATTTCCAGTTGACGACCAGGAAGCTAATATTATTATTTTAGAATAAGCATATGCTATTGTCATTGTCATTAATACAATTTAGAAGAATTGGCAATTTTATGTGTATTTATGATTGTGTATTATTGTGAATTTTCTTTTTTGAATTGAGTAAACATTTTAAATCAGCAGCTGGTCACAGGCACCTCTATTTATTTTTAAGTTGACTATACAAGTAGTCTCCATTAATGATAAGGGCTTAAATGTACCCAAGAAACGCTCTAGGGCTCTCTGAGATCTATATGCTGCAAAGTTGGACATGGCCTTTATACAGGAAACACATTTTAATCATGACGCTGCTCCCCCACTTAGAGACCGTAACTTTCCTCTGACTTTCTTTAGCAATAATAGTAAAGGTAAAACGCTAGGGGTTGCCATTTTGTTTTCCAGGAGTCTACCATTCTAAGATCTGGAAAGATTTAGTCTGGAGGAGGGTAGAGCTCTTTTAATCAAATGCAAATTATATGGTCAAGCGTATACGCTTGTTAATTTCTATGTCCCTAATCAGAATCAACCAGCTTTTATTGACAGGATGTTGGATAAAGTGGACTCTTTGGCGGAAGGTATTCTTGTGGAGGGGGGAGACATGAACTGGACTGTACAGCCGGAACTCGATGTCTCTAGCACTTCTGCCAGATGTTCCTCTAAATTCCACCGTAAGGTAAGACGCGCCCTACACGAACACCAGCTGGTTGACATGTGGAGGCTCCAGAATCCAGACATTAGAGACTATACTTTTTACTCTACCCCACATGACATTTATTGAAGAATAGACTACTTTTTCTTGCCTCATAGATTCCTCCATTTAATTAGACATACTTCCATAGGCTCTATGACATGGTCTGACCATGCTCCTATTTCTTTAACGCTGACGACCTCCTACCTCCTATTCCAAGCAGTGTATGTAGCGACTACAGGAATCTCTCCTTACTGATACCCGTTGTAAGACACAGGTGGCTGAAACCATTAGTGATTATTTTTCCCTCAGTGAAACCCCAGAGGTTTCGGGGATCACAGTGTGGGAAGCCCACAAATGTGTCCTGAGAGGCAAACTAATCCAATTGAGTTCCATACTTAAAAAAGAAAAAGAGGGTCAGAAACTTCACCTTCTACAGAAACTTAAGGACTTAGAAACCTCTCATAAATCAGCCCCGTCCGACACAGTGTTGGCAGACTTAAAGGAGACGAGAACCGCTCTGAATAAATTTCGCTTTGATGGAATAAAACGCGATTTTAGGCTATGTAGGAACCGTTTTTCTAAGTGGGGCAATAAACCCGGCAAATATTTAGCAATGGCTCTTCGTACACAGAGGGCCACTTCCTACATCGACGATTAAGGACTCCTCTGGTAAAAGTCATGCTCTTACCCAAGATATTGCAACAGCTTTCCACTCATATTATTCAAAACTATATAATCTTTGTAATCCCCAAACTCCTGAAGAGTCTACCTCTTTCTGATATGTAGTGGCCCAATACCTCCAGGAGTCCGATTTCCCTAAGTTATCTTCAGCAGACCAGTCTTGGCTTGATACCCCATTTACCCTAACAGAATTAAAAGAAGCCCTTAAACTTGCCCCCTCTGGTAAAAGCCCAGGCCCTGATGGCTTCACAGTTTTCTACTACAAAACCTTCGATGAAATGTGGCTCCCCAAAATGCTCCTGGCCTTTAATGAGATTTCTGCAGATAAATGTTTTTCAGCCCAGTCTCTAGAAGCACATATTGCAGTTATTCATAAAGAGGGCAAAGATCCTGCTCAGTGCCCCAGTTACCGCCCAATCTCATTCCTTTATGTAGACGTGAAGTTATTTGCCAAACTGATTGCCAACAGACTAAAAACACTACTTCCAACGCTCATTCATTCTGATCAGGTGGGGTTCGTACCAGGCCAAGAGGCTCGTGATAACACCACCAAGATCATCGATCTCATGCATTTGGCTTCCAGCAACTCTATCCCATTAGTAATACTTTCCACCGACGCTGTGAAAGCCTTTGATAGGGTTAATTGGCTTTTTATGCAAGGATTACTGACACACCTGGAACTGGGCCCCACTTGTTTTCAGAGGATAATGGCATTGTATCATTACCCCACTGCCCGCATTAAAATCAATGGTTCTCTGTTGGCACCAGTACTAATTAACAATGGCACACGTTAGGGATGCCCTCTTTCCCCCCTTATCTTCATACTTTGTATGGAGGCTTTAGCACGCACTATACGATGCAACCCCGACATCTCAGGTAATATTGTTGGTGATAAAGAATATAAATTGGTGTTATTTGCCGATGACTTATTGGCGATATTGTCGAATTCGGTCATTTCGATTCCCAACCTCATGGCTGAATTCAATAGATTTGGCCTACTGTCAAATTTTAAGGTGAATTACTCAAAATCAGTAGCTGTTAATCTGTTGAAACCTCCCCATTCTGTTTCCATGCTGAAACAGTCCTTTGATTTTAATTGGCATCCGTCTAGTTTCAAATATCTGTGGGTGGTTCTAAATACCAATCTATCCCATCTCTTTATAGATAACTTTTCTCCTCTTCTCCAAAATCTTAGATTAGAACTTGGGACATGGCGGCGTAAACATTTTTCGTGGTTTGGAAGAATCAGTATAGTAAAAATTTATATTCTCCCGAGGGTGCTCTACTTGTTACCGGCTCTTCCCATTTATATCCCCAAACAGTGATTTTCTGACCTTCATAGACTGGTGAGAGATTTTATATGGGGAGGACGGAGGCCTCGATTTAAACATGACATTCTGTTTCGACAAAAGTGTTTAGGAGGCCTTCGACTCCCACACTTCCCTACATACTATGACGCCACTATGCTAAGCAGAATACTTGACCTGTTTAGATTTGAGGACGACAAGCAGTGGGTCATCATAGAAAATAATTATCTTCCAATATCTTTATCAGCACATCCTTGGTTATCCAAAGTTTCCAATATATCTCATCCCACTATTGGCCCTACATTGACACAGTGGAATAAGATACGGAGACTACCTTGGATCTCTTCCTTGTTCTCACCTCTGACCCCACTGTTTGAAAACCCTGATTTCCCTCCAGGTTTGTTAGCAGCTGGTTTTGGAGTGTGGTTACGATTGAGGGTGACGCGTGTTGGCCAGCTGGTGGGAAATGCGGGTGTGTTGCCCTTTTGTGAATTACAGACGGCATGGTCCTTGCCAAGCTCTGAGGTTTGGCGTTACCTACAATTAAAACATTTTGCCTAGTGCAGAGATCTACGAGTGGCTGCAGATCTTTAACCACTTTTGAGAACATGTGTCTGGCGTCTTCTCGCCCAATGCACTTTCTCTCCAAGGGCTACAAACTCCTGATTGAGAACTCTTTCTCAACCCTACCCAAATTCACAGGAGATTGGGAACGTGAATTGCAACTACAACTAACTCAGAAAGACTGGCAGAAGATTTTTATTACTACCTTCTCATGTTCCGTTAGCTACTCAGTAATAGAAATCCAGTTCAAGGTCTTGTCCCGTTGGTATCGATGTCCCTTGACTTTGGCGAAAATGTTCCCCAACATGTCTAATAGCTGTTGGAGATGTACTCAAGAGATAGGTTCTCCACTACATATATGGTGGGACTGCTCAATTTTAAGGCTCTTTTGGAAGAAAGTTTTCTCTTTATGTAATATACTTTTGGGAGGAGACACACCAACTGACCCCTCCTTTTAGTTATTAAACCTAGTCCCTGGCCCTAT
The DNA here is from genome assembly GCA_031769625.1 of Taudactylus pleione. NCBI lineage: Eukaryota > Metazoa > Chordata > Amphibia > Anura > Myobatrachidae > Taudactylus > Taudactylus pleione. The sequence goes on from JAUIMM010000249.1 coordinate 2,160,025, forward strand.
AGCGACTTATAAAAAGTCCCTACTTAAGCATCTTAATAGTGCCGCCAAGGCGGTGATCCCTGTACACTGGAGGTCTGTTTCTTCACCCACCATACATGAATGGTTTGACAGATTAGATCTCTATATGACCATGGATGATCTTATATTGGGAGTGGAAAGAAATGAAGAATTCAGGGCTGTTTGGGGTCCATGGCTTGATTTTAAGTCCTCTGCAACCTTTGCCACGATATGCAACTAATTGTAATTGTAAGACACAATGCTATATACTGATAGTATCTATACTATATGAGGTTATTTTTGATATAACCCTATTCCCCCCCTACTCTTCCCTCCCCTTTCTTCCCTTCCTTTGTGTTGTCTAAATGTTGTATGTTTAGATTTTTGGTTTCTGCTGAGATATTTTTCTATTGTATTGATATTCATATATTTCTGTATGTACAGTATATGAGGTTATCTCAATAGTATGATTTCTGATGATTTATACTATGTCTCCTTTTTTCTCTACGATTGTGTTGTACTAAATCTAATAAACATATATTGGAAAAAATAAAGAAAACCTACAATAACAGTATCACTACACACTCCACAAACATACCCCAGGCACAAACAAATAAACACTGACAAGACAGAAATAATAAATAGACTAGTGCAGAGGTTCCCAAATGCGGTCCTTAAGGCTCCCCAACAGTTCAGGTTTTTGAGATATCCATGGTTGAGCACAGAGGGGGTCATTCAGACCCGGTCGTTAGCGCCGATGCGCTCGGACCGGGTCGATGGCCCCCCACAGAGCATGCGCACGCCGGCGCCGGTGTGCGCATGCGTGAGACCCGCTACGACTGACAGCACCGGTCGTAGCGGGTCTCGTTCCAAAGGGGGCGAGCTGTCGATGTTGATTGACAGCTCGCCCCCTTTGGAAGGCGGGCCGGGGGGGTGGCAGCCCAAACGGGGGCGTTCCCATGGGAACGCCTACCGTTTGGGGGAGGCCTCACTGACATCACTAGAGATGTCAGTGGAGAGCTTCCGGCTCTGACAGAGCCAGAAGCTCTCCGGGGCTTACGACAACTGAGACCCTACCCTAGGGTCTCGTCGTAAGACCCGATGGTCGCGATGGTCAATGACCATCGCGACCATCACCCTAGCGGTCGTTAGAGCTGTGGGTGTAAACCCACAGCCTAACGACCGAAACAGAGGCGGGCGGTCAGGACGCAAGCGGCCGCCCAGTTTCTGAGCGACCACTTGCATCCTCCGACCACCTCTGAATGAGGCCCAGAGGACTTAGGGCCTGATTCAGAGCCGCTCGTAAGCGGCCGCTCATTCGCTCTGAGCGATGTTCGCACAACTGCACATGCGCAAAACAGTCATTGCGGTCGGAAATCGTGCGCTTGTAAAACAGCGAGGGACTGCTAATTTGATTGATAGAATGTACCGTTTGTGGGTGGTAACAGGGGAAGGTGCCTGAAAACGGGGGAGTGGAGATCCGAACACAGGCGTGCCTAACGGTCAAAAGGGCGTTTAATGGGAGTGCATAATTAGTAAAGGAGCGTCATCGACCACGTCACTTGGTTGTCTTTTAGCCTAAACTGCTCGCAGTGATAGCGGTAAGAAAATCCTACCACAACCACTGCGAGCAGTTCAGATGCCTTTCGATGTTCCTGATTAATCTAATAAATACCGAAGATGACGTGTGATGCGAATGGCAAAGGGGCGTCTTTACAAAATAGCGAGTGCATTTTTCGAACGCTCGCTCAGACATAGAGGCGTCAACACACCGCAAAGAGCGAGCGCTCAATTTAAATATCCGGCCCCTTTTTTAGAACGAGCGTATGCAAATAGCGTCCGGCTCTTAATTAGTACCTCAGTCAATTTGATTTAACCACCTGTGCTCAACCATAAATATCTATAAAACCTGAGCTTTTGGGGAGCCTTGAGGACGGCATTTGGAAACCTCTGGACTAGTGACAAATAAATAGGACAAACTTTTGACATAAACAGGACAACAGATAAAAAGATAAGACACAATTTAAAATATACAACTAGAAAATATACTATGGATATTGCTGTCAAACTTCTATTGACGCTCAAATATGATGGTTAGTAAATATTGTTTTTTTGAGTCTGCAAACTGCCGACGATATCCAGTGATTTGCAATAGACATCAAAACCAATTCCTAGTAAATTTACCCCTAGATGTTGCCTGTGCATAAAGGTTGGTTCTTCACAGAAACACATTGCATTAACTTGTGTGTGTATTGTCCCTTTGAAGTTAGTATATACAGCTTATTACCATCTAGCCTGGAATTATTTTCATTAATGTCTGAGAAGATAGAATGGATGTCAGTATATATAATACACGTACCATGGTCAAAGCTAGGAACATCATACTAACTAAATGTCACTAATTCCCATACACTGGCTCAATTTGAAGATTGGTCACTAGAGGTATTGAAGACTGTGATAAGGTCTCGGTTAGCAGACAGAACTGCTGCCAATGGAGGCATCTGGGAAACTGCCTCCCTGACCCCTCTTGTTTTCAAAGATGAGGACTGACACTGAAAGACAGATGATGTTTACTTTGGTGCTCCTCAAAGCAAAGTCAATGCAGCATAGTTATTACATATGGGACTAATATGGCTGATTAATATGGGACTTGTGACTGTTTACTGGATATTACTGGTGTATATTACATTTTTCTCATAAGGCTTCAGTAGAAGAAATACTAATTATCGTGATAATCTAAAACAACTGCTGAACCAATATGGATGTGTACCCGTTCATTAATTACCACAATAGCCATGTATTATTTATAATAATGTTTATTGGCTTAGATTGGCTACATGAAAGCCCAACCCCTTCTATTTCAAACTTGGCTACCAATAGATGGACAAGACTTGAATATTTCAGTGGTGCTTTTAGCTGTCTAATGGTCTCATAGGCAATAATTGGTCCTAGTCCCATCCATTCCACCATATCTGTGTGTACCTCATTTTGAACAATGACAGAACAGCTGTATTGGCACCTAACCTGAAAATTGGAAAAATGCAGCCACACCATGAGTAAGACCTAGTCACCACCATTAACTGTTTACACATTTCCCCCACATACTAGACCCCAAAATGGTCACATACATTATAACAGAAGTGACCAAAATTAAATCAGAACAATAATCCCACATAATCTACCAGTGATCCCAGAGCCCACTACTGCAATGAGAACATAAAACCCCTTTTTCTAGTTGCAGGTGTAAAATGGTCAGTGACTATGCATAACTCATGCTATTGTGGCTTGTGTACAATGCAGAGTCCATTGCCAAGAAGATAGCAAATTAGGCCCTTTTTTATAGTTAATATAAAATACATTACCCCCTGCCTAGTGTACATTTAAAAGTTATCTTCATTGTCACTAAAGTATACTACAGAGCACATTACTATGTGGCTAAACATACTCTTAGATCTATTTACTAAGCCTTGGATGGAGATAAAGTCGACGGAGAAAATGTACCAGCTAACCAGCTCCTAACCGTCATTTTTCAAACACAGCCTGTGACATGGCAGTTAGGAGCTGATAGGTTGTTACCTTAACTCCGTTCACTTTATCTCCATCCAAGGCTTAGTAAATAGGCCCCATACTTTGTAATTTATTGCCTGGTAATCTAGTTTACACCTGAGCCCATTCCGAGTTGGCACATTGTACAATAATGCCTTGGTGGTACAGAAAATAAAGCCAAAGGAAGGTGCCAGGGTGTTCGTCACCCCCTCTGTTGTATAGTTGTAAGCAATATGTGATCAATAGTATGATCAATCGTGCCAGGGCTAGTGATGTATTGGAAGGACACAATTATAGCAGATAAGCAAACTTATTCATAAGCAATTGCTATAACAAAATATAGAGGATTTCAAAGAGTTAACTCCTCAGCACTGTGACTGAACTCAGTGGAGAGCTCCCGTGCAGCAGCCCGTAGAAGGGGAGAGTTTAGAATCTCCTGCCCTGGGTGCAGACTGCAGAGAGAACAGAAGCTTCCGTGCCCCTATGCTACAGCAGAAAGAGGGGATACTACTAGTTTCCGGCAACAGCAGCCCATTGTAATACATTATTTATTCATATGGGAGGAACCTTACTTCAGTTACCATGGTGACCATTGCAGCCAATAATCCTCAGCGCAGAAGTATGGCCCGAGAGTCTTCAGCACCCGATTGGCTGAGGGAAAGCGTGGCTCGACTATCTGGTTCCTGATAGGCTTCTGCTCACAGTTACGCTATAGGAAGAGGAGCTATGGGGAGATGTCAGGATTTAAAGGGACAGTAAGGTGACAGACGGGTGGCAGGGAGGAGGACAGGTGGCAGGTACGTGGTGTGTAATACAGTCAGAGTGGGCAGATAGGAGGTTTTGTATGCAGGGCGTATATACAGTTGAGAGCTGTGGTGTCAAACACTGATATATCATGTTCATAACATCAGTGGTTACCGGCTCTTTTACAGGAGTGGGCTATTCTCCCCAGGGGACCTATTATACCTTTCCTCTCTCCTACCTCCCAGGATATGTCCATGTTTTCTAATATTTCCTAATTACACTGTGTACTTGTCTTTGTTCTGTATACTGGATGCTAGAGTTCTTAGGGTCCGTAATTATTCTGTGACCTATGAGTAAGTAGATGCCTAATAGTATGATTGCACACCTCAACAAGATATGCTTAGTGTGGGTAATGTATACAATACATACACAGTGCTAGGTCTACCTGCTTATATATTGGTGACTATGGAGAATGTATGGCCCCTATTCCATTTTCTTTCCAAATTGTCCCAAATTAATTAATTTGCTCACACAAGTGTCTGTTTGGCTTCTGGGTGTATTGCAGAGTCCATCCTCTATAATATAATCGTTGTAGTGTTATAGGGCATCAGTAATTGTGTATATTGTACTAGTTTGTGTCTGATAGTCTGCAGTGTGTGTATCTGTCAGCATAAGTGTGTGATTCCTTCTGTCCCTCTCTGGACATACTAAATGTTGTGAGCAGCTGTGCATGATGGAATCTGTATGATATGCTGGCAGTCTGCATGATGCATTCTGTATGTTGTCCTAGAAGTGTATTCAGTTAAACTTTCCACTAGGTGGTCACAGCTACATGGGGTTTATTTACTATGCAAGCTCCCGCTTCTCGGTATGTGTAAAACCGAAATTTAAAAAGGCAATGACTTTAATAGCAAAACACACTGACAGTCAGCAGCTTTTACAAGTAGCCACATAGTAAATAAAACCTTAGGACATTTGGTTGCAAAATGGGGGTAATATCCACACACACAAAAAAAACTTTTGTCCATTGTTTATAATGCCCATAAATTTGTGTTTGCAAAATATGTTTTTGCAATTAGTCATCAATAAAACTTAAAAAAAAAAAAATTATACCCCCCCCCTCCAACAAAAAAACTAAAATTCAGTGGAACTATCTCTCCGTCTTGTGTACCAGAGGGAACAACACTATAATATATGCTCAGCCAAACAGAAGCATATCTCTAGGGCTGGCGCTATCATCATCGGCACATTTGTATCTGCCCATGACCACCTACAAATAATAGCCTACGGTGATTAGCATCTTTGTTCCGGTCTGCATGTGTTAGCAGTTGTATGATAACTCACATACTGCATTTGGCCTACCTTAGAACACCCTCATTATGCCACTTCCCGCCAATTCGGGCACAAGCAGACATAAGTGAGCCCTGTCCAGCTTATGTAGACAGTCGGAGGTGGTCAGACTTTTGGACATAGTGATCTACTCTAAAGCCCCTATACACGGAACTATATTGCTAACAATCCGAAGGATCGGAACGATAAATCAGCAATATTGTTCCGTGTGTATGCACTATATCGTACGCTACCGTGGGTTCGGCTGTTGCTTCGCCTGATCTTTCTGCATGTTCAAAGAACAGGCGAAGTGACTGACGATCCCATGCAGTGCTATGCAGGTGGGGGGGGGGGGGGGCATTTCAGGCGGTCGGGCACCAGATCGCCCTGTGTGTAGGGACCACCCGATATGTCAGCCCTGGGATCGTCGGTCGCATCGGTGCCTACACATCGTACCATGTGTAGACACTTTAACAGTTAAAAATCTTTTGTGACCTAACAAGCAGAGGGTGACGTCACAAAAGGGGGCGTGGGGACTGTCCAGCCGAAATCGCACGTTGGCCTCCACAAGAAAAAACATACACATTGGCCCCCACAGTAAAAAAATAAAAAGTAAAACACTGTGGCCCCCACTGGAAAAAAAATATACACATACATTGGCTTCCACTGGAAAACAAATAAAACCTACATTAATTGATCCAACCCCCCACAGAAAACTGCCCTGTCTGAGTGAGAAGAGTTCCCAGTCAGGCCCTGCCATCAGCTGTGGGTGGCACTGCCAGTCCAGCAGCAGCCTCAGTGCAGACTCCAGAGAACTGTATGTATGGTCCAGGGTCCTGGCAGTAGCCGCACTGCACCCTCTATGTGGTGGTACCCTTGAGCCAGGCCCTGCCCCCTTACCACCCCCATTAATCTGGCTGGCTCCAGCGCATTGGAAGCTGTAACATGTGACAGCCTCAGCCAATAAGAATAAACCTGATTCTTTTTGGCTATTGCCAACATAGACATCCACGGCTACAGTTCAGCGCACTTAGCCAATAAGAATCAGCCTGATGAACTTCCACCGCTATCGACCGGTTGAGTGTCCATGGTCAACCAGTTTATCGTGATCAATGCTTTGTTCAAATCTGCAAGCTCCCATGTAGACCTATTAGGCATCAATAAAAAGATACCCCTCAAATACAGCAGAAGCAACTCTCCATATTGTGTACCAGAGGAAAAGAAATGCCCCGTGACATATTATTTATTAATGATGATGAAATTCATTGGCACTAGCGATCCGCTTGTAATTAGCTGTTTGTGAAAGTTACCTAACACTTATTGGTGCTTTCTTCGTAACTCGGGCAAACATTATGCACATTAAGCATATTTAATACTTTCAGTTCCATAACTTACACCTCATGTGCTGCTAAATAGTACGTTTATTTGTGTTTATTTTTATTATTACTTTGTTGGTGTTTATATTTTGATCCATCATTAATTAATTATGTTGGACTGACTTTAACAGCTATATGGCAGCATGCGCTGATCTTCTTTCCTGTGCAAAATGTAAGCCTTAATGACTTCCAGTCTTGTGTATATATAGGATTAAATATTCATTCATTGTTTTTCACTTCCCCGCACAGATCGAGAGGCCTCTGCTCTAAAATCCTTAAAAAATAGAAGACTCCCCTATTCACCCAAGCATTTCCCTAATGTCCCTTGTTAAGCTTGTTTTGTATTTTGTGCTGTAAAGGCAAATGTAAAGCACTTGAAGTCCTTTAGGAGAAAAGTGCTATATAAATAACATTATTATTATTATTAATATTATTATAACTTGCCTCCACAGTGAAACCCTTACAGCATCAAAATATTTTTAGTTTTGTTTTATTTTACGGCACGTTCTTTTTTATTTATCTTACATAATATTATATATTATGTACAATGAAGTAAATCATCCTTTTGTGTAAAACGAGACTGGTAAGTCTTTATCTGAGACACAGCTCTGCCCTTTAGTCCGGTTGCTATGCATACCTTAGAGGCACAAAGGTTATAGTGTTTGTTATCCATACAAGTGGGACAAGGTTTTGGTCTGATGGTAAAGTGGTAGATAAAACCAAAAACAAGGTGATTACACTGCAGTATTCTGTATTAGAATCCAATAGCATAATTCAAGATCAGATAAACTTTTCCCTCAATGTATGATAACAGGTTCTGCACTCTTTGGACTCTGTAAGTATAAATGATTTTACTGATTAGTGTCAAATGTAACTCCTACACGTCAAGATTTGTCAGTGACTCTACAGTGTTATTTCCATAGGCAAAATCCAATTATTATTATATATTTATATAGGACCTGATTCAGAGTTGTACACTGTTATGATGCTCGCGCATTTCAGTGATTATTGGTGATCTGCGTGTGTGTTACAGCCGCAATGTGCACGTGCGGTGATTGAATTGTGATTACAGTTGCAGTAAAGATTCAGACGCAAGTGAATAACAGGAGGCAAACGTTTTGTGGGAGGGAACGGGGAGTGATGGCTAAATCAGAGGCATATTCCAGCAGTTTTTAGGGTGTCTTTCTGGCCGTGTCTGCGATCTTGTACGCAGAGAACATGGCTCCAGCGTCTCGCGTACGACGGCAATGCTGCGTGACAATACATTGCCTGACCTGCGTTCGATGCTGCGTATGTGTACGCAGTTGCTAACAGTTATGAAGGCTCTGGTGGGCGTCTCTATACAAGTTTCTGTGGCTGGTGCATGAGCATATTTTTGGCACAATCCAATTGTCTTACCAGTATGTTTTTGGAGTGTGACAGGAAACCCATGCAAACTTCAGACAGGGCCCATGTCCAGAATTTAACTCATAACCCCAGTGCTGTGAGGTTACAATAATAACCACTGGGCCACCGTAATGCCCTAATTTATTAGAATATGTGTCTCTAATTTATTAGAATATGTGCAAAAACATTAACACTGCACCTAACACCGTGTTGGGAAAGGTCCTTAGTATTCTGTAGCCATTGACAGTTTTAGGGGTGGGCAAGCAAGGCTATTACATGGGGCGTGGTGGCCTGAGTGCAGGGCTGCAGTCACCCCGCTGGTGCCGTCTAATCTGACGGTGCCCGTCAGCTCTTGCCCACTGCCATATTTACAAGCTGCCATGGTGCCATTTATTCCCTCTCACTGGGAGTACCAGAATGCCAGTGCCGGGCGTGACGACGGAGCAGCAGCAGCAAGGAGAAGGGTCCCGTCTGCCTTCACAAGGTAAGAACCACCCCACCCTCAGCTCCAACAAATAGCCTCCCCATCTGGCAAATGGCACCCCTGATCAGTCCACACCTTATGACCCTGAGCTTAGCTTGCAATATTTTTGGTTTCCTAGATGTCTCAAAAAACAGTGATCCTATCATACAGTTTTTCTTTTTACTATAGCTAAATATTTGTTGATGTTGTTTTTCTGTTTATTCTAATGAGTCTTTACTAATATTACTAATTTATATTGCAGTGGAGCATATAAAGATGGCGGACAAGATTAAAACCCCACGGACAAAGGAACTGGAATTTGGAGGATCTCTAGGTAAGAATACATGTGTGTGAGGGAATGGTGGGCAGTCTAACATTACAGACATTCTTACACTTTTATTGTTCCTAGGTGCCTTCCTGCTTATGTTTGTCCTCCCTGGAACTGTCCTCTTCCTCCTGTTGATGTGTAACACGGATGATGCCAGTGTGTTGCGTGTGCCAGACCCTCTGCCCCCGCTGCAGTCTCTGTGGAACCCATATGCTCTGATTCTGCTGCTGGGCTGGGTGACTCTGCAGGCAGTGCTGTACATCCTGCCTATGGGAACGGTACCAAACCTTTTTATATATAAAAGCATACTTGCCGACATTCAGCTCCCTCCTTCCGGGAGGGAGCTGAATGCCTGCATTCAGTGGGGGGCGTGGCCGGACTGTGATGCCGTTTTGGGGGCGGGGCTGGGGGCGTGACCACCCGATCGCGTCATCGTGGCCCCCCCCCCTCTTCACAATGCCGGAAAAAGGCATTGTGAAGCAGGGGGCGGAGCCTCGATGACGCAATTCAGCGCGAATCGCGTCATCGGGCCCCCCGGCAGCAGGGGTTTTTACTAGTAGTCTGGGGGGGTAGGCGGCAGCCCGGAGGCTTGCCTGCCTTTCCGGGGGGTCTGGAGCGGCACCCGATATTCGGGAGGCTCCCGACCAAATCGGGAGGGTAGGCAAGCCTGTATAAAAGCCATCTTTTACACTTCACAGTTACACCAGTGATACTCCAAAATCAGTGTCTATCTATAATGTGCATCATGTAAAAAGCAGTTCAAATGTTGTGTGGGTCATCTGTGTGGGTGGATCTTTGTCCTCTGTACATAATCCATTCAACTTTTAGACATTTATCCACTCAGATACGTTTTTGTGTACAGCCAGGGCTAGGATGAAGTGTGATAAGCTTAGAATACTGCCTGCTGTAGAAAATGGACACTTCTTGTAAAAATCAGATCTTTTTGCATGATCCAAAAATTAACTTTCTCTCTTCTAGCTCTTGAAGTTCAATAAAATATTTGACCATGCTAAACAATATCTGGTTTATGTATAGTGATACAGGATCAGCCCTAGTGCTACAGCCAGCCCAAATTGGGTAGGGGAGGAGCTATCATACCCAGCTGGCTCCTCCCTCTCAGGAGGAGCCAATTGTGCTTCTCCTTCTCCTTGTTTCAACGTAGAGAACTATCATCACAACACCACAAAGGAAGAGGAAACTGCTCTGGCTCTGTGTTTCCGCTACATTCCACAATCTCAAATTACTCTTCACTTTATTTCACTTAGAAATCTCTTAAGTAGACACAATATCAGTTGATCTAAAAGCATTGCAATAGATTCTCCCTTTGTTATCCCCTACTAGACAGAATACTTAATTTGCCCACACTGAGGAAAATTTAGCTTGATCTCTATATTCCATCCTAGTTATATGACCAGCAGTTGTACCGTGTGTGGCCTTCTCATACTGATAAGGAGCTAGTCCACTTGGACTAACTTTAATTGGGATGCAGTTAGGATCCCGGCAGTGACCATCGCAATGGTCACAACACCAACTCCAGATTCCTGACGGTCATCACAGTACCGACTCCGGAATCCTCTCGGTCAAAATCCCTAAGGTGAGTATTACGTTTAGGCTTTAGGGGGAGGGTTACGGTTAGGCTGCGGGACAGGACTGTTAGGCTGCGGTCGGCGAGGAGGACGGTTAGGGTTAGGTACTAGGGGGAGGGTTACGGTTAAGCTGCGGGACAGGACTGTTAGGCTGCGGTAGGCGAGGAGGACGGTTAGGGTTTGGCACTAGGGGGAGGGTTAGGGTTAGGCTGCAGACGGCGAAGGTTAAGGTGAGGCTGCAGGAGGGGTGGGAAAGGGCTAGGCTGTGGGAGAGGACGGTTAGGGTTAGGCACTAGGGGGAGGGTTAGGCTGCAGGCGGCGAAGGTTAAGGTGAGGCTGCAGGAGGGGTGGGAAAGGGTTAGGCTTTGGGAGAGGACGGTTAGGGTTAGGCACTAGGAGGAGGGTTGAGGTTAGGCTGCATGCGGAGAAGGTTAAGGTGAGGCTGCGGGAGGCATGGGTTTTGTGACCATCCTGCACATCGGGCTGGTCACTGCCGGGATATTGTACCCAACCCCTTCATTAGCTGTGTGGAAAATTTGTTTGAATGATAACCTCCATCGCCGTTGTGTGCATTACATAGTGTAGGAAGGAGCAGGCAGATATTAGTGAGACATTTGGCCACAGGTTATGTTCGGTGTTTGTCCACACAACTCTTTAGTAAATTCTAATAACTAATGGATCTTTTTTCTTGATTCACAATATTTTCTATTTTGACAGAGTTGTTTTACTTATAGATTCTACAGGTACTCGGGGGAGAAAGCTACAGTACTTGTTCCACTTGCTTTCACTCCCATTTAGGTAACTTGCAGGTATGCTGTTACCATAGTTTCATGTATATATGTATATTTATGATTTATTCTTTACAGATAACCGAGGGAATCACTTTGAGAGATAATACCCGTTTGAAGTACAAGATAAATGGTAATTTAAAGTTCACACTTGCCGCACTACACAAGCATGAATATACACATCACTGGCACACATCAAACAGTCCCACTCTCAGGCATACATTATTGCCACTAATATACAAAATACGGGAACAAAACCTATCATTATTTGTCTTTTATATAGTATATGAAGGAGCTGCTCACTATAACACAGCTGTTCTCTTTAGATTCTGCCCCACTTAGTGTAGCAGATGAATAGGATACTTGCCCCGAGACCCTTCTGTTACCTGATGGGAGCTGACTGATGGCATTCTTTGACAACAGATTGGCTGGTCCCATCCAAGGGAGAGAGCTGCAAAAATGTAGATATTGTCACATTGCACAATATTAGTTTTATATATATGCTGTGTGGTTTGTGTGTGTGTATGTTTGTGATACAAGTAACAACTCTCTCTGCACTTTGTGTCTCTCTGCAGCTTTCTATGCCTTCCTGGTCAGTGCCCTGCTGGCAGGAGTGGCAGTGATGGTCCAGTTACCCCTTTCTTATGTCTATGACCACTTCCTGCAGTTTGCTGCGGCTTCTGGACTCTTTTCTCTGGCTCTCAGCATCTTCCTCTACATGAAGTCTCTAGCTGCTCCAGAGTCTGCACTGGCTCCTGGTGGGAATTCAGGTATCACCAATAGGGAAATACTGCTCGTGCACAGGCTGATAACGTCACGGCAACACTTGGCTTTCAGATAACACTACAACTTTATCTAGTCATTTGAGTGTCCAGGTGTTCCTGTACCATCATCTAGTAATTTGCTGGTTATTGTATATAAAATATTAAACGGAGTGACAATTCTTAAGCTGCATACACACACAACGATTTTGTTACCAACGATTTTATTAACTATTTTCTGTCAGATTATCTGTCAGATTTTTTAAAGTGTAATGAACGATTTTTTGAACTACAAACGATTTTTGTAACTTCCCTTAATGAAAATCGTTCAGTTGGCCAGTCAGAATGAACTACAAACTACAAACGGGAATGCGCATGAACGATAATTGTTCATCGTTATAACTCAGAAACTGAACGATTTTTTTCAACGATTGAACGATAACGACGTTGTTATAGTTAAATCGTTCAAAAAATCGTTACGTGTGTATGCACCTTCAGCCTTATCTCGATAGAATCTTCTCCTTATAGAGCATAATTTCAATACATGTAAAAGAGAAAATAATAGATTCGCTACTGAAGAAGTTATTTTGAAATGCATTTAGAAGGGATCAACTTAACACACCAGGAGCACCTATGGAGAATACCATGGTGGAGTTATACCTGCTATAAGTGGACGCTGTTTCTCTCTCCACATCTGGTAGGCACATTGGCGTCTCATATATAGATATAACACGATCAATAAGATATGAGAGTGTTTTGAATGTGTTTTAATTATCCTAATTGAATGTAACTTGTAATATTTTTTTTTTCTACTTCAGGGTCCATAGGGTATCCACAGGATACCTGGGGGTATAGGTGTGACGTCAGTCGCAGGGCACCAAAGAGTTAAGCTTTCAGCCTCCCAGGATGCACTAGGTCCCCCTCCTATACCCCGCCCCCGGGCCAAGGCACCTCAGTTTAGTTTGGTGCCCGGCCGGAGTCGGGTGCACCTGTTGGAGTGGGGGCTAGAAGAGCCCCTGAAGCTTATTCTTCATGCAGCTGTGGCTGCACAACTGGATGTACAGCATGGACAGTCAGTCCTGACGTCCATGCTGTCTTCCCTACACCCTGCCGGTACCAGAACGCCGGTACTGATCCGGGGATGCTGGTGGGCGTCTGGGGTCACAGCTAGCGGTGACCCCAGATGCTCCGGACCATGGCCGGATTCAAGGGGGACAGAGGTAAGCAGCGGGGTCCCGCGGTGGGTCCCCGCTGATCACATGGTCCTAAGTCCCCAGGCAGGGGGCTCCCTGGGGACTGGCTGCAGCGTGGAGCCAGGCGACCAACCTGCGCTTCCACTACCCCCTGGGACAGCGGACCGCAGCAGAGCGGTAGCGCTGCGGCGTCCCAGGGGTTAAATGCATGCCAGGGGAGCGCGCCTTCCCTGTCTCACAGCCGGCGCCTCCCCCGCTGCACACAGCCCTCTCTGCATGCTGCCGACTGGTCCTGTGGCAGCGCTCCTCCCCCAGGCCAGCCTCCTCTCTGCTCCTCGGCGGCCATCTTCTCCAGAACGCATGGTGAACGCTGCTGGAAGCGCTGGACGGAAGCATCGTGGTCTGGGTCCCCCCGCATACCTCTCCTCCGCTGTGGTCAGGTCTGTGTATGCAGCGCTGTGTCCTACCAGGCCCTGTGTCTGTGTAGTTGAGTGATCAGCGCTGTTAGTGCAGGAATTGTTATTTCTCTGCATTGTATGTGACTGTGCTAGCGCTGCTGCCTGTAATCTTTTCTTCATCTAAACTGTCAGCTTTATTACTGTCCCTGTTCTTTCTGCTAAAGCCCTTGCGGTGCGGTGCTGCAGGGTGGTCTCTCGCCTATTTAATACTTAATTGGTGAGAGAGGTCACATACGTGGTGCCATCATGTCTGAAAGTGATTTTCCCCTCCGGCTACAGTGTACCACGTGCAAAGTACCGTTAGCGGAGGGGGAGGGTAGCGCGGAGGGCCTTTGCCGGCAGTGTTTGTCCATGGCGCGGCCTATTACGGTTACAGCACCGGTACAGGAGCCGCCCTGGGCTTGTTTCGCTCAGGCGTTAACAGCTTTAGTGGGCCAGTTAGCTCCGCAGCCCGCGTTTACTCCGATGGGTTTGTCCCAGCAGTCTGTGGTGTCGTCACCCATGCAGGGGTTCCCACGACAATTGGTGGTACCCCACAGTCTCCCTATTTCCCCGCTCCCGGGTTCTCAGGAGCCAGCGTGGGTTAACTCCCTGACGAGTTCTGTACAGCACTTGTCGGATGTGTTGCAAGGGGAGTCTGTGATGCGGTCTCATAAAAGGCCGGTGGCGTCTCTGTCCGCTCCTTATGAGGATGACGAAGGGACGTCTGATGATGGGGAGATTCTAGATCCTTACGATCAGGAACCTCTCCATACTAAGGACGCTGATGCTAAGTCCAAAGTATATATTCCTGGACTTATTCGGGCGGTCCGCACAGCCTTGGTGATTGAGGACGAAGTTCCCCCAGCGGCTAAATCTAAGTATGCCTTTTTCAAAGATGTGAAGGGCGATGCCACAGTCTTTCCTCTTTCGGGTCAGTTGGTGGACCATTTAGAGGAGGCGTGGAAACAACCTGGCAAAAGATACCAGCCGCAGAGACGCCTGGCGGTGGCTTATCCGTTCGCGGATAATTATTTTGCGAAGTGGGAATCCCCTCCACAGGTGGATTCTCACGTGACCCGTCTTGTCCGTAGTGCCACATTGCCGATGCCATCCATGTCCTCCCTTAAGGATGCTACGGACCGCAAGGTAGAAATCTGCCTGAAGTCCGCTTATTCCCTTGCAGGGGGGGCAGCACGGCCGGCTATGGCCATTTGCTGGGTTGCCAGAGCGATGGAGCGCTGGGCGGATTCATTAGAGGCTTCTTTTGAATCCGACTGTCCGGCCGATCAGGCGGAGTTGATTGGCAATCTCCGTGATTCGGCCACCTACATCAACGAGGCGGCTCTAGACATTAGTACTCTGGTGTCTAGAATTTCTTCAGCAGCGGTAGCTGCTCGTCGCACCTTGTGGCTGCGATCCTGGAAGGCGGACGCAGATTCCAAGAAAGGTCTGGAAGCGTTGCCGTTTACCGGAGAAGTTCTCTTCGGTCCGGATCTGGATAAGATTGTGGCCACGCTGGCGGCAGCCAAATCTGCCTGTCTCCCGTCGGCCGCTGCTCCTTCTGGTTCGGGACCATCGTCCTTTCGGTCATCTAGGGCCCAGGGCAGGCCCAAACCACAGTCGTTTCCTCGACAGGCTGGCCCTAAGAAATCGGTCAAGCCCCGGAAGCAGGCATGGAGTACCAGACGTCCGGCCCCCAAGCCAGATGACAAGCCTGCGGCCTGACGGTCCGGGCCTCCCTTTGGGGGATCCCAGGGTGGGAGGCCGCCTGCTACAGTTCGCCCAGTGTTGGTCGACCACTACGACAGACACTTGGGTTCTGGAGGTGGTTTCTCACGGATACGCCCTCTCCTTCCGGCACAGACCCCCGGCTCGCTTCTTCACCACGGGTCTCCCATCAGACCGGAACAAGGCTACGGAGCTGCGGAAGGTATTGCACACTATGCTCCAGGCTGGAGTTATAGTGGCGGTTCCATTCTCCCAGAGGGGCCAGGGTTTCTATTCAAATCTATTTTTGGTACAGAAACCCAATGGGTCATATCGTCCGATTCTCTACCTCAAAGCACTCAACAAGTCTTTGCGGGTCCCGAAGTTTCGGATGGAGACCCTACGGTCCATCATTCTGGCGCTGGAACCTGGGGACTACTTGGTGTCATTGGACATACAGGACGCTTACCTGCATGTCCCTATTCTTTGGCGCCATCAACAGTTCCTCAGGTTCGCAATCAGCAGCGACCACTTCCAGTTTCGGGCGTTACCTTTTGGCCTGGCAACAGCACCACGTGTTTTCACCAAGGTGATGGCGGTCATGGCGGCTTCTCTGCGGCTGCAGGGAGTCCGCATGTTGCCGTATTTGGACGACCTGTTATTGGTGGCAGGATCTCCAGAGCTCCTGTTACGCCACTTGGACCTGACCATTGCACTGCTGCAACGGCACGGCTGGCTAATCAACTGGCAGAAGTCCACTCTAATCCCGTCTCGGAGGATTCTGCATCTTGGAGCCTTATTGGACTTGGGACAGCAAAGGATCTTCGTGACGGAGGACAAGATCTCTGCTTTACAGTCAAGGGTGCGCAGTTGTCTGCACAGCCGCCGGGTGTCCTTACACTCGGCGATGAGGTTACTGGGCTCCATGGTGTCGGTGTTCGACATGGTGGAATACGCCCAGTTTCACTCCAGACCTCTGCAGCACCTGATCCTGTCCAAGTGGAACGGGCTGACTCAGTCTCTGAAGTCCCAGACGATTGTGCTCACCCAGGAGGTTCGCCTGTCCCTTACGTGGTGGTTACAGACGACCCACCTCAACAAGGGACGTCCGTTCTGGGTTCCAAATTGGGTCCTGTTGACAACGGACGCCAGTCTTCGGGGCTGGGGAGCAGTTTCGGGTCCACACTTGTTCCAGGGCAGGTGGACGCCGACAGAAGCGGAGCTTCCAATAAATATCTTGGAACTCCGTGCGGTCTTCAATGCTCTCCAGCAGGCACAGCGGTTTCTCCAGGGTCGCCCGGTGCAGGTCCAGTCGGACAACGCTACCACCGTGGCCTACATAAACAGGCAAGGAGGAACTCGCAGTCGGGCGGCTCTCGTAGAGGTCTCTCGGATCCTGGTTTGGGCGGAGCGCAATCTTCCGGCCATATCAGCGGTCTTCATCCCGGGAGTGCTCAATTGGGAGGCGGACTTTCTAAGTCGCCAGGACGTTCATCCGGGGGAATGGTCCCTGCACCCGGACGTTTTTCAACTACTGGTGGACAGGTGGGGTCTTCCAGAAATCGACCTCATGGCGTCCCGGCACAACAACAAGTTGCCGGTGTACGGGTCTCGCACAAGAGACGAAGGGGCGTCTCTGGTGGATGCTCTGTCCGTCCGGTGGACGTTCCGGTTCGCATACCTGTTCCCTCCGGTCTCCCTTCTTCCACGGGTAATCCGGAAATTCAAACAGGAAGGAGGGACGCTCCTGTTGATAGCTCCCGCGTGGCCCAGACGGCACTGGTTCTCAGACCTTCAGGGTCTGTCCGTGGACATTCCTCTGCGGTTGCCGCTACGACCGGACCTTCTGTCTCAGGGTCCTTGCCTTCACCCGGACCTGACTCGGCTGTCTTTGACGGCGTGGCTGTTGAGACGGCCATGCTGAGGTCCCGGGGGTTTTCCAGCTCTGTGGTGCGTACCATGTTGCGAGCTCGGAAACCGTCTTCCGCGAGGATATACCATCGCGTGTGGCATACGTTCTTCCAGTGGTGTCGACCGAGAGGTTATGCACCGCGGGAGTTTCGTCTGTCTCGGATTCTCGCCTTCCTGCAAGCGGGACTAGATCATGGGCTTCGCCTTGCTTCTTTGAAGGTACAAGTTTCGGCCCTATCTGTCTGGTTTCACCGTAGGATTGCTACAATCCCGGATGTGCGCACTTTTATGCAGGGTGTTCTCCGCATTCAGCCGCCCTTTGTTCCACCTGTGGCGCCTTGGGATTTGGCTGTGGTCCTGAGGGCTCTCCAAGGACCGCCGTTTGAACCACTGGGCTCAGTGGATCTTAAATGGCTAACAGCTAAGACTGTTTTCCTTCTGGCCATTGCTTCGGCCAGACGTGTTTCTGAGTTAGGGGCTCTTTCTTGTAGACCCCCTTTCTTGGTTTTTTATGGGAACAGGGCAGTACTCCGCACTCGGCCCGAGTTTCTTCCCAAAGTTGTTTCCCAGTTTCATATTAACGAGGAAATAGTTGTTCCGGCCTTTAACTCACCGGGTCTTTCCGTGGGTGAGGCCTCTTTGGATGTTGTGCGGGCCTTAAGGACTTATGTTGACCGCACTTCTTCGTTTAGGAAGTCGGACGCTTTGTTTGTCCTCTTTGGCTTCCGTAAAAAGGGTTGGCCTGCTTCAAAGCAAACTTTGGCAGCCTGGATCCGTATGGCTATTTCTGAAGCTTATCTTCATGAAGGCCTACCGGTCCCTCCTTCTCTGAAGGCTCATTCCACTAGGTCTGTGGGTCCTTCGTGGGCAGCTCGACGTGGTGCCTCGGCAGTTCAGATCTGCAAGGCTGCTACGTGGTCTTCTGTCCATACCTTCGTGAGGTATTACAGGTTTGACACCTTCGCCTCTCAGGATGCTTCCTTCGGGCGGCGGATTCTCCTTTCTGCACAGGAGCGTCCCCACCCTTAAAGGATACTGCTTTGGGACATCCCCAAGGTATCCTGTGGATACCCTATGGACCCTGAAGTAGAAAATATGAGATATGGTAAGAACTTACCCTTGTTATCTCTATTTCTACGAAGTCCATAGGGTTCCACAGGACTCCCGCCCTGTCGCACCTGTGCTGCAGATGGGCTTTGCTCTGGTCACCGGTTTTCCGTCTCCCTCTGGTGAGAATGTGATTCTTGTATGTGTCCAGATCTTTGTTCTCTCTCTTCCTTCTCCTCCTCCGGCCTATGGCTTGGTAACTAACTGAGGTGCCTTGGCCCGGGGGCGGGGTATAGGAGGGGGACCTAGTGCATCCTGGGAGGCTGAAAGCTTAACTCTTTGGTGCCCTGCGACTGACGTCACACCTATACCCCAAGGTATCCTGTGGAACCCTATGGACTTCGTAGAAATAGAGATAACAAGGGTAAGTTCTTACCATATCTCATATTTTATTTTGTTTTAAACAGTTTTAAACAGTCACACTATGTTATTTTCTCTATTCTTCTTGGGGATATACCTTGGAGAAGAAAAGTGAATCCATTGAAGGTGTTGCTATGACTAGGATAACAACTTCAAAAACACTTGATGAACTTCTATTCAGTAAAACCATATAGATGGATTTTAACAAGGGAGCAAAACAAAGAGAAAAAAACTTTTTGCGGGCACTCATATACAGAATTTAAAATTTAATTTTTATTAAATATGCATTAAAAAGTAAAAAGTGATATATTATCGTCTCTCTGGTAATTAAAAGGGCACACAGAGAGGCCCTATAAATATTCTCATTTTAATTACCAGAGAGACAATAATATATCACTTTTTTCTTTTTTGATGCATATTTAATAAAAATTACGTTTTCAATTCTGTATATAAGAGTGCCCCCAAATAGAATTTTTTTCTTTTTGTTTTGCTCCCTTGTCAAAACCCATCTATATAGTTTAAGAAGATCAAGCCCTGGGGAGCACCACCAACACATAATACTTTCTGGGTAATAATACCATTTGATGATTGACAACATTGTTGGTACATCCATCTATAAGTATTGCTACTTATTATATGTTAAGTTTGGTGCAGGATCTTGCCTATTCTTTGTTTCATTCAGTAAAACCAGTGAGAACCCACACAAAGGGCCGTGTTGGTGAAGAATTCTCTAGTATTTAAGAGTGAAAACTGTCAACCCCCATCTCTGTGAATCATTATAACAGAACGAAAGGTCTACTTGTTCACATTGTCTTGTGAAGATCCATAGGAAGGGACTTATTTATTATCAATCAAAAGTGGGAATATCAACACCTATTGCTCTTTTTGTTTCGAAACATAAAATGGTTTTCCCCATATTAAATATTACACTACGTTGTGCTGATATTTTCTATGTTACATGTTCTGAAATCATGCCCTATAAGGAGAAGGTTCTACCGAGATAACGTTAAGTATAGTTACTATGTGTAATATTTTGTCAGTTTGTGTAGAAGACTTTGGTGAGTCTTCTGTGACATTTTAGCTGCTGGTGCTTGCTTGTTTGTGCTCTGCATTACAAATCCATTTTTTAATATTGGTTATTATATATATCCATATAATATGTAATGCTAATTTTATTACCCTGTATGAGAGCCCTCCTTTCCTTGTATTTTTATATGGTTACAGAACTCCTTGGTGACTTCTAATATCCATATTACACACAGTGTGCATTATCCCATATACCAGGGATAAACAGACTTCTGGACTTGGTGATCTACTGTAAAGGACGAACATCTTTCGCAATCTACCATACTACAGTACATAATGCAGTACTTTTGAGGGCTATTAGGCAATGAAACATAAACCAACAAAACCTATACATTTTAACATAATTAAAGTGTGTTGATGTACAGATGTGTCCACATACCACTATCATCCGTGCGCTACAAGTCGCGCTACACATAATGTGTGAGCGTCGTGCGACTTGGTAGCGCTGAGCCTCCTTTAATGTGACCTTTTTACCTTCAAATGTGTCTTATTCGCACAGCTATGCATATAGGACGCACAGGCAGCTTCTGCTGACGATATGCGGTATGCCTGTATTCTGTGTGCGGCTTCCGGTGTATCTGCATACAAAATGCTACATTACAGTGTCAGCGGAATAACTGTCGGGACTTACGGCTAACACCCCAGCACCATCCAGTAATGCCTATTCAAGATACCACCCCAGCACCATCTAGTAATGCCTATTCAAGATACCACCCCAGCACCATCCAGTAATGCCTAGTCAAGATACCACCCCAGCACCATCCAGTAATGCCTAGTCAAGATACCACCCCAGCACCATCCAGTAATGCCTAGTCAAGATACCACCCCAGCAGCATCCAGTAATGCCTAGTCAAGATACCACCCCAGCAGCATCCAGTAATGCCTAGTCAAGATACCACCCCAGCAGCATCCAGTAATGCCTAGTCAAGATACCAGCGTAAGAACTTTAACCTGTGTAAGCAGCCCGAGACGCATGCGCAGTTTGTTAAAAATTGCTCTTCTGCATTTGGAACTGTGCGTAACAGAATCGGGTCCTTCGTTTTTATTTCTTATTACAATTTGTGGTGGTCAGTGGTGATAATTCTCAAATAACTCAATTTTTATTCCATGATATAAAGAAATAAAATGTAAAAAATGCCAAATGTGGGGAATACTATATATAGCCACTGTATAAACTCCTCTAAACAAAATCAAAACAAACTATAACTTATGATGGTGAATTCTGATGTCTTCAGTGCTTATTTGGGAAATGTTTGTTAATAAAGTTAATACCTCAATCCCTAGGTTTTACAGATATTAGAAGAGAGCTTGGATTTCCGTGAATCATCCTGCCCATGGCCGCAATTAATATGGATATTAGAAGTCACCTTGGAATACTGTGACCTGTTGGCCAACTGGCATTTGCATGGCCACAGATCATTGATGTCTAATATCTATATAATTTACACTAGGGAGCATGTATATCAGTAAGATTACATTTTCTCCTGGTAACTAGATTTCCTGTTACCCAATATGTTTTATTCTGTTCCCTCACTAAGGCAATCCCCTTTACGATTTTTTCATCGGACATGAATTGAACCCTCGGATCGGCTCCTTTGATCTGAAGTACTTTTGTGAACTCCGTCCAGGACTCATTGGTTGGGTGAGGCTTCCCATACACTCGTCATACTATCTGTATCCTGCCTCTTGTGTTGCATGTTCATATGTACATTTCAGTGCCCCCCAGGGCTGACAAGTGTGTACAGATCTTTTTTTTGTTGCTGATGTTTTGTTTTATATAAAATGCAAATGTTCACTAAGTGAGACCCTGACCTGATTAAGCGAATGCACAGTATATATGTATGTTCTATAGAACTCACATGATGTCTTTTAGCATGAACCTGTCACTAGTGGTGGTCTTATTATATGACAACTCTATCAAGCAGAAGGTTTTGGGAGGCAGCAACATTTTTGGAATTAATTGAAAACATTGTCTTGATGCAGTTGTGTAAATTAGTGGCATTTCTTGTTTTGTCAATCTAGTAATAAAGCTTCAAAATGCCGATAATTGTACCTTAAAGTGCACACAAATGATAAGAAACGTTTGTAGTTTGTGTATGAGATGAGAGGGGAATGAGCTGTCAGTGCCCGTCTCAGGCAGCATAAAGCAGACACACCACTACCTGTCACCTCTTTTGTAAACTGTACCTTATACAGAGCTTAAACATATAACCACATCAATTGGTATTTTCTCTCTGACCTATAACATGTTACATTCCAGTGTTTGATCAACCTGTGCTTCATGATGAAGGAGATTGAGCTCCGTGGTTCCCCCTCCCTCTCCATGATCTTAGTGTGTGGATTCCAGGGTCTTTATGTCATGGATGCACTATGGCACGAGGTAGATCTTTCTCTAGATAACCACTATTTGTCTATAGTATATATTTTCAGTCACTTTGGGGATAATACAGAGTATATGCCAGTTTGTGTAGCATATTTTGTGAGCATGCACCAAGAAAGCACACACATGTGCCTATGTGTGATTCTGACACATACAGGGCCTGATTCAGAGCCGCTCGTAAGCGGCCGCTCGTACGCACTGAGCGTACGTACGTACAACTGCGCATGCGTACGGATTGTAATACGCATGCGCGAACCAGTCAGTGCGGCCGAAAATCGTTTGTTTGCTATATAGCGAATGCCTGCTACTTTGAGTGACAGGAGGAGGCGTCTGTGGGTGGTAACGGGAAGGTGCTTGAAAACGGGGAGTGGAGATCAGAACGCAGGCGTGCTTAAAGGTCAAAACGGGCGTTTTATGGGTGTGCATAATTAAAACAGCAGCGTCATTGACCACGTCACTTGTTTTTTTTTATTCAGAACTGCTCGCAAAATAGCGGTTGAAAAAACCAGCCACAAGAATAGCGAGCAGTTCATACGCTGTTCGATGTACTCGATTAATCTAATAAATAGCGGACATGACGTATGGTGCGAGCGGCAAGGGGGCGTATTTTTCAAAATTTCAACCGCAAGTTTTGCTCGCTCGTTCAGACTTAGAGGCGTGAACAGACCGCAAAGTGCGAACGGTTCATTTGAATAGCCACCCCTTTTTTTTTTTAAACGAACGACCGCAAATAGCGAGCGGCTCTGAATGAGGGCCACAGTCAGGTGCATAAATATTGGGACATTGACAGAATTTTCATATTTTGGCCTCTATTCACCACCACAATGGCTTTGAAATGAAACAAACAAGATGTGCTTTAACTTCTGACTTTCAGATTTAATTTGAGGGTAATTAAATCCAAATCAGGTGAACGGTGTAGGAATTACAACGGTTTCTGTATGTGCCTCCCACTTTTTAAGGGGCCAAAAGTAATGGGACTATCAACTCAAAAGCTATTTCATGGACAGGTGTGGGCTATTCCCTTGTTATTTCATTATCAATTAAGCAGGTAAAAGGTCTGGAGTTGATTCTAGGTGTGACATTTGCATTTGGAATCAGTTGCTGTCGACTCTCAATATGAGATCCAAAGAGCTGTCACTATCAGTGAAGCAAGCCATCATTAGGCTGAAAAATCAAAACAAACCCATCAGAGAGATAGCAAAAACATTAGGTGTGGCCAAATCAACTGTTTAGAACATTCTTAAAAAGAAAGAACGCATCGGAGAGCTCTGCAACACCAAAAGACCCGGAAGACCACGGAAAACAACTGTGGTGGATGACAGAAGAATTATTTCCTTGGTGAAGAAAAACCCCTTCACAATAGTTGGCCAAATCAAGAACACTCTCCAGGAGGTAGGTGTATATGTGTCAAAGTCAACAGTCAAGAGAAGGCTTCACAAGAGTGAATATAGAGGGTTCACCAAAAGATGTAAACCATTGGTGAGCCACAAAAACAGGAAGACCAGATTAGAGTTTGCCAAACAACATCTAAAAAAGCCATTACAGTTCTGGAACAACATCCTATGGACAGATGAGACAAAGATCAACTTGTACCAGAGTGATGGGAAGAGAAGAGAAGGAAAGGAACTGCTCATGATCCAAAACATACCACCTCATCAGTGAAGCATGGTGGTGGTAGTGTCATGGCGTGGGCATGTATGGCTGCCAATGGAACTGGTTCCCTTGTATTTACTGATGATGTGACTGCTGACAAAAGCAGCAGAATGAATTCTGAAGTGTTTTTTCTGCTGTGTTTCGGGCAATATTATATGCTCCTATTCAGTCAAATGCTTCAGAACTCATTGGATGGCGCTTCACAGTGCAGATGGACAATGACCCGAAGCATACTGCAAAAGCAACCAAAGAGATTTTTAAGGCTAAAAAGTGGAATGTTATGCAATGGCCAAGTCAATCCTCTGACCTTAATCCAATTGAGCATGCATTTCACTTGATGAAGACAAAACTGAAGGGAAAATGCCCCAAGAACAAGCATGAACTGAAGACATTTGCAGTAGAGGCCTGGCAGAGCATCACCAGGTATGAAACCCAGCGTCTGGTGATGTCTATGCGTTCCAGACTTCAGGCTGTAATTGCCTGCAAAGGATTTGCAACAAAGTATTAAAAAGTGAAAGTTAGATTTAGGATTGTTTAGTTTGTCCCATTACTTTTGGCCCCTTATAAAGTGGGAGGCACATATAGAAACCGTTGTAATTCCTAAACCGTTCACCTGATTTGGATGTAATTACCCTCAAATGAAATCTGAAAGTCTGCAGTTAAAGCACATCTTGTTTATTTCATTTCAAAGCCATTGTGGTGGTGAATAGAGGCCAAAATATGAAAATTCTGTCAATGTCCCAATATTTATGCACCTGACTGTACACCCACCAGTACCTGAGGAGGTGGATGGGGGGATGGAAGGGACAGTCTGACATAGGCCTAGTACAATACAGGCATGTTTACACAGATGTGGCACATGCAGACCTGCAGAAACGCGTGTATACGCCTGTTAGGTAGTGTACTTTTTTTCTCCCTTTTTTTTTTTTTAGTAATTTATGCCCATTTTGCCAACAACTTGGCATCATCCCGTGTGTCCAGTCTGGGCTTTTAATGGTTAAAATGCTGTTTGTGCAGTATAAGTCGAATAGCACAAGGGTAAAGCACAACGTAATATGCTTGCGCTATATATTTACCTGATAATAAATAAATAATGGTGTGTTTGATTAATTTTAGGTGCATTTTTAAGTACAACTAATGTAAGAAAATAATGCGAGCAGAAACAGTACAGGGAAAACTTATGTTGCCAGTAAGCTTAAATATGCTTTTACCAACGTGTGGTGTGAAGATGACTGACTGCCTTTATTGTATGGTAGAAATCATATATGTGCTACTGACAACACAGAGGGGCATTTTACATCACCTGTGTTTTCATGTGTGTTTTATTTATAACAGCTTTCCCTCTCTCTTTCTCCATAGGAAGCGATTCTCACTACCATGGACATTGTACATGATGGGTTTGGCTTCATGTTGGCTTTTGGAGACTTGTGTTGGGTCCCATTCACATACTCACTGCAGGCATTCTTCCTAGTGCGCCACCCACAGGAACTGAGCACGGTGGCTGCCATCGCCATTTTCTTTCTTAATGGTGCGATTACCTCATTTGTTCTTCATTGTCTCCTCTAAACATTATATTCTTATTTTTTTTCCTTTTAATGTAAACTGATTTAATGCAGAAAACGTAAATACAACATTTTTACACATTTGCTATATCTTCACTTTTTGGTTTATTTTTGGTTTAATTTTATCTCAAGATTATTGTATTTATATATTTTATCTTATAGACAAATGTATTTGCTTAGCGCTTTCCCTAATTAGTTCCCCTTTATTCTCGCAGCTGTAGGATACATTATATTCCGGGGCTCTAACTCGCAGAAAAATGCATTCCGAAGAAATCCTGCAGATCCGAGTGTGGCTGGTAAGAAGAGATTGTGGTGGAAAAACACCAGTAGTCCATTTTGAAAGTGATTTTATTCTAAAAATAAAATAAATATATTTAGGAGCCCATGATCAGCAACTATACACAGGCTGTGGCATTTAAATGATGCTCTATTGGTACGTATTAAGAGGCATAATGTGTGCCAAGAAATCATTCCCCACACTATTATGCCACCAGCCTGAACCGTTAACATGGATTCAAATTGTTTGTACCAAATTATGGACCTACCATCTACATGTCGCAGCAGAAATTGAGATTCGTTTGAACAGGCAACTTTTTTGTCATCCTCATCTCTCCAATTTTGGTGAACCTGTGGCCACTATTTGACAGGAGTAGACCCGGTTTGGTCTTCTGCTGCTGTAGCCTATTCACTGTTAAGGTTCAATGTGCTGTGTGCTCAGAGATGCTCTTCTGCACACTACTGTTTTAACATATGGTTATTTGAGTTACTGTTCTCTTTCTGTCAGCTTGAACCAGTCTGGCCATTCTCCTTTGACTTATCTCATTACCTAGGAGTTTTCTCCCACAGACTGTTATGCTTGAA
Organism: Taudactylus pleione; assembly: GCA_031769625.1. Lineage (NCBI taxonomy): Eukaryota > Metazoa > Chordata > Amphibia > Anura > Myobatrachidae > Taudactylus > Taudactylus pleione. The sequence continues at coordinate 2,186,589 of JAUIMM010000249.1, forward strand.
AATCCCAGGAGATCAGCAGTTTCTGAGAGACTCAAACAGCCATGTCTTATACCAACCATCATTCCACTATCAAAATCATTTGTATCATATTTTTTCCCATTTGGTGTTTGGTATGAACAACAACTGAACCTCTTTACCATGCCTTCATGCTATCATGCATTGAGTCGTCGCCACATGATTGGCTGATTTAGATATTTGCATTAATGAGCAGACGTATAGATGTACCTGATAAAGTGGCCATTATGCCCTATGGGTTGTTTATGTAAGACACTATCTACATGCTATTAATTATTGCTTTATTACGTTTATGAAATTATATATGACATCTCTCTGCTCACGATATACATTGGGCTCTACACAAAGCATGTTGAACTGAAGGAAACTAGTTCTAATGCATGTTTTCCGTGTAACATCATTATCCAGAAATGCCTGGGTTGTAAACACCACAGCGAATAGCTGTCCGGATTTGAAACTCCTGCCTGTTCCTCCCCACCTTACTGACTGCACGCACCTGTACTCTACCTGCTGTCATGTGAGGCACTCAGACGGCTTAGGTCAGGGAGCTGCAACATACTAATGGAGATCAGCTGTGTCTATTAGTGCACACCAGCTTTTGACATATATTGCCTTCTCTAATGCTGGGTATACACTATACAATTATCTGTCAGATATCTGTCCAATCTGGCTGGTTGGAATGAAAATCTGGTAGTGTATGGTAGCCAATGATAATCGAACATTTGTTCATAAACACTGGAAAACAGACAAAAATGGACGTTCAGCCAAATTGATTAAATAAAGCAAATGTAACCAATTTAAACAATCATTTTTGTCTGTTTACCAGTGTTTAAAACCATATAATCGACTGTCATGTGCTCCCATACATTACCAGGTTTTCATTCCAACCAGCCAGATTGGACAGATATCTGACAGATAATTGTATAGTGTATGCCCAGCATTAATAATGCCACAAAGCTAATAGTTATCCGAATAATATGTCTGTCTTTGTTTTATTAATGTGACCCCAGAAATGCTGTTTGCATGAGCTTCTATGAGTCTCTGTAGTAGTGGTTTAAATATTTCATTTTCCCTGGTGCAGTGATTTGTGTATTAAACCCCACTAGTGTATGAATTAGTTTGATTAATATTTTCTTCTCTTGATTCAGGGCTTGAAACAATCCCAACAGCAACAGGAAAATGTCTCCTCGTATCTGGCTGGTGGGGTCTCGTTCGCCATCCAAACTACCTAGGAGATTTAATTATGGCTCTTGCCTGGTCCTTACCGTGTGGTAAATTAGGCATTATTTACATTTAGCAAAAACTTGTTTTATTTATTACATTTAACAAATGAAATCAGATATGTACATTCATTATTTAATTTCCACTACACCAGTGGTTCTCAGGCTGGTGAATTAGTACTCCCAGGGGAACTCATTATGTGTACATGAGACTCTTCCTGTAAGGGTGGGGCAGGACATCCAGGTGATAAGTAGACACATAGGGAAAGCAGTGTCCTAGGGATTTTTTGGCCCTAATGCATAAAATTAGGAACCTGATGGCAAAGGGAAAAGAAAGACCCTGTAAAAGAAAGCATATGTGGACTATATGAAAACATTTTAATTCACAAAAATAAATTGTAATGTGAGAAATATATATTTGAGCAATTTGTAGCACATGTATTGCTTTTAGACTGTTTGGGTACGGGATCCCGACGCCGGAATCCTAAACAGGTTTAGGATACCGGTTGGTAGGTATCCTAATCCCCTCCCCTCTTAGTGCCTAACCCTCCCTCTCCCCCACTACTTTTTTGCATCAGCATCCCATGTGCTGGGATTGTGAGTACATCCCCTTTTACATATATATAGCAGCACCTAAACAGTGTATTTACTAACAATTATGTTCATTACAAATGTAATGCTTTGTACATGTTGGGGGATGGGGGGGTACCCAGGTGGAAAATGATTGAGAACCACTGCGCTGGACTGATGAAAGCGGATTGCAGCTTGGTTCTATGCTGCATTTACACATAAATGAGGTCAATTGAAGTCCAGAAAGTGGACGGCGAGTGTCTGCACATGAACTTGTGATTTGATTACAATTGTTAGTGACATTAATCAGTCTTAAAAGATGTTCTCCACTTTCCAAGCAGCTGTAGGATCCCCGTTATGCAGCTCGCCAGAGAAAGCGGAATAATCCTATATTTCCATTGTTAATTAATTAATACTTTTATCTTTGTTGTGCCAGGTCTCTCTCACATCTTACCCTATTTCTACGTTATCTACTTCACCGGTCTCCTGATTCACCGCGAGGCAAGAGACGAACACCAGTGTTTGAAGAAATACGGATTGGCTTGGCAGAAATATTGTCAAAGGGTCCCTTACAGGATATTTCCATATATATATTGATTGATACATACTGGTCACATTTCCTCAGTTTCAGCCCTGCTTTTAAAAAGAAAAATGTGTCCCTTGGCGAGATGGAGCAAGGAACAAACCGTGTACTATTTTATATAAAAAAATTAAAATGGGAAAATGTAAAAATCAAGGTCTTATTTGCTGTAAGGAAAACTCTTATTTTGCATAAAAGATTACAAATCATATTATTGTCAGTCTCTGCATTCTCAAAAGAATTGTCACTTGCTGGGGTGTTTTTGTTTTAAGTGCATTACAAAAGTAGATGTGTTTGGCACAATATAACACCGGGACATCTGTGGAAGTGAGAAAATGCCCATTGCATCTAACATCTAACAAATAGGCATGATTTGATCCGCAGTGCCATGGAGTAGGCACCACCATTACTCTGTACATGATACCGTAAGACATGCAACTTCACTACACAGACATATTAGAGAGCTGATGTTTTTATAGGACTTAAAGTGTATTTACCTACATCTATCAATGTGCATGATGTACAAAGAGTCCTACTTGTCTGTACTTACATATATTTCTAGAAATTGGAAATAATTATGGCTGAAATGTAATTATTAGTGAAAAATGTCTTCCATTCCCTCTGTGCCATTTCCCCCTCACCCTGCATTGTAGCATGCTGGCATCTGGGATTCCAGGACGTGGGTGAGGAACATGATACCCATTGGAAGAGGGTGTAGTGCAGGGCTAATTTAACAATGGGGCAAATGGGACTACAGCCCCAGGCTGCCACATAAGAATAGGCTCATAATGATGACAACATAATGATGATCATCTGTCCACATGGTCAGTCATAAAACATAAGTATTATAATTATTTTCCTTACAAAATGATGCCATTTTTTCTACTCTTACATATTTTGGGAGACATTGGGGGTGATGGTCTATGGCAGGGTTCCCAACCACAGTCCTCAAGGCACACTAACAGTCCAGGTTTTAAGGATAACCATACTTGAGCACAGCTGACTTAGGCCCTCATTCAGAGCCGTGCGCTCTGAGCAGAGCGCATGCTCTGAATGAGGGCCGCCCTCCATAATTATGGAGCTTCCTCCTGGACGCTCGTATAGCTGTGGGTCACCACCTACAGCCTATACGAGCGTGCAGTTTGATGGCCGCGATGGTCTTGACCATCGCCACTGCGTGCCGGAGCCTGCGGTTGAGTTTTTGAACCGCAAGGCCCGGAGTGATTTTGGCTCTATCAGAGCCAAAATCACTCCCACTGACATCACTAGTGATGTCAGTGGGCCGGCTTTTGACGGTAGGCGTTCCCTTGGGAACGCCCCCGTCAGGGGGGCACGCCCCCGGCACGCCCACCAAAGGGGGCGTGCTGTCAATCAACATCGACAGCACGCCCCCTTTGATCAGACACAACGAGCGAAGGAAAGTCCTTCGCTCGTCGCGTCTGGCACATGCGCACGACGGAGCTCCCGCCGTCGTGCGCATGCGCAGTGCACAACATCGACCCACTTGCAAGCGGACAGCCGCTTGCGAGTGGGTCTGAATCAGGCCCTTAATTAGAACCTCAGTTATTTTGATTTAACCATCTGTGCTGACCAATGGATATCACTAAAACCAGGACTGTTAGTGTGCCTTGAGGACCGAGGTTGGGAATCACTGGTCTATGGGATGTATATGCCCACCTGGCACTGACAACACCCACACAGCACTGGTCCCACCTCCTCAGCTTCTCACAACAGCCTCTTCATCATTTTCAACTCCAGACCCATGTGACCCCTAATCCAGCCCTGGTGTAGTGTTTGCTGACGGCTGAATTCAGTCTGATTCTTGAAATGATCATTAGTAATTATGGCAGGGGCACTTTTTGTGGAGAACCAGGCAGTGAAGATTGATGTTGACTTAAATCTTACCAAGGCAGTGTGTAACCTGTGGCCCCATTGGGCTGGAAGATTTTGTTTCCAGTGTTTCCTGGTTGTCTGATATGAAATAGTCTCTTTGGCGTTCCAGTGCAATGACAGACATACTTGGTGTCCCAGCTGATAATTGGTTGAGCACCACTTAATGTCAATTTTAATGTACTGATGTGTAATTGTCTAAAAACGAAATGGAAAAAAAAAACATGATTAAGTGTTTCACAAAGAAAAAAAGGAATATGTTGTTGCTATGTTCCTGGTAACGAAAGCCATAAGCTGTCACTTTGCTATTCCCAGGCAAACAAGGCAAATGGTAAAAACGAATGTTCAAAAACCTACTCTTGGAATACTCACAACTAGACATAGAAGAGATCCTACACCAATACAACATTTGCTGTACATAATAACTTTAGTAAAACACATTTATTTAGTAAATATCATTTGTAAAATCTATGGGACTGATGTAATAGGGTGCGAGATGCAGGCACGGGCACAATACCAGCTACTCTGCCAGTACTTTTAAATGCCAATCTTTTAAGAGAATTGCAACTTTAAAAATCAGGGCAGACTTGCCAGAGTCACACACGTCTGTATCTTGCCATGTCCGCTCTGGATTTCACAAATACTGAACAACCCATTCCCTTCTCCTGTAAGCACTTTTGTGCGAGTTCGGGCTGCCATCAAGTGCGGCTTTTGTCATGATGACTCGCACCTGCGAGATCGCAAACAATTGGATTGAGCCCTTAGAGCAGGCATGTCAAACTCAAAATCCCAACCGGGCTGAATATTCAAGGTCTAAGTGCGTGAGCCTCAAGGGAAAAAATCATATACAATTTTGAAAGGTTTATTATTAAGAAAATCCAACAATAAAGTTTAAGCAAAGAGATGTCTGGTATCGGGAAGCACCAGGCAGTACTTACAGGTGTGATATTATGAGTGACTCCGGTCTCAGCTGCGCTTGTCCTGTCCCAGCTGGCTGAGCAACAGAGATTCAGCTGGGAGAGCAGAGGTAGGCCTCGTGACGTCTCTTGCCGGCAGTGCGTTACTGCCAGAAGGCGGGCTTGCGGGAACACAGGCCCATGGTGTGTTACTGCTGAAAGGCCGGATTCTGGGAGCGCAGGAGGTTGTGGCATCTCTCCCGGGCAGCGCATCATCATGTGACAGTGTGTATTTGGGCCCACACTGTTGGTGTCATTTGTGCCGCATATTTGACAGGTCTGCCTTAGGGGGTGATCTACTACCTGTCATTTTATAGTATGTACTTAATAAATGCTTCCTTATAACTGATTGGGGAACATTCTACCCTGGCCCCTGATAAGTTCCTAGGATCAATCACCACCTACTCATTATAGCTCATATACTAGGGATGGCCATTGGGAAATAGATTGTTAGCAACTATTGATGTTTCCGATTAGATGGAGATGCTTTTTCCATTTGATGCAGAGATTGTGATTGTTGCCACCATTTCATGCTTCTTTCCGATGGTAGCTGATGTCACTCCTGCTGTGTCCTTAGAAAAGCTCTTTGCACAAACTTCAGCTGTCCACTGCGCATGCGCACCAGCATACCATCGATAGTTAAACCATAGCATAGTTAACAGCCAATGGCTACATGCCATTGCAAAGCATGATGCTATGGAGGCAATGACAATTTGATTACCCCACCAGAAGACTGCCATACCTAACATATACCATTTCCCATAGGTAGGGCATACAATCTATTTTTAAATTCGGTCATTGAATTTCTCATAAATAACTTATGTGGGAAGGAAGTCCATAGCTTAATCCCCTCACAGTATAGATTTTCTTCTTATGCCGATGGTGAAAGTGTCTGTCTTCTATTCACAACTTATCCATTGTATGGTCCTTGGTACAATATGTTAGACAAACCAATGCACTGACATAGAATATATTAATAGATGATAATTAGGGCACCTTTCCAAACCCCTCTGTTCATTGTACTAATGAAACAATTCAATTATAACCAGGAGGTGCAGCACACAAGTCTGTTTATGGAACAGCACATGGATGTAGCAGAAACACCTATGCACAATACAATTTGCAAATCATGGCTGCCCTTAATGGGTGCAATGGAGTGTTAGCAAAATAAGGTTTTATTTGCAGAACTCAATATTATGTTGACTGGGAAGGGATGTGGTTGTACCTATGCAGAAGGTCTTGATTTCACAAGGGTGAGAATAACAGAAAGACAGAATAGTCAATAATTCATGAAGTAAAAGTGTGATAAGCCATTGTGCTTTATGCCATTTTACTTGTGCAAGGCATCTGCTGCGGAATTACACATTATCGCTCCTATCCAATACAGATGTATATGCGGAATCGGTATGAAAGAACGACGGAGATGCCGGCTGTCAGTGGCATCCTGATGGTTCGAACCCCGACAGGGTATCAGTAAGTAATGTTCCCGTCCTATTTACCCTTTAACCCTCCTGTTTTGTACCCCAACACCAACCTTCCCGGTAAGTGCCTAAACCCAACCCTCCCCCTTAGTGCCTAACCTCCCCACCGGTGGTGCCTGAACCTAACACACCCTGTCTGGAGCCTAACATTAAAGGCACCCCCCCCCCGCGGCTGATACTTACCTTGCCCCAGACTCCTTATGTTCGGGATGCCGGCTGCCGGGATTTCGGCATGGGCATCCCCAGTCATGTCAGGATTCTGGCGCCGGTGTCTATCGGTGATCGGGATTCCGGCGCTGGGATATTAACTACATCCTGTATATGCTGACCTGTACAGTGAGCAGTGAGTGATGCACTGTGACATACAAAGGTTGTGATTAGTTACCCACTATACGCATGAAGAAGGGACCCAAGCAAATTTTGAGTAGAAAAATTATATTTTGGATAATTATATTAGGAGTACGAAATTTCACAATGCTACAAAGGAACTCATCCTTCAAAAGTCAAATTACTAATGCATTTAGATACAGCAAATCATCTGGCATGTAGATACAAATGCTATTAGTAGAATATCAATGAAAATATACATGCATACCTGGAAGAAATAATTAAACGATCCCCTTTAAAAAGGTACAGAATATAATTGTGATGTCCAGAATATGAGTGTCTTTATTGCAGATAACAAAAATACACACACAAAATAGTGTGGTTTGTGTCTACTTGGCAACAGAGGCAAACCATAGGAGCCATTTTCTCTTTACCCATTTGCTATGGTGTTATAAAGCTGCCTATGTGACTTAGGGCTTAGCATTGACATGTAAGAGATCACTTCCAGTTGAGTGAACTTCTTGTATCAGTTTCTTCTTCTCTGGTGGTCTTTTCCCACCCCAGGCCTTCTGAAGCTGTTCTGATATCACCGCCACGTCACCGAGGTCTTTAAGATACTGGTTGTACTCTGTCATGACCTCTGCAGACAGAATGGCCAGACAGGTGTCATTCTCATTTGCCCACGCTGCTAGGAACAAACATTTTTTCTTGGCATTAAATGTCGATTTCTTCATATCTTTCTCTTCTGTCTCAAGCTTACGTGATTTTCCCAGCAGACGGTACAGGTGGGAGAGAGCAGCCAGTGAATACCTTTTGCTCCCATCGCCCAGCAGAATATTAGATGTGGCCTTTATTGCTAGACAGGCTCCACTTTCATCCCCTCCCAATAGTGGATCTGAGGCCGCACGTACAGCGCTCTTCAAAGCATGAGCTGTGGAGTTGTACACGGCCGTGGTGGTGAGAGCAGCAGACACACACAGCAAGGTTCCTGTGAAATTAAGCAAAATGTCAGTGTCACTCAGATCCCCATTGTGCTGCAGAAGGGAAAAGGCATAGCTGTACAAAACATTGACAAGGCTGTAGCGCACTAATGGGGAAGGATTACTACTGAGTGAGCTCAATGGTGGAATGGAACGTAAAAGAGAAGGAACCTGAGACACACTGGACTGGTCCACAACCCTTAGACGCTCTCTTGCAGTTACATCTTGTAGCTCATCTCTATTTGTGTCACATTCTGTCACCCTCCCCTGATAAAGACCCTGCTGATGGGTACATCCGGGCTTGTGGGCCCCGCTTTTAGCCTGCACATCTTCTGTAACCACAGTTTTCTTGTTAGGTTTATTATTAGCATCTTTACTCTCACTGCCCATGTGGGAGGAAGAGCCTGCCTGCTGCATATTCTCCAGGTAACATGACACATGCACAGTCTGCCTAGGGCACACTGTACCATGGGGGCCCCCAGGGGTGCCTGTATGTGGGTTGGAAAGAGGGAGAGTAGTTGGCTCTGCAGGACAGGGAGGTATGTCTGACTCCTCTGGTCCACAGCTTAGTAGCAGTCCATGTTTCGGGGGCTCCATTCTGTCCCGATTTTCAGAGGCTCGCTGTTTCTCTGCTGTGACTTGCTGATTGCTGTGTCCTAGGTCAGCATCATGAGGGACCATCTCATCTCCCATCAGCGCCTCTCGCAGCTCCGTTATCTTCTTAGGCCCCTCCGGCGGCAGCTCCTCACTTTCCCACCACGGCTTCCACTCAGGAACCAGACAACCGATGTCCCCGCTGTGCACCAGCCGGCGGAAGTCCTCCTTCTCCCTGGGGGTGAGGCTATCCCACAAGTCGGCATCCTCTCCACCAATCACCCCGCGTAGCCTGGGGGCAGATTCCGCCGCATCTTCCTTCTCCCGCAGTGTAAGCAGCATCTCCTCCATCCGCCTCCTCTCCCGGGGATCGGCCTCCTCCTCCCGCAGCGCCTGCAGCACTGACTCTCGGTAGAAGAGCTCAGAGCAGGCGGTGTGCCGGGGTCCCCGGTAACATGTCAGGCTGCAGTAAGGAGCGTTGCACCGCGGGCAGGTGTATTTCCCGGGGCCGGACAGGCAGAGGGAGCACAGCACGGCGACCGATCCCCCTCTCTCCCCCGTGGGCTGTATGGCCGGGGAGGGGGACGTGCTGCGGGCCGGCATGAGGAGCTCATACTGTCCCGGCACCTCCATTACAGTGTTACTGGGGAAACCGGCCGCCTGCAGGAAGTACGATACCAGCCAATCACAGGATCCTTCATCGCCCAATCAGATAACGGGAACACGACACACTGAGTCACTGCACCAATCACAGACAGAGTGCCGACCACGTGCGCTGAGCCGCCTGACCTCTGCCGGTTGTGTTGTGTATAAATCCCCTTCAATAAACTGTGCTGACCCCATGCTGTTCCTGCTCTGACCCATGCTGCTCCTGTTCCTGACCCATGCTGCTCCTGTTCTGACCCAATCTGCTCCTGCTCTGACCCATGCCGCTTCTGTTCCTGACCCATGCCGCTTCTGTTCCTGACCCATGCCGCTTCTGTTCCTGACCCATGCCGCTTCTGTTCCTGACCCATGCCGCTTCTGTTCCTGACCCATGCCGCTTCTGTTCCTGACCCATGCCGCTTCTGTTCCTGACCCATGCCGCTTCTGTTCCTGACCCATGCCGCTTCTGTTCCTGACCCATGCCGCTTCTGTTCCTGACCCATGCTGCTTCTGTTCCTGACCCATGCTGCTCCTTCTCTGACCCATGCTGCTTCTGCTCTGAATGGTTGGTTTAAACTGTCAAGGGTGATATTTCTGGTGAGTAAGAAGAATAAACTTATTTTGACCACCATAAGGGAACTCAATATCTTCAGCATAACTTGAATTGAATCCATTTATTGAGTTGATTGCATGCATGAATAGCTGTGTGTAACAAGACAAAAAAAAAAAAATGTAAATGTTAAGTGAGTTTTGTCCAGATCCATTTGCATCTTTAGTATATTAGGATCCAATCAACGGAAAATTGAAATCTGCAAATGTTTTGATGACATGTACTACAGTTTGTGCCACAGTAACAAAGGCACTGGTAATATTCTGGGCCATATGCTTAATAGTAACATCAGTATTCCAGAGCATTGGAGCAAGTCTAGGAGTTGGGAGAGTAGCAGAAGAACCTAGCACTGCCCTGGACATATACAGATGTGCCCACATACATCTTGCTTCCTTGTGCTGTAAATAGCCCTTCTAGTTGCACCAGGCCATGGCGTGATTCGGTAGCGCTGAGCATCTTTTTGCACATTTTACCTTCAGAAGCTGCTGGCACTGTAACGTAGCATTTCACATGTAGATACACCCGCAGTCGCACACAGAATTTAGGCATGGCGCATATCACTTTAATGAGCAGAAGCTGCATGTAAGTCCTTGTTGCATCACTGTGGTAAAAAGTCACATGAAAAGACGCTCGGTGCTACCGAGTCACATACAGTAATTATATTTATCGGTATGGATGGGGATTCCAGGCAACCGGAACCCCCTGCGTTTGCCTATGTGATGTGCAAGCAGCGATATGCTTACCGCGTCCCCAGTGCCTCACATGGGCTTTTATTTGTACGTTTTTACCAAACCACCTAATCGTGCATGCAAAAACATAATGAACATCGATCTAAGGCAGACGTTCCCAAACTCGGTCCCCAAGGCACACATCTAGTAGACGATTAAAAAACGACAAGCGATGCATGCTCTCGCTGGTTGTTTTAGACATCATTGGCCAAACAAGCTGTACAACCCGACGACAATGTCAGGTTGAGCATGTTAGGAGATGATTGATGTGCCTACACTGAATGACTGCTCGTTCAGTGTAGGCACAGTACAGACTGACAAACGACTGCACGATTACAATGTTGTAATTGTGCAATTTTTTTGAGGTCTTCTAGTGGATGTGTGCTTTAACGGTCCAGGTTTTAAGGATATCTGTGGTTGAGCACAGATGGTTAGCTCAAAAGACTGAGGTACTAATTAAGTCACCTTTGCCCAAGCATGGTTATCCTTAAAGCCTGGACTGTTAGGGTGCCTTGAGGACCGTGTTTGGGAACCTCTGATCTAAGGAAAGATTGATATTATTCTGCTTATTATTATCTGTATTAAATACTGACCTGGGCATCCCGTATCCATCAGAAAAGTCTATACTGGACCCCCAAGTATAATTTCAGCAAAACAAAAAATTATCACATGCTATTTTCTTTTGTTTTTTTTAAAGGGACATTTTAATGTTTGGATAAGAGACAACAGGCAAATGCCAAAATACAAATGATACAATAATAATAATAAACATTAGACATATAAGATGACATTAGAACATTTCTAAGGCACTTGTATATTATAAGGAAGTCTCATCCAGATTTTATATTTTACGGAAAAGAAAATTGTAGAGAGAAACTGAGGGATGTGGGGTGGCTGCCCACAAACATGAATGAAAGGAAAAGGGGTAGTGAGGAAAAAAGGAGGAGGGGTTCGACTCAGCTGGACAATCCCACAAATCCACTAAGGGCCTGATTCAGAGGTGGGAATAGAGAGAGATATCTCTCTCAACTGATCTTCTTGATGAAACCATGCTGCACTGCAGGTGGGGACAGATTTAAAATGTGCAGAGAGATTTAGATTTGGGAGGGAGGTGTCCAAACTGACATCTAAAGTGCAGTGTAATAATAAAGCCGTGCAGTATTTGTGAGCTACATACAAAAGCAGCCAGTATTTACCCTACATGCAAAAAAAAAATATTTACACCCCTTGCATTGCAACATGGTTTGCCCAGGTACACAGTTAAGTGCTATCTCTCTCTCTAATCCCAACTCTGAATCAGGCCCTAAGTACCGTAGCAGTCTCAAGGACATGATTGTCTATGTAAGAAAATAACAAGGGCAAATCATCAAAGTTTTCCCTACATTAATCAATTATATGCTGGTAGGATATGAAAATGAGAAGTCCATGGCTCCCATATAATGTTGAAACTCTTGGAAGAATTCTTGAGAATGCTGGTCATATATTCTATAGAGTATTTTTTTTGTTATGTTACAGCCTTATTCCAAAATGGAATAAATTCATTTTTGTCCTCAAAACCCTACACACAATACCCCATAATGACAACGTGTAAAAAGTTTTTATGAGATTTTTGCAAATTTAATAAAAATAAAAAACTTGTACATAAGTGTTCACAGCCTTTGCTCAATACTTTGTTGATGCACCTTTGGCAGCAATTACAGCCTCAAGTCTTCACCCATTCCTCTTTGCAGCACTTCTCAAGCTCCATCAGGTTGGATGGGAAGAGTCGGTGCACTGCCATTTTCAGATCTCTCCAGAGATGTTCAATCGGATTCAAGTCTGGGCTCTGGCTGGGCCACTCAAGGACATTCACAGAGTTGCTCTGAAGCCACTCCTTTGATATCTTGGCTGTGTGCTTAGTGTCATTGTCCTGCTGAAAGATGAACCATCGCCCCAGTCTGAGGTCAAGAGTGCTCTGGAGCAAGTTTTCATCCAGGATGTCTCTGTACATTGCTGCATTCATCTTTCCCTCTATCCTGACAAGTCTCCCAGTTCCTGCCGCTGAAAAACATCCCCACAGCATGATGCTGCCACCACCATGCTTCACTGTAGGGATGGTATTGGCCTGGTGATGAGCAGTGCCTGGTTTCCTCCAAACCTAACGCCTGGCATTGACGCCAAAGAGTTCAATCTTTGTCTGATCAGACCAGAAAATTTTGTTTCTTATGGTCTGAGAGTCCTTCAGGTGCATTTTGGCAAACTCCAGGCGGGCTGCCATGTGCTTTTTTACTAAGGAGTGGCTTCGGTATGGCCACTCTACCATACAGGCCTGATTGGTGGATTGCTGCAGAGATGGTTGTCCTTCTGGAAGGTTCTCCTCTCTCCACAGAGGAATGCTGTAGCTTTGACAGAATGACCATCGTGTTTTTGGTCACTTCCCTGATTAGGGCCCTTATCCCCCAATTGCTCAGTTTAGACGGACGGCCAACTCTAGGAAAAGTCCTGGTGGTTCCGAACTTCTTCCTTCTTCCATGATGGAGGCCACTGTGCTCATTGGGACCTTCAAAGCAGCAGATTTTTTTTCTGTACCCTTCCCCAGATTTGTGCCTCGACACAATCCTGTCTTGGAGGTCTGCAGACAATTGCTTGGACTTCATGCTTAGTTTGTGCTCTGACATGCCTGTCAAGTGTGGGACCTTATATAGACAGGTGTATGCCTTTCAAAATCATGTCCAATCAACTGATTTTATCACAGGTGGACTCCAATTAAGCTGTAGGAACAGCTCAAGGATGATCAGTGGAAACAGGATGCACCTGAGCTCAATTTTAAACTTCATGGCAAAGGCTGTGAATACTTATGTACACGTGATTTCTTAAGGTGCATACACACGATTTTTTAAACGATTATCGATAACGATATTGTTCAATCGTTGAAAAAATCGTTCACTTTCTGAGTTAAAATGATGAACGATTATCGTTCATGCGCATTCACATCTGTAGGTTGTAGTTCAGTCAGACTGACCAACTCAACGATTTTCAGTAAGGGAATATGCAAAAATAGTGTGTAGTTAAAAAAAAAATTCATTCATTACATTAAGTAAATGAACAATTTTAGTAAACGATTTTCGTTAATTTTTCCCTTCCGTTGTGTGTGTATGCAGCTCTAGTTTGTTTTTGTTTTTTAAATTAAATTTGCAAAATTCTCAAAAAAAACTCTTTACACGTTGTCATTATGGGGTATTGTGTGTAGAATTTTGAGGACAAAAATGAATTTATTCCATTTTGGAATAAGGCTGTAACATAACAAAATGTGGAAAAAGTGAAGCGCTGTGAATACTTTCCAGATGCACTGTAAGTAACGGTCATCCATGATGTATATTGGTCTCGAAAGTCCTAAGCGGTGTCACTTATATTAGACTTGGGAATGGCTGTCTTAATTGTGTTCAGGTGACAGGTGCTCAGGGCCAGACCAACAATGGGACCGATGTGTGCTGCTTTCAGTGAGTTCTTTCACCCACCTCTCTGAGGCTCTGCCCATTTTTGCTCCTGTGCCTGATTCCTCCCCAGACAGCTTCATGGGGTGAACCTGGGAATATTATGAAGAGTCCACAGATCCTCCTGCAATGCAGGGTAAGTATCTGGCGCAATGGGGGCTTTTTAGTGTTATATGGAAGTTGGGTATATAATAATATTATATGGGGTATTAATGTTAACTCGAGGGGGTGTATTACCATTATGGGATTGTGTACTAATTGTGTATTGGGCTATATTAAAGTTATTTGGGGGATGATGTAATGTTGTGTGGGCACATAGGGGTATTTTTTGGAGCCTGTGGAATACAGAGCACATGAAAATTATATACGAAGTGCGGAACTTGTGGCCTACAGTAAATGATCTACAATACAACATATGTATACCTACGCTTTAGTGCTTTATTAACCACTTGCCTGGCATTGTCGCATCAGATGCGACCATACCAGGCTGAGATTTCCCTGACATCGTCGCATCTGATGCGACCAGTCAGAAACGCCAGTCTCAGAGGGACCTTCCCCCAGTGCCTGCTGATCGCTGCTGTGCACAGTGATCAGGCACTCCGGCGCGCCCCCCCCCCTTCCCCTTCCCAGCAGTTGCAGAGAGAAGAGCAGCCACCTAGAACTGTCAGCGCTCAGTCCCCCCATCTCTGTGCGCAGACGGAAATGTATATAGTGGACACTATATAGCTGGGATGGGCATCAACCATGGATTGCTAGCAACCATCAATTGTCATGGCGCAAATTGTTTTCCCCCATCGATGGATGAGTGAGCCTCCATTTTTGATTGGTCCACAGCCCAAAGTACCCCCAGCAGCAGTGGCCGTTGATGGTACGGCTGCCCACGATAGTATAGATACGTATCGCTTTTTAAATACATAAAAATAGTTGTTTTTTTTAAATAGTATACCATTGATAGTTTAAAACCATTGATGGTATGTGCTTGATAGCAAGCACTGATGCCATCCCATCAATGGCCATTACTACAATATACCATAATAATTGCTATATTTATGGTATACTGTGTAAAAAAAAAAAAAATTAATAAAATAAGTTGGATAAGTGTTAAACAGATCTTCTTGACCTAATTCAATCTAAAAAATAAACACGACAATTTCAGAGAGGTTTTTGGAAAAAAAATGGTCAGTTAAGTGGTAAATATCTGCTGTTTGCCAATGTTTTGGTGCTTGATAACAATTGCTGCTTTGTGGATCATTTACCTTAGGCCACAAGTGCCGAACCTCTTGTTGAAATGTTATATCCATGTGGACAAAGTATTATAATTTTACTGTGAATGCCAGGCATGTTGGACTAATATATATGTGTATATATTAAAGACGAGCGGGTTCCATTTCCTGGAAGCCGCACCCTCCTGAACTTACCTTATCTGAGGAGATCCGAGTAGCTGCTCGGATCTCTGTGCCATGCTCAGATTTGAAAATGAGGCATGACATCATCCCAGCGTCAGATCCGATATAAGTCCTTCCCGCAGTGATTCGGCTTCATTTGTCACAGGACCTAAGAGGGTAGGCTAGTTAGCTTAGCTAGTAATGCTGGGCATACACTGCTAGATAAAATGCCTATCAGACACACAGACATTTTATCTAGCAGCCTGACAGCTTGCAGATATCGCAGGCATACACTGAGATATCTTAGTGTAGTGGCCCCAATATCTGCGTTCCTCCCCCAGGGAGGAGACATTTCTTCGTCCCTTCCCTGTGAGGGAACATGGGAGTTGTCTGTCGGCCACGGCTGGGCATACATTGCTTGATGCGGCCGACAACTTACAGAATATCACATCAGACGGGCATGCTGGGCGAGCTATCATGCCCGACCAATCGATATCTTAACATTGTTTGGCTGCGCACACAGTACAATTATCGGGGCGATCCGCTGATATTGGGCGTATTGTCCCGATAATTGTATAGTGTATGCCCAGCATAACTGACAGTGAGAGTCAGAATTGGGACAGGTTTAGTGACTTGTCCTTTAATCCAACATTTTAGTTAAGTAACCCAAAGGGAGATTCACAGGCAGAAAACCTTTCTAGTTTTGTTCACATCTCCATAGGGTTCGAAGTAGGTTTTCATTCCCAGATAAGTGTTATATTGGTCAAAGTACCACTATTAATGATACCAATATCTTTAAACATTGTAAAAAAAAATAAAATAGGTTTCTATTAAAAAAAAAAAAGCTTGCTTGCTGTCAATTTTTTAATACCCATTTTCCACCAAAATTCCGGGTGAGACCCGGAATTTAGTCGGTGCTGACTCGGGATATTCCAGAGTCGGCGTCGCTCACACCACAGTCGGGTCTGCATAGACCCGGCTTTTCCAGCATGAAAGTGGACGCTTGGAGATGACGTAATCTCCAAGCGCCACTGAAGCCGGACCAAGCAGCCGGCTTGCGGCGCACTGCAGGTAATAGTGACCCGGAGTGCGCCATACACACAGCAGGGTTTCACGGGCTAAGCCCGTGTTAAACCCTGCTATTTACCTGGGTTCGATTGCCGGGTCACTCGACCCGGCAATCCAACCCTCACCCCTTTTACACCAAGGAGCTGCCCGGGTTAACCCTGCAATAACCTGGGTTTTAGCTCTGGTGTAAAAGGGGTATCAATCAACAAAATACACTTTTAGTATATCAGAGTGGGAACTAATTGTGGCAAACTGTATTCATACAAGTGAAAAGACCATATATTATCTGCCAATGCTGGAGTAATCTAATGAAATGTTCAGCAAGAATCCATCATTGACACTTCTAACTAGAGATGAGCGGGTTCGGATTTGAGATCCGAACCTAGGAGATACGAGGCAGATCCGAGTCGGCTTGGGTTTTCCCGCTTGACTCGGATCTCAAAAGAGGCAAAACATCATCATCCCGCTGTCGGATTCTCGCAGGTTTTGGATTGTATAAGGTCCCACGCTTGCCGCCATTTTTATTCTGGCTGTGAAGAGGAAGGAGGGGGGGTTGTGCTGTTGCCGACTGTATTTAAGGGGCTGTCTGTCTGTTGTCACACTTGTCATAGGGGCTGGCTGTTGTCCACTCCATACTAGGACTGGCTGTTATGCTGGTCTGTGCCTGTTACACTCTATCTACTATACTAGGAGCTGTGCTGCAGACAGAAGAGGGGGCTTCAGTGGCTTCTATGTCACTGTAGTCCATAAGGGCTTCTGCTGTGTTGTCCAGGGTGGGTGCTCATCACCCCCAGTGTGAAGGGTTTTATTTTTTTTCCCCCTGTGTGAACTGCGCAGGGGTGCTGCCTCGTTCCGGGTACTCTGCCTCCCAAGTGCCGCCCCCCCCCCCCCCCAATTCATCCAATCAATGTGGTTCTCTGTGGGTGTGCGCATGTTAACATGGTGACTGTCATTTAGCAAGAGACTGCTGCTTTGTTCGAGTGCTCTACCTCCAAAACCAAAAATGTATCCAATGTGTTTTTTTCTTCGTGTGCGCACATATTAGCCACACTTATCTCGAGCAACATAAGGTGTACAGGGGTGGTGCCTGTCTCATTTATAAAGAGGCTGCTGCCTCATGCAGGTGTTCTACCTCCCAAGTACCCCAAAAAAAATTAAATCAACTTTTTTTTTTTCCTGTGTGCACGTTAGCTGTGACATCAAAAACATGCCAACATTTTCAAAGGTGAAAATAGAGGCTATGGTCGAAAAAAAAAAAGTGGACTAAAGCAGCTAAAAACTGCATTCTCTGAGTATAGTGTCCCTACCCATGGCCCCTCTACCTGAACTTCAGCAAGGCAGAGGGGCAACCGAATTCCAGAGTGCAGCTGCTCCTCCTGTAGCCCAGGTCAAAAGATGTGTAGGCGGTGTGGTGATATGGACTAAAATGGAGCTCACATTCAGTAAAGTAGACTATGAATCCCCAATCTAACAGGGAGTGCAGCTGTAATTTATACACAACACAGGATAGGATGACTGTATAATCTGGGGTGATTTATACATCTTCACACTATATTAATTTGTCCCCACTGGATTCCACCATTACAGGTGCCTCTTTAATTTTTGCACATAGTTGACAGTAAAGGTGGGTACACTAGAAGATTCACTCCATGAGCGACATTGTCTAGTGTGTCCCCAGCAGGGGTGGGACCGTGTCGTTAACACTGAGCACAAACCCTGAACGATATCATTCAGGGCTGGGCTCATGCCCAAACCTGACAATATCAGGTTGGCCTGCATGTTCAGGCGATCAACAAAGACCAACAATCAGCACACAAATCACTGGTTGTTTTGAGCAAAAATGTTTTAATATTTTTGACAACTGAACAACATTATTGTTCCATCATCCAAAATAGCACCCAGTGTGTACGCACCTTAAGTTTCTCAGAATTTGTAGTTACTTTTGATGGACATCACCTTTTCCACATTTTTGGGACACAGTCTCAGGCCGATCACTGACAAGGTTCCCGGCTGTGCTGAAAACTGAGTACACACTGGAAGGTGGGCAGCTGAAGTAAAGGCAGTTTTGGGTAAGGGCCTCTAAACTGCCTCCATTTTCCTGTCAGTAGTTATTTACATCTCTTCAGATCTGTGTCCATTGGGAAGATAAAACGAGGTCTTCATCCCTTCTGGAATGAAAATACACTCCCAGCAGCAGGCATGGCACTCAAGAAAACAACATAAGACTTCAACCTGAAATGTTGAATTTGCTGCTCTGTTCCGCTTGTCCACATAGGGATGTAGTCTGGAACCCGATGGTCTAAATGCCAACCGCCGACTTCCAGTCTGCTTTAGCCCAACTACGGACAAATGACAGGCATCCAAATGCCGACGCCTGTAATTTACCCGACGTCTGGAGACCAGCACCCCGATCGAGCAGGGGGGGGGGACTTAGGGTTAGGCACCCCCCCCCCGGGGGGGAGGTTAAGGTTAGGCACCTCTCAGGAGGGTTAGGTTAGTTGATACCTTTAGGATGATCGGGATTTCCAGCGCTGTTGGAATTGTGCCCGCCGGTAATACATATCACACCCTCCACATATTCTGCTCTGGCTAAGTGGACACAACGGCAGTATAAAAACAAAAAGTTGGTCTTCAATGTCCCTGTACAGGTTGGGAAATGTTTGTGGAAGTTTTGCAAAGGATTATTTTACAGTCAATTGTTTTGGAAAGCAGTCTTCCTGGTCCTTCTGGGATGAAAATCCACTCATACCTGCAGAAGTTGGCACAGGATTCTCAAGACAGAAATGCAAGACCTTAAAGGGGTAAATTTACTAAAGTGAGGGGTTTTAGAAGTTGCTTGCCCATAGCAAATAATCAGATCCTAGCTATTATCTTCTAGAAAGTGCTAGGTAAATGTTGTTAAGTAAAATCTGATTGGTTGCTATGGGCAACATCACTTCTAAAACTTAAAATCTCACTTTAGTAAATTAAATTTATCCCTTAATCTTAAAACTGTGCTGTTAAGTTGCAGTTGGAGGCCACTAACCAACTGTTTAATGTCCCTGTACAGGTTGGGACATGCTTTTTTTTGTGGAACACACTAGTAGTCTTCCTGGTCCCCTTCTGGGATGAAAATACACTCCCAGCAGCAGGCATGGTGCTCAAGGATTCTTCTGGCGCAAGGACTGATGTGAATGAATATTTTTGTAAATGCCTCCTCCCCTCCCCCTCAAATTTACTTTGGAATCAAATTTTAATTTGCTACCAATCAACCCTTCCTATCCCTGCCTTCAGCTACATACTCCAACTCCCTCAGGACTCTTGAATAGAAACATTTCCTGATGTGCCATGTTGGAGGTTGAATTGCCATGTGTTTGTGCTGCCCACTGCTGCCGCTCAGCTTTGTCAGCCAGTTGCAAATTTGGGGTCTAAACCGGATGAAAATAGTGAGGTGGTCAAAATTGACTGGAAAAATGTTAGAGGTTAATTCTGTAGGAAAACTTTTTTTTCCTTAAAAATCAAATAGATCCAAAACACCAAAAAGAAATACCATGGAAGTGAGGTTTTGGTAAAACCAATACAGATCCAAAACCAGGGGAGATCCAGGTCCAAAACAGGGGTCAGCGCACATCTCTACTATCCAAGTACATGAAGCACCAGACTTGAGAGAGTTCCTTTAAGTACTACATAAGTGCTCTTGTTTTTAACATTCAAATTCTATAGTGGCAATTATATAGCACTTTAAAGATCTTTTCCTGCACCAGTGGTAAACAGGCCAAGCTACCTCACAAATTAGCATATCTGTTTTTGGACCAACTGCTCACTGCAAATGGTTTCCTGGTTAGGTTAGAACCAACACCCCAGTGCACCAAGACTATCCACTATGGTAGCACTGCAGTGTATAGCAGTGCTGACTTCAGTGCCAGTGGTATTTCAAATGCATAACTCATTTTAAGTAAATATTTAGAAAAAAAATCAAACATCAGTTTTGAATAAAAAAAAAAAAGTTTATTTATATCAGAATAAAGTTACTTTCCAGAATGTAATCTGTGACCTTTACGACATCCAGGTTTAGCACCACCATCATTGAGGTTAACAACTCCAATCATAATATTTATGGTATATTTGATTTCAACTCTATATACAAAAACATTTCAGCAACACAACACTGTAGTCTCACAATATTTACTCTGAATGTATTTCTTGTGAATTATGCCTTGTACCCACATTATTAACCTCTTTGAAGTGCTTCCACCACTGACCTACTGCAGCACGGCTAACAGTTTCTCCCCCGTATGCTTGCTGTAACATTTCATGAGATTCATTTTCACTTTTTCCAAGTTTAACACAAAATTCAATCACACATTTCTGACGTAATCTCACAGACACGTCATCCTCATCCGCCATCACGAAACATGAAGATCTTCCACTCACTGACCAAACAAAGGAGACTACAGCAGTCCAACTGCAGGTTCAGGTATGAGCTTCACAATAACCAGCATAGCGTTGCCATGTCTACCTATGGGACAGAAAAAGAGGCAGTCTCATTAGTTTTCATTCAGCCCTTGTACATGCATTTACCAGTCTACACTAGATCATGTGAATGAAGGAGACATGAGTACCATCATTTTCAGTATCCACACATCCAGGAGTATTGTAGACATTAGATCCAACAATTACAATAATGCATTAGCATTTATAATACACAGCGAGTCTTCACAAGTTGCTGTTGATTGCTGCTCATACCCCAATTAACTTAATTACATATTCACAGGAGTGCTGCATCACCACCATGAAATACAGAGCTATTACTAATAAGGCTACTTAGAGACTAACCACTATGTGAAAGATGTACTGTAATATCATGATCTAGGATCACAGGAGATTTTTCAAGTGCCTGAGAATAGGTCTCTAAAAAAACAGAATACTGATTAACTCAACAGCATGTCGTTTGAGTTACAAATACTGTTTCTTCTGACATTGCTTGACCTTCTGTGTGACTAATGGTGCATACACTGTCAGATGAAAGATTTGACCAACGATTGAACAATTTTACACTATTAAAATGAATGGAATTATCCAAATCTGACTGCAAACATCAGATGTCAGATAGTTATCTAACAAGCAGGAACGTTCATTGTTGCAGGCTCACTTGTCACATTTTCTTTCAGACATGAAAGATTGAATGATTTTTAAAATGGTTATCGTTCAGATCCAACAGAAAATCTGACTGTATGCACCATTACAGCAGCAGATTTCTAATACAGAATTCTAGTGTGCAACTTTAATACCAACCCCAGTTGAGACTTTTGTGGTACATGTATTGAGACTGGGAGCATATTTTCTGTTATGAGTTCTATACATATGTTTTATATGCTACATTTTATTCATTAATAAATTGTATTTTATTGTGAACCATTGGTAGTTTCAATTGTGCAGTTCTTGTTTAGTTAATTGGTCTACATTAGAACCTCTACAGAAGGTTCATTGTACTGCAGTGATTTAATCAGCTGTATAGGTTTGTAGTGCCTTGGGATTTACTTTTGTCTACCTGCTAGATCTAGCCTGGAGGGAAATTAGAATGACGACCACATGAAGTCTTCCTACCTTACTTATTGAATCACTCATACATCCCACCAAAAGTCCCCCCTTCTGACTTAAGCTGGGTACACTTAAGGATGTGCACCATGCCCGATGTCTCATGCATACACACTTTATGTTGGCAATGACTGAACAGCCAGCGCCATGGCAACATACTTCCCGTCAGCACTGCATTGCAGGTCTGACAAGCAATGTCGCTGATGCACGGGGCATGCATGTGAGCAACAGTGGGTACACTGGTAATATGTTACCCAATCTGCCGGATCAGGCATATTGTCTAGTGTAACCAGCACTAGAAACAGATGCTAAACAGGCAGCACTACATACGAAATCAGTATGTCATACCACTGGACCCAAGCCCAGCGGATGAAATAGACGCAGGCAGCAGGAGTTCCCAACGGAGGCAAGTTATACCCATTTTACACCTAAATTCCAGGTCTAACTCGGAGTTGGAACAGAGTTCCAATCGGAATCAGACCCGGAATTTAGCCGGTGCCGGCCCAGAACATTCCCGAGTCGGCGCTGTTCACACCGGAGTCGGGTCTGCATAGTCCTGGGTTTTCCGGAGTTGAAGTGGATGTTTGGATATTATGTCATCTCCAAGCGCCACTGAAACCAGACCAATTGGCCGGCATGCATTGCGCCCCAGGCCATAGTGACCCGGAGCGCACCGTTCAGACTGCAGGGTTTCACAGGTTACGCCCGTGATAAACCCTGCAAGTTACCTGGGTTGGATTGCCAGGTCACCCGACCCGGCTATCCAACACCCTCCCCTTTTACACCAAGAAGCTACCTGGGTTAACCCTGCAATAACCCAGGTTTTAGCTCCGATGCAAGAGGGGTATAAGCCACCTAACCCTCCTTTAGCAGTGTCTAACCTCCCCTGGGGTGCCTAACCATAAGTCCCCCCAGGAGACCCAAAACCTAACCCTCTGCACCTGCAGCTATCCACTCCCGATGCCCAGCTTGTCTATGGGGGTTATTTGATGTGATTTTGAATAGCAACAGGAGGGAGCTCCCAAAGCTATTCAATACTGTTTGGGCAGGCTAAGGATTTCTTCCCACACCCCCCTGGGGATGAGACGAGAAATCCGACCAAAGTGCCGGGCGCGCAGCTGTTTTTCTGCTTAGCACAGTTCTAACAGCCGTACGCCCGACACTATGTTCAGAGAATGCCAACATTATCCGACCACACAGCTCGCTACCGGTGCTATTCAATTCACGTGGAATTGAATTGCCCCCTATGATCAGGAATTTGATGCCCATTGTTACTCTTGCTGGGATTAAACAGGAAGCAGTCGGGCAGCATTTCGACTGCCGGCTTCCTAACTACATCCCCTACATACACAGCAGTAAACCTGCAGCCACACTATACACAGTAGACAGCATTGCATATACATAGAATAGCAGCCAACTATACACCCCTGCATAAGACACCCCCTCTGAGTTATGTACTGACGACAGTAGATATGTAGTACTAAAACATCCACCCAAAAGCATTTCCACAGCCACAACATACACCCCCTCTGAATGATGCACCGATTAGACACGCAGACACAAGTATAATGGCAGACATGCTCTAAGCCCCATAATGAGGACCTTCCCTCCCCTCCCCATTGAGTGGTGCCCCAATTATCATCATTAATTTATATGGCACCACTAGTGTTCCACAGTACCTTACTAAGTACATAAACAGATAGGTTGATTTACAATACAGGACATTAATATACATTGCTACATTCACAGCCATAATACCCAGATAACAATGCAAAGCAACCAAGTGTCAAGTGCCCTGGTAGAGAGTAAAGTAGATGAAGGTAGAGTAAGGAGACACAAGAGGGTAGAGGGCCCTGCTCATAGGAGCTTAGATTCTAAAGGGGAGGGACAGACAGACATGACAGATGGGGTAGGCAGGGAGGAAGGAGTATGTAGCAGCAAGTTAAGATGAGAGCTGGAAGGCTTTGATGAAATAATGGGTCTTGAGAGCCCGTTTGAAGGATTGAAGAGAGGTGGAGAGTCTGATGGGAAGCGGGAGACAGTTCCAAAGGTGGGGAGCAGCGCAGGCAAAATCTTGGGAGGAAGTAATCAGTTGGCAAGAGGCAGCGTGCATTTGTTGAACGAAGGGTAGACAGGAGAGTGAAGGGAGATTAGGTCAGATATGTAAATGGAAGAGGAATGGCTGATACACAGTTCTATACACAAATACATCATACTATGATAGAGGACGCAGGACTCAACCCGCTGCTACAGTCACCCGCACAACACTTGTCCCAGTGATTGAGGATAGAACCAGCCCAGGTGAGAGTTGGCACCGAAGACATAGCACCGGGTATCATCTACCTCCGTACATAACACGCAGGGGTACAGTCAACGCCCTGCATGCCAAGAAATGGAGGCTCAGTACATATTGCACAGCCGCCCAGTGATAACATGGAGAGAAGACAGAAGCACCAGTGACCGCGCCACGCACACCCTATAACATCACATCCCCACTGACCTTCTTCAAGCGTGCACAGAGACAGAGTAGCGGCCAGTCAGCCATTATATACCTTTCTATAGACACTCCCCCATCCTATCAGATGATTGGTCAGTGTTATGAGCGAGGCTGGGAATGCTAGAAAGGGCGGAAATTGTTCCTTACCTCCTTCCTACAGGGCCGGTCTCCACCATATTGCTACACTCGCGCATGCGTACCGCTGTAAGGAAGATAGGATGCAGTGTCCATATTTCTACACCCAGTCACAAGGAACGAAAGCTACTGCTGCGCTGCTGGTCTCTCTTACCGAGAAAAGATGGCGACCCCCTTGCTAACAAGGGCAGCACTAGGAGCACTCCGAGTGGCTGTCCGGCTACAGGTACACTATTGGTCAGGTTGCATTCATTGTAATCTAATTTAGGACGATTATGTCCATAAAATATTAGCTGTGTAGCTTATCTTCAGTACACCACGTCTGTCATATATATTGCAGGTATATAATAAGCTGTTGTGGTTCCCTGGCAGCTGTGCAACTACAAGTCCCATCATGTCCTGAAAGTCTTGTCTGCAAGCCAGAGGCCATCTTACACTTTTCTGTAGCCGGTTTTATTTGCAGGCATGCTAATAGCGGCTGGCAAATATTACCCTGGGGAGTAAATAGTAGTACTAAGGGCCTCATTGAGAGACGGATGCAAAGGCAATTGCGCACGCAATCGAGCAACTGTTTGCCATTGCACATGCGTATAAGCCACACTGCGATCATGGACGCACATAGGAATTAATTGCAGGGTGAGTAACAGGTTGTCAGCATTTGGGGGTGGTAACGGGATGTAATCATGTGTGGCCGCCGATCACAATCCCGACATCGGAATGCCAGCTAGGGATTTATTATAGGTGTTCAAATACCGACGCCTATCATGATCCTGACGCCGGAATGCCGAGGACGCCATCCCGACCTAAGGTAAGTCTGGGGTGCCCTTAGCGTTAGCGGGTGGGTGAGGGATTAGGATGTCTAGCGGGGTTAGGTTTGGGGGGGGGAAGGTTAGGCACCCCACCCCCCCTGGAGGGTTAGGTTTAGGGAGCGGTAAGGGGGAGATTATGGACCACTAAGGGAGGGCTAGGGGGTGGACAGGGGAGGTTAGGGTACTTGCCTGCCCCAGTTGGGATCTTGATCTTGTTGGACATTCGCTGTCGGGATTTGAACCGGCCGCCGGCATGTCAGTCCCATTCCGGTGACGGGGGTGGTCAGAGAAACGCCGTTACATGGGCCTGCATACATTAGCCACTGTGAGTGCATATGCAGCTCTGCGTGTTTGAGGAGCTCCCAAGGCTGTGGCAGGTCAGACCTGCTGCAAGGCCAAGACGGCCGCCGATGTTGTGGTGATGTTACTGATATTTACGCAGGTATGCGTCGTCGCACGCAGGTAAGAAAGCAGCAGTGGGCGTCCTAATGCTCGGGTGGTCTTTGCAGACATTAGCATATTTTTGCTGTTGCGTGTGCGAAATCACAGCTGCGATCACATTAGCGTCCATCTCTAAATCAGGCCCTAAGTACACAGACCTAGCAGTAGACCATCCACTGATAAAAAAATAAAATAAAAAAAAAGGTGTTTTAGGCCCCTATTTAGGACAATGCGGATTTCAGTTATTTTCACCTAAATTCGCATTGTGAATTTGGGAAATATCACAGGAATTTATCAAAAAGCCCTTGCAGGGACAGAGCTTGCGATAAAGCTCTGTCCCTGCGAATCCCTCACCAAAATATTATTTTCACAAAAAAATGTGAAAAACACCCCTTTTCACTTTTTTCTTTTTGTAAAAATAATATTGATAAATAGGGCCCTTAGTAGTGCAACTTTGGTTCATTTTTGGGGCGTGGGTCCCCCTGGATTGCGTTGGCTGATTTGTCTCAGGGCACTG
Organism: Taudactylus pleione; assembly: GCA_031769625.1. Classification (NCBI taxonomy): domain Eukaryota; kingdom Metazoa; phylum Chordata; class Amphibia; order Anura; family Myobatrachidae; genus Taudactylus; species Taudactylus pleione. The sequence continues at coordinate 2,213,087 of JAUIMM010000249.1, forward strand.
CATTATAACACATTTTCTACTTCAGGGTCCATAGGGTATCCACAGGATACCTTGGGGTATAGGTGTGACGTCAGTCGCAGGGCACCAAAGAGTTAAGCTTTCAGGCTCCCAGGATGCACTAGGTCCCCCTCCTATACCCCGCCCCCGAGCCAAGGCACCTCAGTTTAGTTTGGTGCCCGGCCGGAGTCGGGTGCACCTGTTGGAGTGGGGGCTAGAAGAGCCCCTGAAGCTTTTTCTTCATGCAGCGGTGGCTGCACATCTGGATGAACAGCATGGACAGTCAGTCCTGACGTCCATGCTGTCTTCCCTACACCCCGCCGGTACCAGAACGCCGGTACTGATCCGGGGATGCTGGTGGGCATCTGGGGTCACAGCTAGCGGTGAAGATGTTCCGGACCATGGCCGGATTCAAGGGGGACAGAGGTAAGCAGCGGGGTCCCGCGGTGGGTCCCCGCTGATCACATGGTCCTAAGTCCCCAGGCAGGAGGCTCCCTGGGGACTGGCTGCAGCGTGGAGCCAGGCGACCAACCTGCGCTTCCACTACCCCCTGGGACAGCGGACCGCAGCAGAGCGGTAGCGCTGCGGCGTCCCAGGGCTTAAATGCATGCCAGGGGAGCGCGCCTTCCCTGTCTCACAGCCGGCGCCTCCCTCGCTGCACACAGCCCTCTCTGCACTGTGCTGACTGGCCCTGTGTCAGCGCTCCTCCCCCAGGCCAGCCTTCTCTCTGCTCCTCGGCGGCCATCTTTTCAGAAGCATGGTGAACGCTGCTGGAAGCCTGCATTGGAAGCATCGTGGTCTGGGTCCCCCCGCATACCTCTCCTCCGCTGTGGTCAGGTCTGTGTATGCAGCGCTGTGTCCTACCAGGCCCTGTGTCTGTGTAGTTGAGTGATCAGCGCTGTTAGTGCAGGAATTGATTTTCTTTGCATTGTATGTGACTGTGCTAGCGCTGCTGCCTGTAACTTTTCTTCTCAAGACTGTCAGCTTTATTACTGTCCCTGTTCTTTCTGCTAAGCCCTTGCGGTGCGGTGCTGCAGGGTGGTCTCTCGCCTATTTAATATATAATTGGTGAGAGGGGTCACATACGTGGTGCCATCATGTCTGAAAGTGATTTTCCCCTCCGGCTACAGTGTACCACGTGTAAAGTACCGTTAGCGGAGGGGGATGGTAGCGCGGAGGGCCTTTGCCGGCAGTGTTTGTCCATGGCGCGGCCTCTTACGGTTACAGCACCGGTACAGGAGCCGCCCTGGGCTTGTTTCGCTCAGGCGCTAACAGCTTTAGTGGGCCAGTTAGCTCCGCAGCCCGCGTTTACTCCGATGGGTTTGTCCCAGCAGTCTGTGGTGTCGTCACCCATGCAGGGTTTCCCACGACAATTGGTGGTACCCCACAGTCTCCCTATTTCCCCGCTCCCGGTTTCTCAGGAGCCAGCGTGGGTTAACTCCCTGACGAGTTCTGTACAGCACTTGTCGGATGTGTTGCAAGGGAAGTCTGTGATGCGGCCTCATAAACGGCCGGTGGCGTCTCTGTCCGCTCCTTATGAGGATGACGAAGGGACGTCTGATGATGGGGAGATTCTGGATCCTTACGATCAGGAACCTCTCCATACTAAGGACGCTGATGCTAAGTCCAAAGTATATATTCCTGGACTTATTCGGGCGGTCCGCACAGCCTTGGTGATTGAGGACGAAGTTCCCCCAGCGGCTAAGTCTAAGTATGCCTTTTTCAAAGACATGAAGGGCGATGCCACAGTCTTTCCTCTTTTGGGTCAGTTGGTGGACCATTTAGAGGAGGCGTGGAAACAGCCTGGCAAAAGATACCAGCCGCAGCGACGCCTGGCGGTGGCTTATCCGTTCGCGGATAATTATTTTGCTAAGTGGGAATCCCCTCCACAGGTGGATTCTCACGTGACCCGTCTTGTCCTTAGTGCCACATTGCCGATGCCATCCATGTCCTCCCTTAAGGATGCTACGGACCGCAAGGTGGAAATCTGCCTGAAGTCCGCTTATTCCCTTGCAGGGGGGGCAGCACGGCCGGCTATGGCCATTTGCTGGGTTGCCAGAGCGATGGAGCGCTGGGCGGATTCATTAGAGGCTTCTTTTGAATCCGACTGTCCGGCCGAACAGGCGGAGTTGATTGGCAATCTCCGTGATTCGGCCACCTACATCAACGAGGCGGCTCTAGACATTAGTACTCTGGTGTCTAGAATTTCTTCAGCAGCGGTAGCTGCTCGTCGCACCTTGTGGCTGCGATCCTGGAAGGCGGACGCAGATTCCAAGAAGGGTCTGCAAGCCTTGCCGTTTACCGGAGAAGTTCTCTTCGGTCCGGATCTGGATAAGATTGTGGCCACGCTGGCGGCAGCCAAATCGGCTTGTCTCCCGTCGGCCGCTGCTCCTTCTGGTTCTGGACCATCGTCCTTTCGGTCATCTAGGGCCCAGGGCAGGCCCAAACCACAGTCGTTTCCTCGTCAGGCTGGCCCTAGGAAATCGGTCAAGCCCCGGAAGCAGGCATGGAGTACCAGACGTCCGGCCCCCAAGCCAGATGACAAGCCTGCAGCCTGACGGTCCGGGCCTCCCTTTGGGGGATCCCAGGGTGAGAGGCCGCCCGCTGCAGTTCGCCCAGTGTTGGTCGGTCACTACGACAGACACTTGGGTTCTGGAGGTGGTCTCCCACGGGTACGCCCTCTCCTTCCGGCACAGACCCCCGGCTCGATTCTTCACCACGGGTCTACCATCAGACCGGAACAAGGCTACGGAGATGCGGAAGGTATTGCACACTATGCTCCAGGCTGGAGTTATAGTGCCTGTTCCATTCTCCCAGAGGGGCCAGGGTTTCTATTCAAATCTTTATTTTGGTACAGAAACCCAATGGGTCGTATCGTCCGATTCTCAACCTCAAAGCACTCAACAAGTCTTTGCGGGTACCGAAGTTTCGGATGGAGACCCTACGGTCCATCATTCTGGCGCTGGAACCTGGGGACTACATGGTGTCATTGGATATACAGGACGCTTACCTGCATGTCCCTATTCTTTTGCGCCATCAACAGTTCCTCAGGTTTGCAATCCGCAGCGACCACTTCCAGTTTCGGGCGTTACCTTTTGGAGTGGCGACAGCACCACGTGTTTTCACCAAGGTGATGGCGGTCATGGCGGCTTCTCTGCGGCTGCAGGGAGTCCGCATGTTGCCGTACTTGGACGACCTGTTATTGGTGGCGGGATCTCCAGAGCTCCTGTTACGCCACTTGGACCTGACCATTGCCCTGCTGCAACGGCACGGCTGGCTAATCAACTGGCAGAAGTCCACTCTAATCCCGTCTCGGAGGATTCTGCATCTTGGAGCCTTATTGGACTCGGGACAGCAAAAGATCTTCGTGACGGAGGAAAAGATCTCTGCTTTACAGTCAAGGTTGCGCAGTTGTCTCTACACTCGGCGATGAGGTTACCGGGCTCCATGGTGTCGGTGCTCGACATGGTGGAATATGCCCAGTTTCACTCCAGACCTCTGCAGAACCTGATCCTGTCAAAGTGGAACGGGCTGCCTCAGTCTCTGAAGTCCCAGATGATTGTGTTCACCCCGGAGGTTCGCCTGTCCCTTGCTTGGTGGTTACAAACGACCCACCTCAGCGAGGGACGTCCGTTCTGGGTTCCAAATTGGGTCCTGTTGACAACGGACGCCAGTCTTCGGGGCTGGGGAGCAGTTTCGGGTCCACATATGTTCTAGGGTAGGTGGACGCCGACAGAAGCGGAGCTTCCAATCAATATCTTGGAACTCTGTGCGGTCTTCAATGCTCTCCAGCAGGCACATCGGTTTCTCCAGGGTCACCCGGTACAGGTCCAGTCGGACAACGCTACCACCGTGGCCTACATAAACAGGCAAGGAGGAACCCGAAGCCGGGCGGCTCTCGTAGAGGTGTCTCGGATCCTGGTTTGGGCAGAGCGCAATCTTCTGGCCATATCAGCGGTCTTCATCCCGGGAGTGCTCAATTGGGAGGCGGACTTTCTAAGTCGCCAGGACGTTCATCCGGGGGAATGGTCCCTGCACCCGGACGTTTTTCAACTACTGGTGGACAGATGGGGTCTTCCAGAGATCGACCTCATGGCGTCCCGGCACAACAATAAGTTGCCGGTGTACGGGTCTCGCACAAGAGACGAAGGGGCGTCTCTGGTGGATGCTCTGTCCGTCCGGTGGACGTTCCGGTTCGCATACCTGTTCCCTCCGGTCTCCCTTCTTCCATGGGTAATCCGGAAATTCAAACAGGAAGGAGGACGCTCCTGTTGATAGCTCCCGCGTGGCCCAGACGGCACTGGTTCTCAGACCTTCAGGGTCTGTCCGTGGACAGTCCTCTGCGGTTGCCGCTACGACCGGACCTCCTGTCTCATGGTCCTTGTCGTCACCCGGGCCTGACTCGGCTGTCTTTGACGGCGTGGCTGTTGAGACGGCCATGCTGAGGTCCCGGGGGTTTTCCAGCTCTGTGGTGCGTACCATGTTGCGAGCTCGGAAACCGTCTTCCACGAGGATATACCATCGCGTGTGGCATACGTTCTTCCAGTGGTGTCGACCGAGAGGTTATGCACCGCGGGTGTTTCGTCTGTCTCGGATTCTCGCCTTCCTGCAAGCGGGACTAGATCATGGGCTTCGCCTTGCTTCTTTGAAGGTACAGGTTGCGGCCCTGTCTGTCTGGTTTCACCGTAGGATTGCTACAATCCCGGATGTGCGCACCTTTATGCAAGGTGTTGTCCGCATTCAGCCGCCCTTTGTTCCACCTGTGGCGTCTTGGGATTTGGCTGTGGTCCTGAGGGCTCTCCAAGGACCGCCGTTTGAACCACTGGGATCAGTGGATCTTAAATGGCTAACAGCTAAGACTGTTTTCCTTCTGGCTATTGCTTCGGCCAGACGTGTTTCTGAGTTAGGGGCTCTTTCTTGTAGACCCCCTTTCTTGGTTTTTCATGGGAACAGGGCAGTACTCCGCACTCGGCCCGAGTTTCTTCCCAAAGTTGTTTCCCAGTTTCATGTTAACGAGGAAATCGTTGTTCCGGGCCTTTAACTCACCGGGTCTTTCCGTAGGTGAGGCCTCTTTGGATGTTGTGCGGGCCTTAAGGACTTATGTTGACCGCACCTCTTCGTTTAGGAAGTCGGACGCTTTGTTTGTCCTCTATGGCTTCCGTAAAAAGGGTTGGCCTGCTTCAAAGCAAACTTTGGCAGGCTGGATCCGTATGGCTATTTCTGAAGCTTATCTTCATGAAGGCCTACCGGTTCCTCCTTCTCTGAAGACTCATTCCACTAGGTCTGTGGGTCCTTCGTGGGCAGCTCGACGTGGTGCCTCTGCAATCCAGATCTGCAAGGCTGCTACGTGGTCCTCTGTCCATACCTTCGTGAGGTATTACAGGTTTGACACCTTCGCCTCTCAGGATGCTTCCTTCGGGCGGCGGATTCTCCTTTCTGCACAGGAGCGTCCCCACCCTTGAAGGATACTGCTTTGGGACATCCCCAAGGTATCCTGTGGATACCCTATGGACCCTGAAGTAGAAAATATGAGATATGGTAAGAACTTACCCTTGTTATCTCTATTTCTACGAAGTCCATAGGGTTCCACAGGACTCCCGCCCTGTCGCACCTGTGCTGCAGATGGGCTTTGCTCTGGTCACCGGTTTTCCGTCTCCCTCTGGTGAGAATGTGATTCTTGTATGTGTCCAGATCTTTGTTCTCTCTTCCTTCTCCTCCTCCGGCCTATGGCTTGGTAACTAACTGAGGTGCCTTGGCTCGGGGGCGGGGTATAGGAGGGGGACCTAGTGCATCCTGGGAGGCTGAAAGCTTAACTCTTTGGTGCCCTGCGACTGACGTCACACCTATACCCCAAGGTATCCTGTGGAACCCTATGGACTTCGTAGAAATAGAGATAACAAGGGTAAGTTCTTACCATATCTCATATTTTCCATTATAACACATTTTAACCCTTCACTGTGTGTTTAATATATATGTACTTCACTTTTTTATTTTCATTCTTTATATGCAGCTGCTCCTAACTATCTCTTTACACTGCACTTTTCTTACTATGGTGGTGCCCTGTGGCGGCTTGGCTGGGGCAGTTTTTGGGGAGTCCTGCGCTCTGGATTTGAACCCTAGTATGTTAGGGACCTACCCGAAAGAGGTTACCTGGATATATATATATAATAATTTGGAGTTGTGCACCTGAGATTTGTCTGTTTCAGGGCCCTTGACAAAGGGTTGAAATAAACCCGAAACGTTGAAACACTTGGTGTGTCTTTATTTGCCTCATGGTTTGGAAGTCCGACGAGTGCCGCTGCCTGATGGATGTCTGTTTGAAATTTTCTATTGCTGGCACCCCGGTTGTCTTATCACATGGAGGGAGTGCCAACCTTGTCTGTTTCAGGGCCCTTAGTGTATAGAGCAAACAAGTCTTCTCTGGCTATGAATTTTTATTTATTCTTTGTTCTTTTTACAACAATACAAAATCCCTTCTCACCACAATTTTATCGTTAAGACCTTGCGATGCTCCGCTGTACTGGCGATATGGGCCTGGATCAGTAAGGGTGACCTTAGTGCCTCAGTTTGCCAGTCTCTGTACATACGCACATGTCTGAGCTGGCTAGCCAGTTTGCACATGTTCCATGGAGCTGTAAGATCAGATTTTGGCTTTCAGTTCCATTTGAAAAAAAAAAGATCGATGTAAAAATGAGCGAAAAAAAAAGGCTGAAAAATGCTTTAATCCAACAAATGCTTTAAGTGTTGTCACCTGTTATCGCCAATCAGAGATACAGCTGTAATAGAAGCAGGAACGCCCATTCCTGGCTGCTCATAGGCTGTCCCAGGCAACTTCAACCACAGGAAGCACACCCCAAAACGTCCCATGGTGGTTCGGCTCGAGGACATATGCCTCTCTGTGATCCGGCCCAGTCCATCCGACTTTAATGCAATACACTCAGTTTTCATTGTCATACTGAATTAAGTTGAAGGTAAAAGAAATAGAAGCAATTTAAAGTGACATCTTTAATAACCACCTGTGAGGTAAAAAATAGAGAGTTTTGTGGTGCTCACTCAATCATAGGGTCTTTTTTACTATAGAAATATGTTTATTTTACGCCTCTGTGTGAAAACCTGGACTTACTTACTGATTATTGCTTATCCCGCTTTCATTCATGGTTAGAGCAGGGTGTTGGACGTCCTCGACGCTGACCGCTGCGGTTCCCTGTGTTCTTTGAAAGATAAAATTGATTTCCCAAATGATCTTGCAGTTTTGGGATGACCTTACTAATCTTTTCCACAATGTGCTCAGGTCCAGTTTACCAAATTCCTGTGTTTGAGTTGAGTTTTTGTTGAGACCCTCTAAGCCACTCGGTACACTATACTATGTGCAACCAAGAGACGATGTGATGTTACGATGCATCAAGCGCCGTACACACTGCACGATCCAGTGTACGACATCAATATGTGCACCGTTCATTGCATCGTCCCTGTGCAGAACATCAGATATGCGATGAACTACAGATCGGGCATACACACTATTCAGTATGTTGTATAGTGTGTACCCAGCTTTAATGCTGCTTGGTGGTTGCACATTGGAGAAGCCCTCTTCTCAGCAGCAGCTTTTGAGTCTATCAATGGAGAAAATCTCCACCTATTTCATCCGTCTCATAAATATGTTTGTTTTATTTGCTTATCTATACTAATATAATAAGAACATTGTGTATGTTTGTTCCAAGTTGGCACAAAAACGACTGAACTGATTTTCATGAAAACTGCATCATTTTGTAGTGGAAACGCCTAGAAATAACCTGCACTTTGTTTCAACTCGATCTGTCCAGTTAAAGCTGAAAAATAACAAAAACAATTTTCCTGATATCAATGTAAGAGATAGGTGTGTCAGCATGCGTGTGGCCAGTAAGGGGTGGGGCGGGGGGTGCTTCGAGCCTGCGTTCACTTGAATAGGATAGGCTATGGGTGGGTGAAGGCGCTGCTGGTGACCTGGGCCACTCCCATGACAGGGCCCCTATGCAAAGCAATACAACTAGAACACCTCAAATAAAAAAACATGTTGGCAGAAGCGATTTCATCGTGGGTGAAGGCGTGGACAACAGCTAGCCTACAATAATTCAGCAGCAGCCAGAGATCCTACTCATGGCTTTTTTGGCTTGCTCTAACACTTCCAAAACTAGTACTCCATATCCCATTGTCTGCCTTCAGCGAGTATTCTCTACCCTTTCTTTCACACACCGGGCGCACAGTACCAGCCTTCAGAATCCCTCCTCAAATGTGGTTCTCCCACGAGTGATGTCCCCACGCTCACTTATGTGTAAACAGCTTTGCTGCCCCTGTAGTCTGTGTTGAACGTTATGTCCATGTATTTTTGCATTGTTTGAAAGCAAAAAAAAATAATTTCATATATTGATCTCACCCCACTCTCCATAAACTTTATTGTAACCAGATCTAATGTATCAATATTATTAAATATGTTTTCATTCAATAATTAAAATGTTTGCATTGTCTATGCATATCTTCTTTACATTTTTCAATTTTTATATGTATTAAAATAATGTTATTAAAAAATAGCTAAATAAGCAATTTCAAGATCAGAGAATAAATCTGTTTTCTGGTGTAAAAGCCTTATAGGATACTCAATGGCTTTTTATGTGTATTTGTTAATAGCTAAAAAAAAAAAGTCACAAGCAGGCCAAATATAATTTTAATATTTCCTGGCAAAAAGAACCTCAATAAATGTTGTGTAACGTAGATGCATAATGCTTACAGTTCTCCTCTTACTAGTCTGCAGCCGCCTTGACAGAGATGTCATGTTTTTATTAGATCACTTTCCACGAAGAGCATGTGTCACGAGGATCATCTAACTTTGTTATATTACAAACCATATTCCATCCTTGTTTCTTTTCCAGCGCCCATGCAGTAGGTCAGCTGCCGGTGTGACATCTCAGTACCCAGGCATTATAGAATCCCATGAGGATTTTCACTTTGTGGAGCGTCTCATACCACCTACTCAAGTCCCCAAACCACCAAACCATACAGAAATAACTCCATCTGGGTGGATTCCCCCTAAAGGTACTGTGCTTATTTGTTTGGATAAGGTAGTGAAGACCTTTCACTAGTCCAGTGGTGGAGAACATGGGCCCCTTACCTGGTGAAATTTCCTTCTTGTTCTCATGAACTAATTCCATGTATATGTGTGTAGGATGTTGGGTGAATGATTTGAGGGTGATGTCTTAACATCACCCTGACTAGCCAATCCATGAGAAGTCAGCCCTCTGCTTTATAAGTAGCACAGATAGTGCTGATGTGCAGAGACCTGCTGTGGTCACAGAACCAAGGGGATTTTCATAGGGGCTGCTTGAACTTTGTAAAGTTAAACCTTATGGTACCCATGACCACTTGTGGTGCTCCTAAAAGTAATATATTGCTTTGTCTATGTATCTAGAATTGTGTATTTGGGATCTCAGCCTGATTTCCCATCTTTTTGTCATGTTAAATTAAAAAAGTGAGTCTGCAGTTCCAATCTTTGTTTTTCCTCTCAGCCCCCCACCCCACAGATCTCCCTTACATCGTGAGACGTTCTCGGATGCACAATATTCCGGTGTACACAGATATCACTCATGGTAATAGGCACATGACTGTTATCCGCAAGATTGAAGGTGACATATGGGTGAGTGCTCTCATATCCTGAATTAAGGTCCCATGCTGTCATATAAGTCACAATTATGCTGCTATATAAAAAAAACTGTCACATTTATAGCAAGTTGAGTTTTTGTGACCTATAAAATGCCAATGACCAGACAAAAGGGAAAACTGTAACTTTGTTTAGGGGTGGTTGCCCAAGAAGGATTATACATTAAAGATAGATAAAATTCAGGGATAACGTACACCTGTCCATTTCAGTTATGAAATAATGGGGTAGATGTATGATAGCGGCACTTAACGTGCCACTATAATGCTTCCTGCGTCGCCTCTTTGCCGAGAAGCAGCAGGAAGCACTACCAATGAGATGTAAGAACTGAGCATATGCGGAATCTCACAAGTATCACGAGATCCCCACATTTAGCCTGGAGCCGGCAGCAGCCCCAGCAGGGACAGCGCTGTCCCTGCTGTGGGGATAGGGCAGCGCCAGGCTGTAGCTGTCGATAACGACAGCTACAGCGGGCCGAACGGTCAGGCGATCTTACTGTTCATACATTGCCCAGGCTATCGGTGCAGCTATCTTGTAGATGGCAACACCGATAATGACAGGGGCGCATAGCGCCCCTGTCATTTACCGTCCAGACCCCAGATCATACATCGGGGAGAAGCGGTATCAGCGCACATAACGTGCACTGATACCACTTCTGGGCTTCATACATCTCCCCCAATAACATTTCTACGGCTTGAAATGGGTTATTTTCCATTTAGTTTACAAGCAAAAGCACAGTGTCACTTAATGATTTGTGGAGTAGTCGGCCCCATAATTTCAAAGACTACAAACATGTTTACCAAAACATGAAAGGTAATATATACACTGAGGTACCAAAAGTCATAGGATAGATGCAGGACCCCTCTAGCCCAGCGAAGTGCAGCAACTCCACATGGCATCGATTCCACAAGTGAACGGAAAACCTCTGGAAAGATTTTGACCCATTGTGTCTAGATAGCATCCCACAGCTCCCTGATATTTGTAGGTGCAGGATCTTGGGTGTGAATGGACGTGGTGGCCACACCATTTGTCAGAACTCTCCAGAATGCTCCTCAAACCAATTCTGGACAACTTAAGATCGATGACATGGTGCATTATCCTTTTCAAGTATCACCTGCAGGTCATGTTTTGAGGGTTTCTGAAATCATGCACAGGTAGGCTAACATATTATTATGCTGGATTTTTCCACCTGTTTCCTGAAAACATCACATTGGGAAAACTTGAGAACCACTGAACTCCTGTATAGTTCTTTCTGGAACAACTTATTCATCACCTGCAGTGACCTTCTCCAATACTTGCCAATTTATGCTGGGCACTTTGGGGCTGGTAGTATTCATTCTAGGAGTCGGACAGGACGGCTCTCTATTCAGGGCACTTGCACGCTCTAGCCTCAGGTGTGCGCGCCCCCGAAAAGGGGACGTGGCCCTGGGATGCACTCCCTTTTCATAACTGCAGTGCTGGAGCAGACAGTATGCATCTAGTTCAGAGCAGTACGCAACCCCACGTGCAGCTGACTGGTGGTAACTGGTTGTGTGTATTGATCACCACATGTTCCAGATTCCTGTGACAATCCTTCTAACATTTCTAGCCACTGACTTAGAAGCTATAATGTAAGCAGGAAAAGGCGTATGCATAAAAGAAGCAGATTTATGTGCAAGTGCTCAATCGCGCGCATCTCCAGTCCAGCTGTACAGCAGCCTCATATATGGCCGGAGTAACAAGTGTGTATACAAGATTGCAAAAGTATAATGAAATATACATTTAAAGAATCAAAAGATAATTATCATTCCTGCTGCAGTATTTATTTATTACCAGTTATTTATGTAGCGCACACATATTCCGCAGCGCTGTGCAGAGAATATTCAGCCATTCACATCAGTCCCTGCCCCAGTGGAGCTTACACTCTATATTCCCTATCACATGCACACACATACACACTAGGGGTAATTTTTGTTGGGAGCCAATTAACCTACCAGTATATTTTTGGAGTGTGGGAGGAAACCGGAGTACCCGGAGGAAATCCACGCAAGCACAGGGAGAATATACAAACTCCACACAGTTAGGGTCGTAGTGCGTATTGAACCAACGACCTCAGTGCTGTGAGGCAGTAATGCTAACCATTACACCGTCTGTGCTGCAGTACAAATGGAAATAGCATAGTACTGTGAAAAGATTGCCATGATTTCAGATAATACATCGCCACATTAATGTATGGTAGCTAGTGCTGTTGATTACTATCGGCAAGAGGTACTCCTCCTGACAGGTGTATGTGTCCAGGATGGGTGTGGTGTATTTTGTCAACATTCAAAATGTCAACAGGAGAATGTCGACCTGGTCATATTGTTGATACTGATGACGTGTTGACATGATTAGAATGTCGACAAAACGTTCCTGGTGGTCTAGCGATGACTTACCTGGTGCGGCAGGTCCAGGGGTCATTTGATGAAGACTTCTGGCAGGTCTTGCAGCGGTGAGTATCGCTAACTCCTAGCCCTACGCTGCCGGTCCATGCAGAATGTCGACATTTCATATGTCGACATTATGCACACGCTGACATGCTCAATATCGACATTTTAACGATGTCACCATCTTGACTATCAAAATTTTTACTACATCCCAGGATTTACGTAAGCATTAGGCCTATTCTTCCCCATTCTGTCTCTCCAAGCATAGAATCATAAGTGTAAAGCTGGCCATACACTGTGCGATATGCACCGTGCGACGCGATGGGGGATCCGACGTCCGACATATCGGGCGGTCCCCACACACTGTGCGATCAGGTGGCTGACCGCCCGATATGCCGGCTCCCCCAACCTCATAGCGCTGCATGGGATCGCACATCGCATCCCCTGATCGACTGGACCTGCAGTAAGATCTGGGGGTGCGACCCCACTGGTGCGTGCTCTGGGCCTGTTTCAGAGCCGCTCGCTCCCAGTGTATGCAAATTCAGCGCACGCTCAGCAAGGCAGGCGATCGCACGACAAGGCATTAGCACGCCCACTATGTCTTGGCGAGCGATCACTTTGTGTATGCAGACGCCCACCAGCCATTCATAAGATGCCCACTTGCGCACATCATCACACGGAAGAGCATGAAAACATTGGTACATTGAGCACAATCCGATGTGCTCGCAGTGCTTGAGGTTGACTATACCTGGCCGTAAGCACTGCGATCACTTCAGTGAGAACTACAACCAGGTGACGTTTACAATGACGCTGCCTGTTAATTATGGACGCCTATGAAATGGTGTTGAAACACACAGGCACCCCTGCATTCGCACCTCCACTCCCCAGTTTCTAGTGGCCTGCCCCTGTTACCACCCACAAAATGCCTCTTCTGTCACTCATTCAACTGGGCTGTCTATGCTGGGCGAGCGAGCGCTTCCCGTTCTGTCGGATCGGCTGCTTTATTGCACCATGTATGGGCACCTTAAGATTGCAGACAGACGTCCATACACATTTTAGTGCGCATTTGTAGTATGCAAATGTGTAAGCAACAAAACCTACAAGAACTCCTGTAATAGAAGTGTAATAACCTACAGATGACACTGCTTCTAATAAGTGAACAGAACATGCTATGGTGCCTGAGCAGTTGGATTTGTATCTAAATTAGATGAATCACGTATTGCCTAATTTAATATAGTAATCTGGCACTCTCTGAACTACAAAATAAGATGTATTTTATGTCACAAATGACCTTAATTGATATCCTTCAGTGTACCCAGAAATAGTGTATAAACCGCCTATTTTCGGTAATCGAGTAATGGTGGCATAGAATTATATATGCCATGGGGGGGGGTGTAAAAAACAGATTTTCACAGGGCAGGGGGTTGGGGTCGGATTATAAAACAGGGATTTTTTTTTTCTCTAGTACTAAGGGGTTGTGGGGGGGGGGGTTTACTGTTGTTGGGATTTATGACCATTAGCGGGTCTTTTGCAAATGTGGGATGGGAGGTTATTTTAGAATGGGGTATATGGACACAGGGGGATGGGGGGGGTGAAAAACACCCCCTAGATATACTGTATTTTTTTTTTTTTATAAAATATTAAAATATATTAATACTTTTTGAACTTTGTTAAATAACTATAATAAAAAAATATCAATTTTGTGGAAAGAAAATCATCAATGTGGTTAAACGCCACTTTAAAGCATAAATATAAGACACTAACTATAGAACACTTTATTTACACATTCCTATAAAAAGATCTGCAGCCAGCAAAATGTTCTCTAGGTTTAGTTACAGCAAAATAATATTTATTAATTCACTTAATGTAAAAATACTTGATCTGACTCCTATATACAGACCAGAGATACATGTCTGCTACTAGGAGTACCTAAATTCCAAGACATTTTTACTGTTCAAAATGGAAAATATTAATGAGTATCCCTGTCTAAGGGGACAATTCAATTCAGCGCACTGTTAATATCGCCGGGAAAGAGTTTCCGGACCTATTAGATTAAGGCCAACTAAAGGGATTTCTCCTCGCACCCTCCTGAGGATGTGAGTAGAATCCAACTAAAGCGCCGGCCGTGAGGCTGTTTGCCAGCTTAGCGCAGCTCTAACAGTCTCGCAGCCGGCACTTTAGACGGAGAATGTCGGTTAGTACGACTAAACACCAAGGTTAAGTTGCGAGAGCATTCTGAGACTAAAGTTGTTACAGTTGGCGTAAAGCGCGGTGAATGGAATAGCACCATGACCCTCTTCCTAGTGCTAATCACCTCACGCTTAATTGAATTGCCCCCTAATTGTAGTCTTTTATTCTAGGACAAAGTAATTTTATATTTTTACATTATGTGAATTAGTAAAATAAATATTTTGCTCTAACTAGAACAAGTAAACCTTTTTCTGGCTATAACTTTTTATAGGAATGGGTAGATTGTATTCCATAATTAGCGAGTCTTATATTTATGGTTTAAAATGGCTTTTAAGACAGTGTCGGGGGATACTGTGCCTATTTAATATAAAGGTGAGTGGCCCTAATTTAATGTAAGCATCTGTCACAGGTCACACTACCAGTCCCAGTAGACCTCTCTATACAAACATGTATTGATATAGGGCCTATTTGGCAAACCATGGTTAAGTTAAGTCTAACATTTGTAGGCTATATGAAATAACATTCCAAATAAAATGTATAATACTTTGTCTGTTTTGTACAACTAAATAGAAGAAGCTCCTTAGTGTTGGTATCTGAAATAATATTGGAATTTCCTGTATCACCTTTAGGCTCTGGAGGTTGAAGTGCGAGATTTCCTGACCCAGCTAACAGGAAAGACACCAGCTATTCAAGTTAATGAGATCAGCCACACAATCCGGGTCAAAGGTTATTATGACAAGGAACTACAAACCTGGCTGAGTGAAAAAGGCTTCTGACATGACTAGTAAGGGAAGACTAAACCGTTTCACAATGGATTATATAAAAGTTGCAGTCATTACCAGGAACGCCTTACAAAGACTGACTGCACATTTTTTTTTTTTTTTTTTTTTTTTTCTGTGAATGGGAATCTTCGTACATTTCTATTAAATGACATGCTCTAGAACACTGTTTATGGAGTCTTTTACATGAATTTGTTTGGATTCTGCACTGTCCATTCCAGTGTCTAGTGCCATAGGCGCTGGAAGGAGAGGCTCCCCCAGCATCTGAGAGAAGCACCAGTCAATGCAGGGATGGACATAACACACAGGTTTTATTATTAAGCTGCCTTTCATGGATTTGTCCAGTTTGATAAAGTTCCGAAAGCAGCTGGCTTTGCGTTGCATGATGGTCTCTGTAGTCCTACAGCAAGGCTCAGTGCTCTGCAGAGATAAGCTCCTACACAAAGCTACAAATCCAGACCGCACGTGGGTAACCGTCCTCATCCTCTCCTGCCGCTGGTTAAACTACTTGTCACCAATAAAGAGATTAAAAAAAAAAACTGGTCCAAGTAAAAATGCCTAGGGCACTCAACTGGTAACCTCTCCCTCCTGTGAATGCAATCCATGTACTACAACTCTGTTTTCTATCCTGCAGCCAATATCTTACCCATTCAATCATCTTATGCTGGGTACACACTAAACAGATATATCTTCAGATGATGGTTGTTCGTACACACTGAACAACCATCATCTGTGTTCAGTGTTTTGGTGGAGTCGGGGGCGTATCCGCCCCTCCCCGCTGCTGCCACTGTGTGTGTACGGGTGGTCTGCAGACCGCCCATACACACTTGCCAATGGACAGATGTCTGCAGACATATCTGTCCATCGGCTGTGCAGCACAGCCAATGTTATATGTCTATGAACGACGTCATTCACAGACATACAGTATCGCGGGTACACACTGGCCGACAGGCAGCAGATATATTGGCCGATCAATTGATCGGCGAATATATCGATCAGTGTGTACCCAGCTCTAGAATCCAATCTCAAGCTTTCAACTTTATTTAACAAAGCAATTTGGGTGTAATGGATGTCAACCTAGTTGCGCACAGCTGCCCAAGGAGTCCCTAATTCTGTTAGGATATCACCACATCCAATCAAAACACAATACATATACAAAAAATTATGAAAAAGAGAATACACAACCTGGGCGCTTAAATATAACAAATGAGAAATACATTCCTTATATGATGTATTATTCAACTTGGGTCCTCTTTATATGATTCCTTATCACAAAAAGTCGCTCTCCTTCGTGAGGCGTCAGAGGTGTGTGTGTGTGTGTGTGTGTGTATATATATATATATATATATATATATATATATATATATTCTATATCTATCAAAGGGGCTCTGCACTCACCATAATAACTAATAATAATAAACAGTGGGGTTTTGGTTCATGAATTGATCAATGCATTTTAGCTTGCAGCCCATCGTCACGGGACCCCACTTTACTGCAAGTCCCTACTCTATTGCTCAGAATTATAACATGGACATAGCCATCACATTAGTGTTAAACTCAGGGTATGCTATCAAGGTTTAAAGCTCACAGCAACTTTGCTTTTAAATGTGAGACAGATACCAAGCACACCTGTTGCAAAGCACCTAGGAAAACAGCTGACACAAGTTAGATAACTAGTTAAGAGGGGTGCATGAGAAAATGTGATCACAAAAATGATTAATTATAAAAATTAATCATAATAAACAAAAAGCACTAATCCACGGCACTCACCATTCCTAGATTTGGGATGCAACATGGTATGTGACCACATTGTTTAAATAGAAATCACAGGGGCTCTGCGCTCAAAATAATAACTAATAATAATAAAAAACATAATAAACAATGGGGTTTTGGTTCATGAGTTGATCAATGCATTTAAGCTTGCAGCCCATCGTCAGCTTAAATGCATTGATCAATTCATGAACCAAAACCCCACTGTTTATTATTATAATAATAATAAACGCGGGAGGGTTAGGCACCCCCGGGGGGGGGACTCAGGGCTAGGCACCCCCCCTGGGGGACTTAGGTTTAGGAAGGGGGGGGGGGTTAGGCACTTAGAGGGGGATTAGGGTTAGGCACCTCTAAGGGGGATTAGGTTAGTAAGTACTTGCCTATCGACGATCGGGATTTCCAGCGCTGTCTGGCTTCCGCTGCCGGGAACTCTGCTTTTGTTGGCCAGGCCCTGGCGGGAATCGAACCGCCGGCCATGCGGCCTACGGTATTTCATACAGATTCCTTTTAGTGTCCCAAAATGAACCCATCCCGCACGTTTAGTACATAATAATGCCTAACTTAGATCTATGATGTCAATCCTCTATTTAGAGGGAGGAATATTGCACCCTCCCTTTCGCGATCTCATATCCGGAAGTGACGCTAGCGTGTCAATCGCCGGACATGTGCGGTGTTGCATGGGACATCTTCCTTACTCACCTCGATACAAACTCATGGCCAGCAATGACACATGCGTGTCATTTGACCAGAAGTTTGTAGTACCTCATTGGATAAAGTCCCCATGTGGAATAAACATTAAAATATGTTAAAAAAACGAGTAATGAACTATAACCTCATTATAAATGCAGATTTGTACCATAAAAAAAACAGAATAAATTGAATAAACATACATCATGTAATCAAAAAGAGAAGTTATACATAAGGTAAGTATAAATAAATCCTCTGTTTAGGGGTCTTTGGGATCAAGTCGATAGACGCATTCCTCTCTTTTGGATAGAAGTCCATGTCAAGTCCCACAAAATCATTTCAATGGGGTTCCATAGTTCTGCCATATAGACATAAAAGGATAACTAAAAAAACTAGAAACATATACAAATTACAAAAGGACAAAGATACATATTACAAAAACCATTTTAACTCAAAATCCTTATTTAAACAAGGGGTTAACGTCTTCAGTGAATAGATACAACTCATTTCTAACATATTAAAATATTGGGAAAATCTCCAGATCTATTATTCATTTTGGCCATTTTCAAACCAAAAAAAACCTTCTATACCACTAGTCGAACATCCATGCACATCTTTAAAATGTGATGAAAGGGCATGGGTTTCCAGACCCTTCTTTATGTTACGCAAATGCAGGTATATAGACAATATCTTTTTCGTCTGGAGAGGAGGGAGAGAGAGTTTGAATGTGTTCTGTGACCATCTGAATAAGAATAACAACAATATCCTCCTAACTTTTGAGGTTAGCGATGTGAGTCTCAATTTTTTAGATGTAACAGTATATGTGAAGGATGGGATTATCCAAACTAAGAATTTTATAAAACCCACCGATCCCGGCACATACATCAATGTAGCGAGTTGCCATCACAATTGGCTGGACTCAATACCACTAGGTCAGTTCCAAAGGTTGAAGCGGAATTGTTCGGAACCCCAGGTCTTTTTAGCTCAGGTAGATGAAATGAGGGACAAGTTTAAAGCATGTGGATATAAAGAAGAGAAAGTTAATAAATGTCTAGAGAAAGTGAGAAATTTGGAAAGTAAAGACCTACTGAGTACTAGCAAAAAAGAACAATGCTCAGAGAACGATAAATTTCAATGGGCTTTTATAACAGAGTAAACAGATCAGTACAGGAGTATAGAGAAGCTCCTAAAAAAAAACATTGGGGTTTACTTAAAAAAGACCCGATAATAGGAGAACATTTACCTTCCAATCCTGTAAATATCTATAGAAAAGCTTCAAACTTAAAATCAAAATTGGTGAAAAGTTCCTTACTATGAACGAAAGGGCCATCTACTGTCCTCTCTAAGGCTTTCTATAGATGTGGGGGATGTCAAGGGTGTAGGTCCATTAAAGGAGATGGTAGTAGTAAGACTGAAAAAAATTATAAAAATGGGAGGGATTTCCATATAAAAGACTTTATAACTTGCAACAGCAAAAATATTGTATACGCAATCAGATGCAAGTGTAATAATACTATAGTGGATGTACATCCAGACCTCTCAAAGTTAGGTTAGGAGAGCATTTCCGTAACATAAAGAAGGGTCTGGAAACCCATGCCCTTTCATCAAATTTTAAAGATGTGCATGGATGTTCAACTAGTGGTATAGAAGGTTTTTCTACTTCAGGGTCCATAGGGTATCCACAGGATACCTTGGGGTATAGGTGTGACGTCAGTCGCAGGGCACCAAAGAGTTAAGCTTTCAGCCTCCCAGGATGCACTAGGTCCCCCTCCTATACCCCGCCCCCGGGCCAAGGCACCTCAGTTTAGTTTGGTGCCCGGCCGGAGTCGGGTGCACCTGTTGGAGTGGGGGCTAGAAGAGCCCCTGAAGCTTATTCTTCATGCAGCTGTGGCTGCACATCTGGATGAACAGCATGGACAGTCAGTCCTGACGTCCATGCTGTCTTCCCTACACCCCGCCGGTACCAGAACGCCGGTACTGATCCGGGGATGCTGGTGGGCGTCTGGGGTCACAGCTAGCGGTGACCCCAGATGCTCCGGACCATGGCCGGATTCAAGGGGGACAGAGGTAAGCAGCGGGGTCCCGCGGTGGGTCCCCGCTGATCACATGGTCCTAAGTCCCCAGGCAGGGGGCTCCCTGGGGACTGGCTGCAGCGTGGAGCCAGGCGACCAACCTGCGCTTCCACTACCCCCTGGGACAGCGGACCGCAGCAGAGCGGTAGCGCTGCGGCGTCCCAGGGGTTAAATGCATGCCAGGGGAGCGCGCCTTCCCTGTCTCACAGCCGGCGCCTCCCCCGCTGCACACAGCCCTCTCTGCATG
Organism: Taudactylus pleione; assembly: GCA_031769625.1. NCBI lineage: Eukaryota > Metazoa > Chordata > Amphibia > Anura > Myobatrachidae > Taudactylus > Taudactylus pleione. Next base: position 2,232,919 of record JAUIMM010000249.1, read on the forward strand.
CTGCCGACTGGTCCTGTGTCAGCGCTCCTCCCCCAGGCCAGCCTCCTCTCTGCTCCTCGGCGGCCATCTTCTCCAGAACGCATGGTGAACGCTGCTGGAAGCGCTGGACGGAAGCATCGTGGTCTGGGTCCCCCCGCATACCTCTCCTCCGCTGTGGTCAGGTCTGTGTATGCAGCGCTGTGTCCTACCAGGCCCTGTGTCTGTGTAGTTGAGTGATCAGCGCTGTTAGTGCAGGAATTGTTATTTTTCTGCATTGTATGTGACTGTGCTAGCGCTGCTGCCTGTAATCTTTTCTTCTCTAAACTGTCAGCTTTATTACTGTCCCTGTTCTTTCTGCTAAAGCCCTTGCGGTGCGGTGCTGCAGGGTGGTCTCTCGCCTATTTAATACTTAATTGGTGAGAGAGGTCACATACGTGGTGCCATCATGTCTGAAAGTGATTTTCCCCTCCGGCTACAGTGTACCACGTGCAAAGTACCGTTAGCGGAGGGGGAGGGTAGCGCGGAGGGCCTTTGCCGGCAGTGTTTGTCCATGGCGCGGCCTATTACGGTTACAGCACCGGTACAGGAGCCGCCCTGGGCTTGTTTCGCTCAGGCGTTAACAGCTTTAGTGGGCCAGTTAGCTCCGCAGCCCGCGTTTACTCCGATGGGTTTGTCCCAGCAGTCTGTGGTGTCGTCACCCATGCAGGGGTTCCCACGACAATTGGTGGTACCCCACAGTCTCCCTATTTCCCCGCTCCCGGGTTCTCAGGAGCCAGCGTGGGTTAACTCCCTGACAAGTTCTGTACAGCACTTGTCGGATGTGTTGCAAGGGGAGTCTGTGATGCGGTCTCATAAAAGGCCGGTGGCGTCTCTGTCCGCTCCTTATGAGGATGACGAAGGGACGTCTGATGATGGGGAGATTCTAGATCCTTACGATCAGGAACCTCTCCATACTAAGGACGCTGATGCTAAGTCCAAAGTATATATTCCTGGACTTATTCGGGCGGTCCGCACAGCCTTGGTGATTGAGGACGAAGTTCCCCCAGCGGCTAAATCTAAGTATGCCTTTTTCAAAGATGTGAAGGGCGATGCCACAGTCTTTCCTCTTTCGGGTCAGTTGGTGGACCATTTAGAGGAGGCGTGGAAACAACCTGGCAAAACATACCAGCCGCAGAGACGCCTGGCGGTGGCTTATCCGTTCGCGGATAATTATTTTGCTAAGTGGGAATCCCCTCCACAGGTGGATTCTCACGTGACCCGTCTTGTCCGTAGTGCCACATTGCCGATGCCATCCATGTCCTCCCTTAAGGATGCTACGGACCGCAAGGTAGAAATCTGCCTGAAGTCCGCTTATTCCCTTGCAGGGGGGGCAGCACGGCCGGCTATGGCCATTTGCTGGGTTGCCAGAGCGATGGAGCGCTGGGCGGATTCATTAGAGGCTTCTTTTGAATCCGACTGTCCGGCCGATCAGGCGGAGTTGATTGGCAATCTCCGTGATTCGGCCACCTACATCAACGAGGCGGCTCTAGACATTAGTACTCTGGTGTCTAGAATTTCTTCAGCAGCGGTAGCTGCTCGTCGCACCTTGTGGCTGCGATCCTGGAAGGCGGACGCAGATTCCAAGAAAGGTCTGGAAGCGTTGCCGTTTACCGGAGAAGTTCTCTTCGGTCCGGATCTGGATAAGATTGTGGCCACGCTGGCGGCAGCCAAATCTGCCTGTCTCCCGTCGGCCGCTGCTCCTTCTGGTTCGGGACCATCGTCCTTTCGGTCATCTAGGGCCCAGGGCAGGCCCAAACCACAGTCGTTTCCTCGACAGGCTGGCCCTAAGAAATCGGTCAAGCCCCGGAAGCAGGCATGGAGTACCAGACGTCCGGCCCCCAAGCCAGATGACAAGCCTGCGGCCTGACGGTCCGGGCCTCCCTTTGGGGGATCCCAGGGTGGGAGGCCGCCTGCTACAGTTCGCCCAGTGTTGGTCGACCACTACGACAGACACTTGGGTTCTGGAGGTGGTTTCCCACGGATACGCCCTCTCCTTCCGGCACAGACCCCCGGCTCGCTTCTTCACCACGGGTCTCCCATCAGACCGGAACAAGGCTACGGAGCTGCGGAAGGTATTGCACACTATGCTCCAGGCTGGAGTTATAGTGGCGGTTCCATTCTCCCAGAGGGGCCAGGGTTTCTATTCAAATCTATTTTTGGTACAGAAACCCAATGGGTCATATCGTCCGATACTCAACCTCAAAGCACTCAACAAGTCTTTGCGGGTCCCGAAGTTTCGGATGGAGACCCTACGGTCCATCATTCTGGCGCTGGAACCTGGGGACTACTTGGTGTCATTGGACATACAGGACGCTTACCTGCATGTCCCTATTCTTTGGCGCCATCAACAGTTCCTCAGGTTTGCAATCAGCAGCGACCACTTCCAGTTTCGGGCGTTACCTTTTGGCCTGGCAACAGCACCACGTGTTTTCACCAAGGTGATGGCGGTCATGGCGGCTTCTCTGCGGCTGCAGGGAGTCCGCATGTTGCCGTATTTGGACGACCTGTTATTGGTGGCAGGATCTCCAGAGCTCCTGTTACGCCACTTGGACCTGACCATTGCACTGCTGCAACGGCACGGCTGGCTAATCAACTGGCAGAAGTCCACTCTAATCCCGTCTCGGAGGATTCTGCATCTTGGAGCCTTATTGGACTCGGGACAGCAAAGGATCTTCGTGACGGAGGACAAGATCTCTGCTTTACAGTCAAGGGTGCGCAGTTGTCTGCACAGCCGCCGGGTGTCCTTACACTCGGCGATGAGGTTACTGGGCTCCATGGTGTCGGTGTTCGACATGGTGGAATACGCCCAGTTTCACTCCAGACCTCTGCAGCACCTGATCCTGTCCAAGTGGAACGGGCTGACTCAGTCTCTGAAGTCCCAGACGATTGTGCTCACCCAGGAGGTTCGCCTGTCCCTTACGTGGTGGTTACAGACGACCCACCTCAACAAGGGACGTCCGTTCTGGGTTCCAAATTGGGTCCTGTTGACAACGGACGCCAGTCTTCGGGGCTGGGGAGCAGTTTCGGGTCCACACTTGTTCCAGGGCAGGTGGACGCCGACAGAAGCGGAGCTTCCAATAAATATCTTGGAACTCCGTGCGGTCTTCAATGCTCTCCAGCAGGCACAGCGGTTTCTCCAGGGTCGCCCGGTGCAGGTCCAGTCGGACAACGCTACCACCGTGGCCTACATAAACAGGCAAGGAGGAACTCGCAGTCGGGCGGCTCTCGTAGAGGTCTCTCGGATCCTGGTTTGGGCGGAGCGCAATCTTCCGGCCATATCAGCGGTCTTCATCCCGGGAGTGCTCAATTGGGAGGCGGACTTTCTAAGTCGCCAGGACGTTCATCCGGGGGAATGGTCCCTGCACCCGGACGTTTTTCAACTACTGGTGGACAGGTGGGGTCTTCCAGAAATCGACCTCATGGCGTCCCGGCACAACAACAAGTTGCCGGTGTACGGGTCTCGCACAAGAGACAAAGGGGCGTCTCTGGTGGATGCTCTGTCCGTCCGGTGGACGTTCCGGTTCGCATACCTGTTCCCTCCGGTCTCCCTTCTTCCACGGGTAATCCGGAAATTCAAACAGGAAGGAGGGACGCTCCTGTTGATAGCTCCCGCGTGGCCCAGACGGCACTGGTTCTCAGACCTTCAGGGTCTGTCCGTGGACATTCCTCTGCGGTTGCCGCTACGACCGGACCTTCTGTCTCAGGGTCCTTGCCTTCACCCGGACCTGACTCGGCTGTCTTTGACGGCGTGGCTGTTGAGACGGCCATGCTGAGGTCCCGGGGGTTTTCCAGCTCTGTGGTGCGTACCATGTTACGAGCTCGGAAACCGTCTTCCGCGAGGATATACCATCGCGTGTGGCATACGTTCTTCCAGTGGTGTCGACCGAGAGGTTATGCACCGCGGGAGTTTCGTCTGTCTCGGATTCTCGCCTTCCTGCAAGCGGGACTAGATCATGGGCTTCGCCTTGCTTCTTTGAAGGTACAGGTTTCGGCCCTATCTGTCTGGTTTCACCGTAGGATTGCTACAATCCCGGATGTGCGCACCTTTATGCAGGGTGTTCTCCGCATTCAGCCGCCCTTTGTTCCACCTGTGGCGCCTTGGGATTTGGCTGTGGTCCTGAGGGCTCTCCAAGGACCGCCGTTTGAACCACTGGGCTCAGTGGATCTTAAATGGCTAACAGCTAAGACTGTTTTCCTTCTGGCTATTGCTTCGGCCAGACGTGTTTCTGAGTTAGGGGCTCTTTCTTGTAGACCCCCTTTCTTGGTTTTTTATGGGAACAGGGCAGTGCTCCGCACTCGGCCCGAGTTTCTTCCCAAAGTTATTTCCCAGTTTCATATTAACGAGGAAATAGTTGTTCCGGCCTTTAACTCACCGGGTCTTTCCGTGGGTGAGGCCTCATTGGATGTTGTGCGGGCCTTAAGGACTTATGTTGACCGCACTTCTTCGTTTAGGAAGTCGGACGCTTTGTTTGTCCTCTTTGGCTTCCGTAAAAAGGGTTGGCCTGCTTCAAAGCAAACTTTGGCAGCCTGGATCCGTATGGCTATTTCTGAAGCTTATCTTCATGAAGGCCTACCGGTCCCTCCTTCTCTGAAGGCTCATTCCACTAGGTCTGTGGGTCCTTCGTGGGCAGCTCGACGTGGTGCCTCGGCAGTTCAGATCTGCAAGGCTGCTACGTGGTCTTCTGTCCATACCTTCGTGAGGTATTACAGGTTTGACACCTTCGCCTCTCAGGATGCTTCCTTCGGGCGGCGGATTCTCCTTTCTGCACAGGAGCGTCCCCACCCTTAAAGGATACTGCTTTGGGACATCCCCAAGGTATCCTGTGGATACCCTATGGACCCTGAAGTAGAAAATATGAGATATGGTAAGAACTTACCCTTGTTATCTCTATTTCTACGAAGTCCATAGGGTTCCACAGGACTCCCGCCCTGTCGCACCTGTGCTGCAGATGGGCTTTGCTCTGGTCACCGGTTTTCCGTCTCCCTCTGGTGAGAATGTGATTCTTGTATGTGTCCAGATCTTTGTTCTCTCTCTTCCTTCTCCTCCTCCGGCCTATGGCTTGGTAACTAACTGAGGTGCCTTGGCCCGGGGGCGGGGTATAGGAGGGGGACCTAGTGCATCCTGGGAGGCTGAAAGCTTAACTCTTTGGTGCCCTGCGACTGACGTCACACCTATACCCCAAGGTATCCTGTGGAACCCTATGGACTTCGTAGAAATAGAGATAACAAGGGTAAGTTCTTACCATATCTCATATTTTTTGGTTTGAAAATGGCCAAAATGAATATGTTCTAAACCTTAGATTTCATTTATGTACATATTACATCATAAGGATACTGACTTTAAACATCTATACGCTCCTGTCTATACCTTCTAAAACCTGCCTATACCTTCTAAAATTTACGCTATTTGCGTACGCAGTCATACAGTAAATAAATACCCTCAGACTTTGAGAAAATGTGTTTCCAACGCACAAGGTATTCAAGCAAAGTACAGATAGTTACACACTGTGATCTAAGTACAATTTAGCGCAAAGAAATTATACAGACCCAAGATACAGTTATACATGCGCACGCGCTCTGGGACCAGATTCCGGCATCAGCAAGAAACCTCCATCAACAGCATCAGCATGAAGACTGGGGTCAGAACACACATATTTATACCCTTACAGAAATAGACTATAAAATATTGAGGTTCGTTGCGATCCCATTGGTTCTCCATCACGGTGCTTCTGTTACAGGACATTTAACAGGTTGATTCAAATGGACACAGACCAGCCTCCGACAGCCTTTTGTCTCCATTTTCCCGCCTCATGCAAACCTAAGCTGTTAATTTTACAAAGTACATTTTGGTGCTTTAACTTTCTACGGTCCATAAGTTGAGAATGCATGTTGCGATCTTCACACCCATGATACCGGGAAGCTGTTGAGAAAGTGCAGATTAGTACGACACCAAACACGGTTTACTCACCATGTATTAAACCTAAGATACCAAATAGCCTTTATTTCACAGCCTTAATACTAAATGGATAAAACTTGAATCTTATACCTTTAAACTATGGAACCTTTTACGTGAATGTGCAGTGTGTAAGTGTTAGGGGTTTGGGAAAAGACGCTAGTTAACTTGGGGCAGATGCGTACGCATGAAGCTAATAAACAGCGTTCGTATGCAGGGTATTATGCATTTGCTAATGTGCGACATGTTAACAGCGCAACTGTGTGTATTAAAGTGTGTATGGGGTATGGTAAAATATGCGATTGCATGATGCTAATAATAGCATCGCCATATGTACTTAAGTGTGAGTTTAGCTAAAATGGCGCTGAGCGGCCATTCGCAAAATGGCGTCTTGCAGAGCTCATTTTCAAGATGGTGTCTTGCGGCCATTCGCAAGATGGCGTCGTTTCAATCTAATTTTAAGCTGATCTTGTCTCAGCCAATTATCCAGCTTTGGCAATCATAATTATTAGTTAAAAATACCTTTAATAACTATTAACTATCGTGAATGGGAACTGTCGAAGCTGAATAATTGGCTGAGACAAGTTCAGTTTAAAATGTAATCGCGGCGACGCCATCTTGCGAATGGCCGCAAGACTCCATTTTGGAAATGAGATCGCAAGACACCATTTTTGTGGTCAGCGTCAATTCAAGTTATAACTCAGGAGCTAAGAACAGATGGCAATGTTTTTGTTAACCTACCAAGGGCAACTGGAAAAACAAGCTTTCTGAGTAAAAGTAAATAAGAAGAGACAATGGGTATTTTTACATACAAATTGGGAATCCCGGGATGCAGATAAAGTATAGTTGTGGCAATTGTAATATAATATCTACACAATTGGATTTGTCTGAATCCTAGACAGGATGGCCCCAAATTCCACAGCTTGAGGTGGTAATACATTTGGATTTCACACAAGAGTCTGTGAGAACAAAAGAGGTTTTGTTTTCCTTTGAACACACAACAGGTGGGGGCCTGCTGACAGAGGGCATGTAGAACTACAACCCTGAGCCATCCACACTGCTGGATGTTCACTTCGTGTATGAGAAAATATGCACTGAAATCTCACCCATTAATAACTAGCGTCCTTATATCAAACCCCGAATACTCACACACTACATATTCGCACACAAGGTTCCATTAGCATCAAATTGTATGATTCAAGTTGGTTAAGTTAGTTTAAATGCTAAGAAATAGAGGTTTTTTATATCTAAGGTATTATACATGATAAGCAAGGTGTTTGGTTTCGTTCTGATGCGTACGCCTTTTACAGAATCCCGATGTTCTCGGTGGAGAGATCGCATAATGCAAACTCAAGTTACGGATCGCAGAACTTACAAGCAACAAAATGTTTAGTTGATGGAATGTTACAGGAGGCGTTACCAGAAAGACTCCGGCTGTTAGAGGCAGGGAAAGTCTATTTGAAACAACCTGTTAAATGTGTCGTTACATATGCTTCTCCTCTGGGAACCAATGAGATCAGCAGGAAGTTCCCCCTTTGTCCTGTTTCAGTCTGGGGGGGAATAAATACATGTGTCCAAACACTGGTTTGCCAGTTCATGCTGAATTTTGGGTGAACTGAGGATATCTAGTCAGAAGTCTATCTCTGGGTCCAGAGGCGCAGCGTATGTATAACCGTACTTGGGTCTGTATTATTTCCTTTTACGCCTAACTTGTGTATGTATAGATTGCGTGTAACTGACTGTACTTTTACCTGAATACTTGTGCATTGGAAACACAGATTCCACTCCTCTCTTTATTTGCGGTTAAACTGCGTACGCAATTAGCGTTCTGTTTAGAGGTTTTAGGCAGGGTTTTGTCTTAGAGGTTCTAGGCAGGTGAATCTTAGAGGTTTATAGGAAGGAATATATTAAAAGGTTTATTGACGAATTCAACAGAACCATTATATACAAATGCATTCACATATGTGCGTATGTGCATTGGAATAGGAAATGTTCGTATGTATGTGAATACGTATGTGATCGTCTATGTGTACGCATGTGGATACACATACGAGCATCTATGTGTATGCATATATGTTTGTGTGTGCGTTGTGTATCAGTGTATGTGTGTGGTGGATTCGCATTTGTGCGCATCGGATTGCGCGCCGCATAGTAGCGTCCAATTTACTCTTCATCAGACCATAGACGACTAGATCATCGGATAATAATTGCAAGCGATCATATCCAATTATTCGACTTCGACAGTCCACCCTTTGATAGCAAACAAACTATCACCTTTTATTCTTAACCTTTCCAGTCATGCATAATAATGTATTATTCAATGTTCTAAATGGTGTGACACAAGTCGGTCATTGAACCATTAATAATGCGTTTTGGGAAGGGTAGAACAACCCTTATACGCACTCAGCGGATCGATAGGGGATCATTGGTAGTATGTGGGATCTCATCGAACCTATAAAGGAAGTATGGGGGAATTTAGACTAAATTATCTATGATGTTCAAGAGAACATTTACAATAATTATTATTCTACATGACTTGGCACATTCAATTTCAGGATTGTAATGCAGTTCTTTATCAACCTTAGTACCCATACCGCCACTATTCACGACCATCATGATTTAATTATTCCTGTTTACCTTAGTGGTACATTTTCCACACTTCAACACAGCAAGAACACATCTGACACATAAACCAATTACTAAAATGACAATCAGTATAAAAATAAGGAGCTTACCTATACTAGCAACTATCTCCTGTACCCACTCTCCCAGACCGGCGAACCATTTCTCTACCTTTACCTCTGTCTCATACAACAAAGTATTATGGTCCTTCCAAAACTCCCATTTCAATTGTAGGATTTTACCCATTTTCCGGTCAATCACCTCTTTGGGGTCACTAGTATTATTGGTAATGTACGTGCAACACTTGACACCAAATTGGTGGCCAGAGTCACACAGTATCCACCAGTAATAGATGTTAAATAGTTTAACACTAGCCTATGTTGTACTAATTCCTTTTTATAAGCCTGTAGCTCCTTACCAGTATACCTGAAAGTGTCATCATACATCTCGGTGATGTTGTCTATTAATTTAGCCAGGTCTTGGATATATCTAAAATGTAAAGTTCCCCGAGTGATCCTGGTGGGATCTAATGCTATATACACAAAGAAGAAATACAGGTGCACAACTCCAAATTAACTGATTATATATAAATAAATACATTTTGCAGTAAATACAATAGAGGTATTTGGCATAATCTTGGCCAAGCTTATGGGCCTGCCCACCATATCCGGGTAACCTCTTGTCGGGCAGGTCCCTAACATACTAAGGCTCAAATCCAGAGCGCAGGACACCCTCAAACTAGCCCAGCCAATCCACCCCAAAGCACCACTCTAATAAGAAAAGTGAAGTGTTAAGAGCAGCCGCTGGTCGCATATAAAGCATAAAAATAAAAAAGTGAAATACATATATATAAAGGAAACAGACAGTGAAGTATTAAAATGTGTTAAAGGAAAATGTGTTACACTGCGGTGCCCTGAAGCAGATCAGCAAAGCAATCTAGGGGGACCCACACCCCAAAAATGAACCAAAGCTGCACTACACAGTCTAAATATTAGCAGGACTTACCTATTATTGTGCCTCTGACTGGTGTACATATTACATTGCCAGACTCCATGCTGTAACCAATGTAGTAGAAGTGCTAGTCTGAGTGGGAAGTAGCTCAGGCTTCCCAGGTGTGCAAATCAATGCACTAATTAGTTTACAAAGAAAATGGATCTCAGACTGCACACTCTGGACATATATATATATATATATATATATAATTGGAGGTGCTACCTGTGGAGACCATTGATATATACACAAAGAAGAAATACAGGTGCACAACTCCAAATTAACTGATTATATATAAATAAATACATTTTGCAGTAAATACAATAGCGGTATTTGGCATAATCTTGGCCAAGCTTATGGGCCTTCCCACCATATCCGGGTAACCTCTTGTCGGGCAGGTCCCTAACATACTAAGGCTTAAATCCAGAGCGCAGGACACCCCCCAAACTAGCCCAGCCAATCCACCCCAAAGCACCGCTCTAATAAGAAACACATTTTAATACTCCACTGTCTATTTCCTTTATATATATGTATTTCACTTTTTTATTTTTATGCTTTATATGTGGCCAGCGGCTGCTCTTAACACTTCACTTTTCTTATTAGAGCGGTGCTTTGGGGTGGATTGGCTGGGCTAGTTTGGGGGTGTCCTGCGCTCTGGATTTGAGCCTTAGTATGTTAGGGACCTGCCCGACAAGAGGTTACCCGGATATGGTGGGCAGGCCCATAAGTTTGGCCAAGATTATGCCAAATACCTCTATTGTATTTACTGCAAAATGTATTTATTTATATATAATCAGTTAATTTGGAGTTGTGCACCTGTATTTCTTCTTTGTGTATATATCAATGGTCTCCACAAGTAGCACCTCCAATTATATATATATATATATATATATATATATATATATATATATATGTCCAGAGTGTGCAGTCTGAGATCCATTTTCTTTGTAAACTAATTAGTGCATTGATTTGCACACCTGGGAAGCCTGAGCCAAATCCCACTCAGACTAGCACTTCTACTACATTGGTTACAGCATGGAGTCTGGCAATGTAATATGCACACCAGTCAGAGGCACAATAATAGGTAAGTCCTGCTAATATTTAGACTGTGTAGTGCAGCTTTGGTTCATTTTTGGGGTGTGGGTCCCCCTAGATTGCTTTGCTGATCTGCTTCAGGGCACCGCAGTATAACACATTTTCCTTTAAGACATTTTAATACTTCACTGTCTGTTTCCTTTATATATATGTATTTCACTTTTTTATTTTTATGCTTTATATGCGGCCAGCGGCTGCTCTTAACACTTCACTTTTTCTTATTAGAGCGGTGCTTTGGGGTGGATTGGCTGGTCTAGTTTGGGGGTGTCTGGATTTGAGCCTTAGTATGTTAGGGACCTGCCCGACAAGAGGTTACCCGGATATGGTGGGCAGGCCCATAAGCTTGGCCAAGATTATGCCAAATACCTCTATTGTATTTACTGCAAAATGTATTTATTTATATATAATTAGTTAATTTGGAGTTGTGCACCTGTATTTCTTCTTTGTGTATATATCAATGGTCTCCACAGGTAGCACCTCCAATTATATATATATATATATATATGTCCAGAGTGTGCAGTCTGAGATCCATTTTCTTTGGTATCTAATGCTACCAAGATTTGGAAGCCAATTGTTTCACTAATCAACTGTGTGGCTATATGTTCTTCACCAGGTATCATATTTATTTTGTCACGATGTTCATACTGCGTGTGTATATATGGAGGTGGTACGGTTCTATGGATACCAATCATTTCATCATGTGTGTCATAACCTCTAGGATCAATTTACCAATAAAACATAAACCTTCAGAACTCGGAGAGCCACTTGTATGCTTTTCTTCCACATATAAAATACACATCATCTGGGAGTAAGTAAGAAACAGAATGCATCATTATCATTGAACACAGTATTCTAACAGAGAATCCTGTCCCTCTTTCCCCCATTTGCCTGGTACACGTTTCTGGTTGTATAATATCTGCACAGTACCCTAATAATACTCTACCAACCATTTCTTTGTCATAACTACGCGTGTACCTATACCGGAAGTATCTCCCACTTGCAATAATTCTGCGTACAAGTTCAGAATCGATAGGCTCATTATCAGCTCTATGTGAATAGGTCATTGTCTTATTGTTCCAGGTCACCTCCCAATTTCCTGGTTTTCTGAAATTTCTGATATTCAAGCATAACAGGGATCTCTCTACTTGGTACTGGTGGAGCCTAAAATTACTGGGTCCAGATATCTTACATTTCTTGTCCACCGGTCTTCCCCCATGTAATCAAGGACCTCAGAGAAATTCAATGGGAATGGTACTAATCCTACATTATGTTGTCCCTGAGGCACATGAGTGCATACCCAACATTCAGTCTGGTTTAAGACCTTACCTACTAAGGAATGGTAATCCTCTAAAGGATGCCCACCCAAATACAGATTACTCTTGGACTGGTATTGTTGGATGCACTTCTCATCAACTAGGGATCCACAGTACTCACAGACACAGTATTCCTCAGACAATAACCCCTCACACTGTTTCTGAGTTTCTTGGCTAACAGATCTCTTAACAATTCCTGTACTGAGTTTGATCATATACCGCCCTTATTGTTTTATTGCTCTCTCCTCCGACTCCACTCCATCAACATAACTATTGGCTTCCCTTTCCATCATCTGTCCTCCGTCACAGAAACAGGAAATCCTGAAACAAATAAGGATGAGGAGAACCCTGGAAGAAAGTAAAGACACAGAAACAGCCCGCCACTCCATTGCTGGAATAGTGGTCTGCACACGCCTCTGGCTCAGCTGTTTTACACTGCAGTCTCTAGCTCTCCCGGAACACGCTCGCAATCGACAGATCCACGTTTTCCGTCTCTGACTCCGCCTTGTATCTCCTTCGGGTGGTTGACCTTTCTGCAGTGAGTGGAATGGACCCAGGTATCTCTTTCTGCTACTTTCAAGGATGTCGTACTTGTCATCAACACCTGATACGGACCTTCCCACCGATCTGTCAAACAACCTGAGCGTAAAAAAATTCTGATCATAAAATATTCTCCAGGTTCAGCATCATGACAGTTTGTTTCTGGCATATCAGGTAACAACATTTTCAATTTCTGTTGCTGTTGCTTCAGCTGTCTACTCATTTTTATAAGATATTTCACAGTAACCTCAGCATTACTCTTCAAATCATCCTGTAGACTTATAATCAAATGACGATGCCTCCCAAACAGTATCTCAAAGGGGGACAGATTAAGAGGAGGTCTAGGAGTGGTTCTGATGCTATGGAGGATGAGCGGTAAGGCTTCTGGCCATCATAATCCAGTTTCAGCCATGATCTTACTCAGTTTGTTCTCAATAGTACCGTTTACCCTCTCCACCTTGGCTCTGGCTGCCGGTCGGTAGGGGGTGTGAAGTCTACTATTGATACCCATAAGCTTACACATGTTCTGGAAGACATCACCAGTGAAATTAGTACCCATATCACTTTGTATAATTCTAGGGATACCGTATCTGCATACAAACTCCTGAACAATCTTTTTAGCAGTAAAAACAGCAGTATTAGTGGCAGCTGGATATGCCTCTACCCAACTAGAAAATACATCAGTACAAACTAATACATACTTGAGATTCCTGCAGGGTGATAATTGAATTAAATCAATTTGTATTACCTGAAAAGGATCGTCTGTCGGAGGGATATGGGATGGCTCAGTAGGGATTGTCTTCCCGACATATTTCCTCAAGCAAGTCAAACAGGACATTGCTCTCTTTCCAGCTTGAGAAGAAAAGCCTGGTGCACACCAATATGATCTGACCAACTTGCATATACCTTCTTTTCCTAGGTGAGTCAGATCATGTGCTGCCTCAGCCAAGCTTGGGTAATATGGCTTGGGAGCAACAGGCCTACCCAGTCTATTTCTCCAAGAGTCCGTAGGACTCCTGAACACATCCCTTCGATCTCCAGATTGCCTTTTCCTGTAGGGAACACAAATTTTGCATTTCAATTAATTTCTGCATGTCTATTGTCTGAAAGACCATCACTATATCAGTTGTTATATTTATGCATAACCCTAATACCCATTTGGCAGCTTCATCTGCTGTTATTTCCCAAAACACCGGGTCTTCTTCGCATGTGTGGGCTTTGCATTTGATGACAGCTACTGCCACTAATAGCTGCTAGAAGTCTTTTTATGTGGTGTTAGTGTGCGACTGGTGTACCTGCTGCTGTCATAAAATTTCTAAGTCACCAAAGAGCCCCAAAATCATGCACTACCCCGAAGGCATACCTAGAGTCAGTGTAGATATTAGCGGATTTACCTTCTGCCAGTTCACGTGCTCTCCTTAATGCCACCAGTTCAGCCACCTTTGCTGAGTGAGGTGGACCAAGTGGTTCAGCTTCTACAACATCCTCGTTATTTACAACAGCATAACCTGTGCATAATTCTCCTGTGTCAGTTTGTCTATGACAACTCCCATCAGTGTAAAAAGTAAAATCTACATTTTCTAATGGTGTATCACGTATGTCTGGTCTTGCAGTAAAGGTCTGATTCAAATATTCCGTACAATCATGTGTGTCAGTATACCTGCAAAACTCACCTTCAACCAGAGACTCACCTTCCTCCACCCTTTGTGCATCTCGAGGCACATATGGTAAGTACGTTGCTGGATTTAACGTATTGCACCGGTTAATGGTGATATTTGCAGGTGCCATTAGAGCTAGTTCCCATTTCATGAACCTAGCTGAAGAGACATGTCTGATTTGGGCAGAATTCAACAAGGCAGATACTGCATGTGGTGTATAGACAATTGTATCATGCCTTAATCCTCGCTCTTATTTACCAGAAGAGCAGTTGCTGCTACACTTCTTAAACATGTTGGGAGTGATCTAGCTACAGTGTCCAATTGTGCACTGTAGTATGCTACAGGTCTGCTAGCATCACCATGTTTTTGTGTGAGGACACCTGCTGCGCAGCCATCAGCTTCCGTACAATATAACGCAAAGGGTTTTTCATAATCTGGTATTCCCAAGGCAGGTGCTCTTGTCAGACTATCCTTAAGGTTAAGGAAAGCCTGCTCTCTTTCCTCAGTGTGTGTGACATGGTCGGGTTTTGAGGATGATACCAATTCCTGCAATGGTAATGCCAAAATAGAAAAACCTGGGATCCAAGTTCTGCAGTATCCACACATGCCCAAGAAGGTAAGGATTTGCGGGCTTTTTTTGCGGCAGTGTCATGGTTTGTATGAGAATGTTTCAATACCAGCGCTCAGTACTCTCAAATGTAAATCAAAATCAACAGACAGCTGCCTGCATGGAAAAAGGTATCCCAGAAACCTTTTGAATGGTTCAATATATATATACATGCGGCGCTCATCCAGACTTTGTATGTTAGTATGTAGTTAAATATATGGTGGTTAGATGGTTGATAATGACTATAGATATTGACGTCTATACAGCAAAAAATATTAAATGAATGAATAAATGAATATATAAATATAGATGAATAAATATATGAATATATGAATAAAAAATATATATAAATGAATGAACTTGTATGTTCCTTCAATGAAGCTCAGTCCCGTACAACAAATATATCCAATGTCTCTGTTTCTATTGATAGTCCCGCACAAATCAAATAAAAGTCTCGTACAGTTAGTTTCTGAAGTCACTGTAGCTAATCCAATGTCAATTTAACAAATCCCAAGAATGTGATCATATACCACACTGTTCTTGCAAATCTTTGCTCACAGGGTCCACCTCATTATAATCCTCCAAAAATCCACTCCAACAATCTGCACCTTCAGTAACAAGGATAGGGACAGTATCACTTTCTTATTGACACTATGAATGCAGAGGTGATAAGAGTATACTCACCCATTAGCTCCTTCTCTGCTGGTCTCTTCTGTCCAATTCAGCTGTTGAGTGAATGGGGGTAAGTGGACCTCTGTATGTATATGCGTTTGATTAGGTGAGCCAAATTGATGTTACACTGGCTATGTATAAAATCAATTTATTTAATGATAACGAAGTTAAAGAACATCAAATACAAAGTACAATAAATGTACTAATGTCCAATGTTCACAACGCGTTTCATCCCGTTTACGGGACTTTTTCAAGGGTGTTAACCAGACTGTAGTTCATGTGCACTTTAAATACCTTATTGATTGCATCCTCAGTCTCTGAACGCCGTTCGCGAATTGCCGGTACTTCCGGGTTCTGTCTTTCGCGCATGCGTATTGGAGTTAGTTCTCTGCTCTCTCAGTTTCAGGATAGTGCGCTTGCGTGGACACTGACTCCACGTGTGTTATTGGTGCTGTAGGGAGACCTCTACCTCATGCTGCATAGATAAAGCTATGCGCAGGCATCGAACTCCCTTCTGGGGATAGTAGAGTTCCTTGTATTTCAGGCTTGCTAGTTCCGTTCCTCCTCTCTTATATCCTGCACTTTTATGCAGTATTGTCCCCTATATGTAGGCGGCCATTTTGTTGTGGTGAAATTCACATTGTATTGGATTAAATTACTGTAGTAGAAGTTATACCAATTATTACACAATCCCAATCTCTTCATAATATCCCACATATCAAGATCCTTATCTCATTACTTATTGCATTCACATATACTAACTTGTTATTACATTAATATATCATTGAAGGTGTCATAAATAATATCTTATTAACCCATAGGGATACAGTGTATTATGTTCACTCTCCAAATTATAACTTATTAAATATTGTCACATTTTTTAAAATTTACGAAGGCAAAAGTGTATACCAAAATATACAAGATAAATGAACAATATTAACTCATGTGCCATCTATATTCATGATTGATCTCTATGATGGAAACCCCACATATACGCATGTATATATACATACATACATGTACACAAACACGTACATACATATGTATATGTCTAAACACACATGTGTAAATCCACACATACATACATCCATGTCCCTGTACATATATTAGAAATAAGGCCTTATGGATATATGTTCAAACCCCTGGGTTGTAGAGTTTTTAGATTGAAGATCCATTTGCTCTCATTTTTGTCTACCCATGCATTAAAATGTCCTCCTCTCCAATTCCGTACTAGTTGTTCTATAGCTAGAAATTTCAAACATCTAGGGTCATTGTTATGCACCTCTTTATAATGGTTAGAAACACTATGTTGTTCAAATCCTCTTTTTATGTTTCTAATGTGTTCTCCTACTATTATTTTCAGTGGTCGCACTGTTCTGCCCACATATTGTAATTGACAGCCACATTCTAAAAGATAGGTTACATTTTTAGAGTCCCGCGTCAGTTCTTGTTTTATATGTATTCTGTCAGTGGTCAAGTGTCTTAGCCCCTGGGTTAGACAGTGTCCCAAGTATTTAACCTTAGTCTGACATGGCTGTAATTTGTCCTTTGCAACCTTGTGCCCTGTTTGTGAGAGATGAAGCAACAACAGTTTAGTATCATTTAGGCATGACATAAATGAATCAGAGCACAACAACAAATCGTCTACATATTGAATTAAGACAGACCCATTGCTTGGTTGAAAAGATTGCAAACAGTAGTGTAAGGCCTGAGAGAAAATGGGGCAATCGTGTCCATGTATATTGCACCCCTCTGTAGGAGAATGCAAATAGATATTGACAGTCACGGTGAAGGGGAACAGAGAATGCAGAACATAGATCAATGACAGTGAAGTGGGTTGCAGACAGTGGAATCTGCATGAGGATGACAGCTGGATTGGGCACTATGGGGAATAACCCCCCTAAGATCCTGTACTAATCTATAGACCCTACCCCCAGCCTTCTTCACTGGAAAAATGGGACTATTGGCTGGACTAGCTGTACGAATAAAAATCCCCTGTTGTAATAACCTCTCAATTATAGGATAAACCCCTAGCTCCACCTCTGGCTTTAATGGGTACTGAGGGATTTTTGGAGCTTGCCTACCACTCTTCAAATTTACCATTACAGGAGATACATTTGCCATCAATCCAGTGTCTTGTCCATCTTTGGTCCAGAGGGAACCTGGTATATGTAATAACATTTCTTTTACCTGGGATGGAATTTGTTCTAGAACAGCAGAGTGTAACATTAACCTTTGTGGTGTATCCAAGATATCCTGTACCTCATGTGCAAGCTTTTCCGGTATATCTAGGTATATACCATCAGGGGTACAGTATATAACACATCCCATTTTACAAAGCAAACTTCCCAGCAGGTTAGTAGGAGCCGTCGCTGCCAAGAGAAAGGAATGCTTGGTTTGTAGCGGCCCAATAGTAACTTCTGCAGATCTGGTTAGAGGATAATGCTGTAGCCTCCCCCATTACTCCCATTGCTGCTATGGTTTTGTTAGTAACCTGTAAATTGATTGGAGAATTTATCACTGATCTGGTCGCCCCTGTATCTACAAGAAAAGTGTGTTTAATACCAGATATATCAACTGTCATTATAGGTTCTTCCCTAGTATTTTCAGCTAACCTGACTGGCTGTAGACTACAGGTATGACCTGACCCCTAGCACTGACTATCATTCTCCAGTAAAGCGTTTGCGGTCACTATGTGAGCAGGTAACTGTTGGAAATGTCCTGAGTTTTGTGAGTGCCCTCTCTGTGTCTAGGTGTTCCCTTCTTATGTGGCCCCTGAATTCCCACTCTGTACTCCCTTTTTAGATGACCTTCTTTATTACAATTAAAACACCTTACTGTATAATTCCGTTGCTGGTATGTGTTGTAAGGTTGTGGTTGTGTATATCATCCCTCTAGAGCCTGAATGCTCACTGCCATTAACTTCTCAGTCTGTGCCTCTTTCTTTCCTGCAAATGTTCTTGTCATGTTCTATGGCCGACTCTCTAAGTGCATCTACAGTAATCCCTTTCCAGTTAGGTAGAGAGGTTTGTGTTCTGGTTTTTAGATTGTCTTTGAGACCATCCATTAGTACCGTAACAGCTACCTCCCTGTGATGTACATCATCCTTTATACTGTATCTGCTATCCCAGTGTACTGGGTTATCGCTAGCAGCGCTCAGGCAAAATAATCTGCTGCAGATTCACTATCATTTTGTTTAATAGTGAAAATTTTGCTCCAGATCACTACCACTGGAAAGTATATAGCCAATTGTGTGATTATACGCTTTATATTCACCTGATTGTCCTCATCCGTTAAGGATTCATCCTCCTCCAATGTACAATCCTTAATAAACTTTTGTACATCAGTATTGGAAGGAAGACAGGCCCTTAACACCACTCGCCAATCCTTATTAGTTGGTTCGTGAGCAGTACCCAAATCTTTGAAAAACTTCTGACATTTGGCTAACTCTTTCCTAGGGTCTTGGAAGTCTGACATAATTGAATGCAATTCTGCTCTAGTCCATGGACAATGCATTGCTACATTCATGATAGGCACTACACCATCTTTGTCCGGTTTCCCATTGGGAACTGCTATAGTACGGACTGGATGTATACCTACCTCATCATCATCTTCAGGATCAATTACCGGATTAACTGTTTCGGTACTAGGGGCATTCCCTCTCCTACTACGCTCTCCACTACTCTCACCAATTTAAGCTACTGGTTGGATCGCTGCCTTTCCTTGCCTCTGTGGAACATCTAACAAATTAACAGTTTGGGGAATGACTGAATTTACAGTGGGTTCATCTTCTATAATTACATTTTCCTGTAGGTGACTTAAAACAGGGTATAAGTTATTTGTTACAATTTTTTAATTTTCGGTATCGGCTTTACTTTCACCTGCGGCAGCATAAGGCGGCGGAGGTGTGAATGCGCTATCTTCTTTATGCACAGTGACACTACCTTGCAGCGTGTGTACGCTACCGGGCGGCGTCTTGCTTTGCGGCATGAGTACGCTGTTTTGCGGTGTGCTACTATGCCACGTGTGCGCTATTTTGCGGCATGAGCACACTACTTTGCGGCGTGTGCATGCTGCCTAGCGGTGTGAGTACGCTGCTTTGCGACATACATATGCCGTGCCATGTGTTCCCCTCATGCTGCCACAACTTTAAACAATCATTGTACTTTACTCTTTTCTTCAAAGACTTGACTAAACATATGTTATCTATAACATTATTCAATACCTCCAAATCGTAACTGCCAACTTTGGGAAAGGGTTTCATACATCCTTTGGTCATTTTGACCCATTTGTCGCAGTATACGGTCGTGTACGTGCCATACTTCACATTCATTATATACCTTGCCGAACCGGCAGGCCCATCCATTAGCAGCATCTCCTCGACCATTCCTAGTGACTGCTTAGCAACCATCTGGGACAATGCTTTGCTACTTTTGCTAGAGATTTCAACTGGTGGACGAATTCACAAGTTGCGTCCACTCACTTCCACCCACTGTGCACAACCAACCGCTAAGCGTTTTATCAGTTCTACACAATGAGGAACAGAAAATAACCTATGCAATTTTCTGCCTTTCCAGCACAACCCAATCACAGTTTTATACACAACTATGCGGTGCATACGCAACAGTGCGTCACAATCGCATAGCCTACAGATACTGATTTATCAATAAGCTTTGCGATTACTATTGGGTGTGCCTACTGAAAGCCCCCTTCCGGTTTTCACCGAAAACAGCAATCCCTGTTTCCGCTGTCAGTATACCTGCTGTGTATACCTACTCGGTAGTAGTTGTGCCTCGTCAGACACCTACCGGGTCTCTCCTGTCTGACTTCCGACAGTGAAGAAAACCTTTTCCTTTTTTCTTTTCCCTTATTTCACATCACAAGTATCCATTCACATTCATATACCTTTGTTTTCTGCCAGAAAAATGCTTTCCCCTTGGTGACCCCTATTCAGATGTATTTTTAACAAGTGATACAAGACTATCAAAACAGTTGTTTGAACATGCGACAGTAATACAGGGAAGATGCATACACTATTTGCGAATCGCCTATTGCAGCGCAAAAATTACAATACAAGAAACAGACTTTTTCTCTCTTGTCCCTAGGTCCTAGTCAGCGCTCCTTAGATCACCCAAAAACGGATATTCGATTTCACAAAACTGAGTACAAAACAGGCTTAAAACACATTGCGTTCTTACCCGTATGTGAGACGTCCACCCTTTGTTGAGGAATCGAAATCTGGTCGCTTCGAGTAATTTCTGGTAGCGTGACCTCAAAGCCGAGCCCCCATCTATTTATTTCCTAATAGTCGCTAGTCACTATTTAGCGCTGGAAGTTGCTTAAGAATGGACTAGAAAGCAATTCTATCGTGTGGTTCCAAAGCACAAAAAGTTATTTATGTAAAGAAAAAGTAACACGATGAAAGATTTAACAATTAGAGTAAAAAGCAATCAATAAGTACAAGCCGATACATACGCGTGCGCACTGTCCCAGTCTACAGTCATCAATCCAGAAGCCTCCGGTCATCCAAGAGAATGTCTGAATGGGAACCATTATATACATATGCGTTCGCATATGTGCGTCTGTGCATTGGAATAGGAAATGTTCATATGTATGTGAATACGCATGTGAGCGTCTATGTGTACGCATGTGGATACACATACGAGCGTCTATGTGTATGCATATATATTTATGTGTGTGCATTATGTGCATCAGTGTATGTGTGTGGTGGATTCGCATTTGTACGCATCGGATTGCGCCGCCGCAGAGTAGCGTCCAATTTACTCTTCATCAGATTATAGAGGACTAGATCGTCAGATAATTGCAAGCGATCATATCCAATTATTCGACTTCGACAGGGGAGAGGCCCATTATCTGGGATCTGAGCAGATGGGGCAGCCCGTTCCACCTGGAGAGGATCAGGTGTTGTAGGGTCCTGGAGTGAAACTGAGCGAAGTCCACCATGTCGAAGGTGGACACCATGAATCCCAGGGTCCGCACTGCAGAGTGAATTGACACTTGGTGACTGTGTAGTAGTCTGCGCACCCGGTGCTGTAATACTGAGATTTTGTCTGCTGTTAGGAAGATTCTCTGAACCTGAGAGTCCAGGAGAGCTCCCTCTTTGAGAAGGTGTCAAGGAACTTTTTCCAGTTGATCAGCGAACCGTGCGTTTGTAGAAAGGCAATGGTTATCTGTAGATGGTGGTGAAGAATTTCTGGGGAGCTGACCAACAGCAAGAGATCGTCTAAGTATGGGAGCAGTCTGATCCCTTGATGACAAAGATAGGCCGCCATAACTGCCATGATCTTGTTAAAGACCCGAGGAACCGTTGAAAGGCCAAAAGGCAGAGCCTGAAATTGGTAATGTTGCTATAGTATAGCAAACCAGAGATAAAGTTGATGAGAAGGCGCTATAGGTACATGTAGGTAAGTGTCCTGAATGTCCAGAGACACCATAAAATCCCCAGGCTCCATAGCGAGGATAATAGGGTGTAGTGTTTCCATAGGACACCTGGGCACCCTGATAAACTTGTTCAGAGACTTGAGGATAGGCTGATGCGACCCGTTGGGCTTCTGAACTAAGAAAAGGGTAGAATAATAGCCCTTCCCTCGCTGTGAGGAGGGGATCGTAATTATTACTCCTGAGGGCAGTAAGGACTGAATGGCCTTCTGGAGCAGAAGGGCCTTGCTTGGGTCCGATGGAGGTCCTGTGCAAAAGAACTGCTGGGGGGGGGCGAAACTGAAACAAGCGGAAAGTACTGTCAGTTTTGGGGACATCAGCCTGACACCCAAATGATGCTCTGACATGGGGGTTCCCTATGGTACCCCCCGATTTGGCTTGCTGAAGGTATTTGGTGTTTTTAAATGGGCTCAATAGCTGCTGAATAGTGTTTTTCTATACCTGATGCAGAATAGTATTTAGGAGTTTTTTCCAAGAAAATAAGTTATCCCAGCAAATTTGGGTACTTGAAAATGGGGGCCAGAATATTTAAAAGTTGCTAAAGTGAAGTTGAAAAAATTGTGAAAAATCCACCTACCGCAAGCACCTACAATAAAAAAAAACACTTGTGGCATACTTGGGGACCTCCCCAGAGTCAAGTTCGCTAGTTTTTAACTTTGTACCTCAACATTTTTTTTTTGCCCCCTTTTTCAAAGTAAATTTTTGGGGTGTCCTTAAGTGTTTTATTAAATTTTTTTGACACAGATTACCTTTGAGGGACTGTCTGAAGGCTGCACGGGGGGTCCCGCAACGTTGCACCCAAAACCCCAATTCTGCACTTTTTTCCGCCTCCCATTCATAGGTGATACCTATTATATTGCATTGACTTTCCGCCTAGACGGAAAATCTTTCAAATTGAATATGGGGTAAAAGCAAAACAGGCGATAATGATGTCATCGGCGGAATAGTATCGCGGTGTCACAGTTGGTGCTAGTGATTTACCTGTATCAGGTGATGAACTGGAATCACTGAAAGCCGGCTGGACAGGAACCATGGTTAACATGAATAGCTCTTTTATTATAAGTGGGTAGCAGTGAGAACTGCCTTTGGTGATGAGTGACTGGAACTGGAAACTGGAGACGTTGGAATGAGACCAGAAGGAACTTGGAGGGACCGGACTGGGACCGGCAGGTAGGCTGACTGAGCTGGTCGGGGTACCAGTAGATGAGCTTGCAGACGGATGGTAGCGTGGAAGCTACTTGTTGTGGCTTGGGAAGCCGTGGGTAGACGCTGGTATCTGGGTAGCTACGTGGAGTGGCTGGATAGCCGTGGGTAGACGCTGGTATCTGGGTAGCTACGTGGAGCGGCAGGATAGCCGTGGGTGGACGCTGGTATCTGGGTGGCTACGTGGAGCGGCTGGTTAGCCGTGGGTAGACGCTGGTAGCTGGGTGGCTACGTGGAGCGGCTGGATAGCCGTGGGTAGACGCTGGTAGCTGGGTGGCTACGTGGAGCGGCTGGATAGCCGTGGGTAGACGCTGGTAGCTGGGTGGCTACGTGGAGTGGCTGGATAGCCGTGGATAGACGCTGGTAGCTGGGTAGCTACGTGGAGCGGCTGGATAGCCGTGGGTAGACGCTGGTAGCTGGGTGGCTTCGTGGAGCGGCTGGATAGCTGTGGGTAGATGCTGGTAGCTGGGTGGCTACGTGGAGCGGCTGGATAGCCGTGGGTAGACGCTGGTAGCTGGGTAGCTACGTGGAGCGGCTGGATAGCCGTGGGTAGACGCTGGTAGCTGGGTGGCTACGTGGAGCGTCTGGATAGCCGTGGGTAGATGCTGGTAGCTGGGTGGCTTTGTGGAGCGGCTGGATAGCCGTGGGTAGATGCTGGCAGCTGGGTGGCTACGTGGAGTGGCTGGATAGCCGTGGGTAGACGCTGGTAGCTGGGTAGCTACGTGGAGCGGCTGGATAGCCGTGGGTAGACGCTGGTAGCTGGGTAGCTACGTGGAGCGGCTAGATAGCCGTGGGTAGACGCTGGTAGCTGGGTAGCTACGTGGAGCGGCAGGATAAGCGTAGGTGAGAGGCTGGTAGCGTGGATAGCTGAACGCAGCAGGCTTACGGATAGCACTGGTCTAGGAACCAGCAGGAGCCTGGGACATACTGGCACACAGAGGTACAGCTATAGCACAAGCAGTACACCACGGAACGTAACAAGATGTTCAAGCACTGAGTGCTATTAGAGGAGGATCTATATACCTAGAGTCTGGCAGCGATTGGTGGATACAGACAGGTGGTCTGGCAGTGGCATTCTGAGTGGAGCAAGGCACAACAAGCAGAGGGAGTAATCATCTCTGTAGCCCTTGAGAATTAGGACCACATCTGTGATTCCAATTAAGACTAGCAATGCTCACAGACAGAGCAGGGTCCAGGTGTTTAATCAGTGTGGGGGAAGAGCAGTCTGCACACACAGAGATGTTACAGCCAGCATGATTCAGCCAGAGCAGATGTCCCAGGAGAATTACAAACACAGATCCATGGATCAGCTGGCAGAGGTTAGTCACAAAAGGTAAAAACTAGCCAGGATTGTGACACGCGGATCCGGACTTTTCGCCTCAAATTGAATACGGGCCATAGACAGTAATTAGTTAGACCATATCTAATATATCAGTCTACCAGATGTTAGACAGTCAATAGTTAGACAGTGTAAAAAGTTAGACACAAACAAAAGTCAGACAATAAAGTTAGACATGTAAAAAGTTTGACAGGGTCAAAAGTTCGACATGAAAATGGTTGACACAAAAATGGTCGACAATTATTTATTTTTTTTAGCCCAAATCTTCACCCTAATTCTAACCCTAACCCTCCCCTTGGTGCCTAACCCTAACCGTGGGGGTAAGTGCCTAACCCTCCAGTAAGTGCTTAACCCTAAAAAAAAAAAAATTATAAAAAATGTGTCGACCACTTTTGTGTTGATCTTTTTCATGTCGACCTTTTGTACATGTCGAACTTTTTACATGTCTAACTTTAGTGTGTCTGACTTTTGTCTGTGTCGAACTTTTATCCTTGTCTAACTATTACTGTCTGTCTGTAGTTCGGAACCCTTCGTAAACTGTCTAGGGGAGTCAGCCTGAATTTTCAAATTGGATACTTTGAATCCTAAAGCATTTGTGCATGTGTCCCTTGAATAATAATGTCTAAGATCTGGTCTAGGTACATGGAGAGGGATGGATGTTAGAATGGTTTGCCCTCGTGCATTGACCTACTGGTTTACTGTGAGGGCCGTCGGTCGCCACACATGCCGGTTTGTTCAAATGCACTTTAGGCGTTGGATCCACTTGAGTACAAAGTTACATGATTAGGAGTTCCAACTAGAATACTAATACTAGATCGGGTATATATTAGGTATGGGAAGGGGAGATCAACACCTCAGGCTACCATCACTTCTGGTATCCCATATACTTCTATGGGTATCATAGCCTGGTTTTCATTGGGATTTTTTTTTTTAAATCCTAAGTCCCAATGAAATACTTGTTGATGTATCCCTTTAATACAAGCATCTATGGATAATAAAAGCAAGATCTGTTTTTGGTTTAGGGAGGAACATAATGTTTATTCACGTCGTTCTTGCATTGCTATAACTGATTTGGTATGAGGGACGTTGGTCGCCATGCCTGGTGGTTTGTCCAAATGTCATGTAGGTGTGGGTTTTATTTGAATACAGGGCCATTTGAGGAGGAGCCTTAATTTTAATTGGAGAATGTATACTGGATTGGGTACATACTAGGTACAGTAATTGGATACCATTGTGTTAGGATGATTTTATATATGACCCTCCTACAATTACAACAGTAGAGAACATTGGGCCTGATTCAGACCCACTCGCGAGCGGCTGTCCGCTCGCAAGTGGGTCGATGTTATGGACTGAGCATGCGCACGACGGAGGGAGCTCCGTCGTGCGCATGCGCCAGACGCGACGAGCGAAGGAAAGTCCTTCGCTCGTTGTGTCCGATCAAAGGGGGCGTGCTGTCAATGTTGATTGACAGCACGCCCCCTTTGGTAGGCGTGCCGGGGGCGTGCCTCTCTGACGGGGGCGTTCCCACGGGAACGCCTCCCGTCAGAAGCCGGCCCACTGACATCACTAGTGATGTCAGTGGGAGTGGTTTTGGCTCTGATAGAGCCAAAATCACTCCGGAGCTTGCGGTTGAAATCCTCAACCGCAGGCTCCGGCTCGCAAATTCGATGGTCGCGATGGTCTCGACCATCGCGACCATCACAATGCACGCTCGTATAGCCTGTGGGTGGTGACCCACAGCTATACGAGCATCCAGGAGGACGCTCCATGAAAATGGAGCCCGGCCCTCATTCAGAGCGTGCGCTCTGCTCAGAGCGTACGGCTCTGAATGAGGGCCATTATGTCTATTTATGTATGGGTGGGTGACCGCAGTGTATAACCTCAATAAATGGTGATAGTAGTGGGAGCAATATTCATATGGAACATAAATAGCCCCACTCCGTAGGCCATTTATCCTTGAGAATATAACTTTACATATTTATTCTGGATTTTTTTTTTTTTTAAATCAGGTAATTTTTATTGAAAAAAGTTTAAATTTACAGAAACATACAAACAAAAACAAAGTCATCAGATAGTTGCAGACATGTTGTATACGAATTGTTCCATGCACAATACATTGAAATAAAAACGTATTAACAACCATTCCTCATGTGATTATTATAAAACATCAAAGGATTCTGAAATATATCTTTTATTTTAACATGTTATCTAAATCAACAAATATAATATACATAGAACCACCAGAAAACAGGATTTTGGTACTTACCGATAAATCCCTTTCTCCGATTCCACAGGGGACACTGGAGTTCAAGACAGTGGGGTATAGACGGTGGTAGAGCAGAGCCTGGCACTTTAAATAATTCTGAAGTGTGACTGGCTCCTCCCCCTCTATGCCCCATCAGCCCCAGTTTTAAGAACTGAGCCCGAGAGGAGACGGTAAGGAGAAGACCACAGAACGGAACAATACCGACTGAAGGAGAACAGAGGAACCCACTGCAGGGAACACATGCAGTCACACAACTAGATAAGGATCCAACAAAACGGCAGGAACGCAGCGCTGGGCGGGCGTCCAGTGTCCCCTGTGGAATCGGAGAAAGCGATTTATCGGTAAGTACCAAAATCCTGTTTTCTCCTTCATCCACTAGGGGACACTGGAGTTCAAGACAGTGGGGACGTCCCAAAGCCAACCTCCCGGGTGGGAAGCGCGGAGAACTTGCCGACCTTTCGGCCATCCGAAACAGGGACAGCCCAAGACTGGAGGCATGTCGTAGAGCCAGGAGACAATCAGAGCTCCTTGCTGAACAGTCACAGACATTCCACAACTTACAGCGTAAATTCAATGGAATACGGCTAGAGAGTAGCCGCAGATGAGAATAATCAGAACACCGTAAGCTCAGCCAAAAACAGACCAAGCAAGACCGCTGGGAGCAGAAAAACCCCAACTAGAATCCATAGAATGGCAGTAACATGAGAACAAAACTCGAGAAAACCGTACCAGCGACAACTACAGGAAGCTGCAACAGTCTCAGACAGCAGAATCCCAGCACTGCGGGACATCAATCATATAGATAAAAGTATAATGATACCAATATACAGAGACGGAGCTGAACCCGTCCACAGACTCCTAACCAAGCAAACAAGGAGGCAAGAGTCACGACCTAACAGTCGCCCTGAACCATTCTCGAGGTCCAACTACTAAAGGGTTGGTAACCAGTGGAAGGTTTAGACCATAGAAGTTGTCACTGGGCATGAGGCGGATACGAGAGGATTGAGACTACAATTCCTTCCAGTGGGTCAGACGGCAGTACCACCCCTCCTGTCAAACAGCAGACAACTTCCTACATGATGGTAGAGTGTAATCAGTACCAACTACTGGCCTGAACATAGTATGAAAACACCCAGGACACCCTTAGCAGAAAAAGAGCACGGATGCCACCTCCACCCAGGGAGAGTTACCAATATAGGGAAGTATCCCATCCGCAAGGCTAAAGCACTAGGACAACTATAAAGGTACCATTCAGGTACCTGTCAGTGTGCTGAATTTATCAACAGATACTGAACAGGAAACAAACCAGGCCCCCTGTATGGAACATAGAGACTGTCACACTTTATAGTAAAAATGTGCATTAGCCCATAGATGCGCTTCAGTCCATAAACCCAACAGATTCCAGTAGAATAGGGTCACAAATCTCAATGTTACAACTATGCACCTACACACCAGGAAAGCTCTAAAGTGTACAGCCAACTGATTTAAAAGAACTGAAGGCTGCTAGGACAGCAGCTAGGGTGCGTAAGATAGAATAACAGCTATGTCAGGATGCATGAAAAGGAAGCATCTTCCGAGGTATTAGTGGGGTAAGCCCGCTTACCTGTGAGCGACCAGAAGCCCTCTGGACGCTATGTAGAATGTCACTGACCTTATTCATCTCACAGCAACCCACCACGACAGGTACAGAGAGTAGCCTCAGTGGGCAAAGATCAATGCTCTACAGCACGGACTTCAGTCTGGAGATGCTGCAGAAGAAAATACTGTAGAAACTAGCAAATTGTTAGTGGAGACAAGAAGGCCGTACAACAGGACGCTATACCTGAGCCTGTTCCATTAGGGATATGTATCCATATAGAGATTACACATACCCCAAAAACGGTCTGCTAGTGTATCCTTACATTAACACTTATAATGGTGAAGTGTGTATTACGCCCACAATCTGATACAACCCAGGCCAGACCCTGCCTATATCGGCGGGTGGCCCTAGGCCTCATGTAAATTAACTAAATAAGCCATGAGGATGGAATAGATCCTGGATTCTCTATGTACTGATAGGAAATGTACCCAAGGGACCATCAGATACCCATTTTATTGAGATATGCGACAAGACAATAATATAAAGTACCAGAATCGATACTGGGAAAGGTACCTGTACATAGACATAGAATGCGTTAATTATCCCAAGTAAGAAGAGATATATATATGTAGTGATAACGCCAGTCAGGGCCAAAAACAGATTTCTCCAATTATTAGGAAAATTCATACAAGGAACGGGAATATATCAGTATATATACACATACACACACATAAACATAGCTGCATGAAAAGGCAAACTCTTTGAAAGGAAGAGTTAGTACCGACATAGTAAGTCAGTTGTCAAACTCCTGCACCAGGAGATCAGCACGCTACATACATATACACACACACACACACACATATATATATCCCGCAATAGGAGATCAGCATGCTATATCTATATATACACACACTGCATTCCTAGTGTCTTACAAGTTGGTTACTAAGTGCGCCCTAGAGTGTAGTTGTAATTAATAGGTCCCCCGAAGTGGACGCCGTAGATATAGACTGATGGAAACAGGACTATAACCCGAGGCGGGTGTAAGTACATATACATGTGTGGACATACAGGAAGGCCCCAGGACATGTATAGAGTCCATACTAGAAGCAATGCCGTAGGAGCCTGTGACTATCCTATGTAAGCTGCAGAACATGACTCTAGTCTATAGAGCCACCATATAATATGTATGGATATAACAGACAGCTTCTGGTAAACCCTGGCAGCTTTCCAGACGTGGAATAATATGTACCTTAATGATTGTGGAAGTATAGGCATACCTACACATATCCATAATTATATACATATACACACACACCACCCAATCCCTAGGGAGAGATGGTGTAAGCGGAGTTATAGAACAAACTAGCGGATCAGGAGAGTCCAGCCTCTCGTCGCAGCATCCTCTTTAAATATGCTAGGTATCAGACATAAAACTGAGAAGAACATATCCTACCCCTGCTTTAATGGTAAGGATAAGAAGCAAAATATATATATATATATATACACATACACACACAAATCCCCACATGCCTACGCGTACCTACATACAAGATTAGTAGGTGACGATATAATTTGAAAAATATAACATGGGCAATAGTTAGAGCCATGGAAGGAACTGAGCCCCAGGTCTTAACGCCGGGTTTAGTTTAAAATACAAGTATATACATACATGTGGCTTACCTCCACGCAGGGAGACTGCTCATGTGCCGCGCGTGGCTGTCATTCTGCTACGGCGTTGGGGCAGGAAATGTTAGCAACATACTATCCCAGACTGATTGCCATCCTGGGACCCTTCCGTTACCGGTGTACTCGCCTTATCAGGTGTGCCCTTCTGGCTCCAGATGATGGAAATCAAAAGATGACCTCAGTGATGCGAGACAGCAATGCCAACCACCACAACGGCCATATGTTACTACTTCGTGTTGTGTGTGCTGCCGAAGGGAATAAATAAGATATAAATACATATAGATGCACAGATGCATACCTTCTAAGGTAAGCACCGAAGGCTGTTGAGATTTAACATATGTGCAGCCACATATATGCATGAGAAGATTACGGCTCATTCTTAAGGTGAGCCAATGTGAGGCATAAGCCTGAGGATGGGACGCACCCTTTTTGTAACCTTGAGTTAAAGATATGAAATAACCGTAATTTCTGGCAGCAGCCAGAACAGTGGCCCGACTATGCATACTATACACATTTAGGCAGAGTGATCTCTGGCAGCTATAGATGGAAGAAACACACTGCATTATTCTGTTACACATCAAGCATATTTGCCCCAGATGTTCAATGTAATAAGCCTGCCGCACCTGGTATACCCAGGCGGTCTCCCATCCAAGTACTAACCAGGCCTGGCGCTGCTTAGCGTCCAAGATCAGACGAGATCGGGCGTGTGGCCGTAGGCGCTGATAGATATGTGGTGGGCAAAGTGGCGTGGACACAACCTCTATATTAGGCTGTGGCATGTTCCTCCCTGTGCTTCATTTTTTTTTTTTTTTTTTAAATATAATATTAAACCAGTACACTGCCCAGTTCCGTAGGGGAACTACCGACGTGCAATATAAGAGAGATGAGGCAGAGCCAGAATCTATATAAAGACTGCAGGTTAAATTACAAACTCCACAGTTGTGCCGTTAAACCTAATAAGACCAGGTGCTGTAGGTTTAAGTAAAGAAAAAAACGGAAGAGGCCATATGCAAGCACAGGGAGAACATACAAACTCCAAACAGTTAGGGACGTACTGGGAATAAAACCCACAACCCTGTTAAGGGTTGCACCCCCCACAGAACTCCAGAGTGAGGATGCAGGAGATGCTGGCAATAAGCCCCGGCTCCTTTTAAGGCAGGTGCATATGCTGTTTTAGAATACTCGCTGGAGGTAATGGCGGCATCTGTGCACGCCAGCATGGACTAGACTCCGCCCCTTATCAATAAGCGGGCGGGGCGCAAACAATGGCTGGTATAGCAGGCATACTGCGAGTGGGGGAGCAGGAACGTAATAGCCAGCGCCGGTGCATCTTCATACAAGCACCGGCGCCGCAACCAGCAGCCGAGAGCGCTGTGAATAACAGCCTCGCTCTCCGGCGGCTGTGTGCAGAAGCCAGCGCTTCTACAAGCACCAGCGCGGCAGGGAACAGCCGCGCTGAGCAGCTCCCTAAGCCCCGCCATGCGGCCAATTGTAGCCAGCGCCGCAACCAGCAGCCGAGAGCGCTGTGAATAACAGCATCGCTCTCCGGCGGCTGTGCTCCTCCCCCTGCAGAAGCCAGCGCCAGTGCTTCTTCAAGCGCCAGCGCAGCAGGGAACAGCCGCGCTGCTGCGCAATGTAGACTCCCTTATGGGAGTAGCGGGTCGCGGCAGGCTCCCTCCCCGTGGGGATATAACAGAGGGAGGATTCGGCTCTCGTGAGAGCAGCAAACAGAGCGCTGTCAGGCTCTATAAAGTAAGACAGCGCTCATCGTGCAGGGATCAGGCATGCTGCTAGGCAGCAACATTACAGACTGTCTGAACAGTCTCCCTGTACATGTATCCGCGCTCTATGCGCGGTACCTCCGCCCCTTGTAATAACGCTAGCGGCGTTATAACAGGATTCCAGGAGGGGTTATACTACAGTATATACCACCTGAGCCTGGGAGGGGGCAGAGGGGCCGCAGATTAAACTCCGTTCCCCATAAGGGGAACAGAGCTATACTTACCACTGCTGGCATCAGGGCTGCGGCTAGGCATTCGGAAGCACGGACACAGCCTCTATATTAAGCTGTGGCGTGTCCTCCCTGAGCTACTGCCAGGGTGCCTGGGACTCCGACACACACTCTTTTTAGTGGTGGCGGGTCTCCTGATGCCTCCATGTAGCAGGCTGACAGACGCAGTACTCTGTCAGCCTGTCCTCAATGCTTTGTGAAAGCTAGAAATTAAAATAAAGTTGAAATAAAAGAAAAAATACTAAGTGTGGGCTGGAGCTCAGCCCTATGTGACCGGCTCTCTCGGGCACATTCTAAAAACTGGGGCTGATGGGGCATAGAGGGGGGAGGAGCCAGTCACACTTCAGAATTATTTAAAGTGCCAGGCTCTGCTCTACCACCGTCTATACCCCACTGTCTTGAACTCCAGTGTCCCCTAGTGGATGAAGGAGAAAATTATATACTTTAGGTGTATTACAGTATTAAGCAAGGTATTAAATACATAAACACAACGACTACTATATGGCGGATCCATTCAGGATCAACTCAGCTCCAACAAGTGGATTTATACATTCATAGCAGTCCCGATTGTTCTACCCAACCGTGAGTGGCACCATCTATCCCATTTATCATGATACTTAGTCATAGTATTTTGAGATTTAAATATATGCCTTTCATGTCTAACCACATCATTCACCAGCGCTCTCCACTTAAGCAGTTGAGGGGAATCAGTTGTAAACCATGTACGAGCCACAATTACTTTAGCTAGTGTGGAGAGGCACTTAATATAACGGTACAGTACTAAGGAGTGTGTTTCCTCTAAGTCTAGGCCGAATAAACAAATTTCAGGGCTAAAACCCGGTAGAGTAGGGTCTGTAACTAAAATATCTCTCCAAACCTGTTTTCAGAATTCATGAACTAATGCGCAATCCCACAATAAATGCCAGAAACCAGCATTGTCTTCTTGGCATCTAGGACATAATGAGTCCTCCCTAAGACCGGCTTGATGTAGAAAGACAGGTGTACGATATACTCTATGTAAAACATAATAATGTACATGTTGGTACCTAACACATAGGGGGCATATTCAATTGTGTGCAAGAATAGCAAAAAACCCGCACCTGCGAGGTTTTTCCTGCAGGTGCGGGTTTTTTGCTATTCTATTAGGTGTGTGCTTTTTTAAAAAACACGCACTGGGAGTTTTTCTTTCACGCACATCCTGAGCAAGCGTGATTTTTCCTAAAATCGATGATTTTAGGAAAAATCACCGGGACTTGCTCTGACACCCCAGCGGCACTCTCCCTGAGGACTAATTAAGCAATTGGAAGTATCCAATTAGCTTAATTAGTCCTTAATTACTCACCTTCCGAAGCACTGTCTTCTGCATCTTCTTCTGCATCCAGCGTCGGGAGCCGGGTCCTCTGCAGCAGGATGAGTATGTCAGTGTGTGTGCTGTATGTGTGTGTGTTTGAGTGTTGTGTGTGTGTGGCACCCCCGGAATGGGCGCTGGGAGAACTACATCTCCCATCAGCCCCCGGGACTCCCAGCAGCCCCCTCTCCAGTAAGAAGAGGGGAAGTCACTGGGAGCCGCGAAGCCCCCTTGCCAGGTAGGTGGGGTTTTTTTTGTTTATTTTTTCATTTTACGCGGCGCAGGGTTTTCAACTCTAACACTATTTTTTTAATTGAATACCACGGATAGCAGGAGTGCGCATATCCGCGGTATTCTGGAATTGGGCGCAAGGTTTTTAACTCGCTAAACCTCGCGCCCAATTGTATATGCCCCATGGTGTAGTATATTTAATTGAGCTTAGTATCTGTAGCCAGTGTTCATCGGATATAGGACCGATATCTACCTCCCATTTCAGCTTAATAGGAGTAAGCAACTCTGGATATAGTTTATCATTGAGGGCCGCATAAATAGAGGACACCCTACCTTTAGACCCCAAAGCAGAAAGTAAAGATTTAACAGGGAACGGGGAGAGTATAGGAGTAGCACAAGCAAACTGTGCCTGTACAGCATGCCGTAGCTGTAAATATCTAAAAAAAAAGCTGGATTGGGAATATTGAACTCAGCTTGCAATTGTGGAAATTACTTAAGACTCCCATTACACTGTACAACAAATAAATACTTTTAATTTGTTTCCTTCCTAAAAATAGTCATACATTACTAATTTGAGGTCACGAAAAACTAAAATGATTTCAGAATGCTTTTACTAGCTCTATTTTTTGAGCTACACTACTTGCACTATACTGTATGTACATTAGTAATATAGTCATAGTGAAAAGCTATTTTAAAATAAAGAGATATTTTCTTGATTGAAAATAAATAACAGTTGTTTTAATTCAAATCAATCACAAATAAGAACACAAAACAAACATACAGCATACAAAACAAACATACAGCACACAAAACAAACATACAGCATACAAAACAAACATACAGCATACAAAACAAACATACAGCACACAAAACAAACATACAGCATACAAAACAAACATACAGCATACTGATATCGCGAGATGTTTTGGCTATTATTTTTAAACCTTACTTATTATAAGAAGAAAAGGAATAATTCACACCAATACCAACTTTAAAATAAATGACAATGTTTTACTTAAAAAGCAAATCAATTCTACATGCACCACTGTATTATTGACAAAGCAGACTTATAACATAAAAAATCATTAGTTCAGCAGCAGTAACAAAATGATTATTTGCAATGCCTAGCATAGACTAACAAGGTGACAGCCAGCCCTGTTTATACTTACAGCCCAGCGCCCCGCGACTCTCTCGACCTACGATCTCTCCTGCTCAGCCCGACTGACCGACCCCCTCCCCTTTTTGATCAATCTTTTATACTTTTTTCCTCTCTGCTACTGACATATTATAAAATGGCGAATATTAATTAATTAAGTCAATATTCATGCGCACTAAACATTTCACTGATAATATGTTTTAATCATAACAAAACCTATAATCTCCTTTCTATGTTCTCAAAATACTGGTGACCGCATATAGGCCAAGGCTATTCTGATTAGCTCCCTTCTTGCTTAGACAGATCTGAGACATGCTGTCTTCTAGTCTGTTAGTATTAAACTAACCCATGATTCTGTCTTGCTAGAGAAGAATGGGTTTCATCAGTTCTAATTCTGTAATACCACTTATACCTTTAGATTAAACAATATCAAACAATAATAACTGTTGCTTCAGACACTACTTTAGATAGAGGGAAGGCCTCATCTCTAGGTGTAAAGCCATTCGACACATGTTGTCCTCTGCAACTTACAACTAATATATATCCTGAATCATTTCTCTGTACTCTTAATTGCAATGAAAATAATAATGAAAGACATAAGCATGCATATATTCGTGAATTGCTGAAGAATATGTACGGTCACATATTCCGGCTTTATCAATACGAAACAAACATACAGCATACGTAAGTACTATGTAATATAGTGGCCTATTCATGGGGGTGCTTTCTCCTTGCTTGTCGCTTGTACTCCTCTTCTGGGGCATCTCTTGTCACTGTCCAACAGTAGTCATTCACCTACCCTGATATCTTTGTTCCATTGCTGAAATGTCTTGGTGGAATCACTCACTATGCTTGTCACTCAGTGCACCACAGTTATCTTGTGTTGGTTAATCCTGTGAAATGCATATATTTTTGAATATGGGAGGGGACAAATAACTGATTCATTTAATTGGGTCATTAGGCCCCGCCCCCTCTGCGCGGAATGCAGATTGCTGGTAAGATTCTCTCCATTCTGTCCACTTCACTAGGAATACCCCTACATCGTCATAAATGGGCTATATCTCAGAACTCAGAGCTAACTGAGAGTTTTAAATGTCATATTCATTCTTTGCATGCTGAAATCAATTAGAAGTCACTATTTTCACATCGGAAACATTTTCATTGTTGTGCAGTGTTATCATACACCTGACTTATAGTACTAACGCCCTTCAGAAGCCACGTTATCAGAGGACAGTTTAAGCAATTCAGGATAAGAACTGTTAAACCAGAGAGGGGAGTCGGCATCCACCTCAGACCAATCAAACAAGGTATGAGCATAATGCCAGACCATCAGGGCCTGACGAAGTAAAGGGGGCGACATACCAGAGAGAATAATAAAGGAGTAAGGAAGGATCCAACCCGTTCAGCCAAGAATCCCTGCAATGTCAAACTAGGGGAGCCAGATACCCAGTCAGATAGATGAACTAATTGAGCGGCTATGTAATAGAACCGAAGATTAGAAAGGCCCAACCCACCAGAAGTTTTAGATTTACAAGGGGCTTTAATGGATACTCGAGCAGGACCGCAACCCCAGATAAAGGATATGAGAATGCTGTCAATGGTAGTAAACACCCTTTTAGGCACATAAACTGGAGAATGCTGTAGAATGTATAAATACTTGGGCTGGATGGACATTTTAAATAAATTTACATGCCCCAATACTGACAGAGGTAATTTTTTCCAGACATTTGTTTTTGCTTTAAAATTAGTGGTCATGGGATCAATATTTTGTGATATATAGTCTGAGGCCAGCGGTGTAATCCAGACACCCAGATATTGGAATTTTATGGTCCACTGCAGGAGACAAGGCAATTGCTCTTGTTCAGGGATACATCCCGAGATGGGAAATACAGTCAGGTCCATAAATATTGGGACATTGACAGAATTTTCAGATTTTGGCCTCTATTCACTACCACAATGGCTTTGAAATGAAACAAACAAGATGTGCTTTAACTGCAGACTTACAGATTTAATTTGAGGGTAATTACATCCAAATCGGGTGAACGGTGTAGGAATTACAACAGTTTCAATATGTGCCTCCCACTTTTTAAGGGGCCAAAAGTAAAGGGACTATCAACTCAAAAGCTATTTCATGGACAGGTGTGGGCTATTCCCTCGTTATATAATTATCAATTATGCAGGTAAAAGGTCTGGAGTTGATTCTAGGTGTGACATTTGCATTTGGAATCAGTTGCTGTCAACTCTCAATATGAGATCCAAAGAGCTGTCACTATCAGTGAAGCAGGCCATCATTAGGCTGAAAAATCAAAACAAACCCATCAGAGAGATAGCAAAAACATTAGGTGTGGCCAAATCAACTGTTTGTAACATTCTTAAAAAGAAAGAACGCACCGGAGAGCTCAGCAACACCAAAAGACCCGGAAGACCACGGAAAACAACTGTGGTGGATGACAAAATAATTATTTCCCTGGTGAAGAAAAACCCCTTCACAACAGTTGGCCAAATCAAGAACACTCTCCAGGAGGTAGATGTTTATGTGTCTAAGTCAACAATCAAGAGAAGATTTCACAAGAGTGAATATAGAGGGTTCACCACAAGATGCAAACCATTGGTGAGTCACAAAAACAGGAAGACCAGATTAGAGTTTGCCAAACAACATCTAAAAAAGCCATTACAGTTCTGGAACAACATCCTATTGACAGATGAGACAAAAGATCAACTTGTACCAGAGTGATGGGAAGAGAAGAGAAGGAAAGGAACTGCTCATGATCCAAAACATACCACCTCATCAGTGAAGCATGGTGGTGGTAGTGTCATGGCGTGGGCATGTATGGCTGCCAATGGAACTGGTTCCCTTGTATTTATTGATGATGTGACTGCTGACAAAAGCAGCAGAATGAATTCTGAAGTGTTTCGGGCAATATTATATGCTCATATTCAGTCAAATGCTTCAGAACTCATTGCACAGCGCTTCACAGTGCAGATGGACAATGACCCGAAGCATACTGCAAAAGCAACCAAAGAGTTTTTTAAGGCTAAAAAGTGGAATGTTATGCAATGGCCAAGTCAATCCCCTGACCTGAATCCGATTGAGCATGCAATTCACTTGATGAAGACAAAACTGAAGGGAAAATGCCCCAAGAACAAGCAGGAACTGAAGACATTTGCAGTAGAGGCCTGGCAGAGCATCACCAGGGATGAAACCCAGCGTCTGGTGATGTCTATGCGTTCCAGACTTCAGGCTGTAATTGCCTGCAAAGGATTTGCAACAAAGTATTAAAAAGTGAAAGTTAGATTTAGGATTGTTTAGTTTGTCCCATTACCTTTGGCCCCTTAAACAGTGGGAGGCACATATAGAAACCGTTGTAATTCCTACACCGTTCAACTGATTTGGATGTAATTACCCTCAAATTAAATCTGAAAGTCTGAGTTAAATCAAAACTTGTTTGTTTCATTTCAAAGCCATTGTGGTTGTGAATAGAGGACAAAATATGAAAATTCTGTCAATGTCCCAATATTTATGGACCTGACTGTATATTAGACTTATCCCAATTGATATGTAACCCTGAAAAAACTCCAAACATACTAATAATGCGCAACACTGACTCCAACAAATTCCCAGAGTCCTCTAGAAAAAGGAGCATATCGTCCGTATATAAAGCCACAATGTACTCATCCACACCGGACTTAATACCTCGAACATCAGGGTCTGCACGGAGCATACAGGCCAGTGGCTCAATGGCCATAGCAAAAACGGCAGGTGATAACGGCCACCCCTGATGAGTCCCCCTCCTTAAAGGAAAAGTAGCTGACATATGCCCATTGACAGATCCCCTAGCTGCCGGAGAAGAGTACAAGAGCTGAATCCATTGTATAAAGCGGGGACCAAAGACAAACTTACGAAGCACTGCCCACAGATAGCCCCATTCTACCAAGTCGAAGGCCTTGGCAGTGTCCAAAGACACCACCACTGCCTCCTCCCCGAGCACCTCTCCTCTGCAGATAAAACATCTATGAAGATTCTGGACCGTAGACTTCCCCGGCATAAACCCAGTCTAATCAGGGTGTATAAGTGTAGTAATAACTAGATTTAGACGTGTGGCTAGTATTTTAGCTAATATTTTGACATCAGGGTGGCATCCTTCCCGGGCTTGGCTAATACAACAATAATAGCTTCAGACAGAGGGAGGAAGAGATCCGAATTCGAACAAAGAATTAAATAAATTCAATAAATAGGGGATAAAGAAGTCTTTAAACTTCCTGTACACCTCCACAGGAATCCCATCATAGCCAGGGGCCTTGGAAGTGGGAAGGGAAGAAACAGCTGCCTCTATTTCCTCCAAAGTAAATGGAGCATCTAGACAACTAATAGCTTCCTGAGGGGAGGCAATCGGGAAGCCGACTGCCTAAATACCGGCAGCCGGCTTCCCGACTGTCTTATCCCGGCATGGGTGAAATGCCGGGCGTCTAGATATAGACGCCCGCATTTCCCACGACGCCGGGAGACCGGCGCCCGGCATCACGATCGTAGTGATGCCGGGCGCCGCGAGCGGACAGCCGGTGGGGGGGGGGGGGAGGGTTAGGTTTAGGGCTCCTGGGGGGGACTTAGGGTTAGGCACCCCCCCAGGAGGGTTAGGCTAGGGGGAGGGAGGGTTAGGCACCCCCGGGGGGACTTAGGTTTAGGCAGCGGGGAAGGGGGTGGTTAGGGTTAGGCACTTGGGGGGGAAGTTAGGGTTAGGCACCCCTAAGGAGGGTTAGTGGATACTTACCTACCACGATCGTGATTTCCAGCGCTGTCGGGCTTCCGCTGCGTCGCACTCTGCTCCTGTCGGGCTGCCGCTGCCGGGAATCGAACCGCCGGCCATGCGGCCGACGGTATTTCATACCAATTCCCTTCCTGAGATAGCCTTGGTAGGACAAAACTAATCCTGAAGTTGATCTGGCGAATAAGAAACTCTGGAGGTGTACAGAGAAGAGTAATAGTCATGAAATACCCCATAGATATCAGCCCCGGAGTAGCACAACTGACTTCTGGATTCCCTAATACACTGTACAATATTAGCGTGGGAGTCTGCTCTTGCTAAAAAGGCCAAATAGCTACCACCAACCTCAGCCTGAAAATATTGATTGTGTAGAGAAAAGTAATCTGCATTTGGATTTGTGGAAAAGATACTCTGTCCACTCCCTCTGAGTATCCAGCCATAATTCACGATCAATTGGTGATCGCGAGAGGACATATTGATCCTCTAGTTGCAAGCACAAAAGCTCAAGACAGGATTCCTCCTTTCTGCCATGCACGATTTCAGAAACCAGTTTGATAAATGAGCCTCGCATATAAGCCTTAAAGGCGTCATGCCTAATACTTGGATTTGGGTGAGGAAGATTGTCTACTTTAAATCCCTCCCATGTCGCAACAAGTTCAGAGCCAGCAAGTGGATAATTGTAGTTTGTGGGCAGCTCTGAGCAGGATAGCTGTATTGTATGGAGCACAACAGGTGATGTCAGGATCCACCCAAGATGGCGTCTGCAGAGTGACTCACCGGACTAGAGACCCAGCAAAGAAGCAGCAGAGCGGCAACAAGTGGCAGTCGTCTCCAGCCCCGGCAGACCAAGGAGTCCCGGGCAGCATACAGCAGTAGAAGGAACCAGCGGCACTCTCACAGACCGCGCCGGACAGATGCGCCCACTGTCAGGTGGACAGACGTCACAGCAGGCCCCGGCATTCCTTAGCCTAAACGGACACTGCGAGACGCCGGATACACCCGCGCTGGACACCGGAGGGGTCAGGAAGAACTCCCACACTGTCAGGTAAGTTGCTGAGCCTAAATCACCAGGGGATCAGGATGGATCACGGGAGCTACAGCAACACACTATTACTCCATGCT
Source organism: Taudactylus pleione (assembly GCA_031769625.1). Taxonomy (NCBI): domain Eukaryota; kingdom Metazoa; phylum Chordata; class Amphibia; order Anura; family Myobatrachidae; genus Taudactylus; species Taudactylus pleione. Next base: position 2,273,550 of record JAUIMM010000249.1, read on the forward strand.
GCGCCAAACCACAGCCCCATTTATTCTGGATTTTAGTATCTAAAATAAAAATAGGGGTTATAATTTGTCCTACCGATTCCATGATTTTCTTTGTTTTAATATTTCTAAATTAGATTTAGTAGAATGGAACTAGAAAAAAACAGTCCCATTTTATAGATTCAACAGGAGGTTTGTTCAAATATTATGTACTTTATTTTAATATTTTTGTTGCAGAAAAATCATGGCTATATATTTTTCTGATACACTCACGAGTTTATTATATTTTTCATTATTATTGTGTACGTATGCATTTTTTCGGATTTAGAGAATTATATATGTATATCACACACATACTGTACATACACAAGAGATTATATCTTTTTCATATACTGACATTTCTAGACACAGAGAAAATGTAAGCACCCAACACTAATGAGTGTAAGGTGCTACTGATTTAATTAATTAGAAACTGGAGGGATATAAGGAGACACCAGAGGCTTGGGTCTCCAGTCTTGAGAAAGTCCTGGCTATCCAAGGGACGAAACGCATTGACGTCAGCCTCCAGCCTAAAGTTGGTTCCAGCCACTGTTCCAGCTCTTGCTACTACCCATTTAGACTATCCACTGAGCAGCCAGGAACATAAGATCACAGCCACTACACGCTTTTGCTTCATACCGCCACGACTTCCACCTTTACCTCTGGCCGCTGTTTAACATCAAAAGAACACCCGGTAATAATGGGCCCTCACGTGGCCACACTAACTAGTGGACCGACAGTGACTGCATACTGGGGTGCAACGAGACATCTGCCCTTACAGACTGAGGTAATTTATTAGTACAAAAGTGTGACACCAGTGTTCACAGACTACTCCTAAGGGCAGCTCACTAAGCAATCAGCGTGTTTATGTATACCAACTTCTACTAACTGTTCATCAATGGATACATTTCACTAATCAGCTCACATTCATCCTAGTGCTGATGGATTGTATATGAAACAGCTATCTAGTAACAATTAAGTATCTTTCTATGTGGCTTGGATTCCAAATGCTGTAAAGAAAAGTTATTAAATATTTATATTACTCTTGAAGCTATTATAGCTTATTATAGTTATGTATTGAGGAATCTGTTACTCTAAATGTGAAGTGTATTGTATTGTTTTGTGTTTTTAGTATGCTGTATGCTTATATGTAATAAAACCATTATTGGTGAGATTTAAATAAGCCTCATGTCCATTCAATAGAGAGCAGACATACTGTTTTTTATATAACATATATTTGCCACAGAGACTCCAATGCCTTTTTAGAGTCTGAATCTGCCTTCGATGAGCGGAGTCAAACAACAGAAGTGGCAGATGCCTTGGAAGCTGGGAGAGCCGTATCCAGAGCTGCTTCACTCAATAGGAGGCTGTAACGCTAATGTGAGATATGTAGGACAGCTGTTCCTTGGAAGCATCAGAGGGAAATGTCTCTTCTAGAGCTTCTGCCCAACTCTCAATGGCTCAAAGATGGTTGCAATATGGATAGGTAAGGTAGCATTCTTGATCAGACATGTCACGTGGAAATCCACTGCTGGGGGAACTTCCCATTTAGTGCAATCAGTAGCAGGAAGAGGGTAAAAGGAATTTAAACGTTTAGGCAGCTGAAATCTTTTACTGGGCATATTCCATGCTTCACTCATATGATCAGATAGCTGATAAGAGTGAGGGAACTCTGGTAAAACTACCTTTTGTCGCTTAAATACTGTTTCTTGTGTCTTAGGAGCGGGTTCGGTCTCTTTTATTTGAAGAATAGATTTTACAGCTGTCACCAGTGCAGGAATAGTAAATTTAGAGGAGGGTTCCTCATCTCCTGAGGGGCAGTCAGCAAGAGAGGTCTGTGTCTTCGGCCTCCCCAGATGATAATTCAGAATCCGATAGCTGAGTGGACTGAGAAGATAACACAGCATGCTTAGTAGGTTTACTATGTAAGGGTCTCACCTTTTGTAGAATTTGATGAAAGGCAGTAGAGGTATTTGCCAGACTCTGCACTGAGGTAGAAAGAACATACACCCATGGGGGGAGGTAAAGAATTTGCAGGGAGTACCTGCTGTAGCCATCCCATAAAGGAGAGCTACCACAGGGACCGCTAGGTGGTCTGCAATTTTTGCCAGCACCTGTGAAAAAGTAGCCCAGGGTGGGTCCTGAGGAGAGGACATCGGGGCTGATGGGCCCAGGACAGTATAACAAGATGCACAAAGACCATCATGAATGAGGTCCTCTGAAGCTAAGCCTGCTGAGCAGGACTTACAAGACACCAGAGTGGGAGCAGTAGGCTGCTTGTTATTCTTGTCTCTGCCAGACATACCACACAGATAAAATTCAGGCACATATTAAAATTGTTGAATATAAATTTATTAGAATTCTGCAATTAATTTCTAATAATTTTCCACTGCTCCTACAGAGTATATCTGTAATACTCTAAATATGCACACAAGAAACTGTTATTTTTCAACAAGGAGCACGTGAAGATATAAAACAATTTTTAATATATAAAATATATCCATGAACATATCCATTTAAAAGGGTTAAACAATTTGCACAGTATGTATTTAATGCACATTAGAAAACATGGTATTTGTGTTTTCAACAATCAAATAGAAAAAACATGTGCTAGTTTAACCCCTAATTGGGGGGCAGCCAGTTAGTATCCTTATAAACAGAAACAACATTCAATTGCCTTTAGGCTTATGACTTTAATTCCCTTGCTTTATACGGGCTGCTACTTTGGATTAATCTAAGGACACGATTTATTAGAGAAGTGGAGTTTTAATTCAACTTGTTTCATTATTGATTTTTTTCTCCGGAGAGAGATCAAATTATTTTCCTAAAGGCAATTGAATGTTGTTTCTGTTTATAAGGATACTAACTGGCTGCCCCCCAATTAGGGGTTAAACTAGATGGAGTTTATTCCTAATTAGCACGTGTTTGCTATTTGATTATTGTTAAAAACACAAATACCATGTTTTCAAATGTGCATTAAAACAGGATTTTGGTACTTACCGATAAATCCCTTTCTCCGATTCCACAGGGGACACTGGAGTTCAAGACAGTGGGGTATAGACGGTGGTAGAGCAGAGCCTGGCACTTTAAATAATTTAGAAGTGTGACTGGCTCCTCCCCCTCTATGCCCCATCAGCCCCAGTTTAAGAACTGAGCCCGAGAGGAGACGGAGGACAACAGGAAAAAAAAAAACGAGGAAAAGGAGAAGACCACAGAACGGAACAAGACCGACTGAAGTAGAACAGAGGAACCCACTGCAGGGAACCCTGCAGTCACACAACTATAGAAACCAAACAAAACGGCAGGTACGCAGCGCTGGGCGGGCGTCCAGTGTCCCCTGTGGAATCGGAGAAAGGGATTTATCGGTAAGTACCAAAATCCTGTTTTCTCCTTCATCCACTAGGGGACACTGGAGTTCAAGACAGTGGGGACGTCCCAAAGCCAACCTCCCGGGTGGGAGCGCGGAGAACTTGCTGATCCCTTGGCCAAACCGAAACAGGGACCGCCAAGAACCTGAGGCCCAGCGGAAGCTGAGGAACAAGTGTCGTAGCACAGGAGACAAACACTACTCCTCACTAAACAGTCACAGCTTGAGGTCCAACTACAACACAGTTGTTAACCAGTGGAAGGGCTAGACCATAGAAGTCTCCAACGAGTGGAGATCCCACTGGGCGTGAGACCGAGGCGAAAGAGAGAGAGGATTGAGACTACAATACCTTTCAGAGGGTCAGACGGAAGTACAACCCATTTTGAAAACAGGGATAAAACAGGAGCTGAAATGCTGCCGTTAAAAGGAAATAACAGACAAATTCCAACATGATGTAAGTGCGTAGTCAGTACCAACTGCTGGCCTGAACACAGTATGAAAACAACCAGGAATCTAACAGTAAAACAGCACGAATGCAACAGCCACCCAGGGAGAGCTATCAATATAGGGAAGCATCCCATACAACAATTCCAGAGCACTAGGACAACCATGTGAGTGTGATAAAAATATCAACAGATACTGAACAGGAACCCAACCAGGTCCCCTGCGCGGATCACACTTATGTAAAGATGTGCAATAGCCTATAGGTGTGCTTCGGTCCAGAACCTTAACAGGTTCTAGTAGAATAGTGTCGCCAATCCAGTGTTGTAATTATGCACCACCCACACTCCAGGAAAACTCTAAAGTGTAGAGCCAACTGATTAAAAGAGCGGATGGCTGCTAGGACAGCAGCTAGGGTGCGTAAGGGAGAATAAAGCTATGTATGTCAGGTTGCATGAAATAGGAGCATCATCCGAGGCATTAGTAAGCTCTTACCTTTGAGCGACCAGAATCCCTCTGGACGCTATGTAGAATGTCACTGACCTTTACCATCACACAGCAACCCGCCACGTTAGGTATAGAGAGTAGCTTCAGTGGGCTAAGACCAATTGCTCTACAGCACAGACTTCAGTCTGGAGATGTGCAGTAGAAAACACTGTGGAAACTAGCAAAATTTTAGTCGAGACAAGAAGGTCGTAGAACAGGACTCTATACCTGAGCCTGGTCCATTAGAGACGTGTATCTGTATAGCAGTGTTAGATTATACATACAACCCCAAAAACGGTCTGCTAGTTTAAGTATCCTTGCATAAATATTTCTATTGGTGAAGTGCGTCTTATGCCCACCAGTCTAATATAACTCAGGTCTGACCCTGCCTATATCGGCAAGTGGCCCTAGGCCTTCCAGATATGAATTGTACCTAAGGGCACTTTAGACCCATTTTATTGAGATATGCTACAATAATATGTAGTACCGGAATAGATACTGAGAAGAGTACCTGTACTTAGACATAGAACGAGTTGGTTATCCCAAGTAAAGAAGGGAGATATCAATAGTGATAACCCCAGTAGTTTAAACAAAACACAGGTTTTTGTTTCCCAATTATTAGGAAATATTCATACAAGAAATGGGCGTCTTACAAGTTTACTACCCAGTGCATCACTGTAATGATAATAGGTCCCCCGAAACGGGGTGCCGTATAACTGGCAGGAATGGAACTAAAACTCCAGGAGGGTGGAAGTACCTAACTTTATATACATGTGACATGTCTAGGATCCATACTAGAAGCAATGCCTTAGAGAATTGTGACTATCACCATGTAAGCTGCAGCACATGACTAGTTTATAGAGCCACCCTATAATATTAATATGTAGGGATATAGCCTACAGCTTCTGGTAATCCCAGGCGGCTTCCCTTGTGTGGATTATAGGTAAACCTAATGATTGTGGAAGTATAGGCATTCTACCCATATACACAAATATATATATGTATATGCACACACACAACCCAATCCCCAGGGAGAGATAGTGTAAAGCGTAGTCATTATACAAACTACCGCATCAGGAGAGTCCAGCCTCCAAACGCAGCCTCCTTCTATCAATATGCTAGGTATTAGACATAAATTGATAAGAACAGATCCTACCGCTGCTCCTACGGTAAGGAAAGAAGCGATATCCACAATTGGATACGCTTACCTACATACAAATTTAGTAGGTGACGTAACATTTTAAAATTAGAACATGAGCAATAATTGAAGCCATGGAAGGAATTGAGCCCAAGGACAAAATCACTCCAGCATGTGTGTTATACAGCAGGGCTAGTATAAAACACAATAGACATACATAGACTGCTCATGTGCCGCAGGTGGCCGTCATTCTGCTACGGCGTAGGGGCAGGATATTTTAGCAGTGTGCTGTCCCAGACTGGTTTCGATCCTGGGACCCTTCTGTTACTGGCGTACTCGCCTTTTCAGATGAGCCATCTTAACACCAGATGAACCCATTTTTTGAAGTGAGAATCAACAGGAAGACCCCAGCGCTGTGAGGCAGCAACGCCAACAACCACACCAGCTGCGCGTCACTAACCTCTTCCTGTATGTGCTGCCAAAGGGAACACATGATATAAAAATATGCACCTATGCATACCTTCTAAGGTAAGCACAGAAAACAGGGGAGAAAGGTTTTAAGACCAGCCTAAAATGGTATCCACAAATGCATGGGAAGCCAATGTGAGGCATAAGCCTGGGGATGGGACGCAAAAATGTGCTAACCTTGGGTGAAGGGTATGCTATGACCATAAGTTCTGGCAGCAGCACCATAACAGTGGAGCTAATACACCATGAGGCCATGATACATAACAGGCCCTTAGATTACAGAACGAAGGGGAGCCTGACTGGGTAAACCAAGCCGCGCTGCAATTGGCAGGACTGCGTTTGTGCACCGGTCCTGGAAGAATGTCAGCACATCGCTTCTAGCCGTGATGCATAGGCTGAACAACTGGCCCCTTTCAGAACCGCTTAACACGGTGTCATAGTGGAAAAGCGGGATAGGGCTAGTCTACCGCTAGCGACCAGCTATCCACTGTAGCTAGTACTAAACTCCTGTCATACAAGGACAGGCAACCCTTGCTGAAGCACTCGCAGTGTGGTAGGCGTAAGGGACACGCGCTAAAGCACTTCCTGCTGCAGGTAGTGCCTGAGCTATACTGCTTGTGTGCAGCAATAACTACTGTCCTTAAAAGGGAAGCAGGGAACGCTGTTTGATCATGAATACCACGCTGTGTGTGCGCAAACTGCTACACTTCTCAGCATAGCGCTGCTAGCCCCCTTAATCGTATAAGCGGAGTAGTTGAAGGTCCGGTCAGTGCCGGGAATACGGGGAGCCATCAAGGCTCCTGACGCAACACTGCGCATAAACCAACGTTTTTCCTGCAAGACAGGAGAGGGGCTAACTCTCGGGAGCACTGAAGTTGTGCTGCTGTGGTAGCAGCGTGACGTCATACAGCGCTGCATTGTATAACGTAAGGCTATTAGCTCTATGCTATGCAGTAGCTAACAGGGAAGCCTGCTCAGCCCAGCCAGGAGCTGCGGGACGCGGCATCTCCTCCTGATATTTAGATGAGGAGAGAAGCTGATAGCTAAGGCAGTGCTGCCAGCACAGGGAGAACATACAAACTCCACACAGAAATGGCAGCGGCAGGATCCGAGCCTTGCGCTGGTACTATTAGCCTGTTACTATAGACTAGGGATAACAGGGAAGCCTGCTCTGAGGAGAGCTGCTAAATAGCCAAGGCAGTGCTTGTGCTTCCTCCCTTGCGGCGTACATGCTATGCTGGTACCTGTAGTTCTTCTACTGTGGATGCTTCCATGTGCTGCAAAACAAGCTGTAGCATAGGGACACCTTGCTGTGTGTAATGTCTCCCTGATGGTACACACTTGTGCCTGCCTACCTCCTAAGCTGGAGATACCCTAGCCCGCCTGTTATAGTGCACACAGCCCAGTTGGAGTGCACTTATCCGGAGAGTAAATCCAGAAGTCTTGCATAGCGGGTGCACAGGGTGGGAGGGTGAGCGGTGCAACGGGGACCTAAACGCTGCCATCGCGCCACTCCCTATAATCAGAGACCCGGACACTGACCACTGTAAGCCGTGTCCAGGACTGGCCGGCTGCACAGAACAGGCAGCCTGATAGAGGAAATGGTAGGCGTCCGCATGCGGCAGGCGTTCAGCGCGCCTACCCCAGCGCTACACATGTACCTTCTGTAGCGAGGTCTTGGCAGGAGGGAGAGCCCGACTACAAATGGCGCCGCTAGATAAGCAGGACGCGCCATTCGGAATAGGCGGCTGATGCTATGGCCGCTGGTAATAAGCTCCACCCCCGCTAGCCGAGACCGCGATGTCCTGTCAGCGTTACATTAGTAACTGGCCGACTATGGATAAGCCCTAGACCCGGACACTGCCTGCTGAGAGCAGCGGCGGGTGCTGGAAGGAGCCATTAAGTCGCGACAGCCCTGCAGCGCATTCTTCGGGCCCACTTAGCACCTTCTGTTACCCGATAAGGGACTCGGGTGCGTGCGGGGGGGATGGTCGGGTCTCCTAACAGTGACATTATGTCACTGAGCCCAGCTATGCATCCACTGCTCCTGCTATCAGGAGCAGTGGTTATACTTACAACTGCTGCGGCCGGGATGCTGGGCTGAGGGGGCGGCGAGGAACCCGGACACATGCCGGTGTCAGCAGTGGCGGGTCCTCGCAGAGTCCGATGACTCCAGGTGTGTGCCCCCTCCTCTAGGTCACCGGACACAGGCTGCAGTAGCCGTGTGGTGCCTTTCCCGGCGGCTCCCACGTAGCAGGCAGACTGCCACAGTAAGCAGCCTGCCTGTCCTCAATGCTTGTCTTAAAAACTAAAACTAAATAAGAAAGGCTGGAGACAGCCTGATGTGCGACCGGCTCTCTCGGGCACATTCTAAAAACTGGGGCTGATGGGGCATAGAGGGGGAGGAGCCAGTCACACTTCTAAATTATTTAAAGTGCCAGGCTCTGCTCTACCACCGTCTATACCCCACTGTCTTGAACTCCAGTGTCCCCTAGTGGATGAAGGAGAAATACATACTGTGCAAATTGTTTAACCATTTTATATGGATATGTTCATGGATATATTTTATATATTAAAAATTGTTTGATATTTTTATATCTTCACGCGCTCCTTATTGTTGAAAAATAAGTTTCTTCTCTGCCAGACATGGCTGCAAGAATACTGTAACACACAATCTGACAGTGCATTGAGCAACCCAGATGTATGTGTAATATGGCACAGTGTAGTGCGCAACAGAGATATATAGTATGCGACATCGCTCACAAATATAGGGATATGTGAGGTACAATAAACCCTCTTTACCTTAGTATGCCAGGGTTATAGTAGAATAAAGAAAGGTATAAGCTGACAATAATAGGAAAAAAAGAAAATAGCAGCGCTAAATGCAGAATATACAATATAACTGCAGTGGGCACTAAAATCAACTATACAGACTGCAGTGGCTGGTAGGATATAGTGCTGTATAAACCTGGTCCTTGGGAGAGATATACAAGGAGACTGGACCCAGCGTTCCCGGAGTTCTGTATGCAAAAAATGGCTGCCGTGAGTCTCAGAGGGGGCGAAGGGAGAGGGAGGAGCAGCAAGACCGCAGTGGAATGGCGCCATGAGCTGGGGGAGGGGCTGCAGGGAAAGCAACTTATCCCCTATTCGGACATTAACCACCGGGTCCCCTGGCTATAATTGTGCTCTGCATCAGTGCTTGTAATAACCTGGTGGTCTAGTGGAGTTCCGGGCAAACCGGTGTCCACATCAGCACCTCCGGTCTCTCTCTTGAGACCGGAGGCAAGACTGCGCATAGACGCGGGTCCCCGTCTTCCTTGTCCCCTTGAGTCCCGGCTGCAGTCTGGGGTCCGTGGATCCTTTATAGCTAGGTCACACTCAAAGCCCCACTGGGAGTACCTAGCCGAGGCTGGTGTCACGGCACCGCGGAGGGGTGATGGAGCAGCAGTGCAGACATCCAAAGGACTATGTTGCACTGCTGCTCAGTAGTAAAAAATAATATATAAAAATAAGCTGTTAAAATGGTGAACTAGCTCCTGCCAGACACTAAGATGCTCTCAGGCTGTGGGTGGGGTATAGGGTTAAAGACCGAAGCATCCTGGGATTCGAAAGCTTTGCTGTTGGCGTCTGGTCCTCAAAGTCCCACCTACACCTTATTGTCTCCCTATGGACCCTGAAGAAGAAAAATAAATAAGAGTGCTGTATATATTTAAACGGAATCGGTATGGAATACCGCCGGACGCATGGACAGCGGAAGACCAGCAGTGAAGATCCTGACAGGTAAGTATATTAACTATTACTAACCTAAACCCCCCCCCCCCCTCGGGGTGCCTTACCCAGAATACCCCCCCCCCTCCCTGCCGTCCACATCCGGCTTACCTTCGATCGGTATGCCGGGCTCTCGGCGTAGGTATTTGGAAGCCTGTCATTAGACCCCTGCCGGGATTAGACAGTCGGTAAGCCAGTGGTCAGCATTTCGACCGTCGGCTTCCTGACTGCATCCCATTTAAACTATCTTTTTGGATTTTTCAGCCTAATGATGGCTTGCTTCACTTATAGTGACAGGTCTTTGGATCTCATATTGAGTCTCGACAGCAACTGATTCCAAATGCAAATGTCACACCTAGAATCAACTCCAGACCTTCTACCTGCTTAATTGATAATGAAATAACGAGGGAATAGCCCACACCTGTCCATGAATAGCTTTTGAGTTGATAGTCCCATTACTTTTGGCCCCTTAAAAAGTGGGAGGCACATATAGAAACCGCTGTAATTCCTACACCGTTCACCTGATTTGAATGTAATTGCCCTCAAATTAAATCTTAAAGTCTGCAGTTAAAGCACATCTTGTTTGTTTCATTTCAAAGCCATTGTGGTGGTGAATAGAGGCCAAAATATGAAAATTCTGTCTATGTCCCAATATTTATGCACCTGACTGTACAAATGTAAAACAAGTACAGTACAATAACAATAGTGAAAACCAGCCATGGATGATCAGCTTACAGCAATAACATCTTATACGTCAGGAAATATAAGCATGCTTCACTATGTAAATACGTACTACAATGACAAGCCTTAGGCGATCTTACAGATAGAGTAGTGCTAGGGATAAGTCACTGTTAATTGCAAACTTTTCACTTAATAGAGCTAGTGCACAGTAGCAGTCACTGGCAGCAATGAGTTAGCAGCAGTTAGTATATTTGCATTCATAAACATCAATGTCCAGGAATATTTTTTTTTTAAACGCTATATATCCCACAGGCTGTAATTCATCAAAAGTCATGGCCTATATAAGCCAGAGGCTCGTGGTTCCCACCATTGAAGTCAATAGGGGGGAACCACTTATAGTCTGAGAGGCGGAGGCTCAACCAATGAACTTTTAGCCCATGCATTTCTATGTGAAATGCAGCAGCTGGAGTGTCATTGGTGAAGTACCAATCCTTAGCGGACGGTCCACTGTCCGTTGGGTGAATGCTTCACCGTACAAGACTACAGGGAACAAAGAGGACCAGAACCAAGTGGTAGGGAAGTTTTTTATTTTTTAGTTAACGATCATGGATTCAAGATAAGTAGGGAGTGTGAGTATGTATGTGTAATAAAAAGATACAACATATCGGTTTTTTTTTAAAAAAATTCTTTTGCAGGTGAACTAAAAGGTATCAGCATGCCCTTAATCTCCTGCATGCTGGTACTTGTGGTTCTCCAAGTAGCAGCATGCGGGGGAGGCTTGCTGGGACCTCTGCTTCACCTGGGAAGGATAATATTATTTTAACAATTTTTTACACTATCAACTCGGCACCCACAACCCAGGGGTGCCGGGGATAGCCCCGGGCTATCAGCCCCAGCCTGGGGTGCCCTGGAAAGGGGATATCCTTTATTGGGGGCATCAACACCTTGGGCTGACTAGTGTGGCGTGCTGAATGCTTTGGCTGGGGGACCCCTGTGAAACAGATCCCACAGCTGCAGCATTACACCCCCGCTAGAAAGATCCCGATGCTGGTTGTGTATAATACCTAGGACCCCTGCTCATTTTGTTCCCCGTATTTCCACAACCATGACTGGCTCACAGAGCCTGGTGGTGGTTGTTGAAAATACGGGGGACCCAAACGTTTTTTCACAACCAGGACCAGCTCACACAGCCAGGTGCTGGTGGTGCTTTTAGGGGGGGATCCCACATCCTTTTATTCCCCCTTGATTTTTACACCATTACATGTTTACACCCATATACCTTCACGGTGATCTCACTAATCTCTGAAGGCTTCTGTGAAACATGCACCTGCTCAGGTCAATTATTTAGTGGGTTTTATTTAAGTAATTCCGTGCGAGTTAAAAAACTTGCACTCTTATTACATTTGCCAAGTTGTGTTTTCCATTGCATGTAATAAAATGAGAGTTTAGTGCTAAACTTTTTTTTTGTTTGTTTTTACAACTCACACCCCATTTCATTTAATCCAAAGTATTCATTCACCAGGCCTTGCAGAGAATAAAGAGACTTAGGGTTAGGCACCCCCCCCCCCCCCAGGAGGTTGGGGTCAGGCTAGGGGAAGTTAGGGTTAGGCATCCCTGGGGGGAGGTTAGGGGAATTGGTATGAAATACCCTCCTTAGGGGTGCCTAACCCCCCCCCTTCCTTCCCAAGTGCCTAACCCTAACCTCCCCCCCAAGTGCCTAACCCTAACCACCCCCTTCCCCGCTGCCTAAACCCGGGGGGGGGGGGTGCCTAACCCTAAGTCCCCCCCTGGGGTGCCTAACCCTAACCCTCCCTCCCCCAGCCTAACCCTAAGTCCTCCCCCGGGAGCCCTAAACCTAACCCTCCCCCACTCGGCTGTCCGCTCGCGGTGCCCGGCATCACTACGATCGTGATGCCGGGCGCCGGTCTCCCGGCGTCGGGGAAATGTGGGCGTCTACATCTAGACGCCCGGCATTTCACCCTTGCCGCAATATGACAGTCAGGAAGCCGGCTGCCGGTATTTAGGCAGTCGGCTTCCCGATTGCATACTGGGTTAGGCACCCCCCCCAGGGGACTTAGGTTTAGGCGGAGGGAAGGGGGGGTTAGGTTTAGGCACCTCTAAGGGAGGGTTAGAATAGGTTAGATTATACTTGCCTTCCGACGTTTGGGATTTATACCTGTGTCGGGCTGCCGCTGCCGGGATTTGAATCGCGGTAAATCATACCGAACCCATGTTCAGAATGGTTGATGTCGAAGTAGTATTGTTGGTAAGGATAGACTCTGCATTTGTTTGTTTTTATCAAGCATTATTTATAAACAAAAAAAAAGCATACAAAGTAAAATATACTGTCTAAAAATGAAACATCAGTTATCCATATTTTTATTTACAATTGGAGTAAAGCACATTAAACAATAAGTAGCATCACATTGTATAGGACATTTTATTTCTTTGCATATGTAAAACCATGTGTATCAACTAAAAATGAAATGAAAATCAATGTATACCAACTGCTGCATAGATGTGTGGTTTGGGTGGATGTTTCCCGGACCATTCCGAACAGTGGTCATCAGTGTAGTTTACATCTCAAATGACCCCACACGTTACACAGTTATGGAATGCCACCGTCCTTTCTAGACTTGAGACATAAAAACAAACTTTATAGGCAACTTCACTTAAAGTAGAGATGCCCTCTTCATCGCAATGGGTGGAAAGGACTACTAGTTATGAACTATTGAAAAATGCAAATCAATAAGGTGGATAAAATCTATTCTGAGACCATGGCCGAGGGGGGGTAAACTGTCCGATGTTCTAAGAAAAGATAGAGAAATATTTATTAGTGTAAATAAATGTGCAATATGAGATCAAAGCACCAAATAACAGTTATACATCGGGTTTTTGTGCTCACCTGATGCCTTAATGTTTGGCTGTAAAAAAAAAGTCTTGGATGTCCTCCTATATAGTATGGCTGTCTATAGGGAACAGGACTTCTTGCATAATTAAGAGGTTGTGGTGGAGAAGCATAAAATGGTGACGGAGATGTCAGTTGTTGTCTGGGATAGTGTACTGGTACTATGGATCTAAGTGGTTTTGGTGCCACAGATGGAGTTACACATTTTGTAACACTAACTTGTGGTTGCACAGAAGACTTTACTACAGATGATTGTGTAGAGGAGGCAGAAGATCCAGTTTTGGTTATTTTATTTTCAGCATTTTTCTTCCTGTATAGAAATGCAAAATATAAAATTTATAAGATTTTCTCTTTTACATTACAGTATCCATTGATCTAGACCACAGGTTCTCAAACTCGGTCCTCAGGACCCCAAACAGTGCATGTTTTCCATGTCTCCACACTGAATCAAGTTAAATAAGTAGCTTCACCTGTGGACCTTTTAAAATGTGTCAGTGAGTAATGATTACACCTGTGCACCTGCTGGGTGACCTGCAAAATGTGAACTGTGTGGGGGTCCTGAGGACAGAGTTTGAGAACCACTGTTCTAGACTTCATCTAGAAATGGCTATAAATTATTTCCAGAAACTGTCAAGAGTATTAAAGCAAAGGAACCCAAGTGTGTTCTCTAGGAGCAACACAAGAAAGCCACTGGGGAAATAGAATATTAGGGATATATTTATTAAAGTGCAGGTTTTTAGAAGTGGTGATTTTGCCCATAGCAACCAGATTCTAGCTTTTATTTTCTAAAAGCAGCTAGATAAATGTTAAGTAGTATATGATTGGTTGCTATGGGCAACATCTCCAATTCTAAAAACTGACACTTTAGTAAATGTATCCCTCAGAGACCTATTGCACCACCAGTAATGGCTCCCACATGGAGTGCAGTCAGTGTTCCAGCAAGCTGACTGCATCCACAAATGACTTCCCCAACGTAAATTAAATCACTCACATAAAAAAAAAAAATGATGTCATGAATAAATGTGATACAAAAAACAGGCATTTTGCTCCTGTTCAGCCTGCAGAGGCTCATGCTCATCTGAGACACACAATACAGGTGTATGTTAATGAAAGGCAAGTCTGGAGGATGCTTTGTTATTCTCGCATTCTGTTTTACAAAGCCATTGATCTCTATTGCCTGCCATCTATGCTGTCCACATGGACAGGGACAATATCTGTGGGTCAGAGGAAGCTATTAGCAAATGATGCTGAAATTGTCTACGCTAACTGGTGTGCAGTGATTGGCCTCTATGACTCTTTCCTGTGGATGAGCGCTAAGACGGTGGCACACATTCCAGATAATAACTAGGATAGGTTTAGTCATCATTACCAGTCTAGAAACAACTGTAAAATGTACTAAGTAGCATATCTGCTTTGGAACTATATTACAATGCAAATTAGCATTATGTAAGAGTAACTGAATAAACTTTGGAGTAGTTCCAATGCTCACCATGTGTCTGCTTGTTTCTCCTCAACTTCATGCTCCGTCAACAGTGTTTCATGTTTATGAAAGGCACTGACCCAACTACAGAATAAAATAGTACATTTATATTAGGAAGCACAAAACTGCTAATAACAATAAGTTCAAAAGGAAAACTATATAGAGGTTTACATTCTGTATAGCGATTAACTTTCCAGAAATTGTTCAATAAACAAATATTTTTCCGCAAATGGCCATTTGGAGATATGGTTTCTCCAGAATGGCCGCTACTAGATGGACCAGCAGTAAGTGGTTTTAAAAAAATAGGTATTTTGATGAAACGGGCTTTATGTGGTTTCTTATTGTGGGCATGGGTAGCTTATCGCAAATGCAGCTGTTGAGCTACTTCCACTCAATCATCCTTTTTGGTGGCTGGGTACCTGGGGACAGACATTTCTGTAACAAGTTGTTGGAAAAGGAGAAATGTAAAGATCACTGGTTACAGCGATCAAATGTTTACATGTGGCGACAGCTGATCGGAAATGATGGAATTAATGATGATCACATTGGAAATACCTACCAACTTGGAAAATGTGTCACACACAAAAAAAGATTGGACTTGTTTAGTTGCATGAGAACAGCGCAGGGTAGGAGAACAGCGGTGTCTGCTTACACAAAATGACCACTAAATCAATTGTTCAAAAGTTGATGACTCCATTTGTACAAAAACAGATTGCCAATATAACCATTGGCATTCCATTTCTGCCCGGACAGGAGGAAGCTTTTCTTTGCTTGCATGTGACCGCAGAAACAAAGGGGACAGATCACACATTACCTTGTGACACTAGTGCCCTCGTCATCTAGGAACTGAAGAAGTCTATGCAATAGGCGCCTCTTGGCATCAATATTGAGATTGTTTTTCAGCGCTGTCTCCACACAGAGAACAGCGTCCGCAGCAGCATCTCGGGAAATCTCAATCTCCAGCAGGCAGTGGTGAAGGCGGATGTTATCCTGGGTGTGAAAATCAGAACACCCATTAAACCTTACGCTGAAAATATGCCTCAGTACATATAGGAGAATGGTTTTAAAACTATACATACAAATAAATACGTGACAATTACATGCAAAATGTATCCTTATTATTGTTGAGTATTGATGTTAATACAACTTATATTTGGTAAATTGTGAGGTGTGTGACATAACTCATTTAGGAAGTGTTCTGTGGTCGCTAGGCATTCTGTCAGTAAACGGAACACACCAGTGGGTACAGAGCGCAAGGCGTCAAACACTTACTGTATACAACAGCTTGTTTTGTTCAGTTGGGCTCCCAAGATATATTTAATTCGAGTTTGGGACTATAATTAGAGCTATAGGATATAGTGTGAACTGGGGTTAGGAATATGGTTTAAGATGTTAGTTTACGGACTGGGGACAAGAAATGAAAGCCGGGATTAAGGGACTGGGTTCAGGTTAGGGAGCAATCTAATATAACCAGAATTAATGGGGCCCTAATTAAGTGGAGCCCAAAGGGTATGGTATAATATATTAATATTCAGAGAATGTCGACACTGCCAGAATGTTGTCAAGTTAGTATGTCGACAGTGATTTTACATAGAAACCTGTCCCTAACCCTAGTCACAGCCTAGCCCTGGCCCCAGCCTAGCCCTGGACCCAGCCTAGCCTAGAATGTGTCCACAATTATGTCAGTCTTTCCCATTATCCCTTGGTCCGATTAATGCGATAGTATTCTCACCAGACAATATCTTTGTCATTGGACCAAACTTCTGTAATCACACAGGTATCTGCAACTCATAGGCTATTACATATGGAGTACTAGGACACTGGGCCAAGATGGAAATCTAATTGAGGAAAGTTGTAGAGCTCTTCACTAAGTAATTAGGAGTATTTTTACAGAAATCAGTTTCCTTCCAGTCGTCTCTATTGTTGCCAATCAGTGGATTCAAAAAGCTTATGATTTTTTTTCTTTTTAATACTGTAAATCCTTTTTTCTAGAGGCAATGCTGGGCACAAACAATGGCAAATAGCCATCCTCAGGAGAGGTGTCAGAAAAAACAAACATATGGGCATAAAAGACACCATAGTTTATGCATAACAAAAATGAAAACAAAAATTAAGGAACCATTGGTTCCAAAGAGGTGCTCTGCTCAGTGGTCAGACATGACCAATATTCAGAGACTCCGTATCCCGGCACAATACTCCTCTCATAGTGGAGTTGACGCGGAGTTGGCAGCAATTACACCCCAAAAGTGAAAAATGCATCAAGTAATAAATCTGCAATTGGGAGCTTAGGCAAAGTTGAAGCCAGCACAAGGTGCGCAGAGGGTGGTGGCAGTATGGTATTCGTCAGGTTTACGTCAGGTACAAGTCATATACACTGAGGTATATTGCTAAAAAAAAAAAAAAAAAAACAACTTTCAAATACACCAATTCTCTACAGCTTCGAGGGCTGGATTTAAAAAGGCAATAGTAATAAACACAAAACAAGCCTGATTTGGTGTATATTACTATTACCCTTTTAAATCCAGCCCTCACAGCTTTGAAGAAAACATCTCTTTATTAAATATACACCTTTGTCTCTACAGACGTCTATTAGGGGTATTCAATATGGGAGCGAAAACATAGTTTTTGCGTTAATATCGCACCTATGACGTCATTATCGCAGGTTTTACTTTTACACCGTATTCAATTTCAAAGACTTATCGCAAGTTCGAAAAGTCTTTGATAAAAAAACGGGGATAACTTATCACCATTGAATAGGTGTCGAAAAAAAGTGCAGAATTGGGGTTTAGGGGTGCAGGCTTAAAAAAAATAGCCTGCACCCCTGGGAATGACATTTAAAACAGAACGGTGTCAAAAAAAGTAAAAAAAAAAAAAATAGGGACACCCCAAAAAATTTATTTAAAAAATGGGGTAAAAAAAAAAAAAAAAAAGGGAAAAAATTGTTAAACAATAGGGAAATAGGTTCAGGGCTATTCTGCAAGTATGCGGCAGATGTTTTCTAGAATAGAATTATAGCGGCAGGTGCACAAATGCAGAATTATTAAAAACTTACTTTAGGGACATCAAAATATGCTAGTAGCCATTTCATGTACCCCAAATTTGATGGGACCACTTAAAAAAACGAAAAAAATAACCTAAGTGCTCTTCTGCATCACTTCTTCAATGTCGGGAAAAAAGCACCTGCTGCGGCTATTTAAATCCCCGACTTTCAATTACAGGCTAAAACGGGGGTACCCATAGTGATCCCCCATGTTTTTACAACTTTAGGGGGGTCCTACAAATTTTTTAAGGAAAAATTCGTAACTTTACGTAAATCCAACTTCGCAGGCTCCAGTTTTCGTTAATTTCATATTGAATAGGTGGATAAGCGGGCGCGCGCCCGATACTTTAACGCAGGTAAAATCTCCGATATGAAACGTAAACTTCGACAGCGAAGTTAACGTTTCATATTGAATACCCCTCTATGTAGCGTATTCCCTGAAACTTAGAAGCAGCAGACACCTCAATATTTGCTTTGCATTGATAACTTCTCACCGGTTCCTTCTGCAGAGCCTCAGTGATAACAGCTCTCGCTTTCTCTGGATCATTCTTGAGTTTTAGAAGCAGCCGTGCGAGTTTGACAGTATAAAAGGCTGCCAGCTCCTTCCCTGAACTGAACTGCACAGCTTCCCTCAGCAGCTTCTCTGCCTCCTGTAGATTCCCATTTCGCCTTTCCAAATTCACACGTCTTAGACACACCATGGCCAAACCAGGCTTCACATTCTCCGCATTACATAAGATAAAACGGGCCGAGTCCACACATCCTAAAAGGAAACAGTATACAGAAGTCTTACACCTACAGGTCTGGCGAGACAGCCTGGCTCTATATGAAATGTAGTGGGGGTTCCTCAGGGCTGGACCCAAAATGCACATTGGGCCTGATTCAGAGATGTACGCTATGCCGATGTTTTCGCAGTTGAGTGATTATTGGCCATCTGGGTCGCACAGCGCATGCGTCAAGGTACATTACCCTAGTCGCCTCCCAGCTAGTATTTATTTGCAGTGCAAATGACAGGGAGCATTTGCAGGGAGGTAATGGGGAGTGCTGGCTAAAAACACAGGCGCGCTGCGACCATTTCAGGGGCGTGTCACATCCTGCGTCTGCGATTCTGTTCGCAAGAAACGTAGCCCCGGGCGTCTAAATTCCTGTGGCCATTGTGCTTGATCATAGAGTTACTCAGGACTGGCAACATGGAATGATCTGTGATCGATGCTGCATCTTTGTATGCAGATGTTTGGATTTACATAGACCATGGTGGGGGCCCCAATACATATCCTGGCGGCTGCGTCATTTGCTTACAGGATCGCAGCTGCGGTGTCATTAGTGTAAACTGTGAATCAGGCCCATAGAACTATATCGATCACTGGACAGACCACAGAGCCTGGCTGCCCTAGCAATAACCTCAGCATAGTATCAGACATACCATGTTTCTCTTCAAACTCTGCCCAATGAAAATGTAGAGTAATTTTCCGTGGCAAATGGATCATACATGCTCTCTTATATATAGAACGAGCAGCTTCCACAGAATGGCTCTCCATGTATCGGGCATACTGTAAAGAGACAACTCATTCATATAAATTCAAATTATAGTTATTTATTAACGATCTTAATATTCATGCATGTCATGGCACAAAAGATGTGGGCATACGAAACCGTTTCATGAGCGGCATAACAGCAGTTAGCCTTCAGGCATCTTATGCTATGACTTGTTATATGTATGTATAAATGTGGAATCTATTATACAGAATGCGTTGGGACTCTCAACTTTCCATAAAAGGGACTTCTCCATAGTAAGGAGCAACATATCTAAGATCACCAAATTTTTAAATCTTCCTTGTACTTCCCTACTCTCTTACCATCTTTTTGCTGCAATAAAACAGTTTAGCAGTATTCCCCATAGTGATTGTAGGAGAAAATGCTTAGTAATTAGGTCTGTGTATGACATTTTAGAAACAGCCGTTATTTATTTATTCTAATTCCTAGTTTTGCAATAATAGCTCCCATACCAATGCAGGGGATGTAGTCAGCATCCCGGCGTGTGGGATGCCAACGGTCTAAATGCCGGCACCGAAATCACGACAGGTCAGCATCCCGAAGGCAAGTAAGTATTGTTAGGGTTAGGCACCGTGGAGGGAGGGTTAGGGTAGGGGTTAGGAAAACACTTACCATTAGATGTCGGGATGCTGCTGTCGATATTTTGACCAGCGGCACCCTGACAGCCGGGATCTCATACCCAACCCCAATGCAGGTATGGCATCTATTATGCATAAGGCAGATGATCCCACACACGGTCCTCAAGGCACCCCAACAGTACAGGTTTTAGAAATAGCTATGGTTGAGCACCGGTGGTTAAATCAAATTGATTGAGGTACTAATTTAGTCACCTGTAGCCAAGCATAGATAGCTTTACAACCTGGACTGTTAGGGTGCCTTGAGGACAGAGTTTGGGACTTCAGGCATAAGGCTTAGAACATAGAATTGTTTATTCCATCATTTTGAATATAATAGCTAAAATATAACCAATATTATAATAACCCCGTTCCTAATCCACACCACCCATTGTATTCTCTGCCTCATCAAATTGTTTAACAGTGCTCCGCACAATGCAAGTAGACATTGCCTACTGATTCCGCCTGTGTGTATCACATTATCCAGAGTCCCACTAATGATTTACTTTGTTTCCATTTTGGTTTTTGCAGCTTTCTGGAAAACAGAAGCCAGTACCTGCAATCAACCTTAGCAGAGTGTGTGTCTTCCTAAGTATTGGTCATCATGCCATAATTTATATCTATCCAACAAGAAAACTCCAGCACTAGCTATCGCTGGAGAATACAGAATGGAACTTACCGCCAGCCAGAAATCTTCATACATTGTGCATGACATCAGGCAGCGCTCGTATAGTATCACTATTCGCTCATGCTGACCCTGGGAAATCTCAAAATCCAGATATCTTCTCCAGTTTTGTAGCTGCTTCATGTTTAGTGGTAAGGCAGTGAAATAAAGGCTTGTGATCTGGTTGAGGAAGAAATTGAGAATAGAAACTAAAATATAATTGCCTGAAAAGGAGACATGTATTTGCCATATAAAAATGAATGACAACTTACCTCCTGTTCAAACGAAATGCGTTTTTTAACTTCAACTTCATTTAAGAAATAGATTTGTTCCCTTGACTTTATAATGTGTTCACGAAACTTTTCTATCTCAGAATCCTTAAAAAAAAAAAAAAAAGCAACAAAGTTTATGAAAACTACTGTTTGCATGGATAAAGTATAGTGGATGCGATGGTCATATTATGAGAGCAGCTTAGAAGTGGCTGTTTCAGTAGCCATGCTGTTAAAACAACGAAGATAAGGAGAGGTGCTGGAAGGAACCTTGCAGGAAAAGGTCAGGCCTCAATGGAAGGAGCTACGGACAAGCCCCCAACATGTTGAGAAGGTACATGTAGCAAGACCTCTTTGATGAATCTGGAGCCACCAGTATGTCTCAAAGTTCTATCTTTTTACCTTTTTGTTTTGGTTTTTCTTTATTAGAATGATAAAGGGCATAATAATGCAGACAATGTGGTTCAAGAGCGCATAAAAGTTGTGAACCAGGAATATATAATTGACACATACTTGAGGAACAGCTAAATGTAAAATGGTAGAGAATGTCAACTGCTCGTTGATATTTAAAAGTGTAAAAACACAACATAATACATGGTTCACAATGAAAAAAAAAAAAAAAAATCACAAACACTGAAGAATAATACAAAAGAAACAAAATACAAAGTACAATGTGGTGCTCTCCTAAATTATTACAAATAGGGAGTGAGATAGATTATGGTGCCAGTCTCCAGTGACAAACCAGACATATTAGGAAGTTATTTGGAACATAACAGTCCATCAGGTAAGTTGTCACTAAAGATACCAAGTTGCCGTTTTAAACAATTTCCTTTCGTTGATTGAGTGGAAACATCCAAGGACTCAATGTAAATACCCCATTTTTTATAGAAGCAGACAACTCCTTTCTCAATGTCCATTAAGGTGGTCCTGCGATCAAAGTACAAAATCTGAAGTGAAATGGATTTTTCCGCAGCAATCGTCCAAGACAACAGAATAACCTCCTTGGCCATTGTCAGCACGAGTGTGAATAAGGGAAGAAGGGATTTACCATTAAACTTAGTGCCAATTTTAAAAATTGCAATATAGCATAGCTGAGGGGTCACAGTTGAGATGTGTAATAGGGGTTGGTTATGATAGCCCGACACTTGGTATGCTGAGTGACTGAGTGTCGGTGATTATGTATCATATGAAAGTTACAACACTCAGTTCTTTAGTATATCCTTGGTTGCAGCCGCAATAATGTTTCCGATAACATTTCCTGTCAACATTTGTCGACATAAATGAGAAATCGAAATAAGTCTTCCAGGACAATTAGGAGAAAAATGAAATAAACAAATGTGATAGACGTGACACTTGTTATCCACTAAACACGTTTCGGTGAGAGAGTGGGTATTTTATGGAGCATAAAGTAGGCTAAGCCGAATTTATCTCTACTACATTATAATGTGTAGGAGAAGTATATTCCTTAATTATTGTTCATACAGGCGCCCCAATAAATTCACTAGCAGCGGGTGCTTACAGGTGATATATCACAACTCACTGCTGCAGATGCGGGACTCCAAAGTGCCGTGTTGCTACCCCGCTATGAATGTGAGATGCTACCTTCGGCTAAAATAGAGACTGCTCACACTGTGCCTGTCCTGCCGTAATAGAAGCACTCGCTTTGGATGCCTGCGGAGTCTTGTATAAAAAGCAAAGTAATAGATGGGTTGGAGAAAGTGTCAGTGCTGCTGCAACCGGTCTCCAAAATTTCACAGAATGATGTATCCCAACGCGTTTCTTCCTTGATAGGGTTAGGCTAACCCTAACCACCCCCCCCCCCTCGCCCCGCAGCCAACACCTACCAGGCCCTACTATACTTACGTTCGGGATGCCGGCTGTCAGTATTCCGGCGTCGGCATCTCCAGCCATGTCATCATTCCATCACCGGTCTTCCCACGCTGATCGGGACTTCGGCAGTCGGCATCCCGGGTGTCGGTATATTAACCACATCCCATGTAATAGAGTTAGGAAATCACTTTATCTTATTCCCAAATTTGCTCATTTTCCTGCACTCCCAAAATTGATGGAAAAAACAGCTTTTGGGTAATGACATTTCAAACAAGACCCCGACTCTCCTGCCACCATACTGTATATCTTCTTTGAACCGGAGACAGGAAAGTTCTATGTATCGGTGTGTAAAACTGACCTATTTTTAGCATAGCAGAATATTGAATTTTCATAGTTTTTCAAAATGATGTTAGCAAATGAGGGGATAGTTCCATTTGCCACTTAAGGGCAAGCTTACTCCAAGATTTATCAGCAGTATGCCATAACAAATCAGAAGAGAAGTACCTAGTTCTATATGTAATAGAACATAGAAATCGGAGTAGAGCCAATAAATCATCAGACACCGAAGGCAAGGGAAAATGTGGCAGCAGGGAGAGACCGAATGAAATGTCTGACTTGCAAGTACATATAGAACAGCGTGTGTGGAAGGTGACATTTTTCATGAGCGCTAAAAGAGGCAACAACTCCCCCCCTCCCCCTCGGGTCAAAAATATCCTACATAGCAGATATGCCCTTATATGTCCAAACAGTAAATAGAGAAGAAAAGGAAGCTCTTTTGCTAGGGCACTGACAAAGGAATGATCAATAAAACTTTACTTTTATACAGGACTTACAAGACCGACTAACACTACACACATAAAAGTCTGGAGGAAATAAATATATTATTCCAGAATAAAAATGTCAGAGAAATATATATGTATATACTGTATATGAAAGGAAGAATAGGTCATATATACCACTGGTACGCACCAGCAACAGAAGAAGGCATCAAAAATGAAAAATATTTGCACAAATGCGTACATGAGTCTTATTCACCTGCATATAACCAACTTGTGGTTCTAAACCTTCTGTTAAACATGTGATTATATAGTAGCAAATAATTTTTGACATAAATCCTTCATACATTTGACATCGGATAGTCCCAAATTACATGGATATACAGTCAGGTGCATAATGTTTTTGCGATCTCTCTGATGGGTTTGTTTTGATTTTTCAGCCTACTGATGGCTTGCTTCACTGATAGTGACAGCTCTTTGGATCACATATTGAGAGTCGACAGCAACTGATTCCAAATGCAAATGTCACACCTAGAATCAACTCCAGACCATTTACCTGCTTAACTGATAATGAAATAACGAGGGAATAGCCCACACCTGTCCATGAAATAGCTTTTGAGTTGATAGTCCCATTACTTTTGGCCCCTTAAAAAGTGGGAGGCACGTATAGAAACCGTTGTAATTCCTACACACATGTAATTACCCTCAAATTAAATCTGAAAGTCTGCAGTTAAAGCACATCTTGTTTGTTTCATTTCAAAGCCATTGTGGTGGTGAATAGAGGCCAAAATATGAAAATTCTGTCAATGTCCCAATATTTATGCACCGGACTGTATGTAAAAGGGGCTGTTTCAAACCTATCAATAATCAAAGTGAAAATAATGCCGATCCCAACCGAATGCTAAATAAATCACATCCTGTAACTCATAGAAATATGGATTGTAGTAGCAACCATTCACAGTTTATGCAGCCGAGAAATCCCAAAATGTCCAATAGAAAACCATTATCAATCATAGACCATCATAATCATAATTCAAGTGATCTTAAAGGAACATAGTGAAAGTGGGAGAAAACAGAGAAAGAAATGCATGCCAGGTTTCTACTTTTGAATGTCATCCGTAGGACATAGGATATAAAATGAGAGCGCCTATAGCATGCAACCCTATATATGAAGAAAAAGCTCCCTGCATCGGCTTTTAACCCTGTAGTCCCCGTGGGGAAACAACATAGGGTTAATGAGAGTACAGCGTAAAATACAGTGAATGTGTAGGTTGCTGATGAAAAAATGTTCTGCACTATTAACAGAATAATATCCTATATACAAGTGACAAAAATATGTTAATCATAGTGGTTGTAAATTTATATGTAATGATCATCATACAAGGCATTAAGATGAATCATGAATTGACTAAACGCATTGGGCCCACCATTCCAGCCTCTCTAAAGGACTTTGGCTTTTTGCACATAAGCACCCAATTTCCTTATTGTTTTTTTTTTAGTCCTTGTGTCTATTCCTGTGTTCCATGTCACCATTGTTGAAATGTAATAACCCCCATATTGGAAAACTATCACTGATGGGTTGTCTCTACTTGGTTTAAAGCCTATACATATGAAAATTGGTGGGGTTACACCACTAAGCATCACACTATGAAGACAAAGGAACTCTTCAATATGTGTCTGGCTTTGCCTGGTGCCCCAATGGTGGTTCAAATACAGTAGCGTTGTCTGACTGAACATTCACGTGTCGACCTTAAAGAATGGACAGAGTCTCACAAAAGGACATTTCATAATGCAGAGCTCCTGAACACTTATGAAGAGTGGACTTCACAACTGTACCAGAGAAAGAGGAAGGAAAGAGGAAAGAGGAAGGAAAGAGGAAAGAGGAAGGAAAGAGGAAAGAGGAAAGAGGAAGGAAAGAGGAAGGAAAGAGGAAGGAAAGAGGAAAGAGGAAGGAAAGAGGAAGGAAAGAGGAAGGGAAGAGGAAGAGGAAGGGAAGAGGAAGAGGAAGGAAAGAGGAAGGAAAGAGGAAGAGGAAGAGGAAGAGGAAGGAAAGAGGAAGGAAAGAGGAAGGAAAGAGGAAGAGGAAGAGGAAGAAGAAGAAAAAGCTGATGTCTCCAGTGTGCCCCATAGGAAGAAGGGGAAAAAAAAAAAATGAGGAGTTGATGACATACTCCTTTCCCTTGTTTCCATACATACCTCTATGCCATTTATTTACAGTTATAAAAGGAAGAAATTGGAAAGATATCACATTATATCGGAAGCTGTCCCTTTGCACAACCCTTCAAGAGCCAGGGAAGCCGCAGTCTACCATCACATTTCAGAGGTAGGCCAGCAATAGAAAGTATTTGGGGACAGATATTTCCACACCTATGAAAACATAGCTTATATTAAAAATGTTCCTAAATTATTGGCTCAGATGGAAAAAAGGGTAGCATCTTGGAAGATCTATATAATCTCATGGCTGGCCAAGATCACAGACCTTACATACTGCTGTGGTTTTGTTTTTCAACAGATAAAATGTTCTGGGATCGAACAATGACTAAAGATCTCAAGGGCCAATTTGAGCTTCTGAAAGTTCTGCCAATTTGAAAATTGGAAGTGTGTGTTTTCTTTCATCAGTTGAAGAGCTAGCGCAACCATGTGCTTAAACATTAGATTTTAAAATGCAAAATGATTCCTTTTCTCAGAGTCAATTGGGGACTGGAAATACTAAGGTATAGAGACGATTTAACAATCTGGGCCTGATTTCAGAGTTAGGAGTAAATTTAAAAAAAAAAAAAAAAAAAGGATCAATTAGCACTTTGGCAAAAGCGTGTTGCAGAAAGATTTAAAGTGTGGAAGTGGGTGTATTGGCATACTTCTAAAAGAAGAAGTGCAAGGGAGCGTAACCACCATATTGTGAACCCTAACAAGGAACAAAGAACAGAAGCAAGAGCAAAAAGATGGAAGTTTACACTTACATCATAAAATAATTTAATACAAGTATAAAAACCTCTATGTTCACTTTCACCAATGGGGGAGATTGGAAACACTGGGGGTCCCAAGGCTGTCCCGAAGGAGGATATACTTCGATGTAGCAGTGTGCTCACCTTGGGCAGGATTCCGCAACGTGAGAAATGTGGCCAAACCAACGAAAATGCGGTATGACCACATTTCTCATATGCACCAAGCCCAGGAATGTGAATCCCTCCCAGCACCTCCTACGGTACGTGTGTCATTCTGCGCATGCGCAAATTGACACCAGTGGGACTTCTGGGCCATAGATCTGGAAGTCCCTCATTCGCAAAGGACCACTGTTACAGAGAGAGCTGTCCTTTGTGATTTTGTTCATGCATACCGGCGTAACTAATGCCAGCAAACGTGCAAGAGTGGTGGGAAGCTTCACATCCTGAATAAGATGAGTCATGCCCCTTAAGTCCAAAACTGGCATATTTGGATTTAAAAATCATGAATCTCTTGTTTTTGTGAGCATGTATACCAAAGACAAAGCTGTTCAACTGATAAACATTGCTGCGCCATCAAGAAAGTGCTCAACAATGAGGTAGAATGTGCCTTCACATTGTCAGACGCAGACTGTCCTGTTCCAACACAAGTCTAACAAATTACTGAAGTAATCCATCTAGCAATGGTCTGCTTAGACACTGGCCACTCTCTCTTGTGTGCATCAGAGAGGCCATCAAGAGATCATCTGTCTGATGCGCTCTCTTTCAAGGCCCTCAACTCATTCAGAGTGAACAGTGGGCCTGATTCAGACCCGCTCGCAAGCGGGTCGATGTTGGCCCAGTGCGCATGCACACGACGGACCCGGCTCCGTCGTGCGCATGCACGAGACCCAGATAGCGACGGGCAAGCCGTCGCTATGGGCCTCGCTACAAAGGGGGCGTGCTGTCGATGGTGAGTGACAGCAGGCCCCCTTTGGTGGGCGGGCCGGGGGCGTGGCTGGCCAGACGGAGGCGTTCCCATGGGAACACCTACCATCTGGGGCCAACCCCACTGACATCACAAGTGATGTCAGTGGGAGTGCTTTCGGCTCTGATAGAGCCAAAAGCACTCCAGGGCTTGCGGCAACGAGACCCTACCACAAGGGTCTCGTCGCAAGCCCGATGGTCGCGTTGGTCTTGACCATCGCGACCATCTTCCTGGCCCCTCATTATAACTGTGGGTGGTCACCCACAGCTATACGAGCGGCCAGGAGGCCGCTCTAAAAATGAAGGACGGCCCTGATTCAGAGCGAGCGCTCTGTCAGCCCCCTTCTTCCTGACAGTGCAAAGTCAGGTTCACAATGTCTTATTTAAGATGAAAATTGGAGGAGACCACTTTGGGCTGAAATGAAGACTTAGGCCGAACACCAGCCCAGTCTTCATGAAAGAGGAGAAACAATCATACAAGGTCGAGCTCCACAGCTTTGAAACTCTCCTGACTGTGGCAATAGACACGAAAAAGATGGTCATTCAAAAAAGAAATTTAAACTCCACCAAAATCAAGGGTTCGAAAGAAAAGTGCAGAGAGGAAGTCAGAAACAGATCTCAAGGTGCTACTGGACACCCCGTCTCTTAGTAACGGTGCGGATCTACCTGCCCACTTTGGTACTGGAAACCCTGCACCTCCTGTGCATGCCCTCGTGCCAGGAACTAACAGCATCTAAGAAGCCCACACCCCTATACAAAAGAAGGTAGACACTTAACTCCAAGCTGTCCAGCGGCACTAGATCTAGAAACTCAGGTAATACCTGCAGCAGCAGTAACCAGATCACCCGGTTGAGAAAAATGGCTCAGGAATTATCCTCTACTCTCAAGATTTTTTAGTTTTTTTGCAGACTGGTACATAGGCAAATAAAAGTACTTGCCAAACGTAACATAAGAGTTATTAAGCCACTTTGTTGAAGGACGCTATAGATATGAAAATAATACACACCGTTAATGACTGTATAACATCCTCTAATGGACAGTCTTCATCAGCAACGAGATTATTTTCATTTTCAAGCTGTATTTTTGAGTGGATCCATTCAAGCTCATCCGAGCTCAAGATTTCGATAGGAGAATAGTGAGCTACAAACGCTTTAAATCTGTATGATAGAAGAGAGACATGTGTGCGTTACTATACCAACCAAGTATTATGCAATATGTTTTGACGTTTATAAATGTGTGCAATATAAAAAAGGTGGACAAAGTTGTACAGTATATTGTGTGTACAGAAAAAGGAAAGCATAGCAAAGCAAGATCTATTATATGTACTTCAGTGTTCTTACCTATTGAAATGAAACTGATACTGCTGAGTGGGGATACAAAGTACACGGTCAAGTAGTGTTAATACTCTTTTTAGTTGACCCCTTTTTATCACCCATTCTATGCAAAGATTCCACAGACCATCTGAGAGGAATTCCATGCCGGCAGCTTCCACGGCATCTGTAATCACCCTGTAAAAGTATGGCAGAAAATCTAATCTACTATAAACTAATGCAGATTAAATCAAAACACAAGCACCTTCCGGATTCCCGGAAAGAGTAGGCACTGTGCCATAATCGGACTCAATATAAACGCAGAGGCTACAGACCTAACACCACTTTATTTGAATAAATGTACATTGACGGAAATTAAAAATGCTAATAAATTATGAGTTCCAATAAAAATGTGCAACTTTATTCTAAACTGTATTATTGGTCTAAGACATTACCACCTAAATAAAATGTAATGCAGAAATCATTTCATTGAACTGAGTTACAAAAATCAAAGGCATGAATTTCTCAACTCCCAAAACAAAAGAGGCATAAAATAACTTATTGGCTTAATATAAATATATATACATACACAGATATATATATACACACACACATATATATATATATATATATATATATATATATATGAAAATAAGTAAAAAACACAAGCTATGGTCCCTTTCTACAATAAACATAATATAAATCAAGCATTATATATTTTAACACAAAAGGAGTTACAACACCAACTTATGCCAAGGGATTTCTTGTGTGTCCAAAAGGCAATGTGACCCTCCAGGGGGGCAGTTACTTTAGTGAACAGATATCGCAGTAACAGAGGGGAGTGATGATATGGGTGTACTTACCATTACTTCCATTTTACATGTAGTTCCTTAGGGGAGTATGGGTTATAGAAGGTTGGACACTAGGGATAGTTTTCCTCAGACAGCATACTCTCAGACACAGCGCTAAGCAAACTTACAAGGAAAAGACTAATAGACTACTACTGTAGAGATATAGGATAAATATATGTACTATTGTTAGGCAGTGTGCACGGAATCGGTATGAAATACAGACGGCTGAATAGCCACCGGTTCCCATACAGACGTCGGAAGCCCAATGAAGACATATCCCGACAGGGATACGCATAACCCTCCCCTTAGTGGTGCCTAACCCTAACCTGCCCCCCCACACCCCTGGTGTTGCCTATCCCCAACACCTCCCGCGGCTAAGAGGTAACAATCCCCGCTTACCTTCGTTCGGGATGCCGTTCGTGGGGATTTCGCCGTCTGTCTAAATATAGGCGTCAGGATTTTGACGCCTATCTTTAGTCCCATTTTGGCTTTCAGTAATATAACTACATCCCGTGTGCACAGCGAGAACTTAAACAGAGCAAATAGGTCAGAACCAAAGCATTCAAAATTATTAGGAGGGGACTCCCAGTAGCAGTAACCTTAATCTAGAATCTGAAAGCCAACTACGCTACTGAATGATGACAGAAGGTGGCAAAGACTGAACAGCATACCCTGGAACAGGTTTACGCCGATAAGATGCACAAAAATTACAAATATACAAGGTCCAAGCAGCCTACAGAAATACGTAAAGAAAATACAGACTTCTAAGTACCAGAAAAGAAAACAAAAAAGGACTATTGAATTTACTTGTTCATACCACAAAGTGATCACACTCATTGAAGTAGTTTAACAAACCTGCTTTGTGCAAGTAAAATAAAACCCTGTGCTTGAGCACAAGTCACAGCAAACAGGAGATGTAAACTAGGGGAAGTAATGTGTTGATTTTAACCCATAATCCCTTCAATAAAGAGAGATCAGGGAATGGCTGCAGAAATGCTTTAGCTTAAGTATATCAGTACCACTAGTTTTGCTTAGCAAAAATGTTACCAGTTAGTTACTGAGCACATTAAGATATACTTCCACCCCAGACTAGCACACACATTAAATGCCTCTTCGGAGGACCTCCTGCAGTACTGTAAAGCATGATGCCACCAAAAATCTCTTCAAGAAGCAGATCCAATGTGCAGTCCATCCCAAAGTTCGATCAATCACAAACCATATTATTTGGCCCGTAGTGGTTATTGTCTGATGAGCACATACGATCACCAGACAATATCACCCTCCACTAGAAAAACGGTAGTAGAGCCAGGGGATCGGACACCCTGTACAACTGCAAGTATTAATAAATCCAGAAATAGGGGGTTCCCCCATCCTGGCTTCAAAAACTGAAGGTGCCCTGATTTGATGCAGTAGGTTTTTTAGTATACTAGATGGCATGCTTTCTAAGTCTAATATATATATATATATATATATATATATATATATATATACACATACACACATATATAATATATATATTATATATGTACACACATATATATATATATATATACACATATATTTTTTTTTTTTATTAATAATATTAATATTTATTTGATTAAAAACTGCAAACAAAAAATATATTTTATAGTTTTCAAGTGTAGATTTTATTAAGAAAACCTAGCTCTAGAAGCTTGCCTTTTGGTGTTTGAGAGAAATTATATTGTTGAAAAGTGACCTGACCAAAAAGTGGCAAAGCAGGCTCAGCACAGGGGGTGAGAAAAGAGGTTTAATCATCAGTTTAGACAGCTAGACACACTGAAGTCGCTGCATTTAAAGAAGTTATCTGGAGTATTAACCTAAATTTACTAAAAATTTGCAATCTAAAAACAAATCCTTAACATTTTGTATATATAAATTACAATTTTATATATGTATTTCTAATTTATTAGCAGATGTATTTAATAAAAGTGATATACACCTTAAGATGCTTTCCGGAAGAGTTTATTTTGTAATTTGGAGCATCATGTATAGAATATAATTAATTAAATACATTAACAAAAAAAACAAAAAAATACTCCCACGTTCAACTACTTATTACGACTATGTAGCGTATTCAATTAGCTGCGATAAGTCAGTTTCTGCAGAAAAGTATCACGAGTGACGTCATTAAGCCATGCGAAAAGCTTCCTTCGTATTCAATTCCAAACACTTTTCGCCGGTGCGGAAACTCAATGCAATGGCACCTGCGAAAAAGTTTCGCCTATGCATAGGTGTCGAAAAAAAAGTGCAAAATTTGGGGTTTTGGGGTGCAAAGCTGCGGGAACCCCCCTGCACCCTTGGGACAGTCCCCCAAAGGTAAACTGCGTTAAAAAAAAAAGTTTAAAAAAGTATTTAGATCACCCCAAAAAAGTACTTTTGTATTTGGGGTGAAAAAGTCCAAAGTTGGGGGACAAACTTAAAAAGTAGCGAAATAGACTCCAGGGGGGTCCCCAAGTATGCCCCAGGTGTTTTTAAGTTTACAGGTGCTTGCAAGAGGTGGATTTTTAAAAGTTTTTTTTAAAACTACACTTTAGCAACTAAAAAAAATATGCTAGCACCCATTTTCAGGTACCCCAAATTTGCTGGGACTACTTATTTTCATGCTAAAAAAAACCTGCAGAACGCTATTCTTCACCACTTCTGCAAAGACGCAAAATAGCAGCTATTGAGAGCATTTAAGTACCCCAAATACCTTCAGCAGGGCTATTCGGTGGTATCTAGAGTGATCTCCAATGTCAGAACATCTTTTGGGGGGTGCCAGGCTCATTTCCCCAAATCTGACAGCACTTTTCGCATGTTACAGTTTTGCCAACTCCCATTTTCGACAATTTCTAACGGAATACGGCGAAAAAGCGGGCACGCGCCCGATACTTTTCCACATTGAAAACAGGCTAAGTAGTCGAAAAGTCCAGCATGCAAAAAGTATGGGACTTTTCGCTGGGAATTGAATATGTCCCTATGTCTGTATGTATGACAAGGTTACTGAACGGAAACAGCAATTAATTTTACCACTTTATGCTTTCTTGATCACAGGTTTCCAGGTATTAGATCCCATACCTGTACTTCTAGCCAACAGCAATTAAAAATATTAACAAAACAAAATACACACAACAAAACAAAAGGAGATATCGAGACTTCATTTGGGTTCAGACTACAAAGATATAAAATAAAAAAAATAAAAAAACCTAGGAAGTACATTAATCTGTAATACAAAAACGTAGGGATACCACAAATATAAAGAAATAACATCTTTTAAAACAAATGTAATCTAGTGCATTGATCAGTTCTAGGACATCGTGCTAATAACTAGACTATTAAATCATTACTAAATAGTCAGGGGAATGGTAGCAATGTGAATTTAAACATTTAACATAAAAGTTAATATAAAAAGGGACAAATATATAATAGGGATTAAAGGATGACTAATACGGTGTGATAAATAAAAATGTACTTGCATGCACTGCTCATAGAGAAAGAAAACGGACAACGTTATTAGGGAATTGGGAAAGCAGAGGTAAGCTATATTCCTTTATTTATCTCACATAATTACTACCAAAGTTACATTTTTTAGTTTTGGGTGTCACTATTCTTAAAATAAAACGGCAAACGTGATTAAAAATAGAGTTAAACAGTCAAGTACAAATTTAAATGCATAAACAATTATGTAACATTAAATCAAGTGAAATGACTGCATTAAAATACTATCCCATAGCATTCTATTAAATACAGTATACCACCATGTACAAATATGCAAACTATAAACAACTTATAATGGGAAATAAATGCATAAACATGGAGATGCAGCCAATAAAGGGCTACAGTAAGCTGCTCTCTTATTTACTAACCACTTTTATGAATTCCAGAATGATCATTTTAGTCACTGTAAGAGGTTTTAGAACTTATGTAAGAAATTACAGTGATGGCTGTGTCGTCCGGCTCCTTGCACTTCGGTGACAACCCAGGAACAAGCATTTATTCTCTGTTCTTACCATGTGTACGTTCCTTCCATAAATACTAAACCATAGGAATAGCTGCAGCATACATATTGTTTACACTGTAAATTAAAAGGGGCTATGTCCTCGGCAGCACTGCATTGGGGTATTACCTACCAATAACAGCTTCCGTCACTGCATGATCCACTTACAGGTCACTGACTGTTTCAGTAGATTTTTGTCAAGTCATTTTTATAGCCACTATAATGTCGACAAAGTACAACATGTCAACATGTTCAAAAGTCGAAAGGTATATGTCAGACAACTTTAAGCCTTACCCTGACATTCTATTGTCGACAATTTAACTGTCAACCTTTCATGTGTTGACATTTTCGCTGTGTTGACATGATGGGTGTTCACATTTCAACAGTGTTGATATTGAACATTATGGTGTGTTGACCTTTTGACATTGTGACTGTCACAGACACATTACCCCTCTGAGTACAGCAATTATTAGCACTGGCTGGACAATTCCTAATGTCAGTATTCACTTTTTATCTGCCCTAAATGTCTCAATGGTTTTGAACATGGCTAACACAGATTGCCTGGTTTTAAACCGTAAAACACAAATGTTGCCGTTATGCAGAAAAGGGAAAAACAGAGAATAGGATTTAACATATTTAAAAATTCCTAAGTCCAATGGGGGACCCTGGAAACATTGGGTTGCAAAGGTGCAGTACAGAAGCTTGGTCACTTTAAATCTACTTAAAAACTTTCCAGCTCCTCCACCTAAATATCCAATATAGGATGCCAGGACTTCAGTACTTTTATTACAAAGCTTCAAAGACAAGGAGATCAGAGCAATAGAAGAGAGAGAGAGGATAGACTACAGTTTAGCAGCAGCAACACCCCAAGGTTACTGCCCCTCAGCCACAAAAGGAGCATCTTTAAGCTGGACGGCCGATCCGCTGTCCTATCTGACGATTGTTAGTGCATACACACTTACCAATCGTCGGCCCGATGTCACAACTTGGGTGGGTATTTACATGTGCCCATCCAGTTGTGATGTCAGTCACTGGCGGCCGTCTGCTGCAAGTGTACTGGCGGTCGGCTCACATTGACTAAACAAGTTCCTGTAAGGAGATATTTTTGTTCCGGTGGCAACAATACACTCTGGTTGTGGGTACTAAAAAGCAGTCCCAGAAAGACTAACCACGGGTAAGGAGACAGGTTGGATTGCTTGAAGTTGAAGCTCCATCTGAGATTTTAAGCACTAAACAGAGGGATCTCGGCACTCAACAGACATTGTTCAGTCCACAAGTAATTTATAAACCAAGTGTTTTTATTTATAAAGATTACATATACTATACAAAAAAGGCTAACATTTCTTTTTAAATAGGAAAAACCTTTTTAACTAACTTACACAAAACCAGTCGTCGCCAGCCTAATACCGGTATACAACACAAAACTCATAGGAGACCAAATACTCACAACATTAACAAAAAAATCGATATGGAGGCCAAATTGCAACCTCAATATTCCTTTGTGAGGTAGTATTAGCGATAGTAAACCAAACTATAATAATAGTCAGATTGTCGCTAATAACGATAATTAATAATAAATCCAAGAAAAAAATCCAAAAAACAGCTCCACACACCTATGGGTCTGTGTGCACCCAAATAAGATCACCAAGGTGATCAGACACAAGAAAAGACAAAAAACAATGGTGGTGTTGCGCTAATGATCTTAATTAATTGAACAGCAACCAGATACGGCAGAAAATAAAAACTTCAAGACACCAATATTAGCATATAAAATGGTCAGTCTTTATAGAAAATATATAATCATATATAATAAAATATGTGCTAAAAGGACATGACCTATTGCAAAGTTCCTGCAGTGGTGAACACCTAAGACTGTCCTGATTTGAGGCGTATAAGCTTACCAACTTGCGATCTCAATACAAATTAATTTGAATAATGTATGGATGTATAAATGAGACAGTCTTGGATCCACAGTTTTCACTTGAAAATCACAAGTCTAATTAATATACTAGGTTTCCAAACCTTGCTTATGCAATTGCTGGGCTCTGTAGGATTCGGCAAGTCTCTCCTTCAGTCCCGAAGTGCCGCTATACTGATAATTTCCCAATCTTTGAAGAGAGAAGAAATAACTCCAATCCGTATTAGTTGACTGTTAGATTAAGATTATTAGCGCAACACCACCATTGTTTTTAGTATTAGCGATAGCTCTGCTTCCAATAGTCAATACATTAACACAGGGGATACGCCTAAGCGTTTTACTGTCCTTGTCTGTGCTGTTAAAAATCAAAGGGGGTCATTCAGACCCGCTCGTGAGCAAAGTTCGCTCGCTAGCGGGTCGATGTTGTTAGACTGCGCATGAGCACGACGGAGGGAGCTCCGTCGTGCGCATGGGCGAGACCCGGCGAGCCACGAGAAATACGTCGCTCGGGGTCTCGCACCAAAGGGGGCGTGCTGTCGATGGTGACTGACAGCACGCCTCCCATGGGAACGCCTACCGTCTGAGTCCGCCCCACTGACATCAGTAATGATGTCAGTGGGAGTGACTTTGGCTCTGATAGAGCCAAAATCACTCCTGGGCTTGCGGCAGCGAGACCCTACCGCAGGGTCTCGTTGCAAGCCCGATGGTCTTTGACCATCGCGACCATCATCATGGACGCTCGCTATAGCTGTGGGTGGTCACCCACAGCTATACGAGCGTCCAGGAGGACGCTCCATTTTCATGGAGGAGGGCCCTGATTCAGAGCGAGCGCTCTGGTCAGAGCGTCCGGCTCTGAATCAGGCCCAAAGTTCCCAAAAAGACCGTCAATGTTCTACTCAAAGTTCAAAGCTTCCTTATTGAGCTGTATTCAAGGAAATCCACAAGCATCCACAATGATAGTAATGATCAGCTGTTTAACAATCTGTATCCAGCTTTCAGCCGGTCCGTGTGAAAGTGCAAGGAACTAAGCGCACTGGTGAACAATTGTCTCAATGTAAGTGCGCATGCACTGAGCTGCGAGTCGCTTACACTAGTGTGCAGGTATTTCAACATATGCGGGTATATAGATTAATGCACAGCAGACCACCAGATTACCTTACTGCAGCAGCCACTGTAGGTGAAGTGTCCCAGAGAGGTGTTTAAAGGCTCTGTCCGGTCTCTGGCTGAAGAATGAAAGTAGGCTGAGGGTCTGCCAGCAGACTCTCGTCGCATCCGTGTGAAGCGCTTCCCGATGCATTCCGGGATCTATGCTACGCACGCTCAATGCATTTCACCTAACAGGCTTCTTCAGGATCTACGAACACTAGTGTGAGTGACTCAGCTCAGTGCATGCGCACCTACATTGGGACAATTGTTCACCAGTGCGCTTAGGGCCTGAATCAGTGCCGCTCGCAAAAAGCGAGCGCTCGCTCTGAATCAGGGAGGTAGTTTTTTTTAAACCGGCCTCCTGGCCGCTCGCTAAGCTGTGAGTAACCACCCACGGCTTTTGCGAGCGGCCAGGTGATGGTCGCGATCATCGAGGTTTGCGACAATACCCTTGTGGTAGGGTCTTGTTCCCGCAAGCCCCAGTGAGCTTGTGTAGCCACCCCCTCTCCCCGCCTACAAAACGGGGCGAGCTGTCGATCAACAACGACAGCCGCCCCGTTTGTAACGAGCCCGGAGCGAATTAATTTCTCACTCGCTCCGGGGCTTGAGCACGACGCGCGTGCGCACTGGCCAACAATCGACCCGCTTGCGAGCGGGTCTGAATCAGCCCCTTAGTTCCTTGTACTTTCACACAGACCGAATAAAAGCTGAATACATGTTGTTAAACAGCTGATCATTATTTGGGAACTTTGAGGCCTATGTACTAAGCCTTGGAGAGAGAAAGTGGATGGATATAAAGTACCAACCAATCAGCTCCTGCCATTTTTTTCAAACAGCCCGTAAAGTGACAGTCAGGAGCTGATTGGTTTGTACTCTCTCTCTGCAAGGCTTAGTACATAGACCCCTTTGATTTTAAACTGCAGTCAGGGAGAGTGAATCGCTTAGGTGTAGCCCCTGTGTTAATATATTGACTATTGGGGGTATATTTACTAAGGGTCAATTTTAATCGATTTAAAATCGATCAACATCGATGTTTTATTTCGGAGCTAAATCACACATTTACTTTTAGAAAAAAAAGAAATCAAAAATTGCAATCATTCAGCCGTTGTGTCTGTGCTGTCTGCACTGACACCACAAATGGGGGGAGATTTAAATTTGCCCACCCATTTCAGATGTCAGTCACCAGCGGTTCCCTGCAGCCACAGTGTACAGTAGGTCGGCGGGTCACCCGTACACAAAGCAGGGTGTGCCAATATATCAGCAAGATTTTTCGGCATCGGCTATGTTGCAGGGCAGAGGCGATAAGTCTGAACAACATTGTTCACAGACATATCGACTGTACATACCAACCGATACACTACAAGGATATCGCCCGTTCAATGGATTTATCTGTCATTGTGTGCCCAGCATTAGGCAGAGATTCTCATTTCACTGTATCCTTGCTTGAGATTAGAGGACTGCAACCTGTGAGAGAAATGAAAATTATGTTCTGGCTTAGTCCATGAGTCACATAAAAAGGGAAACAGTCCGTTTCCTTCTCTCTTAAACAGCATTTAGTCAAGAATCACGGATTCTCTGTTATATCGCAAATTTAGCATCAGTCTGATGGATCACAACAAATCCTCTAATCCCCATTTCATGTTGGGAGTCCTCTTAACAGCATAAGGAAACCAAAGTGTTTGAAACGTAAGGCACATCAATCTCCTCCTTGGAGGAAAACAGTCTGAACCTAGCTAAAAGTGAAGAACCACCAGAAAGGCCCTGATTGGCGATACCAGGGAGAAGAAAGTTGTTCCTTATGGCTCCCGTGGGAGGTGCAGAGAAGGGAAGGTCCCTGCTCAACTCCATGGAACTTGCAGTGAGCTGTGTAAACAAAGCAATAGCCAGGGCCAAAGATAACCCAAGACTGGCTTTGCCATTTTCTTTGAGGCCCACCATAGGCGTTCACTGCCTCTGGTCGTCTGCATCACATGCCATGAATATGTGAGTATCCGCTCTAGACTGGGCGATTTGGATCGGCAACTATAACAAGGAAGACTTTTGCCGCTATCCTTCCTCTAAGCCTGGCCACATTCTTCTTGTCAAACACAGTAGAAGATGAGGGAAGAAAAGAGCTCAATCCAAGATGGATATGGAAAGTGCATGACAGACACATACCAGCAAAAAGGAAGAAAACACAACAAAAATAGCACCCACAACCATTGCTCACTACTTCCCTGCAGGGTAGAGCGCTAAAGAGAAAGAGCTGCTGCTCCATTTTTTTTGGTGTGATTGAAAGTGAGGAAAGCAAAGGAATAGCTGCTACCTCTAAACCTTGCTGTGCCTAGTGTGTGGCTGCCATATCTAGTAGCTCCAATTTATGCCGTACCCCCGGCACCAGAGACACTGTTTCTACTGCTCCAGTGAAGGCCCTGACGGCGACATATAGCTGACTGATCCTGGAGAGTAAAACCACTTTTCTGCAAGCCACGTCTACAGTGCATGGTCCCACTGCCCGCTGGCACAGGGATTCAGGTCACTATCTGCATCAGAAGTAACCAGGTCCTGCTGTGAAGAGATACCACAGTGGGAGCTAGCAGAAAACAGGAGAAGGTACCATCACACAGTACCTCCTTAGCCTGGCTCCAAGCATCCCACAGTGCCAGTGGGTTCTGTGATCCCAGCAGGATACAGGGTTTAGAGGAGGATTGGCTTGAGCTTTTGGAGGGAGATTTAAAGTGCAGAAGTTCCTGCACTGCACCTCTGTATCCCATATTTTGCAGTGTCCTAATGAATGAAAGAAAGATAGATAATTTTTAAAGAACACCTCCATGCAGCTCTGAGTACATATACAGGTTGAGTCTCCCATATCCAAATATTCTGAAATACGGAATATTCCGAAATACAGAATTTTTTTGGCTTGACTGAGATAATGAAACCTTTGATTTTTGATGGTTCAATCTACACAAACTTTGTCTAAGGCACAAATTATTAAAAATATTGTATAAAATTATCTTCAGGCTGTGTGTATAGGGTGTATATGAAACATAACTGAATTTTATATATGTATACAAACTTTGTTTGAGCCACAAAATTATAGAAAATATTG
Organism: Taudactylus pleione; assembly: GCA_031769625.1. Taxonomy (NCBI): domain Eukaryota; kingdom Metazoa; phylum Chordata; class Amphibia; order Anura; family Myobatrachidae; genus Taudactylus; species Taudactylus pleione. Next base: position 2,313,267 of record JAUIMM010000249.1, read on the forward strand.
TATAAAATTACATGCAGGTTGTGTGTATAAGGTGTATATAACACATAAATGCATTGTGTGTGTATAATTGGGTCCCATTCCCAATTACTTCTATGCAAATATTCCAAAATACCCCTGGCCCCAAGCATTTTGGATATCGGAGACTCAACTTGTAGTACAATTATTTATTTCCAGAGTTTTATATAGCGCACACATATTCCGCAGCGCTTTACAGAGAATATTTTACCATTCACATCAGTCCTTGCCCCAGTGGAGCTTACACTCTATATTCCCTATCACATGCGCACACACATACACACTAAGGTTAATTTGGAGCCAATTAACCTACCAGTAAATTTTTGGAGTGTGGGAGGAAACCGGAGTACCCGGAGGAAACACACGCAAGCACAGGGAGAATATACAAACTCCGCACAGGTAGGGCCCTGGTGGGAATCGAACCCATGACCTCAGTGCTGTGAGGCAGTAATGCTAACCATTACACCGTCTGTGCAATTACCCTTCAAATCTGGAGTCCTGACAATAAGTTTACAAGAAGGCAGGCATGGTTTTAAATACATAGGGGGGAATCAAATTGGCAGCAAGGTTTACCCTCGCAGGGAAATGCTATTCAATTAAATGGCATTTTCCCTGCACGATAAACCAAGGGTTAGCGAGCGCTAACCCAATGATTCCACATAAACTGCATAATCAATGGATTTTCTCCACAAGTTAACCCCCCCACGGGTGCCTTTTCTTGCAGACGTATCTCTACAGCTCCTGAAGCTGCAAGTAAAAGTCAAACTCTGCAGTTTAACGCATGGAGTAAACCCCGCTGATTGAATCTCCGCAGCTAATTGGATTTTCCCCATAGATGATTATTTCAGGAATAATGGCCAATTGCTGTATACGTCATCTAAACACTCTAAAAACCCCAGAAAAAAAGCTTATGAACTGGGAAGAAGATCTTTACAGACAAAATTAATTTGGGTGGGAGAACTTCTTAAGACACATAAAAAGATTGCTGCTTCAAATAGAAAACAATAGCATCATTTATATATTTATTTTAAATAACACATTAGTATCAATCATTGTATATAAATGACAAAATGATGAGTGGAATAGACTTGGCTGGCCACAGTGTCAGACTGGTGGAAGAGGTCTCCCACGATAAAATTTCTTCCTGGCCTCTTTAAAAGCACAAAAAGAAATGCAGTTCTACCTGTCAAAAACAGAAACCAGTTGGACACATGCAAAACACAAAATGTAGTTATGTAACAGGCTAGCTGCTAGCAAAAGAATGCAAAGACAATTGATAACCACCCAAATGAAAATCATAATATAGTTAGCAATTTTATTCTTGAAATAATAAATTGGGCTACTGAACAGCCAGTTTGATTATTCAAGGAAGGAACATGCACTGAATATAGCAGAGTATCAATATAACTATGGGGTACTGCACATGCCAACCTACCGAATTACCAACCGTTTCTAGCCTTAAACATTTTACAAAAATGTTGTCCTTACTATTTGATCATTTTCATCCATACAAATTTATCACTCACAACCGAACTGATTCCCAACACAAATATACACAGAACATTCTATCCATTTGAAGGTAAATACCTGGAGAGAAAAATATATATCTATCTGCAGCCCACCTCTTGCTTACCGATCTAATGTCTCGTGGGATGTCGGCAGAGACATATCCAAGTTTTTTTTCACATAGGAGATATAATTTACCCACAACGTGACATTCAGTGGATTCACCTTCACAGCACGACTAAAGACCTGAACAGAGCATAAATATTAGTATACATACAATCCAGTATTGGAAGTGGCACAATATAATCTAAATAGAGGTATGTTTCAGTGCCACATTAGAAAACAAAATGGTAATGTAGACATATTACTGTAATATTTAATAAACCAAGTGAATTTTCTCTGTTTATGACTAGAATTGTTTTGTATTTGGTTGTCTTTTTGCCTATATAAACACAACTTCACTATTATATACAATAATGACATGAGAAAACAGAAAAAGTGAGGTAAAAAAACAAATCCTACAAAAAAAAATAGAAATTACACTGTCAGTAAATTAAGAAAGTTTATATACAAATTCTGCATTTACATTAATTTAAAAATATTCTTAAACTTAGTCACAATTCATATTTAACAACGGTCACTAAAAGCATTTTCAGAATAGCTGATTGTTAAAAAAATATCCCTGAAAAAAAAAACTGAGGATATATTCAAGATTTTTTTATTTTTTTAAATTTAAAAAAAAAAAAAAATGGAATTAACTAAAATAATTAACAAGGAAGAGCAAGAGACTTTTGCCGACCTCCTGTGCAAGACATACAGGACACAGGAAAAAGGAGGAAGAAACAGTGGGTTACAGGGAGGTGTAGTCTATTCTTGTTTTCCAGCACCCTGGTTCCTAAAGGTAACATTACCCAAAATGTGTGTCCCACCAAATAAAAACCCATTAAAAAATCATCATTACAATGCAGACTATGAAGACAAATATTTGCTGCTGTTTTTTTTCCTTAGAATTTTTTATTTATTTTTTTGAAACCTTGAAGGAATATATATTTCATTCACATGTCTAAGTGTTTAATGTTTTCATAAAGCATTTACATAACAAAGCCCAGTTATCGTTCGTTGTATATATTGTGTTATGTGTTGCATCTGGACTATGTGACATTGGGGATATTAAAACTTGCCTTTTTGTCTCCAAGTGTTTTCTCTTCAATCACCATCTTGATCTGTCCTCGGCAGGTAACAATTATTCATAACCAAGCACTCATCCAGCTCTCTGGAACCTCCCCAGCTGCTGAGTTGTGGAGAGAACACTGATCTCACCAGGAGAGCCAGCTGGGTCAATTCGTGTTTCGGTGAGGGCGCAGCATCCTTTTACACATGTAGAATGAAAATTCTTTGCACTTCATTTTAACTGTGCAGATGACGTCGCAATCTTAGAGAATTGCTACCTTGACATTTCACAATACAAGTGAAACGACTCTCTCTTGCATGGTAAATCAGAGCCTCATCAGCGATTAAGTTCTCTATTGCATATTGCTAGTACACTGACAAAGATCCGAATACAGCAAAACAGATTGCACACCTTGTCTGTCTTACTAAATGACCTGTCTATATAACGGTGTATAAGATCTCTTGTTCCTGTTTAATTACTGTTGTCACATGATCATATGCCTGTTCACGCATGCTCCTTTACTGTAACTATCATGCAAAGGGCTTGATTCAAAAGGTGGACTCTGTTGCAGCAAAGGACGCAAGCAGACGTTTTCAGTCAGCGCATGCGTGCCGATGGTTACAGCCGCCGGGGACGCAGAACAAATTTAGTCGCAGAGGGAGGAAATTTCAGTAGGAGGAATATGTGGTACACGTGCGCTCTTAAGGGTGTGTGTGTGGGAGAAAGGGAAGGGGGGGGGGTTGTGGGATAGGAAGGTCACACCTCGAAGAAGGCACCAGTGCCGAAACGCGTTGCAGAATCAGCACCCCCCACCAACCACCAGAACTCTGACCATTGTACTCATTACCACACCACAAAGAAAGGCTGCAGAGGATCCAGCACCGTGCCGCAAGGCAGACCCTGGGTCCCGCCCACCAGCCCCATCACTGTGCCCAACACCACTCATTGACTCCACGGGACCGTGGATCAACCCCACCACGCGGGTCTCCGCATCGCATCACACCACCAAAGAATGTCGACGGGCGCACGGCTGCCAGACACCCCGTGGGCTCGCGAAGGGGTCACGTAACATCCGGCTAACACCTGGGATCACAGCCAAAGCTGCAAAGAACCACAGGACAATCCACGCCTACCGGTAGGTACAAAGATCCCAGAGACAGAGCGGGACGCCGCTACTGCACTAAGTACAGGACTTTATTCAGACCCCACATCCGGGTTCAGTAAGACTGTAGACCATAGGTCCAGCAGGGGAACGTGCAGGAGTAAGGACCACACGGAAAGGAGCCTCCTGAAAGGGTACACCCACTCCCCAACCGAGGATCACTACACTTATCTGCTAATGCCCACACCATATAACCGAACTACCTAGGGAAGCATTGTGCCTTACCCAATAAAAGGTTGGATCCTACACTTATTGTCTGCCTCATTTGTATTCACCCACGTACACCCACAAACATTATCTATACAACAGCCACATATCCACACTTCCATTTCCCCAACAGCCTTACATTTCCACTCCCTTCCTATCCCACAACTCCCCCTCTTTTTTTTCCCCTCCCCCCCCCTTTTTTTCACCTTCCCTTTCTCCCCCACACACACCCTTAGGAGCGCACGTGTACCACATATTCCTCCGTTTGAACCAACAGGCACAGGTACTCCTGTTTTCACGCTGCTGCACCTACCATTTCCTCATCCCACCTCCCTCCCAGTCCCCCCACCACCACACCACAATTGTGAAGCGCAGACCGCCCCCCCCTCATTTATTTCAGGAAATTTCAGTAGGCATTCCTGGGAGGTAAAGGGGGTTGCTAGTCAGACGCAGGTGTGTCACAGCGACTGCGTGTTTTGCACCGATTTCGGCGGCCATGTTCAGGACATTCTGCACCTCGGCTTGTGCAATGTCCACTGGTGAAACCTTTTACGCAAAGTGGCAGAATAGTGCCACAACTGGTTGGTGTCTTTATATGAATTCCATGGACTGCGTCATTAGCATAAAGGCGTTCTGGAAAAAGACGCAGTCGTGGCTGCATTGGCGTCCACCTCTGAATCAGGCCCAATAATTTCTGGACATATTCAGTAACTGGTGTGTTTGTATGTATGAAAATCCTTTCATGCTATTTATTGTATATTAATACAAACGGGCTGATGACACTTTGCGAGGCGTAAAATATGCAGATGGTTTCTGAGCATGCCCAGAACACAGGTGGGGAAAGGGCATTCTAACATAAGCCGCGTACAGTAAGGACATGTTCCCATCATAGAAAACAGATGCAGACCAGTCAGTACAGAGATACATATATGCCTGTCAAAGATGTATCAATTGAAGAAGCCTGAGGTCTGGTGTAAATACAGGAGGAGGATGACAACTGTCGTCAGCATTAGCTAAACAATTCTGATTGGGCAATTACAGATTCACCTCTCTTCTGTATTACTCGTGCATATATAATTTGGTTGTGTGTTAATAGTTTAGTGGGGGAACACTGTATAAAGTGCGGTGTAGAAGGTCAAGCTCCTCCCCCTCTATACCACAGAAGTCTGCCAGGAAGCTCAGTACTTTTCTAACAAAGCTCGGAGGACAGAACAACAGAAAGAGGCAAGATTCTCCAACAACAGGAACGAAGATCCTAACACGGAGAACTGTGAAGCAAACAAAGTAAACAGGAAGAGAAGTGTAAAGTGAGAGTGTACAGCAAGAGTGTCCAGTGTCCCCCAATGGACTCATAGCAGAAGACAAACATATTAGAGAAAAAAAAACGGAGATTTATGTTCTTACCTGTTAAATCCTTTTCTTTGATTCTATAGGGGATACAGGCTTTACGTTGGGTATAGGTTGGTGGGTTGGATTTTGGGTACCACATAGTTAATACTCTCATTGGCTGCTCTAACAGACAGCGTTGTGTCCTTCTCAGGGGGATGCGCTGTGCTGCAGCCAGCTGTCAGGGATTGGCCACAGCACAGCGCGTCCCCGGGGACTTTCTAAAAGTGAGTCCCCAATGCCCGACATCGGGTAAAATACGTGCTATAGCATGTATTTGCGAACACAGAATGACCCTGAATATTCTGACAGGTCACCACCCACCACCCCCGAAGGCTTCGATGGTGAGGAGGACCCAGTCCTGAATCCAGAAGGGGCGTCCCCTGCTCAGATGGGAACCCTGGAGCCACCACAAGAGGGAATTACACACAGAGAGGACAATCAGTCTGAGACTTGAGCTGCAGATGGGATCTCTTCCAAAGGACCAGAATCTCTAACTGGAGAGGCTGGGAATGAAACTGGGTATACTCCACCATGTCGAAGGTGGAGACCAGAGAGCCCAGGATTTGTATGCAAGAGTGTATTGACACCCAGTGATGACACAGAAATAAACTAAATTTGGCCTGTAAGTCCCAAACTTTGTCTGCCGGAACACCCGCTGAATCCCGGAGTCCAGCAATGCCCTTGCCAAATTCACCATCTTCTGAGACGGAGACAGAGAAGATTTCTTCCAATTGATGACCCAGTGATTCTGGAGAAGGTCCACCATGACCCAAATGTGCTCCCTGAGAACCTCTGGAGATTGGGCCAAGAGAAGTTGTCCAGATAAGAGAAATATTCAGATTCCCCTGCTCCAAAGATGAGCTGCTATGACCGCCACGACTTTCGTGAAGACATGAGGAGATGCGGAGAGCCCAAATTGCACATCCCGAAACTGGAAATGCTCCTCCTGGACAGCAAACCCAAGGATTCACTGGTGACTGAGATGGATGGGGACATGCAAATAGGGATCCTGGATGTCTAAGGAGGCCATGAAGTGCCCTGGCATCCAGAGCTAGTATAATGGAACAAAGAGATTCCATGCGGAACTTGCGATTTCGCAAGTAACTGTTAAGAGACTTCAGGTTGAGAATCGGCTGGAAGAAACTGTTCGTCTTCGGCACCAGGAACTGACATAGAAGCCTGTGCCCCGCTAAGATGAGGGAACCGGAACAATTACCTTGGAGGCCAGTAGAGAGCGAATAGTCCACCTCAAGGCTCCTACTTTTTCTTGATCCAAAAGGAAGACCTGTGAAAAAAAAACTGGGCCGGAGGATGCTCCCGAAACGTCAACACGTATCCCTGAGAGATTACCCCTCTTACCCAGGCGTCCGTTGTGGTCGCCCTCCAAATCTCGGAAAAAAGTAGAAGCCAGCCTCCCACACTGATGTCCCCCAGGTGGAGGCCCGCCCCATCATGCAGCAGGCTTCTCGGCTGGCTTAGCAACTGGGCACCTGATAGACCAGGGTTTTTAACTGCTGGCTTAGAACTTTTAGTGGAGGATCCTTGAGCCCTAGAAAAACGATAAGTCCTTGACATTTCCCTGCAGACGAAAGGAGCGCAAATTAGAAGATCTCGACCTAGGGGCTGCCCCAGAAGGAAGAAAGGCCATCCTAAATGCTGCCATTGTAGCCACTATATTGTCCAACTCTGAATTAAAAAAAAAAAAAAAAGAATATCCCCCGAAAAGGGGAGAGCTTCCAGGGCCTTCTTAGAGACAGCATCAGCCTGCCAAGCACGAAGCCAGAGGGCTCTCCTAGCTGACACGGAAGACGCAGATACCTTGGAAGTCAGTATTCCTGTGTCTATAGCCGCCACCCCAAGATATGAAGCCTCCCTCGGATATGCTCCACGAAAGGCCAAAGATCATTCTTGTGGGTACCTGAAGTGGGGCCATCCTCCAGGGAGTCCAGCGACAGATGGCCTTAGCAACCCAAGAAGATGCCAGGGCCGGACGGGATACCACACCTGCATTAGAATAAATAAATTTGAGAAATGTTTCCAACTTCCTATCCGTCAGATCTTTAATGGATTCCGTATTAGGAAGAGGAAGGGAAGGGTGGTATTCTTGACCAGGCGGGGAACATGCGCATCAACCGGGGGAGGAGACTCCCACTTAGTCTAATTGGCAGCAGGCAGAGGATAAAAGGAAGTAATGTGCTTAGAGACCTGAAAATGCCTATTAGGGTGTGACCATGCCTCTGCCAAAAGGTCCTCAAGCGGAGCATAAACATTGGAGCGTTGGATATAGGGGCTGGCTCAGAATCCTTGATTAGCAATACAGATTTAATCGCTTTAATCAAAGAAACTAAGTCTACCAGGGGTTGGGAATCTTGCGGAATAGAAGAGGTCTCATCAGAGGCTATATAAACATTTTCCTCGTGGTCAGAGGAATCCTCAGAGTCTGAATCAGTATCAGGCAAGGGTGTAAAGCTGTCCAGTCTAGAGAGCCTACGTTTAGAAGTGCAGTCCCCGTCCAGCATCTGTTTGAAAGATTCAGACACTTGCGCTAAACCATGCACTGACCGCATAAAGGACTGCATCGAAGGAGGCTTTATAGCGGAAGGCAGCCAAGTAGATGGCACAACATTGGAGAGATGTGCCGCGCCTGAGCAGACACCAGTAGAAGGAGTGGACCCAGGGGATGTGAGCCTATCAACTAACTGCAACATTACCTGGGATAGCAAGAAAGACCAAGCAGATTCCTGACTGGCAGGTGAAGCTGAAGGAACCTCCTGCTGTGACGTTGCAAAACAGTGAACAGAGACCATCGTGGTCCGGAAGTCCCCACACACCAGAGCAAGGAACGGAGATGTGCCAACAAGGGGTAGAGCAATGAATGCTAATTCACCACAAATAAAAGAATGAGTGGGGCTATGTAGAGACCTGAGACTATACAAAGTGCACAAAATAGTCACACACACAGAAAATTCAGTGCAGCAATAGAAAAAGGCAATAAGTGCTCAATAAACCAGCCCAAGGAGGGGAGGAAGGAGCTGTATAGTATAAACTGACTGCTGAGAACGAGGAATTCAGGGAGACTAGGAGCCTGCACTCTCCAGAGACAAGCTGCATTAGCAGGCACTGTGAAAATGGCTGCCCAGCGTCTCTGAAGGAGGGGAGAGAGGAGAAGTCACCCTGGGATGCAATGCCTTAAGAGGAATAGCACCCAGGGGCAGGTGCGGAGCTAACGGGGAGAGCCTACCTTCCCCTTCTGGCATGGACCCCAAGGCAAATGGCTGTCTACACCGTGGCGTCCAGTTGCCCTGTCGGTCTAGTGGGGATGCGGAGAGGACCTAGGTCCCCACAGTCAGCACTGTTGGCGTCTCTCTAACCAGAGGTGAAAAGCAGCGACAACGCAGTTCCCTGCAAACAGGGAGCTGACTTACCTGTACCCCTGCTGCGCCAGCTGCAGCTACGGCTCCCTCCATGGAGCTCCAGCCGGAGACGCTAACCCAGTCGCAGGTGCTGCGGCTGCCAGCTCTGAGGTGGCGGAGCGGCAGAGCAGGTGTGCTGCAGGACGCCCAGCGCTGCCCACTCAGACAAAACACAAAAAGCATGAAGCTGTCTGCACAGATTCCACGGTGTGCTGCTGATGGGGGGGGGCCTGGGCTGATGGATTGCAAGTATTATGTGGAGCGCCCAGACTTAAACCCACTAACCTATGCCCACCGTAAAGCCTGTGTGCCCTATGGAGGAAGAAGAAATCCCAACTGAGGGACACTGGAAACGCTGAACATGTCCCAAAGCTGTCCGTATGGAAGGGTATGCTCAGAAGCTGCAGTGAGCAATCCGAGGCGCCACAGCGAGCTGCCCACGAGGGACCCACAGCCCGAGTAGAATAAGCATTAAAAGAAACAAAGGCCGGCCCACGTGTAGGCCCCTGCCATCTAGGCAATTTCCGTTTAACGGCCAGCCATCCATTCCTGTGAACTTCATAGACTACAAATAAGGAGTCTGATGTCCTGAAGGAACTTGAACGGAACCACGTAAAACCAGAGAGGCTAGACCACAGTCAATAAGGCCACCCCAGCCGAGAGGACTGGAGACTGAAATGTCGGTACAAGAAGTTCCTGAATAATATGGAACTTAAAAACCACTTTAGGAAGAAACACAGGGTAAGTGCCACTCACAACCCTGTGTTGGTGAAATATCCAGAAGAGGGAGCCACATGAGAACGCTCCCAAATCCGACACTCTCCTGGCAGAAGTAAAACGCCAAACGAAAGAGTCTAAGCCATAAACCACTTAAGGGCTATTAAAGCTAGTCATTCAAATGGAGGCCACAGGAGGACACAAAGAACCACTGCCAAATCCCAAGGAGCCCCCAGGGGGGATAAAGGGAGGTAGAATTAAGAAAACACCCTGAAGGAGGGTTCGGATACCCGAGAGTGGAGCAATTCCACATCCGAACGAAACTGACAGTGCAGAGACCCGCACTTTTAGGAAGGCCAGGCGGAGGGCGAGACCTAAGCCAGCTGGAAGGAATGCCAGAACTTCTGGCATTCCTAAACACCTGAGGATCGTAGCTACAGGTACGATACCATAAGAATTATGCATGCCACAGTCTGTGGAAGATCCCAGCTAAAGTTGGGCTACGCGCTGGAAACATCCTGACGATGACAGAGTCAGAGAAGCCTTAGGACCACAGTAGGGACGCAGTCAAAGACAAATGATCCCGGACCAGGGAAAGGCGAGGACCCTGAGACAACAGATCCAGATATTGAGGCAGCAGGAACGGAGCGTCTATGTGGACTCCGAAAATCTAAGTACCAGTGGCGTCTGTGGCAATCTGGAGGCACCAGAAGGAGAGTACCTCCGTCTTGATTGAACTTCCGAAGACCTCGAGGAAGAAGGGAGACTGAAGGAAACAGGTACACAAAGTGGAAGGTCCACTTCACCGACAACGCGTCACCGAAGGTTGCTGCAGCACCTCTAGTTCCGGACTCTAACACCAGCAGTGTGTGACAGAGTCAGAAGGTCATGAGGACCACCTGTGGGAGGCCCCCTCTGCTCACTAGGAGTTGAAAGCACTCTTGTAGAATAGACCAGTCCTCGGGATGCACATCGTGATGGCTGAGGAAGCCCACTTCCCAATGGAGAACTCCCGGAATGAACACTGCAGAGATGGCCGGGAGGAGACCATTGGACTATTGCAGAATGTGTAACATTCTTGTCATTGCTGCCCAACGACCAGTGTCTCCTAGATGTAAGCCACTGTTGTGACATTGCCGGACTGAACCTTTACAGGTTTACCGTGAAGTATGTGTTAGGCCAGAGTGAGGGCCCAAGACAGCTTAAAGTTCCAACAAGTTAATTGGCAGGGCGGAATCGACAGACGTCCAACTGCCCTGAAAGGAATGCGGACCAGACACTGCACCCCAGAGACTGGCGTCCGTTGTAAAGATTACTCTGGATGAGATGGCCATAGCCACCCAGATAGAGACCGACGCACCTCCGGAGAGAGCATCACAGTCCGAACAGTGATCCGATGGAGAAACCCATTCCATCTGGAGAGGATCAGATCGTGCAAAAGCCTGAAATGGAACTGAGCATATTAAACCCTGTCTAGGTTAGACACCCTGGATACCAAAACGCGCATTACAGAGTGTAATGACACTTGTCGACTGTTTAGACATCCGCGCACTCCGAGCGTAGGGGTTTCCTCCTGAGCCTAGGCACCTTATAGGAACTGGTTTAGGGATTTGAGATAGAGGATAGGCCAATGAAGACCATTCGGCCTCTGCACAAGAAAGAAAGCTGAATAACCAGTGCCTTGCTGAGATAGTGGGGTTGGCAAAAACATGCCTGCTCACCGCAAGCTGTATAGCTTTCTGGATCTGTAAGGCCTTGTTCGGATCTGAAGAAGGGTAGCATAACATGTGGGGAGACCGTCTGAACAATGAGAAGGCGTACCCGTGAGACACGTCAACTCTTACCCAAGCATACATGGTGACTTGACACCAGCACTGGGTAAACTGAAAAAAGGTTGGTATGTCACTCTGGGATCCCCCAGATGAAGACTTGTCCAGTCAGGCTGAAGGTTCATCCTTAGGTTTAGAAGCAGGACTTCTGGATGTCCAGGTCTGCTCGGTAACTGGTATGGCGGCCCTCATGGAGGCAGACAACCTAGGAAAAGACCGGCCTTTAGGCTGTCCCTGAAGACAAAAAGACTTAACGGATTTAGTCTGGGGCCTTGTAGTGGGAGTAGATGAAAGCGGAAATTTGCCGTTCGGGATACTGTGCTACAATATTGTCAAGGCCAGGACCAAACAAGATCTCCCCAAGATAGGGTATCCCTTTTTAAGGCCCATCTTGGAGCGCACTTCTGCCGTTCCTGAGCGCAGCCATAAGGTATGGCGGCAGATACAGACGCAGCCGAAACCCTGAAGGTTAGGAGACTGGCATCCAATGGTGTTACTCCAACATATGAAACTGCAGTTTTTATGTGAGCAACAAAAGACATCTAAATCACCAGAAGTTTTTGAGGGAAAAAGCTCTACAAATGCATCAGGCCAGCACTTCATAGCATTAGCCACCCATGAGATAGCCATGGTTGGACAGGCAACAGCCCCTGAAAGCGAGTATATTGATTTCAGGCAAAGTTACCACCTACGTATCCGTCAGAGCAGGGATGGAAGGCGTAGCAGCGCTCTTAAGCAGTAACATGAGAATCCATCCCATGAGGTGATTCTTATGACTTGCAATGACCCTCACGGAATGGGGATACCTCCTATCTGGCGATTGCCAGACCCCGCCATGTGATCCACCCACTGGTCAGAGAGGGGGAAAAACAGCCAAAGACACTTTAATGCTTAAACTGAGGGTGATTTGATTTAGGTGCCGGTTTGACATCCTCTATAACTAGGATGGCTCGACCGCCCTCACCCAAGCAGGGATAATACTTGTTTTAGGCTCCCCCTCGTGTGAAAGGGATAGGAGTCCGAAACATCATAACCACAGGGCTTTTACTACGCCATCTTGTATTCCTTAGAAACAACATCCACCCAGGGTGGCTGTCGTGTTAATCCCTGCAAGGGAAATGACAGGCTGCTGTGGAACCTGAGGGAATTTGAAAAACCCCGGTAGGGAGCGATAGTTTGTGTAACAGGGGTAAACCGCAAGAACTGCGAGATACCCTGAGAGGGAAGGGTAGCATGTTGAGGTAACCCCAAGTGGGTCACAACTATGGGGGCCGCCAGGCGATCCGCAATGGAGGCTTGGGTCTTGAGAAAACAAACCGCCCAAGGGGGGTGCGTTAAGTGGCCCGGCACCTGATGGCACTTTATACATAACCCTTCCTGAGTCAAATCCTCCGTACTCACACCTGCAGTCCATGACTCACAGGATATCAAAAAAAATGGGAGCAGTATCGTGCTCTATTTCTTGGTCAGACCTATCTGACTAACCAGCCACGTGGAAATATCAAGCAGCGCTATACTGGTCCTGACTGATGCTAAGATTAGCTGCAGGGACCTATTATCAGCGTATGCAACACACAATTCCATCTAAAATATGGCAACGTGCAGCATGCAACAGTATTTGACAAACCTCACAAATATTGACAAGTATATACATGTGAGGTCTCAGAACCACCCTAAGTAAACCTGTATTAGGGCAGATTGTAAAGAAAGGGATAGATATACACTGGCAGGTGATAGAAAAAGCAGACAGTCAGCACTAGCATAAGTCACATACAATGCAGACTAATATATATATATATATATATATATATATATATATATATAACACCTAAACATTACCTATAATATACTGCAAATGTCGCTACATTCAACTGCCCAGATTCAGTGTCTGGGAAGGCTATAGCGCTGTGTACGCTCACCCAAATTGCCAGGTACGCAGGGGGACTGGGCTCACTGTTATCCTAGGAGTTCTGCTGCTGCACCATAGAGAAAATGGGCACCTGGAGACCTCAGAGGAAGCGTGGCCCACTGAGGAATGCAGCTCATGGACACCAGACCACACACAGGAAAGGCACGCTGAGCTGAGGGGAGGAGCCGCTAGACAGGGAAGGCTGCCTCCCCTGGCTAGCAATTAACCCCCAGGATGCCAGCTCTCGCTGCCGAACTTCAAGTCCCTGGTGGTCTAGCGGTCACACGGGGTGTGCCTCTACAGAGGGGTAGCCAGCCGCCACTGCTAGCGCCTCCGGTCTGTCCCCAGAGGCAGGAGGCTGCATGTTACGCAAGCGGTGACCCGCGACTTACCTGATCCCCGTCAATACGGCTGCAGCCTTGGGATTCCCCCAGAGCCCGGCTAGTACAGACTCTGGGGTCCCGCCGCGATCCCCAGATCTGTACTGGCGTCGCGGCTCCGACGGGGAGGAGGAGCGGCAGCTTGGACGGCCAATGGACAGTCCGACGCTGCCACTCTGAAGAGTTCTAAAAATAAAATTAAAACTCCTACATTAAACTTAGGGGCTGCTAATCAGCCCCCTCTGCGCTAACGGTGACCCGACTCCGGCCGGACACCTACGCAAACTGAGGTGCCTCTGGCTTGGGGGCGGGATTATAGGGAGAGTGGACCCAGTGCATCCTGGGAGCTAAAAGCTTAACTGCGTGGTGCCCGGATTTGGTTCCCAACCTATAACCCCAAGATCAACCCTGTGGACCCCCTATGGACTCTGAAGAAGAAAGGAACGCTTTACTCCTGTGGCCAAAGAAAATATTTTGTCCAGCTTGGGACCAAACAAAACCTCCCAGAGGAGGTTATGGACTCCATAGTTTAAAACAAAATACTAAACATAACAGTAAAGTATGGCAGATCTAAAATAATCAGACACCTCCTGTGAGCACTTTAAAAAAAAGCTGAGTTTCCCCACTGAGCTTCCAGGGTCTAGAGGGAGAGGAGATAGATTTTATGGAGGTTAATTTGATACTGTCACTGCTCTACACCTCTACCATAGTGTTTTCAGTGTCCCTTTTATGGATGTTAGAGAAACAGCATTTAAAGGAGGCTTATGTTAGGTTATCTACAGTGCGTGGAGGCAATGTGTGTTTAACAAAGCGTGCGGGTTTAAAACTGTAGAGACAGTCTTGTGAAGCAGTGTATAGGTAGCATAGTTGCCAATTCCACTTAACAGAACAGGAATTTAGATTTATATTACCACCATTTGGTTCATTTTTTTTTTCGGCCAGCAATGTTACAATTTTGTTAACTCATTTATAAAAAAAAAAAAAAAAAAGCTATTTTTTCCCCCTAGATATGCAGATTACCAGAAGTACCGACTCCACCCCCAGAAACATCTGTCCAGAGCTCAGTAAGAAGAAGGTGACAACAGCCAGGGTGTAAATGTATTGAGTTGCAGGCTTTAAAATTCAGCAATTTTTGCCAATTGTGACGGACATTTTGAAAATGGCTATGTTCTTAAATGTAAACCCAGCGTGTTTTGCTTTTAATAACATAAGAAGATTTAAAACAGCTGGAAAAACACACCGTAATTCAGCGCTTTAGAAATCCAGCAGCTCAAATACATTTACTACTAGCTCAGTGTATAAAACAGAATAAATGCACAGCGAGTATGCAGCAATATCATTAGGAAGTCTCCTAAAAGTACATTTTCTTTCTCCGCACCATTCAAATGGGTTGGACTTTTATTGGGAAAAAGGATTGACTTGTTTTAGGACCCAGAGTGGTTTCTTTTCTATGTGTTGTACTTCAGGATAAGAAACACTGATAGAAAGAGTACTGTGTAATGTGGGGATGGCCAACTATCATCAATATTTAAAAAAACATTGCTGGTGTAATGGCGATGGCGAATAGTTTTGCCATTGATGACTTGAATTGGCGGCGAAAGCACCGATAGTGGATGGCGACCGAGGTCTGCGCATGTGCGAAGGCGAACCATCAAAGTACAGCATGTAGGAAGTGTATTCTATTTGTCAGTGCTTTGCGTAAGATTATAATAGGTTTGTTAGATCATTTTATAAACTTAAAAGTGCTTCTTTCAGACTGGGAAGATTGAAACTTATGTACTGCTGCTCTGTATTAATATATATACACCAACGGCCCTGGATGGGACCGAGGTCGACGGACCACATGAGCATATGACCACATGAGTATATATGGGACTTGTTGCTGATTTAACAGCCAGTACATTTATTAAAGATATTCCATTGCACTGTTGTTTTCTGATTGGCACTTTATCAACATGTGCTAGATTCACAGATGAAGATGAATCATTAAAAGGATTATATTTTTTCTATGAGAGTTCGTTTTTTTTGATGAGTGTGCTCTCCATCACTGGATTTAATCCATCTCAAAGGTTTGGCACTCCCAAAGATGAATGAGCAACTGATGCCGGTGCCCTCACAGAAGCAAATGCACATGTATATAGAACAAAGGTGCGGGACACAAGGCGTAAATAAATAATTCACACTCAGGTCCTTGTCGATTTCAACATTTCAGTTATTACAAACTGTCATCAGTTTTCCTGACGACAATTTATAATAACTGAAACGTTGAAATCGCCAAGGGCCTGAGTCTGAATTATAGTGTTCACTCTAGCTCCAGCGGCAGGCAGGGTGCCGGAGCTAGAGAGGGCACCTTTGTGCGCGGGCCAAAGGCATGCGCGCGCCCAAAAAGGGGGCGCGGCCATTGAAAAGAGGGAGTGTTTAGAAGACGCATCAACTTTTCGTCACTCTTGGGGGCGTGCCCAGCACTTACGGACACGCCGGGCAGCCCCCAAGCGCTGCAGACAGGGAGAATAGATGCCAGGCGCATGCGCCTGGCATCTATTCTCCGGCGGTGACTGGGTCACCGCACATTTCCCCACTCGCGGGACACTACGACCCGCGGGTGAAGACGGCACCTGCAGGCTGTGAGGGCAGGGCGCTTTTTGCCCTCCTTCTGAAGGGCAGGGTGCTTTTTGCCCTCCAGAAGGAGGGCAGGGCGCCGCGCCCCGCTAAAACAGCCTAGCGGGAATGCTAATATATATAAAAATAAAATATTGATCCAATTATCACAGGTAGCAGGAGCCTCCACTGTTATTTACAAGGGCTGAAACAACTTTAGTGGATGCTTATCGCCTCCCCCTACCACTGGGTATATTAAATTTAAATGAATTTGTTTAATTTAACAATCTTTACATCCTTCTTGCTATAAATCCAGTTTTGGCATGTTTTTAACCTGGCAGTTTGAAGAGGTAGCAATTTGTAGGCCATATAACCCATATGAGATTCCACAAACTCAGTTAAATGTAGTGGCTAGTGTTTACCATATTTCAACTTACAAGAGGGACATATTGATAGTCATATGTCAACAAAATCAAGAGATAAATGCAGCAGTTTATCACTATAAATCAGGAATAACATTTATCATGTTTGTGGTAGCCTATTCAATGGTCCCACGCACCTTTTCCGTTTCTTCTGCACTTCCAATCTGCTGCATTATATCTGCATACTTCTTCCAGGAGACGTGAGCGAGCGGGAATTGAAAGAGAAAAGCATCGTACACTTTCCTACAAGCTGCCACGTTTTTCTGTGAGAGGTAAGAAGAGACAGCGATGTAGAGATCTGAAAGCACGGCTTGCACATCCAAGTATTAAATCAAAGGAAGAATTCAATACTAACTGATGGCCACAAAACGCCACGAGAAAAGTGCGAAGTTCGACTACAATACAGGCCCCTGAGTTAAGGAGATCCCACAGCACACACCTTGCACCCACTAAATATGCTTACACCGCTGAAAAAAATTCACCAGGAATATTAAACTGCTGCCATTTTACTAGAGATATGCACAGAAGAAAAGTCAGGGAGATAAGTTTCTATCCGGGGGACACTGCCAAGACTCTGGGTTTAGAGGGGTTGATTAGGAGAAGGCACTGAATTGTTAACTATTGGAGTTGAACCCCCCCGCCCCCCCATCTAAGCCCTCCGACCTCCACCAACTAGTCATTTATTTATCCAACATACAAAAGATGCAACCAAAACAAAATGTCAGAGGCATAATTAAAGCATCAAACACACAGTGAGGGAACGCAGTCCACCAAATGGACTCAAGAGGAATGGAGTTTACAGTGCGTACAAAAAAAAACATCTTTCCTCTTTCATCCAATCTGGGGGACACTGCTAAGACCCTGGGACTTCCCAAAGCAAACCCCAAGAGGGGAAGTCATGAGAAAGCCGAGCCGTGCACAAAACATTACGAGCAAAGCTTTCATCTTTGACCACAAATGTGTGGAAACTATAACAGTTAGTGAAAGTGTGCACCCGTGACAAAGTAGCCCCTCTGCACAGCTGCTCGACAAAGGCACCCTGTTGTGCCCCCCCCAAAGAAGCACTCGTCGCCCGAGTAGAATGCACCTATATAGGATCAGGTACAGTCTTGCCCAAAGCAACGAAAGCCTGCTTGATTGTAGATTTAATCAAGCAGCACCTTGAAGCGTCAGAGGACTAAGGAGATAGTCCAACTTCCAAAATGCCGCAGTCCTGTCAACATAAATCAGCAACGCCTGGACAACATCCAAGAATCAGAGGGGGCTATCAGGATCAGAAAGATGAAAGGCTGGTAAAATAATCTCCCGATTCAGATGGAAGTGAGAAACCACCTTAGGTTGAGAGGACGGCAGAGTACGAAGTTCCGCACAGGTTAGGAGAACTGGCCAATAATGCTGTGAACTCAGAGACTCGCCGAGCAGAGGCAATGGCCAGAAGAAACGCTACTTTCCAAGTAAGCTAAAACAAATCCACCAACTACAGAGGCTCAAAAGTATCCCGTTGGAGAGCCGCAAAGACCAAATTGAGGTCACAAGGTGGAACATATGGCAGCTGTACATGCAGCATCCGTTGCATGAACATGTGACCATGCAGAAGAGAAGTCAGACGTTTCTGAAACAGATCTGATAAGGCGAAAACTACCATAGATTGGTAGTGTGAACAGTAAATTACACTAAATCAATGGATATTGTATCCTCTTTTTCAGTGACTATTCCTACTGATCACACAGAGCAGTATATCTATTACTGTTCATTCTAGCACCCTGCACATGCCACAACCCATGCAGTTCCTCTTTCCTGCCAGGGGTGTAGTTCCCTGCTCTGGTGCTTCTAGCACACTGGGCTGATGCAACAAACTGCTGATATACAGGCCAGAGTGTGCTAGAAACACAAGAGCAGAGTACAACAACCCAAGAAGGAAAAGGAACTGCGTGGGTTGTGACAGGTGCAGGGTGCTAGAATGAACACTACTGACCCAGTAACAAGGAAAGTCAAAGGCCCTGAGAAACTCCAGCCTGCAAAAAGGAAAGGAGGCGAAACTTAGAAGCAGAAACACCCTGGCGATCACACCATCCAATGTAAACCTTTCACACGGTCGTAAATAATGGCCGTGGTCTGCAGAGTTTTCATGACAACCGCAAAAAGTCCTTTAGACCAGGGGTTGGCAATAAGATCTCCCCAGCTGTTGTAGAACTACACAGCCCAGCATGCCCTGCCACAGTTTTGCTATTTGGCCATGCTGAAACTGTTGCAGGGCATGCTGGGATGTGTACTTCAACAACAGCTGGAGGGTCAATTATTGCCCACCCCTGCTTTAGACCTCAAGATGCTGGTCTCAAGTGCCACGCCGACAAAGCCAGCAGAGGCAAATCTGGGTGCAAAAATGGTCCTTGAGTGAGAACATCATCCCGCAGTGGCAATCGGCACAGTGATTCACCTGACAGAGCCAGAAGATCAGCGTCCCACACCCTATGTGGCTAATTCTGTGCACCATGAAGAATGTGGGCCTTCATCTTCTTGATTCAGCAGATCACATGTTGTACCATGGAAAATGGTGTGAACAGGTAACTGAGACGAAAGGACCACCTGGCGGTGAGAGCAGCCACTAACACCATCTGAGGATCCCTGTACCGTGCCCTGAAACAAGGCAGTTTCCTGATAGATTTGGATGCCATGAGGTCAATGTCCAGGAGACCCCCAGCAGTCCACAATAAGGTTAAACATGTTCTGGTGTAAAGTCCACTCACCTAGGTGAACGTTAAACGAGAAACCTGCTACAGGACATTCCGGAAAAACACATAGTTCCAGCATAGAGGGTCGCCTCCTCTTTGAACCAGAGTCTCTGGAATCCCCACGTCACCGCTCTCCAACATAAATAGACTGGCATCAGCCATGACAGAGTCCAATCCTAGATTGAGAACCAGCAACCCCCAGACAGATTAGAGGAATGAAGCCACCAAACCAAGGACTGACTAGATGAAGGTCCGATTTCTTCCAACGCTGCAGAGCCCTGGAATGGAAGTGAGCAAAGGGGACCACTACAAAAGGTGGCAACTATCTTCCTCATCAACTGTATACACCATAGGATGGACACACGACGTGGAAGCAAAACAAACCGCACCCCAGACAGTGCTAGAATTTTGTCTTCTGGAAGAAAGACTTTTTGACTAGTCGTGTCAAACAGAAGCCACAGGACGCAATTTCCATCTTGAACTTTTGCACCCTGAGATGAGGGTTTAGCCTTGTAGGTTTAGAATGGGGTCAAAAGACCCATCAGGATTCTGCACCAGAAAAAGATTGTTTCTCCACACCAACAGGGGTTGGGGTTTTACTCCAGAGACACCACACCTGAGCCCAGGAGAGAGCACTCCTCCCTGAGCAAGGCAGCCCGTCTAACCTGTTCCATGGAAAGAAGTTACATGGAACCAGCGCAGATGAGCTCACAAAACATCCAGAACATATTGAGACATGATACTTCGTACCAAGAGGGACGCAACCTACCTGAACCAGAGAACAGGAGCAGGCGGTCACCAACTCTTGGAGGTCCGGGACAGACCTGGAAAAGGTAATTACAACTGCTTGTTGTTCTGCGAGGGCCTGGTCGTCTGGACGCCATTGTCATATGACCTAGAAAGTGACCAGAACTCTGTGGCCCAGCGAAGATCACCCGGTGGACAGGCTCGTCCAGGAAAACGAAAGGGATAAAACTAGGGTGAATTGGCAATTTCTCTTTGGAAAGTCTATCCATCTGTTGGGCCAACCAGGGATCTACATAGACACCAGTAATCATGGGTGGTGAAGACTGTGGGGGCAGGGCCAGCTGAGGAACAATAAGGATGGAAGCACTCACCTCTGATTAGCACGTTCTGCATCATCCTCCTCAAGCAGAGAACCCACAGATGTGCACTGACTGAGTGCCTCTGTCTCACAAGCTGCATAAAGAGGGTCTGTCTCCCTGTTACTACGAAAAAGCTTAAAAGAGCATTTTGAGCAAACAATGTACAAGCTGTGCTGCTCCCTGCTTGGTTTTGGCAATGTCTCTCTATCCTTCCAGACATACTGGTATGTATGTATGTATGTATATTTATTTATTTATTTAAAGAAAATTAGAAGCCTGAAAACTTCAGAAACAGGCTTCGTAAACTGAAGGGGAAAAAAGGGAACTTATGCCCCATTAAAACTAAGGACAGACTCTAGTCATATAAACTACTATTAAAAAATAATTTTAATATAACAGAATAGAAATCCGCAACTAACCTAAACTCACAAGATATGTACTATACACACATTAACTAAACTAGTCCCTATCTATCTATAGCTCTATATCGAGAATATCCAGAATAGTGGTTCAGTACCGCTTAGCGCTACCGCTGTTGGCTGTGGCAGCTTAACTGAAAGACCGCAGCACCTGGGTTGCGGTGCGGATATTATAGCCGGAGGGAGGCAGGAAATCCCAAATGTTAGTATAGGTCGCCTCACTGAAGCACAGGGTCCCAGAGCATCCGCAGGTACCTACTGGCCCTCTGCCTGGGCCAGGAGCAGTGTGCGGTTAGGGGGACAGATGCTGGCTGCCAGCGCTGTCAAAATGCCCGCTACTCTGCAAAGCCTGATCGCAGATGGAAATTCGGGCACCTATAAGAAAAACAAACTAGAAATAAAATAAAACCGCTCCTACATATAATCTTCGTGCCTTTCTCCAACAGCCACTAAAAAGAAAAAAAAAAAAAGCACCACAATAGCTGGAGGAGGTGGGAGGGCTTAGGGTAGGGATGAGTTTCAGCTCCAATAATTAACTATATAATGCCTACTCCTCAGCATATCCTGTAAACCCAGAGTCTACAGCGCTCCCCAGATCTGATGAAACAGGAAAAGAGCATGTGCAGTAGACTGTAGAACAGTGCTAGAGTCTTCACGGTGCGTAAACAAGTGCGAGGGGGGGAGGGGGAGGGGGGGAGGGGACTCGCACTGGATCACCTTCCCTGATAAAATGACTTTGCTGTTACTTGTGTGTATACAATGCTGAAAAAATTAATGATTTAAAAAAAAAAAACCTATTATGGTTGCCAGAAATTGAATCTGTACAGGTGGCGGTCTGAGCGCTTATGTAAAGATAGGATAAGAGCTGCAGTGGTTACCTTTCCTTCTGCTACAGCCACCAGCTTAATCCACTCCGTGAAATCATTGGGCTTGTTTAGGGCTTCAATCCAGTAGGCTGGCATATCAAGGATTTCTTCTTTGGAAGCATCACCCTCATCATCATCACTGCCTGAGCAGTCCTCGGTGGTGAGGACATCACAGGACATTAAAGAATGACCAGACACAGAAGGCAAGTCTGCACAGATTTAACAAAAAAAACACCCACCACATTATGTTACATTATCCTTATTAGGCATTGTATTACAGCAAATGACAGAAATATACTACTCTCTGTGTAATGAGACATCTGCTGAACCTATCCAGTACCCAACACATTACATTACCTATCCAGGACCTGCAGAGTATCCCATCAAATCACCTATCCAGGCACAACCCAAAGAGGAAAAAGAAGAGCTTCGAATTATAGTGCAGCATTAAGATCATGTCTGTGATTTAATAAGTCTGTGATGTTTAAAATATTACTCTTTATTCATATCAATATAAAATACTTTTATTTTAGGGAATCTGGAGTGAGGCAAAATATTAGAAAAAAAAATTACAGTAACCAGTTATATTTCATACAGTAGTATAACAAATACATGTTCAGTAATTATGTTATTTATGCCTGTGTCCTTATTAAATTGCCACTGTTCAATAGGTGTGTATCATAAATGTAGTGTTCTGTTCATTCTAGCATCCTGCACCTGTCACAACCCATGCAGTTCCACTTTCCGGCCTGGGGTGTCGCTCTCTGCTCTGGTGTTTCTAGCACACTCTGGTCTGTATCTCAGAAGTTTGTTGCATCAGTTGAGTGTGCTAGAAGCACCAGAGCAAAGAGCGACACCCCAGGCAGGAAAGCGGAACTGCACGGGTTGTGACATGTGCAGTGTGCTAGAATGAACACTGATAGATATAATACTGCTCTGTGTGATCAGTAGGAATAGTGTCACTGAAAGAGGAGATACAATAATCAGAGATAATTTAGTGTAATCCAGGGCTCGACAAATCCCGGGGGCCAGGTCGCCATGGTTACCAGATTTTGCTGCCTGGCTACTAGATTTTGCAGTGAGGGAGGAATCAGATCCTCCTCAGCTCCGGCGGAGATTCGTGCCTATAGTATTGCAGTGTTCATATATTGCACAGGAGTGCATGTGCTGAGTGTCACCTGCGGGGACTGCTGTGCCTCTGTCTGTCCTGACCTACACTGACGACTCCTCTCCATCCTGGCCTGCTCTGTGCCATGCTGTCTGTCCTAGTCTACGCTGATCCTCCTGTACGTCCCGGGTGTCTACTGTCTCCTATCTCCGGCTGCATAGAGCTCTCCGGTAGTAGAGTCTATGCGTGGCCAGGGATTGCGGAGCGGCTTCAGAGGGATAGTGGTGTGACCACGAGGGGAGGGGGGTTTTATTGTGCTTTCTGGCACCATTATTTTATGTGAAATGTGGTCTGTTATTACTGGCGGTTGGAGCTGTGCAGAGCAGTGAGGGCGCCTCCATTATACTGTATCCATTCAACTGTGACCATTTTGTGGCCTAGTATAGTGTGTATAACAGTTGCATAACACACAGAGCTGTGCTCGTCACCCACTCCTGTACAAAAAATTGGGGGGGCGGTGGTCTGGCTCCTACACTTTCATCCTGGCTCCTAGATTTTAGAAAAATTTGTCAAGCCCTGGTGTAATCTACTGTTCACACTACCAATCTATGTATAACTCAGCTTCCTTTCTTCCACCTCCTCCACATTTATTCTTATGGTTTTGTATGTCAGCTTTGTGTCCAATTTATATGCTGATTATTTTTAAAAACTTCCATCATAGATTATTTGAACTTGTGTAAATAGTATAACTTCCACCCATCTATAATTGGGTTGAGCAATATCATACTAACAGCTGAATATTAATATGGGATGTGGTCAATATCCCGACGGCGAGTATTCCGGTGTTCAGAATGCCGGCGCCGGAATCCCGACACCAGCAGGAGGAGGGAGGGTTAGGTTTAGGGTGCAGGGAGGGGGAAGTTAGGTTTAGGCATTGGGAGTGGGGGAGGGTTAGGTTCAGGAACCGGGGAGGGAGGGTTAGGGACAGGGTTAAGATACCTACAGACAGGTGTCGGTATCCTAACCTGTCGGGATTCCGCCAGCATCCCGTTACTATAGTCACTGACAAAATCATATGCTATTTAGAGATGGTGGTTTATTTCTCCCACTGCTAGTTTGTGTATAATTAGGCAGTGCTGATATTAAATCTCCTCATGTCTGTATTATAAAACAGCATTGTATAGTTTAGCTATTAATCAGTGACACCTGTTACCTCATGGGTTAAAGCCAAATTTGTATTCAGAGTTCTTTTCAACCAGTATTAGTTATATTGGTTGAAAATAAAATATTTCACCTCATTTCACATTCTTTAAAATAAAAATATTTAAAAATTATATGAATAAAGATTAACAATTTAAACATCACATACTTAACAAATCACATAAGTGGTAATGGTGCTCTAGAATTAGAAGCTTTTTTTCCTTTTTGCATTGTGTAGATTGTAATCTAGAGCTAGTAGCAGCACCTCAATGCGCAGACAATATTAATTTAAACATATATATCATTGGGATAAGATTTATGAAAATAATTACATATCTACAATTATGGTGCGGGATGACTATTCTCCTGTGTGTCACAAACAATTACCTATCCACGACCTCACATTACACTGCCGATCCAGGACCTGCAGAGTATCATATCACCTTACCTATCCAGGACCTGCAGAGTATATCATCACACAACCTATCCAGAACCTGCAGAGTATCCCATGACATTACCTATCTAGGACCTGCAGAGCATCGCTTCACATTACATATCCAGTACGTGTCACATTACATTACCTATAGATAGGCTTACCATACTACCCTTTTAAACCAAGACACTCATGAAATACACAGGTTCTGTGGCTGGCTTCAAGTCTACATTTCACCTGGTTTTAATTCATAAGTGTATGGTAAACCCACCTATAGTGGACCTGCCCAGTATCTCATCACATTACCTATAGAGGACCCGCAGAGCATTGCGTCACATTCCCTAAACTATACTGTGCCGGCAGAGTAGCCCATCACATTCCCTATACAGTACCTTGACTATCCCATCACATTACATTACCTAGGCTATACAGGGCCTGCAGAGTAGCCGATCACAATACCTATGCAGGACCTGCAGAGTATCCCGTCACATTACTATATAGGGCCTGCAGATTAGCCCATCACAATCCCTTGACTATCCCGTCACATTACCTAGGCTATACAGAGCCTGCATTGTAGCCGATCACATTACCTATGCAGGACCTGCAGAGTATCCCGTCACATTCCCTATACAGAACCTGCAGAGTATCCCGCCACATTACACCTCCCATCTCTTACAACATTTTCTCGTATAACACAATATTACGGGCGCATAGCCCCTCACTAATCCACAGCAGTGATTACAGCTACTATTTTATCCGTCTTTAATGGTTTTAAGTTCGAACCTCCAGAAACGTTTATCGGAAACCTCCAGTTGGACGCCATCTTCCCTGTGTGACGTCATAGAATAGCGACGGTAACCGTCCTGGCTCTCCATTCTTCAGCGATCAGCCAATTAGCAGCCAGTCTTCAGCAGCCAGTCTTCAACGCGACTAGCACCTGAGCCTATGTCGGCCATCATTGATTTAGGCAAATTGATCGTTTATTCTTATGGAAGATGTATTACATTACATTCCAGTATAACTTAACTAGTATGAGTATTTACTTCATGCAAAGTTTATTCTATAATAAAAAGTTAATGTGTACTACAGTATAATCAGCATTTCTCAGCATATACCCTCTTTACATGGCAAACATTTGGCTCTCATTATATTCAATGTCGTATTTATACTACTGACCACCCTGTTTTATTCATCTAAAATATATATTAATCTGTGGTTTCCAGATCTTCAATTTCACCAAATGTCCCTAATTTGCAGGGACAGACACACTTTTTAAAGAAATGTCTTCATTTTTACAGGGTTGACCAATGGCGCACAACATTATTTTGAGTGAATCTGTTCTTATCCATATCTATTCTCTGGGCACTAGCTATAATGTATTATAGAAGAGCACAAGGGGTATGTTTCCAGATGCACAAAAAGTATTATATTTACAAACATAGTGAACATTACAATTTTCAAAGAATTTGCAAGAGAAGACTATGCAAAGTTTTATGCTCTCAAACCACTTGGTGAAGCAGCTGGACCAGTCCGAAGCAGGTATGTTTTCTACATGCTGGTTGAAGGTCTCCACTGCAGCTTCCAGTGACTCAAAATGAATTCCACGCATCTTGCGCTTGATTTATGGGTACACGCAGAAGTAGCAGGGGGTTAGGTCTGGACTGTATGGGGGATGGCCAAGCTCCTGGATGCGTTCATGGGACAGAAAATTCACCGCTTGTGGGCAGGTGCACTGTTGTGATGGGGAAGGGCACCACGAGCGCGAGTTCTTGGACAGCGCCTGGAAATGGCTTCAAGCACCTGCAGCAGGCATCAGATGGCATACCAGTACCCAGTAACGTTGGGTACGGTAGCTACATGACCAGTCTTGGCAACAAAAACAGTCACCATCTGCTTGATTACGCTGCGCTCACATCTGAACTTCCGTGGTGGCGCACCTCCAACTGGGGTCCACTGGGCTCACTGTTATTTGGTCTCTGGGTCAAAACTGTAGATCTGTTACAGTCTCTTAGGAATCACTGTGTAAGATCCCTAGAACCACTCCTGCCAAAAGCAACCACCCGTTGTTCCCATAGAAAACGACAGGTTCACCAGTACTTAGGCGGTTCCCTGGTCTTATACTCGGGATAGTAAAGACTTACATGGTTATCCTAAGGCCACAGGATGTTATGCGACTGATGGATACTGACAGGGTGAGTGTCTTTGAAGATAGACAAAGGTAGCCGGTATGTGACTTTGAGGGCCGAGATGCGACCTTGAGGGTCGAGGAGCAGCTTTGGCAGCCGAGGTGTGGCTTGAGAGCCGATGTGAGCGCAGACTCTGAGATGCAGCCTTGAGGGCCAAGATGCGGCTAATGTGCCACTGGGCATTCAGCTGAGATGCGGCCTTGTGAGCCGAGATGGATACATGCTGTGATGCAGCCTTAAGGGCCATGGCAGACGGGATTCGGCTTGAGAGCCGAGATGAGTAAAGGCTATGATGCGGGCCGAGGTCAGGCTATGACAGCCGGGATGCGGCTTGAAAGCCGAGATGAGTACAGGCTGTGATGCGGGCCGAGGTGCGGCTACGACAGCTGGGATGGCAACTGATGGCTACAGGAACAATAGGCCGCAAGCACAGCATGACCTGGAGAACTCCGTAGAATGTAGTAAATCAGAACTCTAGATGGAGGATTGAGAGTTAGGACTGAGATTCCACGAGGTAGTGGCAGAACAGACACAGATGAGCAGGAACCGGGAGAACACGTAGAAACGCGCTATAGCTGGCAATAAAGTAGCAGGCTTAAGAAATGAATTGAACCAATGGAGTAACAGGGCAGGTGATTAATGGTAATCTTCAGTTGAGGAGGAATAATCATCCAGCATCATGTGCTTTAATCCGGCGTCCAAGTCTTCTAGCAACAGAGGTTGTCGTCCCAGTACGGCATGTATGTTGCACAAGAGCAGAAGTCCGAGTGTATGGCTGGCGACCCAGAGGAGGAGAGACAACCGGAGCACGGATATGTAACAAGGCGTGCTGGCGACTTTTGACAAGAATCAGGACTCATCGCCACTGATGATCTTCAGACAGAGTTTCGTGACCCTCATCAAACCTGGCCAGCATGTTGTGGTTCAAGTCACCCGAGACTCCTTCTGCTCTCGAGTCAGCTAATGGGGCACCCAGCGTGCAGAAACCTTGCTCAGGTCAAGCTTTTCGTGGAGTATCAAGCGGATGGATCCCGATGAGATGCCTATCTCCTTCTCTAACTAGGCCACAGTAACCCTGGCATCCACCTCAACTATGGCCTACACAGCATCAATTTTGTCCTCGGTGATGGCGGACTTCTTCTCTTCCAGGGGCCGTCTCCCACACAGTGTTTCGGGGTGGTGATTCCTCCCCAAAAGCAGTCAAACTCTCCTGCTGTCACAGACCACTCTTGTAGTCATAGAAGATTATGGCTCTCTGTTGGCCTCTGTTGAGCTCCATAAGGAATTTGTGAAGGAAGTTAACAAACTGACTGTGTGTGCAGTCCTGCTTATATACGGTTCTGTGCCCTGAACTTTAGTCACAACCAGACAGATCATGTCTACTACCTACAGTATGCACTGCACATCCGAAAACTTATTGTACACAATATAAATATTAATACAGCACAGGTCACTACTATGGTCAATTAAATGGGTCCAATTTTGACTAGAGATGAGAGGTTCGGATTTGACTAGGTTCTTTTCGCTAACTAATCACAAGTTCAGACTTGAAAACGAGGCAAAACATAATCTTTCATGAACGTCTTGATTCTGCCATGGAAGAAAGATGATGTTTTGCCTTGGTTTCATATCCCAGCAAACCGAGTCAAATCCGAACCACTTATCTCTAGTTTTGTCAAAACCATTCATAATCCTACCTCTAATAATAGCACAAAGGTTCTAATTCAGAGTCTAAAGTCCCCCACACACGGTACAATTTTTTAAACGATATGGCCGTTTTCGACTGATTGGAAAGACATATCATTTAAAAAGTTCCGGGTGTGGGCATGATAACGATGCCGATGCGTTGGGAACTAGAATAAAAGAATTTAAAAAATAATAATTTAGAACATGATATTTATGCAACTTTTTTCTCCCCCCCAACAGTCTTCTACACCAGACTTGGACCTGAGCCCTACCCTGCAAATGGCTATGGTGACTGAAAGCGAGGGTGAGTCAAGTCAACCAAGCAAGCGCAGATATTGGTGCAAATCAAAAGCTACCAGTCAACGTCATCTCCACTAACGAAGCAGGTGGAACAGGCGCTACAAAGAGCATCTGATAATTACGACAACCTCGGCACCCATATAACAAGCTCCACTTGGATCAACTTCTATATGATATGGTCATAAGGGGTAAAACAAGATAACTTGTCAACACCACAAGGCTTACTGACGAGCTTCTGCCCCAGCCGACTGACCAGCCCATTCAGGTCATTGGTCACTCCCCTTCACATTATAACCTCCCAGCCACCTACCAGCCCACTACAGTGATGGGTCCAACCCCATCCCACCCTACTCCTTAACCCAAACCCACTTACCCTGCTCCCCAACCCACATCCTCAGGGGCCATCTACCAAGCTATGCAGGAGGCAGATGAGGAATCACCTCAATTTTATGATTTTAAAATGCATTTCATAATTTAGATTTTCAAAAAGCAATTAGCAACAAGTTTTATCTCTCCCAATAGCTACTCTATGGTATATGGTGATGATGATGCTGATTGGACACGGTTACTATGGCGTACGGACAGATTGTTGGAAGCTGGGGCCTCAATCTGGACATGCACCATGTGTTTCTTGGCCTATTCAATCTGGCGTCTGACCCACCATATAAAAATAGAGCAGCATAGCTATTGGGACAGATAAAACATGTTGATAATGCAGTTTCAATTTTGTTATAACATAATGCTATTTTTAGGTAGCAAATGTATACAATAAGCAGCCTTGTTGGTTGCCTCATTTACAAAATGCAGCCATGTTGGTAGCCTCATTTAGAAATTGTAGCCATGTTGGTTGCCTACTTTTAAAAATGCAGCCATGTTGGTTTGCCTACTTTAAAAAATGCAGCCATGTTGGTTGTATTTTTTTTACTTTTGTGTGAAAAAATAAACTTTCTTGCAAAAGAAAAATATGTGTATTGTTTTTTACTTACCTTACAATATTGGTACTTAAGCACAATGACAATGGCTTTGCAGGTCTCAGGAATGATGATCCCCAAAGCTTGAGGGGAGATGAGGGTCCCAAACTTAGGTCTTCCTGTGACCTTCCTGTAGCTAGGAACCTCAGGGTAGCAATTAGGCTCTCCTCAGCAGGGATGGCCCTCCGCATAGTATTCTGCCTCCAGATGTAGGGAGTCACTAGGCCGAGCAACTCCTGGAAGGTGGCGTCATCCATGTGCAGGTAATTGCAGTAGTCGTCCGGATTGTTCTCCCTATTCTCCATCAGCAGCAGCATGTGGGAGCGAATGTCCCTCCTCATTAGCCACTCCTTTGTCCAGCAAGACCTCATCCTCCTACTTTCCTGATCCCTCTCAGCTTCATATAACCATAGGCTAGCAGAAGTTTATAGCGATAGGAATCCATCACCATAGAATGCAGGATAAACACACTTTGTTAAGCCAGGCAAAACAAAGCAGAGCACAATAGCGATGTACAGCGTTCAGCAGGTATACACCAAGCCTCAATAGTCACAGAGCAGAAGTGCACAGACCTAAAATGGCACCTGCTTTATATACAACCTAGTTAAGCCCGCCCTTTATTTAAATTCCAGCGGATGCATCGTGAGGATATTTGCTTCCACACGATATATCATTAACGATTTGTAGTCGTTAATGACTCATCTCTATTGTTTGATCGTATGTTCAATCATTCCATGTGTATGCACAATATCGTTTGTCTGGGAGTGTTCAGGAGTTCAAGGGAAATTGCTAACGAGATTAAATCGTTACCTACATTGTACTGTGTGTACCCAGCTTGAGGCATCTGCAATTGCAAAATGCAATCTCAAATACTTTTGCAACTGATTCAAAGCATATTTGCCTACTCTCACGCAATGGCTGGGAGGCTCCTGAAAACTGGGTGGCACTCCCACTGCCCAGAAAGTAGGCAAGTATCCCAAAGCTGGCAGTCTGAAAGTCGGCAACTATTATTCAGAGTCAGTCGCATATGTAAATGTCGAGCTGCAACTCCATCTCCTTGTCGTACACCGGTTGGGATGAGGCCGCATTGCGATTGGAGGCATGGTTTCTGTGTACATTCACATAATGTAAAAAATAACAGTACACATGCAATCACATTACACTTATTTGTCGGATAGAGCTGATAATGAATAACCAAGTGGAATGATGCATTTGCAATTCTTAGTGAAGCAGATGCAAATATATATATGGGAAGTTTTGGTTCCAAGATCGCGCTCAATGAAGTTACTCGGAATGTTTATTTCAGTGCAGGTATCTTTATAATGGAGTTTGTATCCAACCAACACGCAGTGGCATTTCTATAATGGGTGCACTATGTGCGGTCCAGGGGGGCCCCGCACCTCACACACTGCACCCATATTATTTTAGACTCACCTGTCCGTGGTCCCACGTCGGGTGTCTGCGCTGCTCAGAACACCGGAAAATGGCCGCCACGGACGTTTTTTCCGGTGTTCCGTGCATGCGCAGTAGACTCCGGGCACTAGAGTGTGCCCGGACTCTACTGCGCATGCACAGAATGCCGGAAAAATGGCCGCCACGGCCATTTTCTGGCGTTCTGCACATGCGCAGTAGACTCCGAGCACACTCTAGTACCCGGAGTCTACTAAGGCTCCGGTGGCTGGCTAGCCGCATCAGACAGCTGCCGGCCACCGGGGAGAGAGGAGGGGGGCCCCACACAGGGAGTGCACACAGGCCCCCTCCTCTCTTAAGATGCCTCTGCCAACACGTAAATCCTTCTAGTATGAGGAGGCAGCAGTCCTTTCCATATAACCATATGGCAATCGGATGGATGTGATCTGAAAAAGGGGTGGAAAGGGCATGCGCCTAATAGTGTGATAAATTATAAATAATTGTGCCCGTGCTCAAAAACCAATAATGTGCGTACCAAATAAAGAATCTTTAAGGCTTATCTGAGACTTTGGGGGATCCAGGTGATGAAATGGACCCTGGATTCCGGTAGCTGGGAGACCTTAATGGAGAGGGCTCGAAACAGAGCCAGATACGAGAGAGAGAATATAGGGGGTCATTCAGACCCGCTTGCGAGCAGCAGTACGCTCGCAAGCGGGTTGATGTTCCCCACTGCGCATGCGCACGACGGAGGGAGCTCCGTCGTGCGCATGCGCGAGACCCGGGGAGCGACGGGCTTTCCATCGCTCCGGGTCTTGCACCAAAGGGGGCATGCTGTTGATGTTGATTGACAGCATGCCCCCTTTGGTGGGCGTGCCGGGGGCGTGGCGGCCAGACGGAGGCTTTCCCATGGAAACGCCTACCGTCTGAAGCCGGCCCCACTGACATCACTAGTGATGTCAGTAGGAGTGATTTTGGCTCTGTTAGAGCCAAAATCACTCCAGGGCTTGTGGCAGGGAGACCCTACCGCAGGGTCTCCGTCACAAGTCCGATGGTCGCGATGGTCAAGACCATCGCGACCATCTTTTTGGCCGCTCGCATATGCTGTGGGTGGTCACCCACAGCTATACGAGCGGCCAGGAGGCCGCTCCATTTTCATAGAGGAGGGCCCTGTTTCAGAGCGAGCGCTCTAGTCAGAGCGTCCGGCTCTAAATCAGGCCCATAGTGTAGTATTTCCTTTTTATAAATAAAATAATATTTATATATGTGCGTACCATAAAGACTTTTGTATGATGGCATGTAAATATATGTTCCTGGTCACTCCTCAAAATTCCCTTGTTACCCAAGGTGCTTCCACATATGTCAGTGATGGGCTTTAGACCAAAAAAAGACCCATCATCAGTAATAGTTTATTACAAAGCTTTTAAACCGTTTAGATCATAATATCTTTTAGTTTAAGAACTATCTACAAAGATAATGATTAAAAGTAGAGTAGTGTATGTGAAAAAAAGAAAGGTGATAAGCAAAATGAATATCAGCAGTGTGTTTGTATGGGGTCTATGTACTAAGCTTTGGAGAGAGATTAAGTGGACGGAGATAAAGTACCAACCAATCAGCTCCTAAAGCTGGGTACACACTAGGTTGACGAGTCGGCAGTTCGGCCAACCTGCTGACTTATCTAACTATTGGCAAGTGTATATACTGTGGAAGGCTAATTTACAAGAAACATATTTACATAATTCCATATTTACATATGCTGTATGCTTTATAATGAAACAGTTCATGAAATTCAATATGCCTTTGCACATTCCTTTTGCTTTGTGCAAACTCACATTTAAATGGAGAAATTAGGTAAGGTGTCTTTAAGGCCGCTCCCAAGGAAAACTGTTTATCTGAAAGTGTGTACAAGTACTTGTCCATTTATGTATAATTGTGTGCTAGAGAAATTTAGTGAGAGTCGCACCAAATATAGAAATGCAGAACACCATGATCATCTCATAAAGGAATATTTTTCTCTTTAACTGCCAAGTACAGGAAGAAACCATAAGACCATAAGAGCAAACTTTGTCTATCTGATCATGTCAGTGGGTGTACAGGGGCATATTACCTGAAGATTGTAATAAGGTATAAATACTCTGTAACATTGTCTATGGGGGTTGATTGCTGTATTAACCCTGGGAGAATATGTGCTCCCAGATAAGGGCCAGATTTATTTATTTAATTAATTAATTAAATGACAAATTCTTAATCTCCAATCTCCAAAATCTTCGTGAGTATCAGAATTAATTATATATATACACATTATGTGTGTATATATATATGTATGTTTCTGTCCTCCGAGATATTATGTAAGAGTGAGAAGAAACAGGTGGCCGTTGGGTGTAGCTAAAGTTGAACTCAGAGATGATTTTACATTGTGTGTTGGTGCATTTAAGTAATATTGCTAAAAATAGAGTTAATTGTATTGAGAGGCTGTAATAATTTTAGACTGTGGACTGATCACCCACAGTTCAGGTTAAAAAGAAAAAAAATATTTAGACGTTATGTATTTAATATTTGAGTAGTAACGAATATATGAATATATGAATTGTGGAGATGTACCTGTGTTTCGACAGACAGACGTGTCGCAAGAGGTAATACAGGCTGTACAAATCAGTGCTGGTATTTGCTTGAAGAAAAACAGGTGATCATAGAAAGCTTATTCTGTTCTATGAATGTGTGTTAAAATGATAAGAGATGATAAAATGTGTATTCCAGTGGATGGAAATAAAAAGCGTAGCGTAAAGTGTGAATTTGTAATGTTTACATAATTGGTATAAGTAATTCTAAATTAAATGCAGAGATCAGCCCGCATGCTTGCGTAAATCATGTCCTTAAACTCTACACTTTCTTAAACAAATATATGTTGTTGGGACTAGCACAGCAGACTGCAGGCTGCAGTTGCTATTCCTATGATTGTGTTTGTAATGTTTAAAAACAATCTTAAAATCCTTAAAATAGTGTTATCAGATAGTTATAGAGACGTAGTACCTGTGAAAACACACTGTCACAGTATCTGCGTCAGTGTAAATTAAAGTTTACATGGTAAAATAGCAGATGAGAGAGTATGCTGGCTGAATTTACATTATTGTTGCCAAGGAAAAAAATGCTTAGAAGTTCAGAATGTCCCAGACAAAAGACAGAGTTTACAAAAGGAAAAAGCTGTAGATCCTGTAGATGAATAGAAATGTGTTACATTATCATTGTTACATAAACCAATAGAGAAAGTTTGGAAACCGCTAATTTTTAGAAATGTGATTTTTGAGATAAATAGTGTTGATATTATTACTGACCATAAGCCAAATGTTTAATGCTACGTTATACCAGACTAAATAAGAAACGTTTGAGACAGTTACTGATAATCATAAAGGATTCAACAGCTGGAGAAAGAAGAGATTATTAGAAAATCTTAAAGATTACAAAGGTTGCATAGATGATTAAGGGACTTTTTAAGGATAGGTTGAATGATGCATAACGTAATAGGGTAACATTTTCATATCCAGCATGAGAAGAACAATCCTTTAACATAATTGTTAACTTTAAAGGTGGATGAGAGTCGCAGATCTTGTGCAGAGCGGAGGTGTCGGGTTGGATGATATTTTGAGATAAGTGAAGAGATGTATGTTGGTGTGGTTTGGTTAATAGCTTTATGTGTGAGTGTAAGTATTTTAGATTGAATACGGTAGAAGACCGACAGCCAATAAAGGGACTGAAAGAGCGGATTAGCAGACACTGAACATTTAGTGAGAAAGATCAACCTCGCAGCTGTATTCAAAATGGATTGTAGTGGGGAGAGCCTGTTTTTGGGAAGACCAATAAGCAGACTATTGGAAAAGTCAATGCTGGAAATAATGACTGCATGTGTTAGATTTGTTGCATTGTCTTGAGAAAGATATGGGTGAATTTTGGCTATGTTTTTTAGTTGTATAACAGGATTTAGAGACAGATTGAATGTGGGGAACAAAAGACAGTTCGGAGTCAGGGACGACAACTAGGCAGCGAGCTTGTGAAGTGGATTGATTGTCGAGTTGTCAATAGTTATAAAGATATCAGGTTGGTAACTACTATTGGCTGGTAGATATATCATTAATTCTGTTTTGGATACATTAAGTTTGAGGTGGTGAGATGACATCTAAGATGAAATGGAGGAGAGACAGTCAGTGGCACGGACCAGCATATATGGTGACAAATCTGGGGAGGATAGGTAAATTCGAGTATCGTCCACATACAGATGATACTGAAAACTAAAAGAGCTAATTAGTTTGCCTTGTAATAATAACTGTTCAACTTGTTCTTTCAATATTTTCAGAGTGAGAAACTGTCTGTCTGTGTACTTTGTACGTCAGTGTGAGTTTATCACTCTCTCTGTATACCCCTCCCAGATCGAAAAGCTGCACAAAAAAAAGTTTTGTTTCAAGGAAATGCTTTAACTATCTCAGAGCATGAGATTGTGTCTGTATTCTTGCATCATAGGTTTCTTTTGTACCTCAGCCAGGGTACTGATAAAAGAATGTTATGAGACATACTTTTTAGCAGATACGCTGTATCTGCTTAGTGTTTTAAAAAGATGGGTAATATTCCAAAATTGTCACAAACAGTTTACAATATTTGATGAATAATCTGACATTTTTATTTTGTTCTTCCAGATGACTCGTTCCTTATCTAAGAGTGATCTGTGATTATATTCAAAGTTATTTTAAACTTCAATAAGAGATACTAATAAAAAATTGTGTTTCTTTTGCAGAAGCAAGTTAAAAGTTTAATGGGACAAAATCCAATTGTATACTGATAATTTTAAATATACAGGACGTTGTTTTCCAGCAGGTCGAAGACATTTTTATCCTTAAAGGGTGGCATTAATTGTTAAGTTGAATTGCAACTTCTTGGTTTTCATACTGTTATTCAGATATCTAATAATGCTCAACTTAAACATGTTCCTACAGCCAGATTTTCTCAATGGGGGATAATATTTTAGACTCCTATCAATCTTACATATGTCATATTTTGAATTGTGCTACATTGATCTTCTTTATCCTCAACAGCTGGGGGAATATGGTTGATAATAGTTAATGGTGAGGAAAAAGGAAGACAATGAACATGTTTGCAATAATAAAATATAAAAATATTTTTCAGTAATGGAAAGTTTCATTAGATAATCCTGACTTAGTTCTCTTTACTGATGATAGCTGTTTCAGACATATACATAATGTTTTTGGTGACAGGGTATGCATTACAGTAACTACCACATTCAACGTAGTTAGCTGAATGTAATGTACAGGATTGATTATAGCAATTGGAAGCATAGGGGTTACCGCATAGCTTCTGGGAACTAGAATTTTACATGTACAAACAGTTAAAGAATTGAAAGAAGCAATATGTTTACTAAAAATAAGTTGCAGTAATTAAGTGTCGGACACAAACTAAAGAGACTGATATTATTTTCATGGGTAACATATTAGCTGACAGGGTAGTATGAAAGGTAATTTTAAGTACATATGATGAGCCAGTTATAGAAACTCAGTTGATGTTGTTTAAGAATACCACAATTTGACCAATTAAGACAATATCAGGAAATACTTCTCACAATGAGGTCAATGTTTGGAAACTAAAGCATTGTTACAAGAGAAGATGATAATGGGTATTTGAGTGGAATTAAAATTATTACAAGCCTTATAGAGGTTGTTCATGGGTTAGTACATTTAAGAGCAGACAATATGAATCGCATTGTACAATCATACTGGTATGCTCGAGTCAGAGATAAAGTGAAAATGTGAATGTTTATGTAATTTGGTTGAGAAACAATGTAGAGAAAATGATACCTACTAAAACATTTTCAAAGTACTATTGATAATTGATTTTATTCAGTTACCAATGAAGAAAAAAGAAGGATTGAAGTATGTTGATTAAGAAGGATTGAAGTATGTTGATTAAAAAGAGGATTAAAGTATGTTCTTGTTAAGGTTTCAGGATTTTTTAAAATATAGTGTTAGCATGTTTTTAGATACTGTGGAGTTTACTGAATTTACAGCTCAGTAATGCTAAGAGGGAAGATTTTGGAGGAATTTGTATGTAAGGTATAGTTTACTTACTGTAAGTGTTATTGAAAGTGACAGGGGAACGCATTTTAAAGGAAAAGAGTTTTTCAAATAAGTGAAATGATGGGAATAGAATCAAAATTACACACAGTGGTGTTATAAAAAATAGATTATTTAAACTTAAAAAAGAGACAGAAATGGCATTGTTTGAAGACTTACATTTGGTGCTTCATAGTAATAGAATCACACCTGAGCCTTATTCAATTTCTCTCCTTATTAATTGTTTTTTTTTTAACTACAATCAAGATGTGTTACTAAACCAAAGACTGATTTGAAATGACAACATGATTTGACTGTTCAATATTTTATACAATTGTCTAAGCAGTTACAACAAAAATACTTTCGGGAAAGCTCAACATGATATTCACCCAACATCAGCATTTGGTCCAGCAGATGAAATACAATCTAGAGACTATGATGAGAAGTTTGTTACATTCTGGTTCCCTTACAGATCAATGGGATGGTCCTTGCCATGGCAAAGTAATGCTGACAACAGATACAGCGATAAAGGTTGCTGAGAAGGACACCTGGATCCATGGCTCGCATTGAAAAAGGTCAGAGAAAGATCCGAGCTTAAAGGGGACTAAAGACTCAGACTCAAGTGCTGATATAGAGACTGAGCTATAAAGACTGAGATATAAAGACTGAGATATAAAGACTAAGTTGCATTTATGAGAACTCTTCAAATCAAGATGGAGTATATTGCTTACAATAGACTATGATATAGACTGATGTTTTAATTTTTCTTAGCTGCTTGATGGAAACAATCGTGTTTATTGCAACATTGAGACTTATTTTTTTTTTGGGAGAGAGGGCGAGCGAGGGTTCATGGTCTGGTATGACTACACATCCAGTAGTGTGGATGATGGGGTTATTCTAATAAGTTCTTTCCTTTCTCTTTTCTAAGCAGGTTAAATGATCGATATCAGAAATCTGATTTATCATCTATTGAAAAGTGTATTTGCATTTACTGTACTAAACCAGAAGAAAGGTGTATACTATGGTGTATGGATATTATTCGAAAGAATATCAAATTCTACAAAAATATTCATTGATGTGTAAAATAATAAATGCTACTAATTGTTGAATTTGTGCCAGAACCATTCTTGAGTTGAAATATACTGAAATTACTAAGATAATTAACATAAAAACATGTAAGAATTGTGTAATTAAAAAATTGAAAAGGAAAAGGGGTTACTGATAACTATAACTTGACAAAACCACTAGTAATTATGTTATTTTCATATGTAAGTGAACGTATTCCATTTTGTTTTAATAAGAAAGTATATGAAATGAAGCAGACTACACCTCAGATTTGAATAACTGCAGGAATGTTTACTAGTCCAATGTTGAGTCAGAATATTGTAATAAAATCTTTACTGTGTACAAACCTTAAATTCCTTGCTATACTGAACAATGTAAGGAAGATATTAAAAGGACTAAATGCTTATTATGTATAATGTATTTTTACAATGAGGCATTTGATTATACACTGCTAGGGATTAATTCTAATAGTGATACAGATCATATAGTGCAGACATGTTAGTAATGTTAGTTACTACCATGATATTTGGGTTTGATGTTATTTTCTTGTTACCAAATGATCTTTATTACCTATGAGGAAAGTATGCTTACAAATTATTGCCAATTAATTCAGAAGATATTTGCTCTTTAGGCAGCCTGATACTACCGGTTCATGTTATAATTCATAATAATTTGTGATAAGTTATTTTGCAGGATGCCAGACGTTTTACAAGAGATATTGATCCAGTGAATAAAAAATAAATTTCCCTGATTGATACTTCAATGAGACATCATGTTGGTACAACCTTTGCTAACATCCTTATGTATGATAATTGGGGATATTTGGATGATCAACATAAAATTATTGAACTGGACAAATTTATTGACAATGATACTGGACTTTATATGATAAGACATTCATATATGTTGGACATTTATTAAAAATATTCCGGAATTAATTGTTACTACAACACCGCCCATAATTGATTGCTTAAATTGTACAGACTGGAGGATATTGTCGAACTTTTTAAACAAATCTTGGAATTCACTGTTGAAGTTATTTGGCCAATAATACTACAGATGAAGAAGCCATTATTATCAATTACATAAATGAGGCTTATATTATAAAAGAAGAATTTCTATGAATACATTATGATACAGACTCTAAAGTGATTTATGATGGTCATGATTAGATACTAGTTTTTGATTTTCAGGTTTAGAAAAGTTTATTAACATATTTTATGTACAGACAAAGTTTATTCTTGAAATTTTAATCCTGATTTTTATGCATTCTATAGAGTTGGCCTATGCTGTATTCAGATGGCTATTTTAAGAAAGAAAACATACAAGAGATGGAGATGAGATATAGAACATGTATGTTATAATGTGCTTATCTAAGAGTGGACTGTGGAAGACTAATTTACAAGAAATATATTTACATAATTCCATATTTACAAATGCTGTATGCTTTATAATGAAACAGTTCATGAAATTCAATATGCCTTTGCACATTCCATTTGCTTTGTGCAAACTCACATTTAAATGGAGAAATTAGGTAAGGTGTCTTTAAGGCCGCTCCCAAGGAAAACTGTTTATCTGAAAATGTGTACAAGTACTTGTCCATTTATGTATAATTGTGTGCTAGAGAAATTTAGTGAAAGAGTCACACCAAATATAGAAATGCAGAACACCATGATCATCTCATAAAGGAATATTTTTCTCTTTAACTGCCAAGTACAGGAAGAAACCATAAGACCATAAGAGCAAACTTTGTCTATCTGATAATGTCAGTGGGTGTACAGGGGGCGTATTACCTGAAGATTGTAATAAGGTATAAATACTCTGTAACAATGTCAATGGGGGTTGATTGCTGCATTAACCCTGGGAGAATATGTGCTCCCAGATAAGGGCCAGATTTATTTATTTAATTAATTAATAAAATGACAAATTCTTAAGTATACTGCATTGGACTTTATTACTATATGCAACAATGGAACACCTGATAAAAGGTAGACTTCAACAATACACACTTACCAATTTGTCTGCCCAATGTGCCAGGCTTGACAGCTCAAATGGATGGGCATTTAAATCGCTGAGCTGTCAATCACTGCCGGGTCCCGCAGCATGTGTACAGGCGATCGGCGGGTCGCCTGTACACACCAGGAAATGACTATGCTGCACAGCAGATGCAATATGTCTGAACAGACATATCTGCAGTACACAACCAGGGGCACCAAGAGGGGGAGGGCGGGTACAATTTACCCGGGCTTCCAGGGACCCGGAGGGGGCCCGCTTCTGGCGCCGCCCCCCCTCCCTTCCTTCCTCCTTCTCTCCCTCTGCAGCAGCCCAGCAATGCCACATAGATATATTGCCCGTTCGAATGAACGGGCGTCATATCATTCAGTGTGTACCCAACTTAACTGTCATTTTGCAAATACAGCCTATAAAGTGACAGGAGCTGATTGGTTGGTAATTTATCTCTGTCCACTTTATCTCTCTCCAAAGCTTAGTACATTAAGGATACTGCCTTTGAACCTCTATATACCCCTGCCTATACCTTCTAATATCCTACCTATAAATCTCTAAGGATGACGCAAATTTGCCTACGCAGTCATACAGTAAATAAAGACTCCAGACCTAGAATCTGTGGTTCCAAAGCACAAAGTATTATTCATGTAAAAGTACAGCATTTACACGCTATGATCCTCATATAATATTAGCGCAAAGAGATTATACAGACCCAAGTACAATTATACATACGCAGCGCTCTCTGGTCCAGATGTTAGGCATCAGCAAAAAAACCCTCGTCAATCAGCATTCAGCACAAAGACTAGGAACCCAGGGTCAGAGCACACATATTTATACCCCCCAGAAATAAACAACACAATAGAGAAGTTTGTTGCTAATACCATTGGTCCTAAAGGAGATTGCATATGTTACAAGGCTTTTAACAGGTTGATTCAAATAGACACAACCCAGCCTCTAACAACTGGGGGTCTCTGGTTTCCTGCCTCATGCAACATCCTAACAGCTGTTCATATAATGTACATTTTGTTGCTTGAAGTCTCTGCGGTCCATAATTGAGAATGCATGATGCGATCTCCACACCGATGGTACTGGAATACTGTTGAAAGAGTACGCATCAGTACAATACCAATCACGGCTTACTTATCATGTATAAAACCTTAGTTACCAAATAATCTTTATTTTGCAGCATTTATAGTAAATGTGCATACTTGAATCTTATACCTTAAAGCTTATGGAACCTTGTATGTGAATATGTAAGGTGTGAGTATGTGGGGTTTGATGTGAAGACGCTCGTTAACTTGGGGCAGATGCGTGTGCATGGAGCTAATATTCAGTGTTTTCATACAGGGTCTTATGCATGCGCTAATATGCGACTAGTTAACAGCACAATTGTGCGTATTAATGTGTGTATGAGAAATGGTGCACTTAAATCTCACTTAAACTAAGTGAACACCTAGCAGTGTGGAATGCTGAGCCTTATAGTTCCATGACTTGCTCATGGCCCAGCAGCCCCCACCCTTTTCAGGCTCCAAAATAGTGGTCTTTGTTCTCCCAGGGCCTGTGTGGATGCAAATTAGCACAGCTACAAGACCCAAACCTCAGATAACACTCTTGGATTTGAAGGTATTTTATTGTAGGAAGCCTGCTAATGTAAGGTGCTACAAACGAC
This sequence comes from Taudactylus pleione, assembly GCA_031769625.1. Lineage (NCBI taxonomy): Eukaryota > Metazoa > Chordata > Amphibia > Anura > Myobatrachidae > Taudactylus > Taudactylus pleione. Next base: position 2,355,253 of record JAUIMM010000249.1, read on the forward strand.
CCTCTTGCTGTATTCGAGCAGGGCCACCTGGAGTGAGAGCAGATGTTATGTCCATGAAGCTTGTCTACACAGGCTAGTTGTCACGTGGCCATTTGCTCTGTTTAGCTAATGCAATCCAATTTTGACATACTGTACAACCATTTCTGAAATATATCCTTTAGGGGAATTATAATAATATACACACTTTATCCAGAGCACCCAAACTACATAAAGTCATGAAATGGGCTTTTGATGAATCGCCGTAACTTATGGCGATGGTCACAGATGCAATCGCATGATGCTAATAGTAATATCGCCACATGTACTAAAGTGTGAGTTTATCTAAAATGGTGCTTAGGCGGCCATTCGCAAAATTCCAGCTTCAACAGTCCACCCTTTGATAGCGAACAACATGCTATCACAATCTGATTTTAAAATATAACTTAGGCTTACATTTATATACTATTTAGTGTTATTATGGGATGGCACAAGGTGGTTCTTAATCCATCAATAATGTGTCTCTGAGTGGGGACATAAAACTACTATTATACGCACACCGCGGATCTTGGAAGATCATGTGAAAGGTGTGGGAATACACCAGTCCTATAAAGGGGAATTGAGACTTTACATTATCTGAGGTGTTTTACAAATAACATTTCAATAATACATTTTATGCATGTCTAAATATAATACATTAAATGATGGTATTTCCTAGTTCAGGGTTGTAATGCAGTTCTGTATTTACCTCGGTATTCATACTGACCACCATCATAATTTCGTTCTTTTGTTTTACTCTATTTTTACATTTTCCACACTTCAACACAATAGGAACACACCGGACACATATGCCAATTATTATGATGACAATCAGTATAAGGATTAAGAATTTGCCTATAGTGGCGATAATTTCCTGGACCCATTCCCCTAGACCTGAGAACCATTTCACTGGGTTCAGCCATGAAACCCATCCTTCTATCTTCTCCCTTACTTCAGCCACTGAAGCGTTATGGTTCTTATGAAACTCTAATTTTAGCTACAGAATTTCATCCATCTTCCGGTCTATCACCTCCTTGGGGTCGCTGGTATCATTGGTGACATAGGTGCAACATTTTACTCCAAATTGGGTGGCCAACGTTACGCAATACCCTCCAGTAACAGCAGTTAAATAATTTAACACTAGCCTGTGTTGCACCAGTTCTTTCTTGTACTCTTGCAATTCTCTCCCTGTATACCTGAATGTGTCATCATACATCTCGGTGATATTATCTATCAATTTAGCAAGTTCCTGAATATATCTAAAGTTTAATGTACCCCGAGCGATCCTGGTGGGATCCAATGCGACTAAAACTTGAAAGCCAGTTGTCTCACTAATTAACTGAGTGGCTTTGTGCACGTCACCAGGTATCATATTTCGTTTGCCTCTGTGTTCATATTGTGTGTGATGATATGGTGACGATGTGTTTTTATGTATACCAAGCATTTCAACATGTGTGAGGGTCATAACTTCTGGGACTACTCTTCCCAGGTAACACAAACCTTCGGAACTCGGGGAGAGCAACTTATATGCTTTTCTTCCACATATAAAATATACATTATCAGGGAGAACATAAGGAATGGTATGGATCATTATCATTAAGCACATTTCCCTTGCAAACAATCCTATTTCTGGGTCTTCCATCTGGTACATGCAAGTTTCTGGCTGTATTATTTTAGCACAATAACGATCTGGCACCTTACCAAAAATTTCTTTGGTGGAACTCAATGTATACCGATACCTAAAATGTTTCCCACTAGATTTAATTGAGCGTAACAGATCATGGTTTATGGACTCATTATCAGCTCTTTGTGAGAAGGTCATCGTCTGATTATTCCCCGTCAGTTTCCAACTCCCGGGTTTATTGGGGTTGGTTATGTTTAAACACAAAAGTGATCTATCTACTTGGAATTGATATAGTTTGAAATGAGGTGGTTTGGATGAGAGAAATTTTCCATCCAATGTTTTCCCTTTTTGTAATTCTAAAATTTCCGTGATATTCAGTGGAAATGGCACCAACCCTACGTTATGCTGTCCCTGTGGCACATGTGAACACACCCAGCAATCAGTTTGGTTTAACATTTTGCCTACCATGCTATGATAATCCTCTAAAGGATACCCACCCCAGTACGGGTTATATTTAGGTTGGCACCATTGGATACAGTTCTCATCAACTAGGGACCCACAAAGCTCACAAATACAGGAATCTTCAGATGATAAACCTCCACACCATCCCCGAGTATCCAGAATTACAGCTCTCTTAACAATAACAGTACTAAGATTGGTCAGACACTCCCCTGATTGGCATTGCACTCCTCCTGACTCCACTCCATCAGCACTGCCATCAGCTCCCATTTCCTCAATCGGTCTCCCATCACAGAAACTGGATATTCCCGAACAGACCAGGATGGTGAACACTCTAAAAGAGAATATGAAAATGAACACAGCAGGCCCGTCCATTGTCACAACAAGACCTGCAAATTTCTCTTAGTTCAGGTATCTCACTACGACCTTTTCAATCCTCCCGGAACAAGCTCGCGAGCGACAGGTCCACGCTATCAGCCTTGTCTCCGACTTGTTTCTCCACCGGTTGATTGACCTTTTTGCAGTGTGGAATGGACCCAGGTATCTCTCTCGGCCACCTTCAAAGATGTAGTACTTGTCAGCAGCACCTGGTACGGACCTTCCCACCGATCAGTCAAACAACCTGAACGCAAGAAATTTCTGATCATAACATATTCTCCTGGTTCAACATCATGACAGTTAGTTTCAGACATATCATGGGACAACAATTTCAGTTTCTGCTGCTGTTGCTTTAACTGCTTACTCATTGATATAAGATACTTTACAGTTACCTCGTTGTTACCCTTCAAGTCTTCCTGTGGACTTATAATCAAATGAGGTTGTCTACCAAACAGTATTTCAAATGGGGACAGATTTAGAAGGGGTCTAGGAGTGGTCCTTATGCTTTGTAGGACCAAAGGTAACGCTTCTGGCCATCCTAGTCCATTCTCTGCCATGATTTTACTTAACTTATTTTTAATAGTCCTGTTCATCCCCTCTACCTTGGCACTGGCTTGCGGTCGGTAGCGGGTGTGAAGTCGGCTATTAATACCCATCAGCTTACACATATTTTGAAAAACATCACCTGTGAAATGAGTACCCCTGTCACTCTCAATGATGTTAGGGATACCGTACCTGCATACAAATTCCTGAACTATTTTCATGGCAGTAAGCACAGCAGTATTAGTGGCCGCTCGGTAGGCCTCAACCCAATTAGAAAATACATCAGTGCACACTAATACATACTTAAGATTCCTGCAGGGTGGTAATTGGATGAAATCAATTTGTATCACCTGGAAAGGTCCATCAGTCGGTGGAATGTGGGACGGTTCGGTAGGGATCGCTTTCCCTATGTCCTTCCTCAAGCAGGTCAGACAGGACATTGCTATCTTTTCTGCTTGTGAAGAAAAAGCTGGTGCGCACCAGTATGCTCTCACCAACTTGCACATACCTTGTTTTCCCAGATGAGTCAGACTGTGTGCTGCCTCAGCCAGGCTGGGGTAATATGCCTTGGGGGCTACTAGTTTACCTTGTCCGTCCCTCCAGAGCCCAGAGGACTCTTATCCACATCCCTTGGACTTCCAAATGGACTTTTCCTGAATTGAACACAAATTTTGCATCTCAGTTAATTTCAGCATATCAATTGTTTGGAAAGACATAATTTTTTCAGTGGGAGAAAACATTTTTAACCCTGCTGCCCATTTTGCAGCTTCATCGGCTCTGTTGTTGCTCAGTGACACCGGATCATCCTCACATTTACATTTAATTACTGCCACCGCTTTGGGCAGTTGGATTGCTTCTAAAAGATGTTTTATGTGTCGGGAATGTGCAACTGGTGTGCCTGCTGCTGTCATAAAATTTCTCAGACGCCATAGAGCCCCAAAATCGTGCACCACCCCGAACGCGTACCTTGAGTCAGTGTAAATGTTAGCAGATTTGCCAGCTGGCAGTTCACATGCTCTAGTTAGTGCTACTAACTCTGCCACCTGGGCTGAGTGAGGAGGACCAAGAGGTTTAGCTTCTATGATGTCTGTGTCATTTACAACAGCATAATATGTACATAATTCACCTGTGTCTGTTTGTCTATGGCAACTCCCATCCGTATAAAAAGTCACATCCACATTCTATAAAGGTGTGTCGTGTATGTCAGGTCTAGCAGTAAAGGTCTGATTCAGATATTCCATACAATCGTGCATATCATTATGTCTGCTGAACTCACCTCCCGCCAGCAACTCACCTCCTTCCATCCTTTGTACATCATGTTGTACATATGGAAAATACGTTGCTGGATTCAGCGTGCTGCAACGTTTAACAGTGATGTTTGCAGGTGCGATAAGAGCTAGTTCTCATTTGGTAAACCTAGCCAAAGAGACATGTCTGGTTTGAGCTGAGTTCAACAGAGCAGATACAGCATGGGGAGTGTAGACAATCATATCATGACCCAATACTACATCCTCACTTTTACTCACCAATAAAGCGGTAGCTGCTACACTTTTCAAACAAGTGGGGAGTGATCTTGCCACAGTGTCCAATTGGGCACTGTAGTATGCTACGGGCCTACTGGCATCACCATGTTTTTGTGTAAGGACACCTGCAGCACAACCATCGTCTTCCATACAATACAAATCAAAAGGTTTTTCATAATCAGGTATTCCCAATGCAGGAGCTTTTGTCAGACTATCCTTAAGATTAAGAAAAGCCTGCTCTGTTTCCTCTGTGTGTATGACACGATCGGGCTTTGAGGAAGAGACTAATTCCTGTAAAGGCAAGGCCAAAATAGAAAAACCTGAGATCCACATTCTACAGCATCCACACATTCCCAAGAAGGTACGAATTTACTGTTGATTCTGTGGCAGTGTCATGTTCTGTATGGCCTGGATTCTATCATTTGTAACATGTCGTAACCCCTGGGTTAGGCAGTGTCCCAAATATTTTACTCTGGATTGGCATGGCTGTAGTTTGTCCTTAGCCATCTTGTGTCCTGTATGCGAGAGATGAAGCAACAAAAGTTTGGTATCATTCAAACATGACATAAATGAGTCAGAACATAGCAATAAATAGTCAGGGTGGAGAGGCACAGAGAAGAAAGCAGAACAGAGGTTAATGACAGTGAAATGGGTTGCATTTGGTGGGATCTGCATCAGGATGACAGCTGGATTTGGCACTACAGGGAATTGGCTCTCTACTACCTTATTAACACCTCTAAGGTCTTGTACCAGCCTATAACCCCTCCCACCACTCTTCTTCAGCGGGAAGATGGGACTGTTGGCTACACTAGCTGTACGAACTAAAATTCCCTTTTGCAATAATCGCTCAATTATTGGAAAAACCCCTAATTCTACCTCCTGTTTTAGTGGGTAAAACAGGAGGTAACATTTCCCGCATCGTAACCCAATTGGGTATATATTTTCCAGTAGTAGTTAACTGGAACAAAATTTTCACCATTAAACAAAAGGAGAGTGAATCTGCAGAAGATTATAGCGACTGGGCTCTACAGGCTATCGCCCAGTATACTGGGTTAGAAGATATTAAAGATAGCACTCACCACAGGGGAATGATAGTCACGGTACTCATGGACAGTCTTAAAGAGAATTTAAAGACTCGGGTTCAGACATCACAACTTGGCTGGAGGGGAGTCACAATAGATACACTCATAGAATCTGTCATAGAACATGATAAAAACATCTCAAAGAAGAGAGAGACCCAGAGCGAAAAACTAATGGCTGTCAGTATCCAAGCTCTGGAAGGAATGACGGTAACATCACAGCCAACGGACACACTCGCACCTGCACACACACTTACACCTGAACAGTTATATGCCCTCACTAACCCCACGCAACAACAAACACAGCTCTATTCCACTAATCCAATACAACCACAGGTCCCATACTGTTCACAAACTTCATATCCCCCACAATACCCTTACCCTCCCTATCCTTACCCATATCCACCACCTTTACCCTCTGCTCAAACTTCACAACAACACGTGTCTTCACCCGATCCACGAACATGTTTTAATTGTAAACAAACAGGACACTTAAGTAGAAACTGTCAAGTAAAAAGAGTAGGAACCCCAAATCAGGGAAGACCTGGATATCCCCATAAGGGATATGCACAGAGACCAGCAAATGTTCAGCAGGCACCAGCTCCAATTGTGGGCGTAAATGCTTTATTGGAGAATGGTAGCCAACGCTAGGGGTCAGGTCATACCTGTAGTCTACAGATAGTCAGGTCAACGGGAAGTACTAGGGAAGAACCGGTCATGATGGTTGATGTAGCTGGTACTGAATATCCTTTTCTTGTAGACACAGGGGCGACCAGGTCAGTGATAAAATCTCCCGTTAATTTACAGGTGACCAACGAGACAGTACCAACAATGGGTGTAACAGGTAAAGTGGAATGTTATCCTTTAACAAAGTCCACAGAGGTTACTATTGGGCCGTTGCATACCAGGCATTCTTTCCTTCTGGCTGCTGTGACTCCTACTAACCTGCTGGGCAGAGACTTGTTATGTAAGATGGGATGTGTTATATATTGCACCCCTGCGGGTGTACTTTTAGATATCCCAGAGAGAGTTGCACATGAGGTGCGGGATATGTTGGACAGTCCCCAAAGGATAATGTATCACTCTACAAGTTTAAATGAAAATCCATCACAGGTAGATGAAATGTTGTCCCAAATTCCAGATTCCCTTTGGACTAAGGATGGACAGGACACTGGATTAATGGCAAACGTAAGCCCTGTAATGGTAAATTTAAAAAGCGGTAGGCAAGCTCCAAAAATTCCACCAGTACCCACTAAAACAGGAAGTAGAATTAGGGGTTTTTCCAATAATAGAGCGATTATTGCAACAGGGAATTTTAGTTCGTACAGCTAGTGTAGCCAACAGTCCCATCTTTCCAGTGAAGAAGAGTGGTGGAAGGGGTTATAGGCTGGTACAAGACCTTAGAGGTGTTAATAAGGTAGTAGAGAGCCAATTCCCTGTAGTGCCAAATCCAGCTGTCATCCTGATGCAGATCCCACCAAGTGCAACCCATTTCACTGTCATTGACCTCTGTTCTGCTTTCTTCTCTGTGCCTCTCCACCCTGACTGTCAGTATCTATTCGCATTTACATACAGAGGTGTACAATACACATGGACACGGTTACCCCAAGGTTTCATAGAAAGCCCCAGTATCTTCTCACAGGCATTGCACGACTGTTTACAATCTTTTCAACCTGCCAATGGATCTGTTCTAATTCAATATGTGGACGATTTATTCCTATGTTCTGACTCGTTTATGTCATGTTTGAATGATACTAAACTTTTGTTGCTTTATCTCTCGCATACAGGACACAAGGTGGCTAAGGACAAACTACAGCCGTGCCAATCCAGAGTAAAATATTTGGGACACTGCCTAACCCAGGGGTTATGACATCTTACAAATTATAGAATCCAGGCCATACAGAACATGACACTGCCGCAGAACCAGCTTTGGGAATACCTGACTATGAAAAACCTTTTGATTTATATTGTACGGAAGCCAAGGATTGTGCTGCAGGTGTCCTAACACAAAAACATGGTGATGCCAGTAGGCCCGTAGCATACTACAGTGCCCAATTGGACACTGTGGCAAGATCACTCCCCACCTGTTTGAGAAGTGTAGGAGCTACCGCTCTATTGGTGAGTAAAAATGAGAACGTAGTATTGGGTCATGATATGATTGTCTATACTCCCCATGCTGTATCTGCTCTACTGAACTCTGCTCAAACTAGACACGTCTCTTCGGCTAGATTTACCAAATGGGAACTAGCTCTAATTGCACCCACAAACATCACTGTTAAACGTTGCAGCACGCTGAACCCAGCAACGTATTTACCATATGTACAACATGATGTACAAAGGGTGGAAGGAGACGAGTTGCTGGCGGGAAGTGAGTTCAGCGGACATAATGATACACACGATTGTATGGAATATCTGAATCAGACCTTTACTGCTAGACCTGACATACACGACACACCTTTAGAGAATGTAGATGTGACTTTTTACACGGATGGGAGTTGTCATAGACAAACAGACACAGGTGAGTTATGTACAGGTTATGCTGTTGTAAATGACACAGACATCATAGAAGCAAAACCTCTTGGTCCTCCTCACTCAGCTCAAGTGGCAGAGTTAGTAGCACTAGCTAGAGCGTGTGAACTGGCAGCAGGCAAATCTGCTAACATTTACACTGACTCGAGGTACGCATTCGGGGTGGTGCACGATTTCGAGGCTCTATGGCATCTGAGAAATTTTATGACAGCAGCAGGCACACCAGTTGCACATTCCCGACACATAAAACATCTTTTAGAAGCAATCCAACTGCCCAAAGTGGTGGCAGTAATTAAATGTAAAGCCCATACATGTGAGGATGATCCAGTGTCACTGGGCAACAACAGAGCCGATGAAGCTGCAAAATGGGCAGCAGGGTTAAAAATGTTTTCTCCAACTGAAAAAATTATGTCTTTCCAAACAACTGATATGCTGAAATTAATTGAGATGCAAGATTTGTGTTCAATTCAGGAAAAATCCATTTGGAAGTCCAAGCGATGTGGGCAAGAATTCTCCGGGCTCTGGAGGGACGGACAAGGTAAACCAGTAGCCCCCAAGGCATATTACCCCAGCCTGGCAGAGGCAGCACATGATCTGACTCATCTGGGAAAACAAGGGATGTGCAAGTTGGTGAGAGCATACTGGTGCGCACCAGGTTTTTCTTCACAAGCAGAAAAGATAGCAATGTCCTGTCTGACCTGCTTGAGGAAGAACATAGGGAAAGCGATCCCTACCGAACCGTCCCACATTCCACCGACTGATGGACCTTTCCAGGTGATACAAATTGATTCATCCAATTACCACCCTGCAGGAACCTTAAGTATGTATTAGTGTGCACTGATGTACTTTCTAATTGGGTTGAGGCCTACCGAGCGGCCACTAATACTGCTGCGTTTACTGCCATGAAAATAGTCCAGGAATTTGTATGCAGGTATGGTATCCCTAAAATCATCGAGAGTGACAGGGGTACTCATTTCACAGGTGATGTTTTTCAAAATATGTGTAAACTGATGGGTATTAATAGCCGACTTCATACCCCCTACCGACCGCAAGCCAGTGCCAAGGTGGAGAGGATGAACGGGACTATTAAAAATAAGTTAAGTAAACTCATGGCAGAGACTGGGCTAGGATGGCCAGAAGCATTATCTTTGGTCCTACATAGCATAAGGACCACTCCTAGACCCCCTCTAAATCTGTCCCCATTTGAAATACTGTTCGGTAGACAACCTCATTTGATTATAAGTCCACAGGAAGACTTGAAGGGTAACAACGAGGTAACTGTAAAGTATCTTATATCAATGAGTAAGCAGTTAAAGCAACAGCAGCAGAAACTGAAATTGTTGTCTAATGATATGCCTGAAACTAATTGTCATGATGTTGAACCAGGAGAATATGTTATGATCAGAAATTTCTTGCGTTCAGGTTGTTTGACTGATCGGTGGGAAGGTCCGTACCAGGTGCTTGTGACAAGTACTACATCTTTGAAGGTGGCCGAGAGAGATACCTAGGTCCATTCCACTCACTACAAAAAGGTCAATCAACCGGTGGAGAACAAGTCAGAGACAAGGCTGATAGCGTGGACCTGTCGCTCGCGAGCTTGTTCCGGGAGGATTGAAAAGGTCGTAGTGAGATACCTGAACTAAGAGAAATTTGCAGGTCTTGTTGTGACAATGGATGGGCCTGCTGTGTTCATTTTCATATTCTCTTTTAGAGTGTTCACCATCCTGGTCGGTTTAGGGATATCCAGTTTCTGTGATGGGGGACCGATTGAGGAGATGGGAGCTGATGGCAAAGCTGATGGAGTGGAGTCAGGAGGAGTGCAATGCCAATCAGGGGAGTGTCTGACCAATCTTAATACTGTTATTGTTAAGAGAGCTGTCATTCCGGACACTCGGGGAAGGTGTGGAGGTTTATCGTCTGAAGACTCCTGTATTTGTGAGCTTTGTGGATCCCTAGTTGATGAGAACTGTATCCAATGGTGCCAACCTAAATATAACCCGTACTGGGGTGGGTATCCTTTAGAGGATTATCATAGCATGGTAGGCAAAGTGTTAAATCAAACTGATTGCTGGGTGTGTTCACATGTGCCACAGGGACAGCATAACATAGGGTTGGTGCCATTTCCGCTGAATATCACGGAAATTTTATAATTACAAAAAGGGAAAACATTGGATGGAAAATTCCTCTCATCCAAACCACCTCATTTCAAACTATATCAATTCCAAGTAGATAGATCACTTTTGTGTTTAAACATAACCAACCCCAATAAACCCGGGAGTTGGAAAGTGACGGGGAATAATCAGATGATGACCTTCTCACAAAGAGCTGATAATGAGTCCATAAACCATGATCTGTTACGCTCAATTAAATCTAGTGGGAAACATTTTAGGTATCGGTATACATTGAGTTTCACCAAAGAAATTAATGGTAAGGTGCCAGATGGTTATTGTGCTAAAATAATACAGCCAGAAACTTGCATGAACCAGATGGAAGACCCAGAAATAGGTTTGTTTGCAAGATAAATGTGCTTAATGATAATGATGCATACCATCCCTTATGTTCTCCCTGATAATGTATATTTTATATGTGGAAGAAAAGCATATAAGTGGCTCTCCCCGAGTTCTGAAGGTTTGTGTTACCAGGGAAGAGTAGTCCCAGAAGTTATGACCCTCACACATGTTGAAATGCTTGGTATACATAAAAACATACTATACCATATCTTCACACGCAATATGAACACAGAGGCAAAAGAAATATGATACCTGGTGACGTGCGTAAAGCCACTCAGTTAATTAGTGAGACAACTGGCTATCAAGTTTTAGTCACACTGGATCCCACCAGGATCGCTCGGGGTACGTTAAATTTTAGATATATTCAGGAACTTGCTAAATTGATAGATAATATTGCCGAGCTGTACGATGACACATTCAGGTATACAGGGAGAGAATTGCAAGCGTACAAGAAAGAACTGGTGCAACACAGGCTAGTGTTGAATTATTTAACTGCTGTTACTGGAGGGTATTGCGTAACGTTAGCCACCCAATTTGGAGTAAAATGTTGCACCTATGTCACCAGTGATACCAGCGACCCTAAGGAAGTGATAGACCGGAAGATGGATGAAATTCTGTAGCTAAAATTAGAGTTTCATAAGAACCATAACGCTTCAGTGGCTGAAGTAGGGGAGAAGATAGAAGGCTGGGTTTCATGGCTGAACCCAGTGAAATGATTCTCAGGTCTAGGGGAATGGGTCCAGGAAATTATCACCAGTATAGGCAAATTCTTGATCCTTATACTGATTGTCATCATAATAATTGGCATATGTGTCCGGTGTGTTCCTATTGTGTTGAAGTGTGAAAAATGTAAAAATAGAGTAAAACGAAAGAACAAAATTATGATGGTGGTCAGTATGAATACCGAGGTAAATACAGAACTGCATTACAACCCTGAACTAAGAAATACCATCATTTAATGTATTATATTTAGACATGCATAAAATGTATTATTGAAATGTTATTTTTAAAACACCTCAGATAATGTAAAGTCTCAATTCCCCTTCAAGACTGCCTTTTATAAGACTGGTGCTTCCCTACACCTTTCACATGATCTTCCAAGATCCGCGGTGTGTGTATAATAGTAGTTTTATGTCCCCACTCAGAGACACATTATTGATGGATTAAGAACCACATTGTGCCATCCCATAATAACACTAAATAGTATATAAATGTAAGCCTAAATTATATTTTAAAATCAGATTGTGATAGCATGTTGTTCGCTATCAAAGGGTGGACTGTCAAAGCTGGATTATTTAAAATTGAATCACAGCAACACCATCTTGCGACTGGCCGCAAGACGCCATCTTGGAAATGAGATCGCGACCGCCTAAGCGCCATTTTAGATAAACTCACACTTTAGTACATGTGGCGATATTACTATTAGCATCATGCAAATGCATCTGTGACCATCGCCATAAGTTATGGCGATTCACCAAAAGCCCATTTCATGACTTTACGTAGTTTGGGTGCTCTGGATAAAGTGTATATTATTATAATTCCCCTAAAGGATATATTTCAGAAATGGCTTTACAGTATGTCAAAATTGGATTGCATTAGCAACAACAGAGCAAATGGCCACGTGACAACTAGCCTGTGTAGACAAGCTTCCTGGATATAACGTCTGCTCTCACTCCAGGTGGCCCTGCTCGAATACACACCTTACATTAGCAGGGTTCCTGCAATAAAATACCTTCAAAGCCAAGAGTGTTATCTTAGGTTTGGGTCTTGTAGCTGTGCTAATTTGCATTTACACAAGAACCTGGGAGAACAAAGGACTTTACTTTTGAGCCTTGGAAGGGTGGGGGCTGCAGAGAGAGTGGGGCGTGTGGAACTATAAGGCTCAGCATTCCACACTGCTAGGTGTTCACTTAGTTTAAGTGAGATTTAAGTGCACCATTTCTCATACACACATTAATATGCACAATTGCGCTGGTAACTAATCGCATATTAGTGAATGCATAAGATCCTGTATGAAAACGCTGTTTGTTAGCTTCATGCGCACGCTTCTGCCCCAAATTAACTAGCGTCTTTACATCACACCCCGCATACTTACAAATTACATATTCACATAAAAGGTTTAATAAGCTTTAAGGTATAAGATTTAAGTTTGTTCAGTTAGTATAAATGCTGTGAAATAAAGATTATTTGATAATTAAAGTTTTATACATGATAAGTAAGCTGTGTGTGGTATTGTACTGATGCGTACTCTTTCATCAGAATTTTGGTATTATCGGTGTGGCGATCGCATCATGCATTCTCAACTTATGGACCGCAGAGACTTAAAGCAACAAAATGTATATTATATGAACAACTGTTAGGATGTTGCATGGGGCGGGAAACCAGAGGCCCTCAGTTGTTGGAGGCTGGGTTGTGTCTATTTGAATCAGCCTGTTAAATGCTCTGTAACAGATGCATCCCCCTTGAGGACCAATGGCATCAGCAACAAACTTCTCTATTGTGTTGTCTATTTCTGGGGGGTATAAATATGTGTGCTCCAACACTGTGTCTTAGTCTTCTTGCTGAATGCTGATTGACGAGGGGTTTCTTGCTGATGCCTACATCTGGACCTGAAGCGCTGCGTATGTATACTGTACTTGGGTCTGTATAATTCCTTTGCGCTGAATTGTGTTTGGATCAAAAGCATGTTACTGCTGTACTTTTACTTGAATAATACTTTGTGCTTTGGAACCACAGATTCTAGGTCTGAAGTCTTTATTTACTGTATGACTGCGTACGCAAATTAGCGTCATTATTAGAAGGTATCCCGTGTAGATGCGCATCAACCCGGGATTGTTGTCGGTGTAAATGGATCCACCCGGGTCCAGGGACCCGGGGAATCAACTCGGGTATTTTGCAGGTTCCCATGCCACCCTGCAGTGTAAACGGCGCAATCCGGGTCACAGTGACACGGATCGCGCTGCATGGTGGCATGACGTTATCTCCGAGCGTCCACTTCAGAGCTAGAAGAGCCAGGTCACTGCAGACCCAGCTCCGGTGTGAATGGTGCTGACTCGAGAATATCCAGGGTCGGCGCCAGGTAAGTTCCAGATCTGATCCAGATTGGAACCCTGTCAGGCCCGGAACTTTGGAATAAAAGTGGTATGTGTCTCATGAGTCATTACTTACATTATTGCCTTGAAGAATGCTCCTTCTTTCTGGATTCTTCTCCTCCAGGTCTGGCTGGTGCTGCTCCTCGCGCGCCGTGGCTCTTCTGACCTCTTCCTTCCAGCAGCGTGGCATGATGTCATGAAGTCACACGCGTCATGAAGTCACACAGGAATTTTTTTTTTCCACTGCACAAATGCAGGGGCAAATGCAGGATTTTCTATATATATAGTGCATCCGGAAAGTATTTGCAGCGCTTCACTTTTTCCACATTTTGTTATGTTACAGCCTTATTCCAAAATGGAATAAATTCATTTTTGTCCTCAAAATTCTACACACAATACCAACGTGTAAGAAGGATTTTTTGCTAATTAAAAAAAAAAACTAAGAAATCACATGTACATAAGTATTCAGAGCCTTTGCCATAAAGCTCAAAATTGAGCTCAGGTGCATCCTGTTTCCACTGATCATCCTTGAGATGTTCCTACAGCTTAATAGGAGTCCACCTGTGGTAAATTCAGTTGATTGGACATGATTTTGAAAGGCATACACCTGTCTATATAAGGTCCCACAGTTGACAGTGCATGTCAGAGCACAAACCAAGCATGAAGTCCAAGGAATTGTTTGTAGACCTCCGAGACAGGATTGTCTCAAGGCACAAATCTGGGGAAGGGTACAGAAAAATATCTGCTGCTTTGAAGGTCCCAATGAGCACAGTGTTCTCCATCATCCGTAAATGGACGAAGTTCGGAACCACCAGGACTCTTCCTAGAGTTGGCCGTCCGTCTAAACTGAGTGATCGGGGAAGAAGGGCCCTAGTCAGGGAGGTGACCAAGACCCCAATGGTTACTCTCAGAGCTACAGCATTCCTCTGTGAAGAGAGGACAACCATCTCTGCAGCAATCTACCAATCAGGCCTGTATGGTAGAGTGGCCATACGGAAGCCACTCGTTAGTAAAAAGCACATGGCAGCCCGCCTGGAGTTTGCCAAAATGCACCTGAAGGACTCACAGACCATGGTAAACAAAATTCTCTGGTCTGATGAGACAGAGATTGAACTCTTTGCTTTGGCATGAATGTCAGGCATTATGTTTGGAGGAAACCAGGCACCGCTCATCACCAGGCCAATACCATCCCTACAGTGAAGCATAGTGGTGGAAGCATCATGCTGTGGGGATGTTTTTCAGCGTCAGGAACTGGGAGACTAGTCAGGACAGAGTGAAAGATGAATGCAGCAATGTTCAGAGACATCCTGGATGAAAACCTGCTCCAGAGCGCTCTTGACCTCAGACTGGGGTGACGGTTCATTTTTCAGCAGCACAACGATCCTAAGCACACAAATATCAAAGGAGTGGCTTCAGGACAACTCTGTGAATGTCCTTGAGTGGCCCAGCCAGAGCTAAGACTTGAATCCGATTGAACATCTCTGGAGAGATTTGAAAATGGCTGTGCACCGACGCTTCCCATCCAACCTGATGGAGCTTGAGAGGTGCTGCAAAGAGGAATGGGCGAAACTGCCAAAAGATAGGTGTGCCAAGCTTGTGACATCATATTCAAAAAGAATTGAGGCTGTAATTGCTGCCCATGGTGCATTAACAAAGTATTGAGCAAAGGTTGTGAATACTTAAGTATATGTGATTTCTTAGTCATTTTTTTTTTTATTAAATCTGCAAAAATCCCAAAAAAACTTTTTACACACCATGGGGTATTATGTGTAAAATTTTGAGGACAAAAATTAATTTATTCCATTTTGGAATAAGGCTGTAACATAACAAAATGCGGAAAAAGTGAAGCACTGTGAATACTTCCCAGATGCACTGTATATATACTGTATGTGTGTATATATATATTGTGACACAGTTAGGTTAGGGGGTCCCTCTCCTGGGTAGAGGACTCCTTCCTTACACACACACACAGCAGCAGGGAAGCAGCACACCAGTCTGGATGCAAGTACAAGCTGGTCGGCGCCAGTCTTTATTGTACAATGTCAGAAATAACACAAAGAAAACATAAACGTAGATCCTAGCCCTGTCGGGGCACTAACTTCACAGGTAGTTCCCTCACTACCAGAACCTGGCAGGGCCTAATGCCCTCGCCAGCAACAAAGCACAGCACAGTACTCACAGATAGGTTTTCCAAGTGTCTCTGAGCAAACTCCCTGTCTGCTCTCCCAGGTGAGACAATCAGCCCTCAACACACTAGGCTTATAAGGGCCACTCTCAGGTGGGAACCCAATCAAGCCTGTTACCAGGCTGCGAGAACCAAAACCTGGAGTGGCCGTGGGTGGAGCCCTCCCTCTCCTCTCACCCACAACCCCCAGGTCCCAAACCGGCTTTTCAAAAAGCCGAAACTCAAGCCTGCTACACTGCAGACTTTCTCCTGGGGGTTTAAAACACATAATGACAGGAATCTGGGACAAATGCACCTGCCACAGACCACTTTACCAGTGATCCTATCACATATCCCCCCCCTTTGTTTCGACCTATGGGGCGGAACAACTGAAGCCCCCAAACAATGAACGCGTGACAACGCGTCTGCTTTAAACAACATGCCCCCTGGCCTGTGTTCCACCGAAAATTTAAAAGTTTGTAACGCCCACTTTATGGCCAACGCCTCCTTCTCCACTGTGGCACCGGGTAGGCATCGAATTTTGAAACACTGTTCAACTTTCAGAAGTCATTGCAGAAACGCACACTCCCGTCGGGCTTTGGAATCAACACAATGGGACTTGACCATTCACTATGTGATGCTTCAATAACCCCTAACTCTAGCATATTTTTTATTTCTTTCGACACCGATGCTCTTGGTGCTTCTGGTAACCTATAGGGCTTTAGATTAACTTTAACCCCTGGGTCAGTGATGATGTCATGTTTAATGACCGAGGTTTTCCCAGGTACGTCCGAGAACAGCACCCTATTTCTAACCAGAAACTCCTTGACCTCTCGTTGTTGAATTGCCGACAGGGTTTTTGCCACTGTCACTTCGGGAACTAAGGGCCCTGGACTTACTGGAGGGGCTCGGACGGCCGACAGTACCATTCTATCTTTCCAGGGCTTTAACAGATTTATATGGTATATCTGTTCCGGCTTTCTTTTCCCCGGCTGGTAAACTTTGTAATTGACCTGTCCCACTCTTTCTAAGATTTCAAAGGGCCCTTGCCATTTAGCCAAAAGTTTATTTTCCACAGTGGGAACCAACACTAACACTCTGTCCCCAGGAGCAAAGCTGCGTAACCGAGCATTGCAGTTGTATACCCTCTGCTGTGCCTGTTGAGCCTGTTTCAGGTGCTCTCTCACTATTGGCACCTCTACAATAGGCAATGGAACTAGTGGACCCTTAAAACGTGGTCTGGGAGCATGATACTGACACTCAGGGCAGGATAAATCCTGACATATTGCCATGTGGGGATAGGGCAAAGGACTATCAGGGTCTACGGGTTTACCATCAACTACCTTTACATTCTTCCTAGCTTTTACCAAAGTAGGGTCTTTCAACTGCTCCACGGCAAAGACCTCTCTTCTGACCTCTAAATCAGGCAGACGATCAACTGGCCCAACAACACTTCCCACCTCAATGGGAGGCACCTCAGTTGGCGGGCCACCGTCACGCTCCGCATTCTCTAGTTCGCCAACCATAGTAGGAAAAGGGAATAACTCTGACTCAGAAGAAACTCCCTCCTCCACTATATCGACAACCTTCTCAAGTGGACCGGGGTTGTTCACTTCTGGAACAAAACGGCTTTCCCACAATTTCCAGAAGTGAGCAAAGTCTCTCCCCAATATTGCATCGTACATCAGACCAGGCACCAAACCCACAGAAACTATAGCAGAGCCACATGGTGTCTCGATGTTCACCTTGGCAGTAACATAATATCGATTATCCCCATGTATGCAGGTCACATCAACAATTTTCCCCTTATGCCTCAAGGGGTTCACCAGCTCAGCTTTTATAAGTGTCACCAAGCTACCAGAGTCTAACAGTGCCTCTACTCGGTTGCCATCTACAGTGAGTACACACAATGACAGTGCCTCTACTCGGTTGCCATCTACAGTGAGTACACACATGTGCTTATCAGTCTCAGCCTGCCGGTCAGCCGTACAGGCTGTCTGTGCAAAGAAAGACCCCCTGCGGTAGACATGAGCAGTATCACATTGCATAGGTTCAGTTGTAAGTGAACAATTAGCGGAAATATGGCCGAAGTCACCACACCGGAAACACTGAATCATATTAATGTCTAGTCGTTTACGGGGCAAGAACCTTCCTGGCCTGGCAGGCCTGTCTCCAGGTTCTACACCCTCAGTCTTAGGTACATCCCACTGCCCAGCACCCTTCTCCCCTGGAACAGTCTTACCAGTGTCTGTGGGAGTTTGCCGGTGCGTCATCGGGGCTTGGTGGGGCATACTCCTCAGCTCCTCAGCCGCCACATACCTCTCCACTAGCTCAACCAACTGGTCCGCGGTCTTAGGGTCTGCATGGCTCACCCACTTGCGCAGAGTCGTGGGTAATGATTGCAGGTACCGGTCCATCACGACCCTTTCCACGATCTGTGGTCCCGTCAGCGTCTCGGGCTGTAGCCATTTTGAGGACAGATGGACGAGGTCATGCATCTGTGAACGTGGAGGCTTGTCCATATGGAACTCCCAGCGGTGGACCCGTTGGGCACGAACAAAGGTGGTGACTCCCAAGCGAGTTAGGATCTCCTGTTTTAGTTTTTTATAGTCCTTGGCATCAGCCAGGCATAAGTCGAAATATGCTTTTTGTGGCTCCCCAGACAAAAAAGGTGCCACCAGACTTGCCCACTGCTCCTGGGGCCAACTCTCCCTTTCGGCCGTTCTTTCAAATGCGGCGAGATAGGCCTCCACATCATCGCCCGAAGTCATCTTTTGGAGGAAGTGACTGGCTCGTACGGAGTGAGTGGTGGTGGGAGGACCAGTATTAACATCTCTGGGCTGGGCGACCAGGTGCTGTACCACCTCTTTTATGGCCTGGCTGTTTTCCGCTAAGGCCTGGAGGGTTTCCTCTATGGCGACCTGTTGTTGCCTCTGGGCTGTCTCCAAGGCCAACAGTTGCACCCTGGTGGATTCCTGCTGAGCCCAGGTAGCTTCCTGCTGAAGTTTGTTTGTCTCCTGCTGAGCTCTGGTAGATTCCTGCTGAAGTTTGTTTGTCTCCTGCTGAGCTGCTGTAGCTTGGAGCAAGGCCTTAACAATGTCCTCCATTTTGTCCTGGGGTGTAGGTTGGAAGCTGAACCTTGCCTCTCTGAGCATTGGCTGATGCCTCCTCTATGGGACTCCAAGGACACAGTGTTATTTCCACACTCACAAATTGGGTGTCTGTCCCTTTAATTTTTAAATGGAAAGTTTTCCTCTTGCTGCAACTTTAGTGTGTGTGGTTGCCCGCATTCTCCACCATATTGTGACACAGTTAGGTTAGGGGGTCCCTCTCCTGGGTAGAGGACTCCTTCCTTACACACACACACACAGCAGCAGGGAAGCAGCACACCAGTCTGGATGCAAGTACAAGCTGGTCGGCGCCAGTCTTTATTGTACAATGTCAGAAATAACACAAAGAAAACATAAACGTAAATCCTAGCCCTGTCGGGCACTAACTTCACAGGTAGTTCCCTCAGTACCAGAACCTGGCAGGGCCTAATGCCCTCGCCAGCAACAAAGCACAGCACAGTACTCACAGATAGGTTTTCCAAGTGTCTCTGAGCAAACTCCCTGTCTGCTCTCCCAGGTGAGACAATCAGCCCTCAACACACTAGGCTTATATTGGCCACTCTCAGGTGGGAACCCAATCAAGCCTGTTACCAGGCTGCGAGAACCAAAACCTGGAGTGGCTGTGGGTGGAGCCCTCCCTCTCCTCTCACCCACAACCCCCAGGTCCCAAACCGGCTTTTCAAAAAGCCGAAACTCAAGCCTGCTACACTGCAGACTTTCTCCTGGGGATTTTAAACACATAGGACAGGAATCTGGGATAAATGTCCCTGCCACAGACCACTTTACCAGTGATCCTATCACTATATATATATATATATATATATATATATATATGTATATGTGTGTGTGTTTATTAAACACACATACATATATATAATGTACACAGTATATAGCTAACATGTATATATAATACACATATATACGTTATCACCTGACCTCCAACATGATCTCTTCCACCAGGTATACTGTGTTCTGGTCCTTTACATCCCACTTCATTTATGATTGCAGTCATCTGTGCTATAATAACCCTTCTTCTCAATTTACTTGTTCAACAAAGGTGACTCCAATCATAAATGATGTGGGAAGTCCAGGAGCAGAGCCTCTTGTACCTGGTGGAGGGGATCATGTTGGAGGGTGTGTAATACATACAGTATTTACACATATATCCACACTAACACATACAGACACATACATAGTTACACATGCTAAAACACATACATACTTATTTCTTACACTGCTGATGCAACAGCTGGTTGCTAATGGGCCCCACCCCCTCCAAAATGATGTGATTCGCTGTTGTATGGTGGCAGGGCTTGCCACATTGGCTCCGCCCTCATTGTGATCAGAGCCTTAAGAGGGGATGGCGAATCGGTCCATTGGGGGGGGAGCTAGTATAGGCTGTGCAGCAGTGGTAGGAGCGGGCACGAACCCCCTCCCGTTCTGCCATTGTCCTGATCACAAGTGATAATTATGTAATGGTGAATAGACTCCTATATGTGCCAGTAACCTTCATTTATTTCTGTACATAGTACCAGTTTTTTCTATGCCACTACTGGTGCATGTACTAATGCTTATGTTATGTAATGTAAGTTTTTAATTATATAGTGATACTAGGTAGCAGTGTTTGAATTAAACATGGGCATATATGTTAGAGTCCATGTTTGGTCCAGCGTTAGTTTTGCACCAGAGTCGGTGAGTTGTAGTATTTAGTAGAGTACTGCTGTGTGTCAGTACCTGATCAATATAATAATGTTTTTGTCAATGCTACAACCTCAAATAGTCTACTGCTTAATATTCTAACTGGCAAATTAAAAACATTTGGCAAATTTTCTTCTGATTAAGCCATTCAGTTGTTGATTTACTTCTGTGTTTTTGGCCATTGTCCTGTTCCATCACCCAACTTTTGTAGAGCTTCAGTTTGTCAAAATTCTGGAATTCACTTATCTGAGAGCAAGTGGCCCAGGCCCCGGGGCAGCAATACAGCCCCAAAGCATTTGCAATACCAATATTTTAATAAAACAGACGATCGTTTCTTTTTTTTTTAACTTTTATTTTAAATACACTACACAGATATATTACAAATAGTCAAAAATGGCTATCATAATATAGGAAACAAAAAGATAGACATTATGTTGCAAAAACAAAAGTAACATACTGTTTGTCTACAATATTACAGATAGTGTAATTTTTTATAATTTTTTTACAAATCTTCAAAAATTCCATCTATATAACAATAGATCAGAAATAAATATTAATTACATTATTAAGAGAGGAGAAAAGGAAAACAGGGGAAAAAGGGGTAGAAATTAAAAACAAAACAAGAGAAAAATAAGAGAAAAATAATGTAATGCTGATCCCTTCTGTGACATAGTTATCAATGAGGTGCTCCTGGCAGTGAGGAGTTATGATAGGTAAACCAAGAGCTCCATACCTGCTGGTAAGTAGATACTGTATTGTGTAGCAGGTAGGTAATATATTCCATTGAAAAAATATACCTATTAATAAGAGCTGTTTTGGTAGGAGAATGAGGAGATTTCCAATGCTTGGCTGTTAATAGTTTGGAGGCATTGCAAATATGGCCAATCAATTTATTCTCAGATTTCGATGCCGAGTGCAGGGGTACCTGAAGCAGTAGTATTAGTGGATCCAAGGGTACATTGGAGGAAATAATTTCTGATATTAAGGCTACCACCATAGACCAAAACTGGTGAGTCACGGGACAATCCCACCAAATCTGGAGAAAGGAACCTTCCATACCGCAGTTACGCCAACATTGATTGGAGGAGTGTGGGTACATGTGATGGAGTTTGTCGGGTGTTAAGTACCAGCGGGTATAAACTTTGAAGGCTGTTTCTCTAATACACTAATAGAAGCTTTTTGATTTGCAATGGTATGCGGACCCATCCCTCGTCATCTAACTGTAGCCCAAGATCGCATTCCCATGCTACTTCGAAGCTTTCCTTGGGGGGGTTGTTCAGGGGCTAAAATCAAGAGGTATAACAAAGAAATCGTGCCTTTACGCCCATGGAGTTTAGACAAAGGCATTCAAATTGAGTGGGTTGACGGAGACTCCTAGACTGACATTGACACTGTATAAAATGAGTAATCTGGAGGTAAGGGTAGTGAAGATTAGAGGGAATATTATACCGATCCTGAAGGTCAGTAATTGTGGGGGGGAAGAAACTCTCCAGAAAGATGCAAAAAACGTGTTATATCCGACAAGAACAAAGGCGCAGCCCAGCTCGTACAAAAGCCTGGGGGAAATAGTGGGTGTTTCCAGATAGGGGTTAAAGGAAATGGGAATGATGTGAATGAAAAGCGTCTATTAATTGTGTCCCAGGTTGACAGAGTAAATTGGATGGAAGGGTGAGTGTAGGCCAAGGCTGGTCTATGAATCCGAGGCAGCCAGGGAAGAAAGGCTATACCTAAATCCAGGGAGGAAGCATTTTCAATATCTACCCATTTTTTTGTGCCCGGGTAAGAGTGCCAGGATATGATATGATATGGCTCAGTTGGGTGGCGTAATAGTAATTTTGCAGTATTGGAAGACCTAAACCACCATTTCTCATAGGTTTGGACAAAGTTAACCGGCTCAATCTTGTTTTTTTACCTCCCCAGATAAATCTCCCAAACATTGTTTGCAATGACTGTAATACAGACATAGAGACTCGTACTGGTAGTGTCTGGAACAGATACAATAATCTAGGGAGAGCGTTCATTTTGACTGCATTTAATTTTCCTATCCAGTATACAATACTTTCCAAGTCGATATGTCCCGCTGCAGTGCCCGAATCAGAGGGGAATAATTTGCACAATACAAATGGGTCTACTGTTTGGTGATATATATGCCTAAATAGCGTATCTTCGCCGGATGCCATTGAAATTTATAAGTAGACTCCAAGCCAACCCTTGTTTGACGTGGGATATGTAACGCGAGCGCTTCTGATTTTGATTAATTAACCTTGTATCCCGAGATTTCACTGAATTGTTGCAAATCTTGGAACAAGGATGGGAGAGAAACAGTTGGATTGGACAATGTGAGAAGCACTTTGTCGGCAAACAATGATATTTTATATTGTTGAGGCCCCATGTTTACTCCTGTGATATTAGAATTTGCTCTAATGGGAGCTGCTAATGGCTCTATACATTAAAAAAAAAGCAAGGGTGAGAGCGGGCAGCCCTGTCGGGTCCCATTTCCCAAACTGAACACGTCTGAACAAATACCATTAGTTGTAACCAATGAAAGCAGGCTTTGATAGAGAGATCTGATGGCCTGTAGAAAGCGCCCGTTAAAGCCAACGATTCTAAAGTGTAAAATAGAAATGGCCAAGATACTCGATCGAAAGCTTTTTCAGCGTTGATCGCTAAAATCACCGTCGGTAATTGAGCGCAATTGATACTGTGGATAAGATCTATAGTTCTACCAGTGTTGTCTAGACCCTTACATCGAAGGCCAACAATAGGACCGCTGGATGAATTCAAGAGTTTTATCTATACCCAAGTGACCAGAGAAACGAGAAGCATGGGCCCACTGTAGTAACTTCTTGCGGAGTTCAGGAGCAATGAAAGTCTTCCTGACAGGGGGCATTGCAGATAACTTGGTAGAAGCGAAGGTAGCTGGATCTAGCATTGGATAAGACTGTTCCATGGGTAGATCAGAGTCACTCTATGTGGAACGAGAGAGTGCATTGGCTTTGAGGTTTTGTGAGCCAGGACGGTAGGAGAGTTTCAAATTAAATCTGGAGAAAAACATCGCCCACCTGGCTTGACGAGGGTTCAAGCAATTTGCAGACTTAAGGTAAAGCAGGTTCTTGTGGTCCATATAAATGGTGATGGGGTATTGGGCCCCTTCTAGAAGATATCGCCATTCCTCAAGCACCTTTTATATGGCGAGCAACTCTTGATCTCCGATAGCGTCGTTTTTTCTGCTGGCAAGAACTTCCGAGAAAAGAAACCGCAAGGATTAAGTTTTTCATCTTCAAATCGTTGGGAGAGTACTGCACCGACACCTTCGGAGGATGCATCCACTTCCAGGATAAATGGTCGAGTAGAATCCGGTTGCTTTAAGATGGGAGTGGAGATAAATGCTTGCTTAAGAAGTTAGAATGCAGAGGTAGCTTCGACGGACCATTTAGTTGGATTTGCTCCCATACGGGTGAGGGCTGTGATAGGAGCTACCAGTGTCGAAAAACCCTTCACAAACTTGCGAAAATAGTTGGCAAAGCCTAGGAACCTTTGTATGGATTTCAAGGAGGAAGGAAGAGACCAAGCAAGAATGGCTTGAAGTTTTGAAGGATCCATTTGAAGGTCGGTTCCGGAGATGATGTACCCCAGGAATGGTACACTTGAGACTTCAAATAAGCATTTTTCTAATTTGCAAAAAAGTTGGTTGGACCGTAATCTCAGAAGAACTTCCTTCACCTGAACACGATGAGTTTGGAGGTCTTGAGAAAAAATCAAGATGTCGTCCAAGTAAACGACCACACACTTATATAGAAGATCTCGGAAGATTTTGTTGACGAAAACTGGAAGACAGCCGGGGCACTACAGAGGCCGAAGGGCATAACAAGGTATTCATAGTGCCCATCCCTGGTGTTGAAGGCCGTTTTCCATTCGTCTACTGAATACGGATTAAATTATAGGCTCCTCTTAGGTCGAGTTTGGTGAAGACTGTGGCTCCCTTGACTCGATCGAATAACTCTGTTATGAGAGGAAGAGGGTAGCGATTCTTAACAGTTATTTCATTAAGACCGCGGTAGTCAATACATGGACGTAGCCCACCATCTTTTTTTTTTACAAAGAAAAATCCAGCCCCAGCTGGAGACGTGGCAGGTCGAATGAAGCCTTTACTTAAATTTTCCTCAATGTATTCCGACATGGCTTGAGTCTCAGGAAGAGATAGAGAGTAGGTTCGGCCCCTGGGAGGATTCTTCCCGGGAATCAGATCTATGGGACAATCCCAATCACTATGGGGGGGTAATAAATCTGCGCTCTGTTGCTGAAGACGTCCAGGAACCCAACATAGGATTCGGGCAGGTCTGTAGAATTGTGTAGGACAGAAGATCAAACAGGTACTACACGCTGAAGGCAGCCCTTGAAACAATTAGAACCCCAGGAGGTTATTTGCATGGTTGTCCAATCAATTTGTGGTGAATGTCTCTGTAGCCAGGGTAATCCAAGAACTAAAGAATGAGAGGCTTTGGGAATCACTAGGAAGGATAGTTGTTCAGAATGGAGCACCCCGATGGTAAGTTTAAGTGGTGTTGTACGATGGGTGATGGTTCCACTAGTAATGCGACTACCATCGATTGCAGTTAAAGTGATGACTCAAGGCAATGCTTCAATGGGAATTTGATGTTTCTGGACAAAGTCCGTGGTGACAAAGTTCTCTGCCACTCCAGAATCCAGAAGGGCTAATACAGCTTTGGAACCTCGAGGAAGCTTTAAATGAGCCTGGATGGTGGAATCAGACTTCCTATGTGAGTCGATGGCAACTGCTAACTTAACCTCTCTTTCATAAGTTAGGAGGAGGCGTTTCCCGGACGGATGGGACAGGATTTAACTAAATGTTGAGGAGATCCGCAATACATACATAGATTCTGTCTTTGCCTTTTCTGCCGTTCTTCAGCTGATAAGCGGGAGTGGTTGACCTGCATGGGTTCTTCGCCCATGGGAGGAGAAGGTAATCGAGAAGCTGGACGTGGCCTTCCACGATCAAGTCTGCATCTCTCCAAGGCACGCTCTCTGTGTCGAAGATCCACCTTATTGCAGAGAGAGATTCAATTATCCAGACTGGCTGGAAGGTCACGGGAAGCTAGATCATCTTTGAATCTTTCTGAAAGACCACTCCAAAAGGCAGCGATGAGGGCTTCCTCGTTCCAGTTGAGCTCCAAAGCAAGAGTCCGGAACTGGATGACATATTGGCCGATGGTCCTGCTGCCCTGATGGAGGCATAGAATATCAGCTGATGCGGAAGTGGTTCTTCCAGGTTCATCAAAACTCCTGCGAAATGTGGCAACGAATTCAGAATAATTGGAGAGCAGAGGATCCGACTTCTCCCAGAGAGGCGAGGCCCAATCGAGTGCTTGACCAGAGAGTAGAGAGATAATGTACGCCACTCTGGTTCTGGCTGTCGGAAAATTGGTGGACTGAAGCTCGAAATGGATTTCACATTGGTTCAAGAACCCTCTGCATAATTTGGGGTTGCCATCAAACTTGCTTGAGGGAGAAAGCTGAAGATGAGCAGGAGGTGGTACCAGAGGAGCAGGTGACACCACAGGAGGAGAGGCGGCTTGAGAGCCAACGGGAGCAGGATGAGCCAGCAAGGACTGCATGTTGTCCAGATGTGAGGACATATCCTGGATGAATTGGATCAACTGGGCCTGAGAGGTCTCCTTTCTTTCCAGACGAGATAGCACATCCTGAGAGGAATCTACCCCAGATCCTTGACCACTTGCCGAGTCCATTGCGCCAGTGCAAACTGTCACAATCGTGGTATTTTGAGGCTGTGTTCCCGGGCTGGGCCTTGGACCTGTATTACTCAGCTCAGATGCTCGCTGGAGGAGACTTGGCTTGATAAAGTTTCTCCGCATGAGAGGGTGCAGAAGACTGTTAGAGGATTTGGGTAATGCGGAAGGAGCTTGGTGCGGCTAAGGAGCCGTATCAGGACGTTGATAGCGTGGTAGTTGCTTGGAGCGGCTGGATAGCCGTGGGGAGAAGGTGGTAGCGTGGACGCTACTTGGAGCGGCTGGTTAGCCATGTAGAGGAGCTGGTAGTGGGGGAGCTACTTGGAGTGGCTGGATAGCCGTGTGGAGAAGCTGGTAGCGTGGAAGCTACTTGGAGCGGCTGGATAGCCGTGTAGAGGAGCTGGTAGCATGGGAGCTACTTGGAGCGGCTGGATAGCCGTGTAGAGAAGCTGGTAGTGTGGAAGCTATTTGGAGCGGCTGGATAGCCGTGTGGAGATGCTGGTAGCGTGGAAGCTGCTTGGAGTGGCTGGATAGCTGTGTAGAGGAGCTGGTAGAGTGGAAGCTACTTGGAGTGGCTGGATAGCCGTGTAGAGGAGCTGGTAGCATGGAAGCTACTTGGAGCAGCTGGATAGCCATGTAGAGGAGCTGGTAGCATGAAAGCTACTTGGAGCGGCGAGAACACCTACAGAGCGCAGTGGGGAGGCTCACTTAGTTTTACTAAGGGACTTGTTGCACTGGCAACTTGTGTCAGCAGTGGGGATCCTTTTATAGTGGACACTGGGAGCTGGTAGGCTGAGAGAGAAGGAGAAGGCTCCTCATTGGTGGTAGTGGAGTCACATGTGCGAATCCAAGATGACCGCGCCCATGGACCGGAGGACAGCGCTTCCTGGATGTGAGCAGCGGGGACCAAGCAGTCAGCAGGAGTCGGCGTGGAGGTAGAACAGCAGCGGGACCCGTCAGAGGACAACAGCGGGACCCGCCCTGAGAGAGGAGGAAGCAGTGCACAGCGCAGGAGCCGGAAGACACCGCGGGTCAGCGCCCGCAAAGGTAAGTGACGGGGTCTGATTCTGGGGTCTCTGGAGCGACGTGTGACAGCATCTGCCTTATTGCCTTTGTTGTGGAATTTTTGCCTGAGCCAACGAAGATTTTTTTTCTGTTTTTTCAGCTAAAATGTTGTTTAACTCACCCCTGGCTTTGCCGAGTTGCTGCAATATTAAAGTTGAGTGTGTGCGTTTATGTGCTGCCTCCAGTTGGTTAATTTGGTTATTCAAAATCAACATTGCTGCCATTTGGGTTTTCTTGCAATGTGAGGCGTACCTAATAATTTCCCCTCTAATTACTGCCTTGTGTGTTTCCCATACCGTCCCTGCAGAGACACCTAGGGTAGAATTGATCTAAAAAAATTCTCTCAACTTAGTGGTTACTAGTGTTTGGAAGTCTGGCATTTTCAGGAGCGTCTCGTTAAGCCTCCAAAAACACGTCCCTGAACCTGAGGACGACCAATCTAGCCAAACCAACAATGCAGAGTGGTCAGACCATGGGTTGGTATAAATGGTCGAGTCTACAATTGTGTCAGTTAGCGAGGCACTGCAGAGGAGCATATCAATCCTAGAGTATGAGTCATGTGGGCAGGAGTAAAAGGTATAATCCCTGGCTGTGGGATATAGGGCTCTCCAGGAATCAAACAGACCAGCCTCGGTCATTTGTCTATTCAGTGTTTTGGAGCTAGTGGTGCTGGATAAGTGGGGGGAATTCCCCGAATAGTCTAGGGAGTGTGAGAGAATTGAATTAAAGTCGCCCCCTAATATGACCTCCCCATGTTGGAAAGTATGTAACTCCAAAAAGAAGCTTCGAAAGAAAACGGACTGACCTGAATTTGGGGCGTATATTGTTGCGAGTGTAATGTTCCTCCCGCTAAGTTGACCTTTTAGAATTAGGAAGCGGCCTTCTTCATCGTGGAGTGAGTCGAGCAGCGTGAAGGGGACAGAGTTACTAATTAATATCGCTACCCCACAGCGTTTGATCTATGGTTCGAATAGTAGGATGAAGGGAAGCGTCGAGTAGACAACGAGGGATGGCCCGACTGCTTAAAGTGAGTCTCCTGTAAGAAAACAATATCAGCAGAATGGGATTGAACAAACGAAAACATCATAGAACGCTTTTGTGGAGTGTTGAGACCCCTGGCATTCAGTGTGAAAACAGAGACTGGCATCTAAAAAAAAAAACACACACAAACAAATAAAATAAATAAATAAAGGGAAGAAAAAGGTGAAAAAGAAGGAAGTACAGCTGCGAGGAAAAGAAAAAGGGAGTAGTAGGGAGGGATAGAGAATGTGTGCGAGGACCCCCCACTCAGGGAGAACTGCCACACAATTAGAGCACCCTGATTAATCTAAACCAATTGGGCTCAGGATAGGGTGTGATTAAAATTTCCTTGTAAACATTGGCAAGGGAAAGTTTTTAACTGTGAATATGTTGAGAATCCCTAGAGAAAGAGAGGTGGAGGCGTGGAGTGGTAAAGGAGCTAGGTAAAGGAGCTAGGACATAAAAGCACGCTTCCAGAGCCCTAAAAAATAGCTAAATATAGCAAGTGTGAAACTGAGTAGAACGAACTAACAGTATTAACAGGAAAATCACTTACTATAAAAAGTAATCTTATGAAACACGTGAGACACATGAAACCCAGACTAGATATCCTCAAGTAAATGAGGGCATGTAGTCTGATGAACACAAACCAAATCAAAATGCCTTGTTGGCGTATATACTACTTTATAAGGTGTTTAGAGAAAAGTGCAATTCAGGTGGTTTTATCATTTTCCTCCGTCATTAGGGAGGGGCCAGGTGGAGCAGAATAAAGATTCTGCTGATGGAGAAAGTCTTTTCCCTCACGAGGAGAATGGATAATATGTCGTCGGCCTCCATTCAGACGATCGTTTCTTGGATACAAGCATTCATTCTGAGCAACTTATCTGCGAATTTAACTGCGAACGGACAGAAAAGCATCCACAGATGCGTCCAAATAAGAATCAGGCCCATAGTGTTTTGTCTTCCTTCCAAACATATCAACTTTTGTCCACAGAGCATTTTGCCAGTAGTGCTGCAGAACATCCATGTCGCTCTTACAAAACGTCAGACGTGCATCAATATTTTTCCTGGACAGCAGTGGCTTCTTCTGTTGTGCCCTCCCATCAACACCATTCTTCGTTCAGTGTTTTATGTTTTACGCATTGTACACAGGTGAAGAGGGTATAGACAGCATCTAAGGACTGTATAAGAGTTTTGTGCAGTCGCTTGTCATGTTTTGTTTCTGAAATGTAGCCAGTTGAATTATCAAATGTTTTTGCAGGAGTTCAATTGTTCTATACAGGTAAAGGTGCCCATCCACTAGCAGACAAGAAAACGAGTGCACGATTACATTGTAATCGTGCAGCCGTTTGTCAGTCTGTGATGAGCCTACAGTAAACGAGCAGTCATTCACTGCAGGCTCATCAATCATCTGCAAACATGCTGAACCTGACGATATGTCAGATTGTCCAGCATGTTTGCACGATGATAGATGTCTAAACGACCAGCTGGTGCACCGCTGGTCGTTTAAGAAACCTTTACAAACGATTTATGAGAGATATCGTTATCATTCAATCGCTCACATAAATCGTCTAGTACAGTGGTTCTCAATCTTGGTCCTCAGTTCATGTTTTCCAGGTCACCCAGCAGGTGCACAGGTGCAGTCATTACTTACTGACATATTTTAAAAGATCCACAGGTGGAGCTAATTATTTCACTTGTGATTCTGTGAGGAGACCTGGAAAACATGCACTGTTTGGGGTCCTGAGAACTGAGTTTGAGAACCTGTGGTATAATAAGAGATATGGTAAGAACTTACCTTTGTTATCTCTATTTCCACGAGGTCCATAGGATTCCACAGGATACCTTAGGGGTATAGGTGATGACGTCAGTCACAGGCACCACAGAGTTAACGTTTTCCAGCCTCCCAGGATGCACTGGGGTCCCCCTCCTATACCCCACCCCCGAGCCAAGGCAAATCAGTTACATAACAAGCCCCAGGTCAGAGGAGGAGAGGAAAGAGAGAGAAGAAAGATCTGGAACACACAAGAAACACATTCTCACCAGAAGGAGACAGAAAAACCGGTGACCAGATAAAAGCCCATCTGCAGTACAGGATCGACAGGGCGGGAGTCCTGTGGAACCCTATGGACCTCGTAGAAATAGAGATAACAAAGGTAAGTCCTTACCATATCTCTTATTTTCTACTGCAGGTTCCATAGGGTAACCACAGGATACCTTTGGGATGTTCTAAAGCAGTATCCTTTAAGGGTAGGGACGCTCCTGTGCTGTAAGGAGAATCCGCCGCCCGAAGGAAGCATCCTGAGAGGCGTAGGTATCAAAAGCATAATACCGTATGAACAGCTGACCATGTGGCTGCCTTGCAAAGCTGAACCGCTGAGGCGCTATGTCGAGCTGCCCACGAAGGACCCACAGACTGAGTGGAATGAGCCCTGACCGAAGATGGAACGGGAAGACCTTAATGAGCATAGGCTTCAGAAATAGCCAGGCAAATCCAGCCTGCCCACGTTTGTTTAGTGGCAGGCCAACCCTTCTTCCGGAAGCCATAAAGGACAAACAACGAGTCCGACTTCCGAAAAGAAGCGGTGCGGTCAATATAGATTTTTAAGGTCCGCACCACATCCAAGGTGGTCTCACCAACCGAAAGGTCTGGTGCATTAAAGGCTGGTACAATCATTTCCTCGTTGATATGGAAAATAGATACCACCTTTGGGAGGAAACCAGGGTGAGTACGAAGCACCGCCCTGTCCCTATGAAAAGTGAGAAAGGGAGGTCGACATGAAAGAGCCCCTAATTCTGTGAATCTTCTGGCTAAACCAATGGCCAGAAGGAATACAGGCTTAGCCGTAAGCCATTTCAAATCTACTGAGCCCAGTGGTTCAAAAGGCGGTCCTTGGATAGCCCTCAGGACCACAGCCAGATTCCAAGGAGCCACAGGTGGAACAAAGGGATTCTATATATGGAAGAACACCCTGCATAAAGGTGCGGACATCAGGAAGTGTAGCAATCCTATGCTGAAACCACACCGAAAGAGCAGAAACCTGCATTTTCAGAGAAGAAAGGTGAAGACCGTGATCCAAGCCTGCCTGTAGGAAAGCCAACACTCGGGATATCCGGAACACCTGAGGATCTTAGCCTCTAGGGCGGCACCACTCAAAAAAAGTATGCCATACTTGATGGTGAATTCTAGCTGATGTAGGCTTCCGAGCTATTAGCATGGTCTTAACTACAGAGCTGGAAAACCCCTGGATGACAAGAGGGCTGTCTCAACAGCCACGCCGTCAAAGACAGCCGACTGAGGTCCGGGTAAAGACAAGGACCCTGTGTCAACAGGTCCGGACATAGAGGCAACCGCAGAGCAGTGTCTACGGAGAGACTTCGAAGGTCTGAGAACCTGTGACCTCTGGGCCACTCTGGAGCTATCAACAAGAGCTTGCCGCCCTCCTGTTTGAATTTTCGGATCACCCGAGGAAGAAGGGAGAACGGAGGGAAGAGATACGCAAACTGGAAGGTCCACCGGACTGACAGGGCGTCTACTAGAAATGCCTCCGTGTCTCTTGTTCTTGACCCGTACACAGGTAGTTTGTTGTTGTGTCGGGAGGCCATGAGGTCTATTTCCCGGAAGGCCCCACTTGTCCACCAGGAGTTGAAATACCTCCTGGTGAAGAGACCATTCTCCCGGATGTACGTCCTGCCGGCTGAGAAAGTCCGCTTCCCAGTTGAGGACTCTCGGGATGAACACAGCCGAGATGGCAGGGAGATTGCCCTCTGCCCAAACTAGAATGCGGGACACCTCCGCCAGCGCTGCCCGACTTCTGGTTCTTCCTCCTTGGTGGTTTATGTAAGCCACAGTGGTGGCGTTGTCTGATTGGACCTGCACGGGTTTTCCTTGTAGGACCAGTCTTGCGTGCTGGAGAGCATTAAACACCATGCGAAGCTCCAAGATATTTATTGGAAGTTCCGCTTCTGCCAGAGTCCACCTGCCCTGGAACAAGTGTGGACCCGTAACCGCTCCCCAGCCTCTGAGCCTGGTGTCAGTTGTCATAAGGACCCAGTTCTCCACCCAAAAGGGACGTCCTTTGTTCAGGTGAGTTGTTTGCAACCACCAGGCCAGAGATAGACGGACCCCGGAGAAAGCACCATGGTCTGCGTCTTTATCTGGTGAGGCAACTCGTCCCATTTGGACAGGATCAATTGTTGCAGAGGTCTGGAGTGAAACTGGGCATATTCCTCCATGTCGAAGAGTGACACCATGGAGCCCAGTAACCTCATCGCCGAGTGAATAGACAATCAGCGGCACTGAAGACAACTCCGTACCTTTGTCTGCAATGCAGAGATCTTTATCTCCGTCACAAAGATCCTCTGCTGTTGCGAGTCCAACAAGGCCCCCAGATGGAGAATCTTCTGTGAGGGAACCAGGGTGGATTTCTTCCAGCTTATTAACCAGCCGTGATTCTGCAATACTGAGATTTTCAGCTGCAGATGAAGCTGGAGGATCTCTGGAGACCTTGCTAACAACAGAAGGTCGTCCAGATAAGGTAATAAGCGGACTCCCTGCATCCTCAGTTGAGCCGCCATGCCTGCCATGACCTTGGTGAAAACCTGAGGTGCTGTTGCTAGACCAAAAGCAGAGCCTGGAATTGATAATGTTTGTCGCGTATTGCAAACCTGAGGAATTGTTGATGCGTTAAGACAATGGGGACATGCAGGTAAGCGTCCTGGATGTCTGACACCATGAAATCCCCAGGCTCCATCACCAGTATGATGGAATGCAGGGTCTCCATCCTGAACCGAGGCACCCTCATTGAGGGCTTTATGGTTGAGAAAAGGACGGTAAGACCCATTGGGTTTCTGCACCAGAAAGAGATTGGAATAGAAACCCATGCCCCTCTGGGATAACGAAACAGGCACTATAACTCCAGCCTGGAGCATAGAGTGCAATACTTTCTGCAATTCCAGGGCCTTGTTCTGATCTGACGGAAGGCCTGTTGTGAAAAACCTGCTGGGGGGTCGGCACCGGAAGGATAGGGCATAGCCCCGAGAGACCACCTCATGTACCCAAGTGTCCTTGGTAGTCAGGTACCAACACTGGGTGAACTGAAGCAGGCGGCCTCCCACTTTGGGATCCCACAAAGGGAGGCCCGGGTCGTCAGGCCGACGGCTTGTCGTCCGACTTGGTGGCCAGGCGCCTTGTACTCCAAGCTTGTTTCTTGGGTTTGGTAGACTTTTTGGACCCGGCCTATCTTGGAAAAGACTGTGCTTTGGACCTATCCTGGGGCCTGTAGGGCCAAAAGGATGAAGTACCCGACCTTGACTGGACTGGAGCCGATGGGAGACACGCAGACTTGGCTGCGGCCAAAGTAGCCACAATCTTGTCCAGATCAGGGCCAAACAGGACCTGTCCATTAAACGGCAAACATTCCAAGCCCTTCTTGGAATCGGCGTCCGCCTTCCAAGAACGCAACCATAGGGTGCGACGAGCGGCCACAGCTGCAGATGAGATTCTGAAGGTGAGGAGACCGATATCCAAGGCTGCCTCATTAATGTAAGTAGCCGAATCTCTGAAATTACCGACTAACTCTGCCTGCTCTACAGATGAGTCAGAGTCCAGAGACGCCTCCAAACTGTGCGCCCAGCGCTGCATGGCTCTGGCCACCCAACACACAGCCATAGCCGGTCTGGATGCCCCTCTAGCAAGGGAATAAATGGACTTAAGGCATATTTCGACCTTGCGATCCATAGCATCCTTTAAGGAGGACATGGGCAATGTAGCACTTCGTACTAGGCATGTCAAATGAGAATCCACCTGCGGAGGAGATTCCCACTTAGAGAAATAATTATCCGCAAATGGGAATGCAAAAGCCAAACGTTTTTGAGGCTGGTACAGTTTACCCGGATTTTTCCACGCCTCCTCTAAATGATCCACTAGCTAGGCAGAAAGGGGAAAAACTGTGGCATCACCCTTAACATCTTTAAAGAAGGCGTATTTAGATTTAGCCACGGGGGGATCGTCATCCTCAATAACCAAAGCCATACGGACAGCACGTATTATGCCAGGTATATAGACCTTAGACTTAGAATCCGTTTCTTTAGTACGGATGGGCTCCTGGTCAGAAAGGTCAAATATCTCACCGTCATCAGATGACACATCATCCTCATCATATTGAGCAGGCTGAGACGGTAATGGACGCTTATGTGGCCGCAAAGAGTGGAAAAAAGTGGACAAGGAATTAACCCACGCAGGCTCTTGTGAGACCTGGGGGGATGACATAAATTAATATAAAAAATTAACCCTGTATTTACTTCTGGTTCCGGCATGATTAGTTTACATCCAGTCCCAGAAAATTTTAGTGAAAACAGTCTTTGATAATAACACTCCAGAGGTCAATAGAGAAGGAATTAAAGAAGATGAAGTAATATATACATTAAAGAAATTGGAACAAACCTTATATAAAGAAAGGCGAATATGGTGGGAAGCTGCGACCTTAGAAAAATATATTGCAGAACAAGTGATACCAAAAGGTTTAAAGATAGAGAAAAATACAGCTTCTAGACATGAAAGTGAAGAATTTTACGTCAGATGGAATAATGTGTTAGAGAATTGTTCAATTATGTTAATGGTATTAATTGTAGAGGAGAGAAGAAAGAATCTAGAAACAATAGAAGATGAGATAGATGTATTAACTAATCTTATAGAACCTTTTAGGAAAGTTGAAGAATACCAAAGCATGGAAATAGATATGGAGAATAGGATTGTGAGGAAGGAAAAAGAAATTATTTGAAAGAAAAAAAGTAAATTTTTAAGAGATAGGAATTTTAATAACAAAAGCCAACAATTGAAAGAGGTAAATGAGAATTGGACAGAGGATGAAGAGGTTAATACCCCAGAACCCAAGAAATTACGTTTCAGAGAAAACTCTAAATGTGAGTGTGAAAAAAGTCCGACAGATACCAGAAAAATTACCACGTAGATTACTCTAGGAATAAACCGCATTGGAACAGGAATAGATATAGTCCCAAAAGATTTAATAAAAATAGACACGAGCGAGTTGAATATGGTGAAACACGTTTTGAGCCATACCCCAGAGGAAGAGAGAAGGAACCAGAAAATACTGTATAGAGAGAGAGGTTTCACACCGAAGAGGAATATATATTATGTAAAGGATGAATGGCATCCAGAGGAGGATTGAGAATTAGATCAGATAACCACAAGAAATAGATTTGAAATCTTCCAAGATGATGATTTTTTAGGAAGGAGCAGAAAACAGAGGAGGAGATTTTAGCTGCAAAGAAAATTAAAGAGAGAAAACGGGGTAAAAGAGGGAAAGATAAGAATACGAAGGAGAAATCTAGGAAAGTAAATGGAGAAAAAGCAATGAAGGAGATGCTACTACTATTTTATCTGATGAGGAAAAGTCAGTTTTAAAAAAGGGGTTGAAGTTTGCACCAAACAATAAACTCAATAAATTTGAGACTTATTTTGATATACAGAAATTTGTAAGGAAGGTGTCTTTAAAGAAATATTTCCTAAGCCAAAAGGGGGAAAATATTAATAATTGTGAAATATTGAAACCGTAATCCACCTTCAACCCCACGTTTAATAGGGGATGTTTCATAGACAGCTTTAATAAGGCTGTCACTATGGAACTAGAAGAAATTACACCAAAGTGGGGAAAGAATTCCAACATCTCGATAAAAGAACGGAAAGCTTTGGATAATCTTAGTAAATATGATCAGATAACTATTAAGCCTGCAGATAAAGGTGGGAGTATTGTCATTATGGATACAGTCCTTTATGAAAAAGAGATAATGAGACAATTAAATGACAGAGAAACATATTCAGTACTAAGAAATAATCATAGCGATCGCATTATTAAAAACCTCTCGGAATTACTGACAGAATATAGAAACGAAGGGATTATTACAGAGAAAGAAGAAAAATACATGATTATTAATAACCCGAGTTTGCCGTTTTTTTACATTTTGCCCAAAGTTCATAAGAGTTTGGAAAATCCCCCAGGACGTCCTATAGTGGCTGGAACTGAAAGTATAACATCTAATTTATCCCACTTTGTGGACTATCATTTACAGCCCGAAGTATTAAAAATTAGATCTTCTATTAAAGATACTAGTGATGTCTTAAAGAAATTAAAAGACCTTACTTGGGAAAATGACTTTATCTTAGTGACCGCGGATGTGAGTAGCTTATACTCCATCATTGAACATTCACAGGGGTTAAATGCGGTAACATATTTTTTAGATAAAAACGAGATGGACCAAAGGAAGGTGGATTTTATGATAGATAGCATATGCTTCATTTTAGAATATAATTTCTTTTGGCACAATGAGAGATTTTACCAAAAATAAAAGGAACAGCTATGGGCACACGATTTGCTCCATCATATGCTAACCTCTTCATGGCATTTTGGGAGGAACAAACTATATGGTCAAACAATAGATTTCTTATGAATATTATTAAATGGTATCGTTTTATAGACTACATCCTGTTCAAATGGAAAGGAAGTGAGGAGGATTTAAAAACATTTTGTGGAGAATTGAATGAGAATACAATTAATATCAATTTGACTTTTAATATAAATACAGTAGAGGTGAATTTTTTAGATTTAGTTTTATATGTGGAAAGTGGGATTTTTAAGACAAAGACTTTTAATAAACCTACAGACAGCAATTCCTATATAGAATGGGGTAGTAACCATCGTCCATTATGGTTAACTAATATACCCAAAGGACAAATAAGAAGGGTGAGGCGAAATTGCATGGATGTAGAAGTTTTTAAAGATCAATCAGTGGTTTTAAAACAAAAATTTATCTCAAAGGGATACAAACAGAGATATTGATGGAGCTATAAAGGAAATGACAGAGATAAATAGAGAGGATCTTTTAGAATCATGATCAAGAGAAAAGGAAAAACCTGTCACCCTACCATTTATGACTACGTTCAATAGCCAATATAAAGAAGTGGAAAAGATCATTAAAAAACATTGGCATTTATTAGAACGAGATCCAGTTTTGAAACCAATTATGTCGAAATATCCCAAATTTATATATAAAAAAGCTCCCAATATTAAGAACAAAATAGTAAAAAGTGCAATACCACCTAGGAAGTCCGGTAGAGTTAAAACCACTGGCTTTCATAGGTGTGGTGTATGCACGATGTG
The DNA here is from genome assembly GCA_031769625.1 of Taudactylus pleione. Lineage (NCBI taxonomy): Eukaryota > Metazoa > Chordata > Amphibia > Anura > Myobatrachidae > Taudactylus > Taudactylus pleione. The sequence continues at coordinate 2,393,009 of JAUIMM010000249.1, forward strand.
TAAAAATCATAGAAACCAGCAAAGTAAAACAGATACATTTGTTTCAAATAAATCGAAAGTACTGCATGAGATTAAGGAATTTATTACATGTAATAGTAAAAATTGTATCTATGTAATAGAATGAGACTGTGGCCTGCAATACATAGGCCGAACATCAAGGTCACTGAGGGAACGTTGGGCTGAACACCTCCGAAATATAAAAAAGGGATTTACTAACCACTCATTATCTAACCATTTTAAAGAGTGTCATAACTGTGCTACAAAAAGTATAAAATCGGTTATAGGTATTAAACAAGTGACCAATCATTGGCGAAAAAGAAATGGAGATGAAAATTTAACCTGTATAGAAATGAAATGGATTTATGAAATAGGGACATTGGTCCCTAATGGTCTCAACAGTGATTTTGAACTTAAATGGTTTTTATGATACCACACATATATGTCCATTTTTATGTATGATTTTAACTTTTATTTTAGTGTTTTTATATATGTATATACAGTGGATTTTCTATATATTTATACACAGTGGATTTTTTATACTTGAATGTGCTATTTTTTATATCTTTTTATATGTTCTCCATGAAGATGTTTTTAACACGCTTTGGGATTTTAGTTAATACTAGATATCTATTTTACATCATGTGCTCCATGACTGGAAAATAGTGTCCCCATGTAATGGGATATATGTTTTTAATGATGAGGTTCCAGTTAATAAGTATGCGTTCCACATAAGAGGAACGCGGAAGTCTGTTTGTTGAGAAGCTCATTCCGGAGGGAGGAGGAGAAGGAACATCCGCTCCGGAGCTTGCGTTCCACGAGTGTGGAGCGCAAAGGCCGGAAGCTCCGGAGCTTCCGTTCCATGCGTGTGGAGCGCGGAGACCGGAGGCTGTTTGGACATGTGACCAGAGGTGTGCGCCGGTGTTGGGAGCTGGGCAGAGTAGCCATAGGAACAAAATTGTCTGGGTATAGTGCTCCGACAAGCATTTAGTAGCAAGGGACCGGATGTAAACTAATCATGCCGGAGCCGGAAGTAAATACAGGGTTCGTTTTTTATATTAATTTATGTATTTTATAGAAATGGAAAAGCATTTTATGGTTTTAAACATCATGGTATATAGGAAAGAAGTTTGTGTATAAGTATATAGGTGGAAATTATGATTTTTTGTATGTTTATGTAATTATTGTTTGACAATCCCTGCACCAATGAGGAGTCATTTGGGGGGATATAAGTCTGTGAGGGTCACCACTCACATACACCCTGAGGAAGACTCACTATTTTAAGAGTCAAAATGCGTTGGTGATTCATGTGAAGGACCCTAATACTGGAGTTTTGATTACCAGCTTCCTGGAAACGCCAGCAGACCCTTACTGTCCAACCCAGGAGACTCTGAGGTTTTTCTGCATATGCCATTTTGGGTGTCCAGGAAACTGCACCCTTACTGCATGGTACGGGGCCACACATACATGTTTTTTTGGTGACGGGAATTTTTATTTGGAGTTTGGATTAATAAATTGTTGATTATTTTAAAAATACTACACTATATGGAGCATTTCTTTTTCTCTTCTATGTGACTTGACAAAGCTTCTAGAAATAAGGAATACTCCATGGTGGTCAAAAAAAGAAGGGATTCATTTTGACTATAGAGACTTTGGTCTGGAAGATTCTTGATAAACGCTCATATGGACAAAAAAATCATTTATTAGTCTCATATGGACAAAAAGATAATTTATTAATATATACCAATATCCTACTGGAGGGCGCAGGAACGTACTTTATTTCTGTTTTTATATGTTTGGTGGAGTGTGAGAGACCACTTCAGTACTATACTGCTGCCTTTCTGTTGAAGCGCAAGTGATCATATATATTTTATTGTTTAATACCACAGGGGTTAGCAAGTAAACGAGGGAGAATACTTGTGCATCACATCCAGCCCCGCTGCAGAGAAACCCAACACCAGGGGACATACTAACACTTTACCTGCAAAGGGGTGTATACCTCTTAAAAGGTCAGGACAGGAAGGTTAGGAGCACAGTACTGTGTAACATCTTCTGGGGTGTGGTGTTTAGACTCCTACCAGGAGCTACTGGAGACTGGAGTTTTGTCTCCTGCCAGCTGGATGGTATTACAGGATTCTACAATGGGAAAAAGTCCAGGCATTGAAGTTGTTAGGCTGCAGGACTAGGGAGCTCTCTCACACTTCTGCAGAACATTTGACCAGGGAGTTTTGTCTATGGATGGGCTTACTGGAGATGATTGCATGCATCACAATGCCACTGCCCACAGCCAAGATACTTTAGCGATGAAGCTCACAGTGAGGATTTCTTTGCAAAGTGATTATGACCATAGGGTTACTCAAATGGTTTATTATCAAATGATCTGCGACCACCGCTGCGTGTTTGGATCTGCAAAGCTGCCAGAGGACGTCTCAATAAGTTTCCAGGCGGCATTAGCATATTTTCACACAGCAGCTGTGATTGCATTACTGTACATATCTAAATCAGGCTCCATGAACATTCATAGGCTTACTTAACAAGCTAAGCATCTACACATATACCACACATTCCATATATATATATATATATATATATATATATTAATGATTCTGGATTTCTACCTCTATACTCACCTACCTATACCTTCTAAAACCTACCTATAAACCTCTAATATTGATGCTATTTGCGTACGCAGTCATACAGTAAACTAAAGACTTTAGACCTTGAACATGTGTTTCCAAAGCACACAGTATTATTCAAGTAAAGTACAGTCAGTTACATGCTGTGATCTAAGTTCAATTTAGCGCAAAGAATTATACAGACCCAAGATACAGTCATATATACGCACGTGCTCTGGACTAGATCCCAGCATCAGCAAGAAACCTCCGTCAATCAGTAATCAGCAAGAAGACTCTCGACTGGGGTCACAACACACACACTTACAGAAATAGACAACACAATAGAGAAGTTTGTTGCTGATACCATTGGTTCCCCATCGTGGTGCGTTTGTTACAGGGCATTTAACAGGTTGATTCAAATGGACACAGACGGCCTCTAACAGCTTGCTGCCTCCGTTTCCCCGCCTCATGCAAATCTTGGCTGTTGGTTTTACAATGTACATTCTGGTGCTTCAAGTCTCTACGGTCCATAAGTTGCGAATGCATGTTGCGATCTTCTCACCGATGATACCGGAAAGCTATTGAGGAAGAGCAGATCAGTACAATACCAAACACGGCTTACTTCTCACGTATTAAACCTTAGATACCAAAATAGTCTTTATTTCACAGCATTTGTAATCAATGTATAAAACTTGGATATTTTACTTTATAGCTATGGAACATTTTGTGTAAGTGTGCATTATGTAAGTATTAGGGATATGGGAAAAGACGCTAGTTAACTTCGGGCAGATGCGTGCGCACTAAGCTAATGAATAGCGTTTTTCATACTAGGCCTCATGCATTCACTAATATGCGACATGTTAACAGCGCAACTATGTGTATTAATGTGTGTATGAGGTGTGGAAAAAGATGCGATCGCTTAATGCTAATAATAGCATCGCCATATGTACTTAAGTGTGAGTTTAGCCAAAATGGCGCTGAGCGGCCATTCGCAAAATGGCGTCTTGCCGATCTCGTTTCTAAAATGGTGTCTTGCGGCTATTCGCAAGATGGTGTCGTTTCGATCTTATTTTGAGCTGATCTTGTCTCAGCCAATTATCCAGCTTCAACAGTCCACCCTTTGATAGCGAACATGCTATCACACTCTGATTTTAAATTAATTTAGGCATACATATATATATTACTTAATTTTATTATGGCACAAGGTGTTTTTTTTAACCCGTAAATAATGTGTCTCTAGGAAGGGACATAAAACTACCATTATACGCACACCGCGGACCTTGGGAGATCATGTGAAAGATGTGGGGATGCACCAGTCCTATAAAGGAAGTTTTGGTGGGGAATAGAGACTTACATCATCTAAGATGTTTGAATGAGTAAAAAAAAAATAACACTTCAATAATACCTTTTATGCACATCTAAATACAATACATTATATGATGGTATTTCCAAGTTCAGGGTTGTAATGCAGTTCTATATTTACCTCAGTATTCATATTGTCATTACTGACCACCATCATAATTTCGTTCCTTCGTTTTACCTAATTCTTACATTTTCCACACTTCAACACAATAGGAGCACACCGGACACATATGTCAATTACTATGATGATGACCAGTATAAAGATGAGGAAGTTGCCTACGCTTGCGATCATTTCCTGGGCCCATTTCCCTAGGCCTGAGAACCATTTCACGGGGTTCAACCATGACACCCATTCCTCTACCTTTTCCTCTACTTCAGCCACTGAAACATTATGGTTCTTTCGAAATTCCCATTTCAGCTGCAGAATTTCATCCATCTTTCAGTCTATTACCTCCTTGGGATCGCTGGTATCATTGGTGACATAGGTGCAACACTTCACTCCAAATTGGGTGGCCAAAGTTACGCAATATCCTCCAGTGACAGCGGTTAAATAATTTAACACTAGCCTATGTTGCACCAGTTCTTTCTTGTATGCTTGCAATTCTCTACCTGTATACCTGAAGGTGTCATCATACATCTCGGTGATATTATCTATCAATTTAGCAAGATCCTGGATATATCTAAAATTTAGTGTACCCCGAGCGATCCTGGTGGGATCCAATGCTACTAAAACTTGAAAGCCAGTTGTCTCACTAATTAACTGAGTGGCTTTATGCAAGTCACCAGGTATCATATTTCTTTTGCCTCTGTGTTCATACTGGGTGTGAAGATATGGTGATGGTGTGTTTTATGAATACTGAGCATTTCAACATGTGTGAGGGTCATAACCTCTGGGACTACTCTTCCCAGGTAACACAGACCTTCAGAACTCGGGGAGAGCCACTTATACGCTTTTCTTCCAAATATAAAATATACATTATCGGGGAGAACATAAGGAATAGTATGCATCATTACCATTAAACACATTTCCCTTGCAAACAGTCCTATCTCAGGCTCTTCCATCTGGTACATGCAAGTTTCTGGTTGTATTATCTTAGCACAATATCCATCTGGTAACTTACCAATAATTTCTTTGGTGGGACTCAATGTATACCGATACCTAAAATGTCTCCCATTAGATCTAATTGAGCGTAACAGATCATGATTTATAGACTCATTATCAGCTCTCAGTGAGGTCATCGTCTGATTATTCCCCGTCACTTCCCAATTCCCTGGTTTATTGGGGTTGGTTATGTTCAAGTACAAAAGTGATCTATCTGCTTGGAATTTATATAGTTTAAAATGAGGTGGTTTGGATGAAAGGAATTTTCCATCTAAGGTTTACCCTTTTTGCAATTCTAAAATTTCCGTGATATTCAGCGGAAATGGTACCAACTCTACATTTTGTTGACCCTGTGGCACATGTGAGCACACCCAACAATCAGTTTGATTTAAAACTTTGCCTACCATACTATGATAATCCTCTAAAGGATACCCACCCCAGTACGGGTTATATTTAGGTTGGCACCGTTGGATACAGTTCTCATCAACTACGGACCCACAAAACTCACAAATACAGAATCTTCAGGCGATAAACCTCCACACCATTCCCGAGTATCCGAAATAACAGCTCTCTTAACAATTACAGTACTAAGATTGGTCAGACACTCCCCTGATTGGCATTGCACTCCTCCTGACTCCACTCCATCAGCGCTGCCATCAGCTCCCATCTCCTCTATCGGTCCCCCAACACAGAAACCGGACATTCCCGAACCAACCAGAATGGTGAACACTCTAGAAGATAATATGAAAATGAACACAGCAGGCCAGTCCATTGTCACGACAAAGACCTGCAAATTTCTTTTAGTTCAGGTATCTCACTACGACCTTTTCAATCCTCCCAGAACAAGCTTGCGATCGACAGGTCCGCGTTATCAGCCTTGTCTCCACCTTGTTTCTCCACCGGTTGATTGACCTTTTTGCAGTGAGTGGAATGGACCTAGGTATCTCTCTTAGCCACCTTCAAAGATGTAGTACTTGTCAGCAACACCTGGTACGGACCTTCCCACCGATAAGTCAAACAACCCGAATGCAAGAAATTTCTGATCATAACATATTCTCCTGGTTCAACATCATGACAGTTAGTTTCAGACATATCATGGGACAACAATTTCAGTTTCTGCTGTTGATATTTTAACTCTTTACTCATTGATATAAGATACTTTACAGTTACCTCGTTGTTACCCTTCAAGTCTTCCTGTGGACTTATAATCAAATGAGGTTGTCTACCAAACAGTGTCTCAAAGGGGAACAGATTTAGAGGGGGTCTAGGAGTGGTCCTTATACTATGCAGGACCAACGGTAATGCTTCGGGCCATCCTAGTCCAGTCTCTGCCATGATTTTACTTAACTTATTTTTAATAGTCCCGTTCATCCTCTCTACCTTGGCGCTGGCCTGCGGTCGGTAAGTCGACTATTAATACCCATCAGTTTACACATATTTTGAAAAACATCACCTGTGAAATGGCTACCTCACTCTCAATAATTTTAGGGATACCATATCTGCATACAAACTCCTGTACTATTTTCTTGGCAGTAAACACAGCAGTATTAGTGGCTGCTGGGTAGGCCTCAACCCAGTTGGAAAATATGTCAGTGCACACTAATACATATTTGAGATTCCTGCAGGGTGGTAATTGGATGCAATCAATTTGTATCACCTGGAAAGGTCCATCAGTCGGTGGAATGTGGGATGTTTTCGGTAGGGATCACTTTCCCTATGTTCTTCCTCAAGGTCAGACAGGACATTGCTCTCTTTTCTGCTTGTGAAGAAAAACCCAGTGCGCACCAGTATACTCTCACGAATTTGCACATACCTTGCTTTCCCAGATGAGTCAGACCGTGTGCTGCCTCAGCCAGGTTGGGGTAATATGCTTTAGGGGCTACTGGCTTACCTTGTCCGTCCCTCCAGAGCCCGGAGGACTCTTGCCCACATCCCTTGGACTTCCAGATGGACTTTTCCTGGACTGAACACAAATTTTGCATCTCAATTAGTTTCAGCATATCAATTGTTTGGAAAGACATAATTTGTTCTGTTGGTAAAAACATTTTTAACCCTGCTGCCCATTTTGCAGCTTCATCGGCTCTGTTGTTGCCCAGTGACACCGGGTCACTCTCACATGTATGGACTTTGCACTTAAGTACTGCCATCGTTTTGGGCAGTTGGATTGCTTTTAAAAGATGTTTTATGTGTCTGGAATGTGCAACCGGTGTGCCTGCTGCTGTCATAAAATTTCTCAGACGCCATAGAGCTCCGAAATCGTGCACAACTCCGAACGCGTACCTAGAGTCAGTGTAAATGTTAGCAGATTTGCCTGCTGCCAGTTCACACGCTCTTCTTAGTGCTACTAACTCTGCCACCTGGGCTGAGTGAGAAGGACCGAGGGGTTCAGCTTCTATGATGTCTGTGTCATTTACAACAGCATAACCTGTACATAATTCACCTGTGTCTGTTTGTCTATGACAACTCCCGTCCGTGTAAAATGTCACATCCACATTCTCTAAAGGTGTGTCACGTATGTCAGGTCTAGCAGTAAAGGTCTGATTCAGATATTCCATACAATCGTGTGTATCATTATGTCCGCTGAACTCACTTCCCACCAGCTACTCGTCTCCTTCCACCGTTTGTACATCATGTTGTACATATGGTAAATACGTTGCTGGATTCAGCGTACTGCATTGTTTAACAGTGATGTTTGCAGGTGCAATTAGAGCTAGTTCCCATTTGGTAAACCTAGCTGAAGAAACATGTCTGGTTTGGGCAGAGTTCTGCAGAGCAGATACAGCATGGGGAGTGTAGACAATCATATCATGGCCCAATACTACATCCTCACTTTTACTCACCAATAGAGCCGTCGCTGCTACACTTCTTAAACACGTTGAGAGTGATCTTGCTACAGTGTCCAATTGGGCACTGTAGTATGCTACGGGCCTACTGGCATCACCATGTGTTTGTGTGAGGACACCTGCAGCTCAACCATCGGCTTCCGTAAAATACAAATCAAAAGGTTTTTCATAATCAGGTATTCCCAATGCAGGTGCTTTTGTCAGACTATCCTTAAGATTAAAGAAAGCCTGCTCTGATTCCTCTGTGTGTATGACACGATCGGGCTTTGAGGAAGAGACTAAGGCCCTCATTCAGAGCCGTACGCTCTGAGCAGAGCGCACGCTCTGAATGAGGGCCGCCCTCCATAAAAATGGAGCGTCCTCCTGGACGCTCGTATAGCTGTGGGTCACCACCCACAGCCTATACGAGCGTGCAGTTTGATGGCCGCGATGGTCGTGACCATCGCGACCATCAAAACTGCGAGCCGGAGCCTGCGGTTGAGGTTTTCAACCGCAAGCTCCGGAGTGATTTTGGCTCTATCAGAGCCAAAATCACTCCCACTGACATCACTAGTGATGTCAGTGGGCCGGCTTCTGACGGGAGGCGTTCCCATGGGAACGCCCCCATCAGGGAGGCACGCCCCCGGCACGCCCACCAAAGGGGGCGTGCTGTCAATCAACATCGACAGCACGCCCCCTTTGATCAGACACAACGAGCGAAGGACTTTCCTTCGCTCGTCGCGTCTGGCGCATGCGCACGACGGAGCTCCCTCCGTCGTGCGCATGCTCAGTGCAGAACATCGACCCACTTGCGAGCGGACAGCCGCTCGCGAGTGGGTCTGAATCAGGGCCTAAGTCCTGTAAAGGCAAGGCCAAAATAGAAAAACCTGGAATCCACATTCTACAGTATCCACACATTCCCAAGAAGATCGAATTTGCTGCTGGTTCTGCGGCAGTGTCATGTTCTGTATGGCCTGGATTCTGTCATTTGTGAGATGTCATAACCCCTGGGTTAGGCAGTGTCCCAAATATTTTACTCTAGATTGGCACGGCTGTAGTTTGTCCTTAGCAACCTTGTGTCCTGTGTGCGAGAGGTGAAGCAACAAAAGTTAAGTATCATTTAGAGATGACAAACGAATCTGAACATAGCAATAAATCGTCCACATATTGAATTAGAACAGACCCATTGGCAGATTGAAACTTGGATTGTAAACAGTCGTGCAGGGCCTGAGAGAAGATACTGGGGCTGTCTATGAAACCTTGTGGAAATCGTGTCCATGTGTATTGTACCCCCCTGTATGTGAAAGCGAATAGGTACTGACCATCAGGGTGAAGAGGCACAGAGAAGAAAGCAGAACAGAGGTCAATTATAGTGAAATGGGTTGCATTTGGTGGGATCTGCATAAGAATGACAGCTGGGTTTGGCACTACGGGAAATTGGCTCTCTACTACCTTACTAACACCTATAAGGTCGAATACCAGCCAATAACCCCTCCCACCACTCTTCTTTACCGGAAAGATGGGACTGTTGGCTACACTGGCTGTACGAACTAAAATTCCCTGTTGTAATAATCGTTCAATTATTGGATAAACCCCTAATTCTACTTCCTGTTTTAGTGGGTACTGGGGAATTTTTGGAGCTTGCCTACCGCCTTTTAAGGTTACCATTACAGGGCTTAAGTTTGCCATTAATCCAGTGTCCTGTCCATCCTTGGTCCAAAGTGAATCTGGAATTTGGGATAACATTTGATCTACTTGAGATGGATTTTCATTTACACTGGTAGAGTGATACATTATCCTTTGGGAAGTGTCCAATATATCCCTCACCTCGTGCGCAACTCTCTCAGGGATATCTAAAAATATACCATGAGGTGTACAATATATGACACATCCCATCTTACATAACAAATCTCTACCTAGTAAGTTAGTAGGAGCCGCTGCAGCCAGAAGGCAAGAATGCCTGGTATGCAGCGGCCCGATAGTAACCTCCGTGGATTTTGTTAAAGGACAATGTTGCACCTTACCCGTTACGCCCATTGCTGGTACTGTCTCATTGGTTACCTGTAAATTAACGGGAGATTTTATCACTGACCTGGTCGCCCCTGTGTCTACAAGAAAAGGATATTTAGTACCAGCTACAACAACCATCATAGGGCAGCACAGATGGTGTAATGGTAGCATTACTGCCTCACAGCACTGAGGTCGTTGGTTCGATACCCACTACGGCCCTATCTGTGTGGAGTTTGTATATTCTCCCTGTGCTTGCGTGGGTTTCCCCCGGGTGCTCTGGTTTCCTCCCACACTCCAAAAATATACTGGTAGGTTAATTGGCTCCGGATGATGGATATGAATGGCCGAATATTCTTTGTAAAACGCTGTGGAATATGTGTGTGCGCTATATAAATAACTGGTAATAAATAAAAGTAATCATGACTGGCTCTACCCTAGTACCTCCCGTTAACCTGACTATCTGTAGACTACAGGTATGACCTGACCCCTAGCGTTGGCTCCCACTCTCCAATAAAGCATTAACGGCCACAATTGGAGCTGGTGCCTGTTGGATATTTGCTGGTCTCTGTGCATATCCCTTATGGTGATATCCAAGCTTTCCCTGATTTGGGGGTCTTACCCTTTTTTCCGTACAGTTCCTACTTACATGTCCTGGCTGGTTACAATTGAAGCACATTCGTGGATTGGATGAAGAAAAGGGTTGTTGTGCGGGTTGAGCAGGGGGGGGGGGGGAGTGGTGGGTATGGGTAAGGATATTGAGGGAAAGGATATGGTGGGGGATATGTAGTCTGTGGGTAGTATGGGACTTGTGGTTGTGTAGGATAAGTGGGATAGGGTTGTGTTTGCAGTGGTGTGGGACTAGTGAGGGTGTGTAACTGTTCAGGTGCAGGTGTATGTGCAGGAGTGTCTGCTGGCTGTGATGTTACCGTCATTCCTTCCAGAGCTTGAATACGGACAGCCATTAGTTTCTCACTCTGGGTCTCTCTCTTCTTTCAGATGTTTTTGTCATGTTCTAAGCGGATTCTATGAGGGGATCTATTGTGACTCCCCTCCAGCCAGGCTGTGAGGCCTGAACCCGGGTTTTTAGGTTCTCTTTAAGGCCATCCTTGAGTATGGTGACAATCATTCCCCTGTGGTGAATGCTATCTTTAATATCCTCTAACCCAGTGTACTGGGTGATAGCCTGCAGAGCCCGGTCGCAATAATCTTCTGCAGATTCACTCACCTTTTGCTTTATGGTGAAAATTTTGTTCCAGTTAACTACTATTAGAAAATATACACCCAATTGAGTTATAATACGGGTAATGTTACCTTGGTTCACTTTGTCTGTTAAGGGAACGTCACCATCCAATACACAATCCGTGATAAATTTTTTCACATCGATACTGCGTGGTAGACAGGCCCTTAACACCATCTGCCAATCTTTATTGGTGGGCTCGTGAGAACTACCCAAATTTCTCAAAAATCTTTGACATTTGGCTAATTCCTTCTTCGGATCGGGGAAATCTTTTATGATGGAATTTAGCTCTGCTCTTGTCCAAGGACAATGCATTACCACATCTCTTGCAGGTACAACTCCGTTCGCATCCGCATTCCCATTCGGAACAGTGATTGTCCGAATGGGATGCAGACTGGCCGCATTGCTACCTTTGACCTTATTACCTGGCTGGGGGTTTAGTCTGTTGCTGCAACATATAGTATTAACAACTTCCTCCACGGGCGCAGAGGAGTTTAACACTTCCCATGCTATTACTGATGGAGATGGTGGGCTTGTCGTGGTGCCGCATCTAACATGTGTACAGCATGGGAAACGGCAGACATGACAATAGGCTCATCATCCACATCATAAACATTTTCTTTATGGTTACTTAAGAGAGGGTACAAATTGCTTGTTACATTTTTGTTTTTTCAATAACTGTACCTGCACCCCCATCCACATAAGGTGCCGGTGGTGCGCGTGAACTACTGGCAATACCTTCCGCAGCGCTACCTTGCCACACGTGCGCACCACTTTGCGCCTCGCACGCCTTGCAATCCAGTGTCGCGGGTGTATTTGCTGGCAATGCGTTCGCAACGCTAGTTTGCGTCGCTTGCACATTTTTAAGCCACGCATCTCCTTCCTGCTGCCACAATTTTAAACATTCATAATATTTTACCTTTTCTCTCGAGAACACATCAGACTGATGTGATCCCGGACATTATCCAATACATCTTTATCAAAACTACCAATCCTGGGAAACGGTCTAACACTCTTCATCGTTATTTTAAACCATACGTCACAATACCTTATTGCATAAGTACCGTACTTAGTATGCATAATACGATGGGCCGATCCAAGCGGCACTTCCATTAGCAACACATCATTGTCTAACATTTGTACTGTTTGCGCGACTCCCATCTTGGGACAACTCCTATGTTTTTCAATAAAAATTTTAACTGGTGAAAGACAATTTAGATACTTTCACTTACCGGCGGCCGCCTTTGAAAAAGGGTGTATCCGCAAAACCCTATGGAGGACTTCCAGACGCTTCCGCTCAGCAATCCCTTTTTGACTACCTTACAACTGCTAGGGGGCAGCAAAGTACCCTTTGTTTTCCAGTTGATTTCGTCCACCCTCTCACCAGCTCACAATTTAACCAAAATTATGTGGTTCAATTATAGTGTTCAAATAAGCCTAACAGATCACACACATTGATTACTGAATGCTATAATCACGCTGGGATACCCTTAACATTTAGGTCCCGTGTTACAACCTAAAGAAGTACTCACAGTTACACACTTTTCCTGCGCAGAAAAATACACGTTACCCCAGTTATTGGTAATAATTGAAAAATGTAAACTCAACCGCTTTGTTCAAACACGTGGCAGCACTACCGTTAGTACGTATACGCTATTGTGCGACTAGTCGCATACACAATAATGCGCCTACTACACACCCGTATGACCTAATGTTAGCTGCGCACGCAAAAGTGCGTCTCTATTGCATGCACAAAAATGCGTGAAATTCTATCAACAAAGGAAAACAAACTTTTTTTCCTTTCTTGTCCCTGGATTCTAGTCAGCGTCCCTTGCTCACACGATAACGGGTAGCGATCTCTCAGCACCGAGTGGTTGCAGGTAAAACTGCGTGTGGCCTCTATCCACCCTTTGGTGAGATATCGATAACCGTAGGTATATCGTGTGAGTAGGTAAGTGACCTCACTCCCGGACGAGCCCCCAACTAAGGATTCTGGATTTCTTCTATACACACCTACCTATACCTTCTAAAACCTGCCTATAAACCTCTAATATTGATGCTATTTGCGTACGCAGTCATACAGTAAAATAAAGACTTTAGACCTTGAACATGTGTTTCCAAAGCACAAAGTATTATTCAAGTAAAGTACAGTCAGTTACACGCTCTGATCTAAGTACAATTTAGCACAAAGAATTATACAGACCCAAGATACAGTCATACATATGCACGCGCTCTGGACCAGATCCCAGCATCAGCAAGAAGACTCTCGACTGGAGTCACAACACACACACACACACACACACACTTATACCCTTACAGAAATAGACAACACAATAGAGAAGTTTGTTGCTGATCCCATTGGTTCCCCATCGTGGTGCGTTTGTTACAGGGCATTTAACAGGTTGATTCAAATGGACACAGACAGCCTCTAACAGCTTGCTGCCTCCGTTTCCCCGCCTCATGCAAATCTTGGCTGTTGGTTTTACAATGTACACTCTGGTGCTTCAAGTCTCTACGGTCCATAAGTCGCGAATGCATGTTGCAATCTCACCGATGATACCGGAAAGCTGTTGAGGAAGTGCAGATCAGTACAATACCAAACACGGCTTACTTACCACGTATTAAACCTTAGATACCAAAATAGTCTTTATTTCACAACATTTGTAATCAATGTATAAAACTTGGATCTTTTACTATATCGCTATGGAACCCTTTGTGTAAGTGTGCATTATGTAAGTATTAGGGATATGGGAAAAGACGCTAGTTAACTTCGGGCAGAAGCGTGCGCACTAAGCTAATGAATAGCGTTTTTCATACTGGGCCTCATGCATTCGCTAATATGCGACATGTTAACAGCGCAACTATGTGTATTAATGTGTGTATGAGGTATGGAAAAAGATGCGATCGCTTAATGCTAATAATAGCATCGCCATATGTACTTAAGTGTGAGTTTAGCCAAAATGGCGCTTAGCGGCCATTCGCAAAATGGCGTCTTGCCGATCTCATTTCTAAAACGGTGTCTTGCGGCCAGTCGCAAGATGGCGTCGTTTCGATCTTGTTTTGAGCTGATCTTGTCTCAGAAAATTATCCAGCTTCGACAATAATTTATTCCATCATCCTTGATATGTTGCTTGGAGGGGAATCGCTCCCTAACCGGACACTGGCATTTGTTGTAACAAGCCACAAATGGTGAATAGACGTACTTTTTAAATTGTTAGGGTCCAACAACAGAGATAGATGTACCCTGTTCAATAGTCTGATGCACTGAGACCTCATCTACAAGTGAGATTTGTTCCATTTTTAAGAGAATCTTTACCCAGAACAACCTTAGAAGGATTTGGGTAAATTGTACCACCTTAAAGGTCAACACCATCTTGCCCTAGACCTTAATGCAGAAATGCACAGACTGTGATTTTCTTTTCAGCAGAGAACTTACCAGATCCTGCTGGGAGATATTATCCTGTTACTTGAACATTTGTTGTTGTGAGCTAAACAGAACCCTTAGATTTTTATTATTATTTTAGATGGGAGGAAAATGGATTTTGCATAGCTCACAATCTACCCATGTGAGCCACTGTCATTTACTGAACCTGGATTAATAGCAATTGATGAGAATCCTGCTTAATCATATGGTCGTCTAAATAAGCAATGACCTTCCCCCCCACTGGTCCAGAGAAGGGAAGTCATCAAATTTTGTGAAAACCTCCAGCACTGTGGTCAAGCCTAAGGGCAGGGCTCAAAATTTGAAAACAAAGCTGAGAAGGCTTTGATGCAGTTTACAGATAGGAACACACGGGTAGGCATCCAGCACCCGATAAAATAATAACATCTATAAATAAATGCAGTCATTACAGATACAGTGGTTATTTTGTATATACTGTAGCCTGAATGTGCACCTAACTCACCTCAGGGCTATCCAACTTACATAAGACGATTTTCTAAAACAGATATTGCTGGAGTGTAAGATAATATGAAGGGAGTGGAGTAAGGAATGGTAAACATGGGCTGTGACTTGGATAGCATATAACATGCTATAGCGAGAAAATAACTACTTACGAAGTACAGGATGGTGAAGAAGAGTATTACTGAATGATGCATAGCATGCCCAAGACGTAGGTGCTAACTTAACAGCTTTTTGCCCACTATAGGCTTTTATATAACATTACAGCACTATACCCAAACGGTGTCTTACAGTATATGCCTACTGCAGTCTCATGCCCACCACATACAGGCCTCTGCCCACATTATCAATATCATATCCAGCAGTCCCATCTACAGTAGTTTCCCCTGCTTAATAGATTATACCACCTTTTACAGCCTTTTGCCCAGATTGTATCATGCTCACTTACAACACTATGATCACACTAGCAGTAACCATAGTTCAGGTCCATGCCCACCTTTATAGCGCTGTTACTAGCATAACCATTTTATTCCCACCAATCTATACCATCCACATACAACCTTGTGCCCTATTGACAGTTCCATACACACTACAGCCCAACGTGCATCAGACTCCTAACCACCACAGGCTACCATCCACCATGTACAGGTCTGTGCCCAGAATTTCAGCCTCATGCCGAAACACAGCCCTTTGCTAGGACTTTGCCTACAGTCCTGTGGCAACCTACTTTACTTGTGTGTCCTAATTTCTCAATTCACTGTACTAGTTAGCATTCTTACTACATTAACAGAGCTGAGTGAGAATGCTCTGTAAATGAGAGGCAATGGAGAGGAACCACCGCAATTTCATCCAATCACATTTGTGAAGCTTGTGTCCAGTGGATCAAAAGGTGGCTTTAGCCAATGAACCACTGTGATCTTGTGTGGTGAAAGCGAAGCTGTTTTATACCAAAACATTTTGGAATCTATATGAATTTAACATCAATTAAAGCAAGAATGGAGACAGAACAGTCAGTGCAATGATGGAATGTAGGGACAGCGTGGTCTGCAGGCCACCAGTTGGACAGTGCTTAAAGCTGGACTACATGTTTTGGACATCAAGAGACCTTGTATCAATGCCCTTGGTTGTCAGTCCCTGAGGCTTAAAATGAGCAAAGTGACATGATGAACCACCTACTAATATTATATACACATTTATATTGAATTCCACTAATTGTATAGTGCATGGTTCCAGCAATTTATACTTCATCTGTATGCTCATTCATGACTTATTCAACTGAAACATGCCTCTCGAAAACTGAAATAAAAGATGGACAAATGCTCTGGGTGCATACATGAAATCACGGTGATCCTCAAAATACATTCAACTCTTAATTTTTTTCCAGGTAATTTTCATTTAAGTCAGTAAAATATCAATAAAAATGTTCAGATAAAACAAGGTTTACAATTAAAATTAAATTTCATAAAACTAAAATAGAGCGGTCCAATGTTTAATTTTACTGTAACAAGTCCAACACAATTAATGAGGTCACCAATTTTCCCTCATTTAACAAGTATTTGCATGAAGAGCTCATATTGTGTCCTTAAAAAATATATATATATTTAAGAAGTCCAGCTTAACTTTTGCCTGGCTTTTAATAGTCCAATAGAAGCTCATTTTCCTTCCCATACACATTTATTTCTGTGCAAGTCTGGCCAGGAATGAAGCCTCAGTGAGCTTCGGGGGATCCAGTTTCAAGTTTTTGTAGTCTACGTCTTCGCAGCTCTGCGGCGTTTGGTTCTTCTGACAGAGCGCCACCTTCAGCGCCATTTACAATCTCTTCATTTGTAGATATGGGGGAAACTGTTGGGGACCAAAACACAAATCAATATATGTCCTGTTTAAATTGTAATTTTGGATTGTGTCAAAATCAGATAAAATACAAATCAGTTTAACATGAGGGATGTACCTGACTGGAGTGAAGACCCAGCATCAGCATCAGTCTGAGCTTCTTCTGGTTGATCAGGGGAAGGGTCATCTGTGGTAACTAATGGGGACTGTGTGGTGGGTACGGAAGGGCGGGGGGGTCTGTTGAATGGAAGAAAAACAAATATTATAAAATAAAAAGGGAATGCAAAGATACAGTATGACTTGTTTTTATTTTTATATATATCTGTAATCAATACCTTACTCTTTCAAAGTATATGAAGTAATAATAGTGCTGGAAAGTTAAGCAGGAGCCTGCAACTGATGCCCTTTGTACCATTTTTTTTTGAGAATTACTGGCATTCTGGGAATTCTCCCGATACCCCCAGTCTGTTATTTCATTTGTTGGCATTTTACCGGTCACAAAAAGGGTTAAAAGGAACTTCATATGTGATAGCCAGGGACTGGATGGCATTGGCTGAAATCTAATCTATAACATTTATCAAGAGTTATTATGTTCAAATAGAGAACTTGCAGAGGGCAAGGAGACCAGACTATTTCTGGAAGACAGAAAAGTGACAGAGCGACTGCTCTATAATTATGACCATATTTGGTCTGAAAGTTACATAAAAATGATGGACATATCCTATACAAAAAGACTCTGCTACTAGTGTATTCTGTATCTCCTCTGTATGTGCTTCAGGGGAAGAGTCACACTAATGAAAGCCATCTTCAGTGGTGGGGGACAGTCCTGAAGTCACTGCAGCAGGCTAGACATACTGTAGTTGCATATGAAAGGATCATATGCTCATTCTTTCCGATCCCTTGGATGGCAGAAAGGAGAGCAATCCTCTATAGGAATGGTGCATTTACAGGAATAGTGCTAAATTAGCCAAATTCACTCAGGGGTAATAATATAGTATATGCATTAGCTTGTTCTACTGGTACCAAGTAAATATTATGACTTCTAATCTGCAACTCCACAAATCTATCAACCTTGGAAGCTAAGCATGGGTCACTGATAGGGTAAGGGAAGAGTTTAGAAGTATTTAGCATGTCCATCAGTGCTTTTAACATATCAGGAAAAGTAGTAGGGACGTATAGAGTATCAGCAGGATGTGCAGGGAAAAAAATTGACACAAAAGTCAATATATTTGAAATGTTGGAACAGAAGACTGACATCTTCAATTAGCGAGGAGATAAACACCCACATTTGTGATGGTCTAACCTTGCATGACGTTCATGAGAACAGGGACCTTGACTACGGCGTAGACCCACAAGCCCATGATTGCGAAAGTTTTTTGCAACAAAATTTCACCATCAGGCCAGACATAACTCTGTACACTGATGGCAGTTCCTTGAGGTGGCCAGATACAGGTGAACTATGCTCAGGGTACGCTGTGGTCTCAGATACGGAAGTTTTGGAGGCTAAACCACTGGGTCCTCCACATTCAGCTCAAGTAGTGGAGCTAGTAGCATATGTTTTTACGCGCTACAGGCAGTGAGCGACCTAGTTTTCAAAAAATTACCAGTTTCTGCAGGACGAGCTGTGTGTGTGCCACAGCAGCCAATAACATTCTCAGCGTCTCCCCAACCAACCAGCGCCGGCAGAGCCTCCCCAACCAACCGCCGCCGGCAGCGTCTCCTCATCCAATCGCTGCCCGAGGCGCAAGTTCTTCCCTCCCTGCCCGCGAGCGTGCCACTCTGCAATTTAAATTTAGCCAGCACACTCTCGCCTTTGCATCGGGCTGCAGCAGCAGTGTTGGTGGTGGCCCCTCCAGCAGCCTGCGCTTCATCCTCAACTCCTTCAGCCAGCTCTCTGTATGCAGGAGGCAGGGGATGTGGACACTGCCCGAGACAGAAAGGAGCTAGAGGTCTATATCTGGCTGCTGATGGACAAGCTGGTGATGCAGCTCAAGCTAGACGTGGACAACAGTGACCTTGCAGGAATGAGGTAACCACTGCCCCAACTGCTATCTACCCTTACCCCCTCCCTACCTCCAGTACTGCCCCAGCTGCTATCCTGACCCTAACAGTTTCCTTTCCCCTAGTACTATCCCAGCTGCTATCTAGCTTTAGCCCCACACCTAGTACTGCCTTCCCCCACCCCGCTCCTCATCCCCTGTACTGCTATCTACCCTTACCGCCGCCCTACCCCTAGTACTGCCTGCCCCTAACCCCCTCCTTGCTCCCCAGTACTGCCCCAGCTGCCATCTACCCTTACCTCCAACCTACCCCAGTGCAGCCTGCCCTAGCTCCCTCCTTGCCCCCCAGCTCTGTCTCAACTGCTCTCTGCACTTACCCTCTTCCTAACCTCAGCACTGCATGCCCTTACCCCCCTCTACTCCAACTTCTCCCTACCTCAACCTCTACCCCAACTGTTGCCCGTTTTCAGCACTGCCCTAGCTGCCACCTGCCCCCACCACTGTCCCAACTGCTGCCTGCCCTTAGCCCCATCTCTGCCCCCAGCACTGCACCTGTTGGCTATGTGAGATCAAGGCAATATATTTATATGCATTACCTGGAGTTAAAACATCACTGACTTTCCATAGTTCTCAAACTCAGTCCTCAGGACCCCACACAGGTCATGTTTTCCAGGTCACCCAGCAGGTGCACAGGTGTATTCATTACTCACTGACACATTTTAAAAGATCCACAGGTGGAGCTAAGTATTTTGCTTGTGATTCTGTGAGGAGATCTGGAAAACATGCACTGTTTGCTGTCCTGAGGACAGAGTTTGAGAACCTGTGGTGTAGAGGATGTGTAGGTGGGGTGTGATCTGATGGCATTTGGGGAGCTGCAAAACATAAATTGTGATGGGACCCAGAAACTATAGAGTAGGAATCCAATTTTGTAAAGTGAGGGGTCCATGGGACCCACATTTGTTTTTTGCTCAGCGTGATCACTGGAGACAGTTAAGCTAGGATAACACAACAAGCACTACTCACATATTGTAAATGGTCATAGTAGTGCATTCACACTAACAAATTGCTAGTAGTGAAGTGATTGCTTGCTGCTAATCTATGATACATATAGGGCACAGATACTTCCTTAAAATTGTAGCTAGCCACAGGACAGTAGCTACTGCAGCTAAGGTAACAGCTGAAAAGAATGAAGGGGTTGATTTTTGGAAGCTACAAGAAAACACAGGAAGATGCAGCCTCCACATTGATAAATACTTTGTGAAGAATGGACAAATATTCAAAGCCACTGCCCCCCCTCCATATGCTGTCTAATGATCCTCGCATGCCAAATCACAAGAGGAACTGCTGGGACGATGACAGACTCACACTGGAGGCAATGAAAAATGCCAGCAATATTCTCAGGCAAGGAGAGGGGTTGTAGGTCCATATACGAGAACAGGGATTGGGAGAATACATCAAAACTCTGAGGCAACCCAGAGAGAGTGAAAGCAGCTCTTCAACAAAGCAAACCTCAAAACCCCCAGAGTGGGAAGAGTCTGTATACATATACACACACACACAGGCCATCAAAAGAAATAGATTTAAAATGTTAATACACAATGGTAAGTAAAGTAAATCTCTCTTTAGTAACAATTTCATGATGTTGCCACCCATGTATACCATAATCACTTTCACACAAGTGAACCTGCATCATACTTCAGGCAAAGTGTACAATGGAGCACAGTGGAAAAGGCTTTAAAGGAACTCTCACCCAATGTTCGCCAACACGGTCAGGTACTGGTTAATCTGTAACATGGCAGCGTCTAAAAGAGTATGGATATTTTGAAGACATTGTAGCCTGGCTTCCAGATTCTGTCTCTCATGACCTTCCATTGCTCTTAGCTCCTCATCTGTTAAACCGGCAAAGCCGGCAGGAGGCATCGGCATCGGTGGCAAGCCTAAGGACAAATATAATGTAAGACAAAAGCCATCAATGTTCGTGAATATTTGCAACTGCTCCGTTACCAAGAAGGAAGCCTAGGAGGTTGGTATCACAGGCTGTTCAGGCCATTATAACTTACCAAATGGTGGGAAAATTGGCATTCCCAAAAATGGAGGTGGAAAAGGAAAGCCTGGTAGAGATGTTCCGGCAGATGAATCTGTACCACCAGCACTGGAACCATCGCCAGGTCTTGGTGCAGATGCTGGAAAAATCGTATTATGATAATAGACGTTATCAATTACCATGGAATGTAATTAAAGGGAATGTAGATGTTTATGAATGAATGCAATTGTTACTTATCACACATAATACAAGCTTTCACGTGTTTCCAGAAAGAAACTATGTTGTAGTCAGCAGCTTCCACTATGTTAAGTATCCAGTCGCATTTTAAATAAAGTATAAATTCATATTCTGTTCATTCAATATAAACCAAACCACTACGTTTAATAACTAGAGAAACATTATTAAATACTTCTAAATAAATATATGTTTATTTAAATACACTTCCTGCCTATGTCCACATTGGAAAGGAGGATATACAAGGAAGATTCTTACCAGTGGAGGGTCCTGCATTGGCTTCTTCAGGAGCATTGGCTCCAGGAGCCCCAGGAACAGGAGGAAAAGGACCCAAGGGAGGCCAAAGTGGAAACATCCCAGGAGGAAAAGGAGGAAGAATCCCAGGAGGAACTAAATGGGAGCGAACAGGGAATCAGAGTGAAAATCACTGATATAGCTACAGTATTTCATTAATATGTAGTCTATTCGTAGCAAGACCTAAAATAAATGCCGAATATACATAGTATACGAACACATGGTGGTTTAACTTACAGTTGGGCTGTGGAGGAATAATTGGAGTCTGTTGTGCGGGAGCCACATGTGGCTGCTGGGCAGGATCAGGCTGATCTGCATGCACCTGTGTCTGGGTGGGGAGAGAGGCTCTGAGTACATCCATACGGCAAGTGGGACATGTCTGTTGTCTTTGAAACCAGGAACGCAGGCAGCTTGGAAGAGGAATAATTGTATTGGAATCAGTATTATGTAAAGAGACCAGAAACCAGCCATATAACAAGTCAGCCTGTTCGAGATGGCCCACCCAGACCCTCAAATTAATCCACCACCACAACACAACCCCCCCCCCCCCAAAAAAAAAGAAACACACAGTATCTTTCTAAAGGCATGTAATAGAGACTTACATAGATATCAGTGCAGATATCCCGCATTTGGTTTTCCTCACATAGGGGCTCACGATGAGTAGTTTGCTCTAAAAAGCTGCACTTAAAAATAGCTCATACTGTATACGGAGACAGAGGTATCTAAAGATACATCTAGCTTTGCCCCAGTAGACTATGCGCCAGGTTTACATCAGTCATACATCAGATACACTTACCCATCCACATCAAAGAAAATCAAAGTTATTTTCTTTAGTTTGATAGCAATAAACGTATTGGCCTTTAGGTTATATTTAAATAAAAACCCTTTATAATATAGCAGGTTTAGTCTTTCTTCTCGTGTACAAATAAAAGTAGCAAAAATTAATTCTAAAATACGCCCAGATTTATATAAAGGCATGTATGAGCAATAATGAAAGGTTCTGGAGGTAACTCCGCAATCAGCAGCAACTAGCTAGTGCTGGTGACAGTTGTCATTGTCATTATTATCATCACCACCACCACTAGTGCGTATTCCCACAAGCGGATACCGCTACTGACACTAGCATATGCAGCGCTGTGCTTGTTTGCCTCAGTTCGTAACTATGCAGATACAGCCTTAGTGTGTTATCTATGTGTTTTCATGCCCATTCCCTCCCCAGCTCTCTCTCTGCAAGCATCAGATCTGCAAACAGACATAAGGGTGCACTGTGCATGTGCAGGACAAATTTAATACATTTGGTATCCCAACTACAGACAGTTAAAAGATCAACAGCGTCTAGATAGACTCCAGATGTTAAACAGGCAATAGGTCGACAGGTGCAAAAGGTTGAAACATGATTGTTAAGTTTTTTTGAGGGTCAGGCACTTACCCGACGGCTAGGGTTAGGCACTTACTGGAGGGTTAGGCACTAGAAGGGACGGTTAGGGTCAGGCACCTACCTTGACGATTAGGGTTAGGCACCAAGGGGAGGTTAAGGGTGAAGATTAGGGTTAGAAAACAAACAAACAAAAAAAAAAGTGTCAACCACTTGTGTGTTGACTATTTTCAGGTCAACCATTGCCCATGTCGACCTAGTCTTCATCGACCTATTGCCTATCTAACATCTGGTGTCTATCTAGACATTGTCAACCTTTTAACTGTCTATGGGTCCTATTTACTAAGCAGTGTTAGGAGACAGAGTGAAAAGTGGTAAGAAAGTGATAAGGTGCCAGCCAATCAGCTCCCAACTGTCATTTCTCAAACACAGCCTGTGAGGTGACAGTTGGGAGCCGATTGACTGCCACCTTATCACTTTTCACTCTGTCTCCTAACACTGCTTAGTAAATAGACCCCTATGTTTTATACCACACCCAAAGAATTTTACAGTAAGCCCAGCACAGCATGAGCCCCATAGGACCCTGCACTTCACTGGTGTAATGTCAGGAGACAATTACATGTTTTTCAATCACAGGAAGGAAAATTATTGCTGCTTGAGATAGTTGGTTCTTTTACAATTAGAGAAGCTGCCAATGTGTACTGACAGCATGTTTTCCATAATGATTATTGACTTTAAATGCTAAGTTATACATAATACAATGCTGAATGGGATGGAACTTCAACCAAAATGACTGCAGGGAGCAACAGATTCATAAACCATGTACATAATACGTAGTGCACACCATATAGCAGGGCTGCCATCAGAAATTGTGGGGCCCGGGACTGACAAAATAGGCAGTGTCCTCCTGGGCATGGAGCTGTGGATAACGTTGGTGGAGCTACAATGGGGATGGGGCATCAATTGGTACGTAAACTAGTTTTTTTAAAAAGAAAAAAATTGTCAAAGTATGGGCTGTGGGAGTGGGTGTTAGAACATATCAATCTATTATATAAACTATATTATACCCTAACCTTGCCTCAGCTACCTCACTATGATCCACCTCACACACACATATACCCCAACCACCTCCCTCTCACACACATATTCCCAGCCCTGCCCCAACCACCTCCCTCTCATACGCATATACCAGCCTTGCCCCAGCCACCTCCCTCTCACACACATATACCCAGCCCTGCCCCAACCACCTCCCTCTCACACACATATACCCAGCCCTGCCCCAACCACCTCCCTCTCACACACATATACCAGCCCTGCCCCAACCACCTCCCTCTCACACACATATATACCCTAGCTCTGCCCCAACCACCTACCTCTCACACACATATATACCCTAGCCCTGCCCCAACCACCTCCCTCTCACACACATATACCCTGCCCTGCCCCAGCCACCTCCCTCTCACACACATATACTCCAGCCATCTCCCTTTCATACAACTATACCCAGCCCTGCCCCAACCATCTCCCTCTCATACACACACATATACCCAGCCCTGCCCCAACCACCTCCCTCTCACACACATATATACCCTATCCCTGCCCCAACCACCTACCTCTCACACACATATACCCTGCCCTGCCCAGCCACCTACCTCTCACACACATATACCAGCCCTGCCCCAGCCACCTCCCTCTCACACACATATACCCCAGCCATCTCCCTTTCATACAACTATACCCAGCCCTGCCCCAACCATCTCCCTCTCATTTACATATACCAGCCCTGCCCCAGCCACCTCCCTCTCACACACATATACCCCAACCACCTCCCTCTCATACACATATACCAGCCCTGCCCCAGCCACCTACCTCTCACACACATATACCCCAACCACCTCCCTCTCACACACATATACCCCTGCAATCTCCCTTTCATACAACTATACCCAGCCCTGCCCCAGCCACCTACCTCTCACACACATATACCCAGCCCTGCCCCAACCATCTCCCTCTCACACACATATATACCAGCCCTGCCCCAGCCACCTCCCTCTCACACACACACACATATATACCCTAGCCCTGCCCAACCACCTACCTCATACACATATACCAACCCTGTCCCAGCCACCTTCCTCTCACACACACATACCCTGCCCTGCCCCAGCCACCTACCTCTCACACACATATACCCTAGCCCTGCCCAACCACCTACCTCATACACATATACCAACCCTGCCCCAGCCACCTTCCTCTCACACACACACATACCCTGCCCTGCCCCAGCCACCTACCTCTCACACACATACCCAGCCACCTACCTCTCACACACATATACCCAGCCCTGCCCCAACCATCTCCCTCTCATACGCAGTAATTATTGCTCTGTCGGGCATGAGAAACTTTCATCATGCCACAAAGATGTGATAAATGCTCCTTGGGTCTGACCGTGGATATACTCACCAAGGAACACAGACCAATTATATGACAGTGGCAATGTCAGATATTTGGTCTGCCTGTCTGATGGCAAGTTTTATTTCAAGGTGTATGGAAAGCATAAGGATTAATGACCATGCTAAGGATCTCAGCATTAAAAGCCATGATGTATGAGGAGATGCCAGCATAGGAGAGAAACATCATATATTACACTACCCAAAGGAATTGTTTTTTAAACATGTACACTTCTTGTTAACTCTCAATTATTCTATACTGAACAAGTAAAAGGAAAGGCATTTTATATAACTGCATGGTAATAGCTTTTATTTGGAGTAATATAAAACCTTATTCTTTGAACAGCTC
This sequence comes from Taudactylus pleione, assembly GCA_031769625.1. Lineage (NCBI taxonomy): Eukaryota > Metazoa > Chordata > Amphibia > Anura > Myobatrachidae > Taudactylus > Taudactylus pleione. The sequence continues at coordinate 2,418,631 of JAUIMM010000249.1, forward strand.
TCCAGCTGTTGTATAATTGCCAGCCAGTGAGTTCATGCTCAGCTATGTAGTCTCAACAACTGCAGTGTTTACAGCTTAGCAAAGAAACCTGTACTGTTTACCAAGATATCCGGCAAATGAGGATTACACATTTAACCCATTAATGAAAGGAGCTAATTTCACAATTTTGGGAGGTATTGGTTAAACTGAAAATAACTCTTTAAAGTAGTTGTGTGCCAAAATACACTTTACATAGTTGTTTCAGGACAAATAGGAATTTCTTTTTTTAGTCCTGTAGGAGTGTTCTTTGTTATGAGATTTATGTAACAATATAACAGTACTTCCACAAGGTGAACAAGCTTCCGAAAATTCCCAGTGTACTAGCAGGAGGACAGGTCACCATTTAGATGATACAGAAGGGACTTCTGTGTCACCTACTAGATGGTATACTGATTAATCAGTGGGAATGCAGGATCTCCAGAAGAAAAGAGCCAGTGACTTTACGTATTATTATAAAGAAGACCTAATCGTATTATTATAAGAAGACCTAATATAAGGGTATTATGGGTGGTCAAGTGCATCACCTGACATGCCTCCAGCAACTGACCAATGGAGATATAGGACACAGGAAAGCAGTGCCATCTTGCCTTCAGTTTATAAATCAGATGATATGACAGATACTAGATGTTGAGTCTCTGACCCAAGCATATTTCCTTAAAGGTTGTCAAGAGTTGGTAAAAAGAGGTATTTGTTTGTTTTCCAGATTTAACGACCCCTTTCCTAAAGTCATTAATGATGAGTACTCTGCCTGCAATAGGGTTCCACAGAAAAGGTTGACAATGAAATCTCAATGATTTGGTCGACATCAAAATGGACTTGGAAGAAAGTCGATATGACAAAGGTCCCCACATAAATTATCGCCACGGTTTTCTTTTTATTATTATTTTTAGGGTTAGGCACTAACTTGATGGTTAGGTTTAGGCAATAGGAGGGACGATTAGGAACCAAGGGATGGGTGAGGGTGAAGATTAGGGTTAGAAAAAAAAAAAAAAACAACAACACATGTATCGGCTATTTCTTTGTCGATGTTTTTTTTTACTTCGACCTGTTTATTGTTAGCCTTTTGTATCACACACCTGCAATAAGGTGGTGAGCTCTCAGTAGGTCTGCTGGACACCATCAGAAGAGGAAGGTTTTGGGATAGAGTTTTTTTCTAAACGGAAGAAAGCGTGGGATGGACGCAGTGTCAGTTTTCCACTATGACTATAAACACATGCTTTAAAAAAAAAAAAAAGGAAGGAGGATATGACACTTTTTTGGTATTCATGACAAAAATAGTGAAAATTAAAACATTATTTTACCCCATCCCAACATGAAATAGCTTGCATATATAAATCTGTATATGGACAGCAGGCAGGTGAATTATTATATGAGGGAAACCACCTAATATGTCGCTGGATCAACATCTAGGACAAGATCTAGGACAAATAGAAAATGCTATTACCACTGGGGCAGTTGCCACGCATAAAAAGAGAAACTGTTGTGCTTTGGGCACGTTGGGAACAAATAAAGTTAATGTAACATAAGAAAAGAGGTTATAAAAATGACACATTGATAATGGAGAAAGTTAGTAAATAAAATGAAAATCAACTGGTAGAGAATAGGACTGGATGTATTGTTGATTATGGGAAGGAATCAGAATGTAAATTAACCATTCACTGCACAATTATCGTTCCAACTAAACGCAAGTTGCAGTGTATCGTAGCAAATGATAATCGATAGCATAAGTATGTTCCTGTTGCTTAAAGCCCTATACTTAAAATGGAGCCTTCTGACAGCTACTTGCTGTCAAGACATGGGAAAGCACCATGGTAAGAATAGGCACACTGTTAATTACATGGAAATAGTCCCAGCTTCACTATTCTCATTATTTTGGGTACTCTTAAAGTAGTCATGTTGCGTTTTCTTTTAAATATCCCCATGGACTACTTCAGGACAAATGAGAAGGTAGGTGTATAATAAAAGATGACTGAAAGACTGTATGGGGTCAATCTGATTAGGTGAAAGTTGGCTTGTGCGAGCGGTTTTCACATCAAACGATCACTGAAAATTGCAGATGCAATCCAATCCCAAGCTCACATTGCTTTTCCAGAAAAAAGGTGAGATTTTTGTGCGCAGCCCCGAGGGTGGGAAAAATCTTTACTTTGGAGGGAAAAATTTGGGGACACAGTGCAGAACCCCTTGGTCATCCCCCTAATGACTAATTAGGCATTTGGAAGTTTTCAATTAGTTTAATTGGCTCAATAATTACGTAATTTTTTGGGTGTTAAAAAAAATAGCCTCAAAATTACCCCATACCCTTGTGTTAGTTTAGGCACCCAAATTTAATTAAATTTCAAATGAAAAATATTGCAATTTTTTTAAAAGAGGTTTAAAGTGGCCTCAAATAACCACAAAATCACCTTTTTTCTATTTTTTTTTTGCATGTTTTGTTTAATTCGTTTGCGATTAAAAGGAAAAAAAGTTCTCTTTAAAAAAACAAAAAAAAACAAAATGCAAAACAATCAGCCATTTGACACTGTTTAAAAACCTCCAGTACTTTCCTTATGCCAACTAACAGCCTTCTATATCATTCTGCTAACAAAGTTGTTGCTTTTTTGGGTTCCAGGATGGTTTTCCCACTTTTTCGTGTCCTTCTCCAAAGTCACATGTAGAAAATTAGCACACCCTCGCCATGAGTATCGAGAATAGGCATTTCTTATTGGATATCGCATTTCTCAGCAGTGCACATTCGTGCGATGTTTGCGAGTTTCATAAAACAAACTTGCACCTAACTGGATTGACCCATGTGTGTTTATTTATAAAACGTTTTGCTTATGGCTATTTTAAAAATAAAACTGGGGTCCATTCTTTCTTTATATGTTTACTTGGTTAACTACAGTTCCCATGGAAAACTGACCCTTATAGTCCTCCAAATGACAGCATCCATTTTTGGTTCCTGGCCATGCAGTGACTTGTAGCTCGCCAAGGACAAGGGTTATAATATTTTATTTGTATACACTATCATCCCGAACCCACTGGCATGGTATGCAGGTAGACACCCTAGTGCGATTGGCATTAGGAGGAGGGTGGCCTGCATCCAATTTTGCATTTTACCATAGGGAAACCAAGCCCTGGTGCTCACTGGCCAAAGGCTGGTTGTAAATCTTGGCGTCGGGACCCCAATAGTGAGGGTCTCCCCTCGATTGTTCAACTGCACATTTTAGGCCAGCTGATCCTACTGTGAATACAATGGGCGGACAGTGAAGCAGAAAGGCTGGCAGAGCAGTAGATAGAGAGGGAACAGGGCAGGAGAGAGCAGGGTGAGATGAGCAGGCATATGCCGGATCTATTTACTAGTAAAGTAATAAAAAAAATAAAAAAAAAGAGTCAATTACATTTAGTGGGTACAGGGAAAAAAAACCCCACAAAAAACAAAACCCATTTTAAAAGTCCTATGTTAATCAGTGTGAAATTAAGAAATTTTGTGTGAAAAAAAAAAAAAAAAAAAAAAGATCCTATTTCAATAAACTAATATGCTGCTGTGATTTCATGGTATAACTGAAATGGTAACAATTGGCAGCTGACAGATCTACACAGCACTATTCAAAGCTGCAAAACTAAAAACCGATACAAAAGATCTGTCAAAGTCACTGCAGTATATGAAGCTAATTACATCCCACCAAGGCCACCAAGAAACTGATGGGGCACAGGTATTAGAGGGGGCGTGACAAAGCATGGGGGTGTGGCCATGTCATGTAGTGACTACTGGGATCCTCTTTGAAGAATAAAATAAACATACATTGTTACTGTAGATGTATAAAAGAAAACTTAATAATTGTAACAATTAAAAACTAAATACAAGTAACCCAAGATAAAAAGGTCTAAAAATCCCTCCATTCTAATAACTAAAGTAAACAAATGGAAAATATACAAATTCAAAAAATAAAAATAGGGAGAGAAGACGCAAGAGAATATAAAAATGTATCACAGTTTTAAAGCTATTCTGTCGCTCAAGAACGGTATGTACCAATATATCTATGGGGTTTGGCGGAAGCAGTTATTTTATATATTGTTTCCACACTCTACAGATGCTAAGAAACAAAAACAATATATATCCCTCTTGTTTACTCCAAGCAAAAATGGCTTTGAAGAAGAATCAGCATGGAGAGTGGTCACATGACTGTCACTCTGGAGACCAGCTGAATAGTCTGATCACAGAGCTCTCATTATAAGAAAATACACTGAGGGGTATATTTACTACAGTGCAAATATTTAGAAGTTAACTTTTTGCCCATTGCAACCAGTTAGATTCTACCTATTATCTTGTAGATCAGGGGTGGGGAACCTTTTTTCTGCCGAGGGCCATTTTGATGTACAGTATATAACATTATTTGCGGGCCCGGTGCAGGCCACGCCCCCTCCGTGTGACGTCATGTGGGGACGGGGCCACAATTACATGTGATTACAGCAATGCCTGGAGCATCCTGTGGATGCTCTAGGGAGCTGTAAGGGCAGCGGTGTGACCATCTGAAGCATCCTAAGGACGCTCCAGGCGGCACTGCTGCATAGATTCTAGCTGCAGGGTGCCATTCTAGGGAAGTGGGGAGCCTCAGGCCTGGGGGCCGACTAAGGCACCCGGAATCATTTGGTCAGGCCCTCAGCTTTATTCTGCTATAGAGATGAGGCTAGCAGAATAAAGCTCTGAGAGCCTGACCAAATGATTCCGGGTGCCTTATATGGCCCCCAGGCTTGAGGCTCCCCACTTCCCTGTTGTAGATGGTGCTAAATTATTCACTTCTAAAAACCCGCACGTAAGTAAATATACCCCTTATGCTGCCCATCCACTAGCAGACTTGTCCCTGTAAGATCAAAAGATCTTCACAAATCGTTCATCAATTCCTGATGATCGTTATCGTTCATGTGCTTTAACGATTTGTGAACGATTGCACAAAACGACCAAAGACCACAGACCAACGATTTTCAAAGCAGTTGTTAATAAAAGAGGGCTGAAATATTTAAATCTATATATGTCGTTGGGGTTTTGAAAATGTGCACCGATGCATGAACGATGGAACGATAACTGATGTCCAATAACGACTAATTGACGGGCAAAACAGCACGACGCAAACGACCGGCGGGATCGCGCATCACTGGTCATTTAGGGCATTTTACTGCACAATTTGTGGATGATTTCTAAGCGATAGAACAATAATGACGGTTATCACGCAATCGCTAGGTTTAATCGCCTAGTGGATGGGCAGCTTAAGTGTGGTCACTGAGCTCTCTGCACCTGCTCAGCTATCCTGTGTGTTATGGTTTCATTTTCAGTTATGATGTCATGTAGCCATATATAGCTGCCCCTTTGAACCATAAAAAAGCAACTGGATTGACATGACTACATGGCTGATGATGATAAGGATATACACTCATGTGCTAGAGACAGTCGCTTCCATTCCCAGTACATGCCACCAGACCCATGCATTAAATGGTATCTTCCACAATTGAAGTATCAGGGGCGTTTTAAGAGAGGAGGGGGCCCGTGTGCAGACTCAGTGCGGGCCCCCTCCTCTCTCTAGCGGTGCCACTGCAATGGACCCAGCATGCCAACAAAGGACAGTGGCTCTGTAATGGTGTGGGGTGTTTTTAGGTGACAAGCATTAGGACCCCTGATACATCTGCAGACAGAGCTGACCGGTGGACTCTACATAACTATCCTCATGGGTCATTTGTACCTGTTCAAGTCATGCATTCACTCAGACGGGAGGGGGCTCTTTCAGCACAACACTGCGCCACCCTCACCCTTCCATAGGCACCAGATTATGGCTGGAGGAGCATTCCTCCGAGTTTGGCATCATGATTTGGCCCCCCCTCGTTCGCCAGAACTGAACACAGAACACAAGTGGGATGCAGTTAAACATGCCATCAATGGTAAGATTCCACGGCCGGCAAATATTGGGAATTGTGGACCATTATTTTAGAAGCATGGTGTACACTATACACACACAATTTCAGTGAGCTCTTGGAGTTCATGCCCCATCGTGATTCTTCTGTAATCATATGGAAAAGAGGACCTACACGTTACTAGACCGCTGTTTTTCTGGCACATAAGTGTATTACCATTGTATTTAGACAATGTTCGCACACTACCATAGCAATGTGATTTCATTGTCTAACTTACACGAAACAGATAAAAGGTTATTGCGCAGCCAAATGAATATAAGTCCTAACAGATATGAAATGTATGACATTGCTTTTTATCATATAGTGAAGGAAACTAACCTAGTGTGGAATATGTGGTTACATGGCAGTCTCTTGGCTCCTGTCACCATCTCCTCTCTGCAGATGATACACACATTGTCCATGGCCTGGAGTTCCTCTGGTGTGGCATCTGGATACCTAGGGGTGGCATATGAAGAGGTTAGATTGTGCTTTATGTTTTAGTAAATAGCAACCATATAATCTACATCCACAAATACAGAACTATAATTGGCAAAGAGACAAGAACATAATGTCTTTGGGGTAATGGTTTCTTCACCAGTCAATATGGGACATCAGAATTTGGGTTTATGGTTTAGATTTTATGGTCATCTAGGGAACTCTCTGTAGCCATAAGGATTCATAGATAATATACAGAATTAGACACATTACTGATGAAATTGGGAGTTCCCTGTAAAGGGTTCTATCTTTCCATAATACAATGAACCTTTTTCCTGCTTGTCGTCGTTCATCCGGGCATCACATGTATTTTAAATATTCTACATAGATATAGATTTATATTTTTATAGCAAGTGTTTGGCAGAGAGAACTTGGGGTAACTTTACTTTGGGAAGTGGTTACATTTTGCATATCCAGTGCTTAAAGTGTTAAATAACAGATTTTGATTTAATTTTAGAAATGTAAAATATTTCCTTTAATAGTAGATCGGTCACCTAGTAACAGTGGAGGTGCCTGTTATAATTTAAAGATATTACGAGAATGAGCCACAGAGCTAATACCTAGTGCAGTGCTAGACTGCATGCTGCTGAATATTGCCCCAGCACACAGAATAACAGCTTCTGCCTGCCATGAGGAAGCAACGGTTACACATCACAAAACAGCCATCTGCAAGATTTCATGTATTTGTGATGATTGACATGTGTTTCCTTCTCCTGTAGTGTTTATTTTATTTCACCATCCTCACAACCATTACTTACAGTGTGTTCATATTGCGGATTGCCCTCCTCGACATGATCGCATCGGTCACTGCCTTCTTGAACTGCCTGGAAGAGAGAAAAAAAAATCTAATTATAATGGAGCACCTTCCCAATGATTTCTTGTGTATACATAAAAAAATGTAAGTATTAGCTCATATTCTGATCAAAACATTTATGCTTGTAGGTCACATCCTTAATTCCTGCAATAATAAAGGCAACAGCTGTCTTGTTTTATATTCATATAGGGTATTTATACGGGATCTAGTTAATATCCCAACGATCGGGATGCAGGCTGCTGAAATCCCAGCGCCGGAATTCCTATCCCTAACACTGGCACCTGAATTCTGACATGACTGGGAATGCAGATGCCGAAATCCCGGCAGCCCTATCGTATGAAGACTGGGGCAAGGTAAGCATCAGTCGTGGGGTGGGGGGTTAGGTTAGGCTGCGGGAGGGGGGAGGTTAGGGGTTAGGCTCCAAACAGGTGGGGTTAGGTTCAGGCACTAATTGGTTTGGTTTAGGCACTTACAGGGAGGGTAAGGGTGTGGGTTAGTGGGGTTAGTAAGATGGTACCAAAAAGGAGGGTTAAGGGTAAATAGGACAAGGGAACATTACTTACTGTTCTCCTGTTGGAATTTGAACCATCGGGTTGCCGCTGTCAGTGTATTGACAGGCGGCATCTCTTCTGCCGGCATTTCATACCAATTCCATTTATACGGCCATGCAGTTGGTACCATGTATAAAATGGGATTTATAGAGCGTGGGCTTATTTCTATTCTGTTATAGTAATTTAGTAAGCCTCCTAAAGAAAGTAGTTAGTACATTTTGGCTAGCACAGACTGAAAACACTAACTGTAAAAACAGGATTTTGGTACTTACCGATAAATCCCTTTCTCCGATTCCACAGGGGACACTGGAGTTCAAGACAGTGGGGTATAGACGGTGGTAGAGCAGAGCCTGGCACTTTAAATAATCTAGAAGTGTGACTGGTTCCTCCCCCTCTATGCCCCATCAGCCCCAGTTTAAGAACTGAGCCCAAGAGGAGACGGAGGACAACAGAAAAACGAGGAAAAGGAGAAGACCACAGAACGGAACAAGACCGACTGAAGGAGAACAGAGGAACCCACTGCAGGGAACACATGCAGTCACACAACTATAGAAACCAAACAAAACGGCAGGTACGCAGCGCTGGGCGGGCGTCCAGTGTCCCCTGTGGAATCGGAGAAAGGGATTTATCGGTAAGTACCAAAATCCTGTTTTCTCCTTCATCCACTAGGGGACACTGGAGTTCAAGACAGTGGGGACGTCCCAAAGCCAACCTCCTGGGTGGGAGCGCGGAGAACTTGCTGATCCCTTGGCCAAACCGAAACAGGGACCGCCAAGAACCTGAGGCCCAGCGTAAGCTGAGGAGCAAGTGTTGTAGCACAGGAGACAAACACTACTCCTCACTAAACAGTCACAGAAAATTCCACAACTACAGCTCAAGTCAAAAGGAACAGAACAGCCGTTGAGCGAACAAACACAGGTGAGAAACTTAAGAATCTGTAATCTCAGCTGAAATAGACCAAACCAGACTGTTGGTGGCAGAGAGACCCACAAGAATCTATAGGAGAAGGGCAGTAAACGAGCACAAACTCGAGAACCTTATTAGAGTCTAAACAGGCAGCTGCAGACAGCAGAATCCCAGCACTGCTGGACATAATCGCATATGTAAAAGTATAACAATACCAAACCACAGATACAGAGCTGATCCTGTCCACAGACTCCCAACAAGAGTATGCAGGGAGGCAAAAGACAAGACTGAACAGTCGCCCCGAACCTTCCTTGAGGTCCAACTACAACAAAGTTGTTAACCAGTGAAAGGGTTAGACCATAGAAGTCTCCAACGAGTGAAGATCCCACTGGGCATGAGACCGAGGCGAAAGAGAGAGAGAGGATTGAGACTACAATACCTTTCAGAGGGTCAGACGGAAGTACAACCCAGTATGAAAACAGGGATAAAACAGGAACGGAAATGCTGCCGCTAAAAAGAAAACAACAGACAACTTCCAACATGATAGAAGTGCGTAGTCAGTACCAACTGCTGGCCCGAACATAGTATGAAAACAACCAGGAACCTAGCAGTAAAGCAGCCCTAATGCAAAGGCCACCCAGGAAGAGCTACCAATATAGGGAAGCATCCCATACAACAAGGCCAGAGCACTAGGACAACCATATGAGTGTGATAAAAATATCAACCGATACTGAACAGGAACCCAACCAGGTCCCCTGCGTGGATCACACTTATGTTCTAGTAGAATAGTGCCGCCAATCCAATGTTGTAATTATGCCCCCACACTCTAGGAAAACTCTAAAGTGTAGAGCCAACTGATTAAAAGAGCGGATGGCTGCTAGGACAGCAGCTAGGGTGCGTAAGGGAGAATAAAGCTATGAATGTCAGGTTGCATGAAATAGGAGCATCATCCGAGGTATTAGTAAGCTCTTACCTTTGAGCGACCAGAAGCCCTGTGGACGCTATGTAGAATGTCACTGACCTTTACGATCACACAGCAACCTGCCACGACAGGTATAGAGAGTAGCTTCAGTGGGCTAAGACCAATTGCTCTACAGCACGTACTTCAGTCTGGAGATGTGCAGTAGAAAATACTGTGGAAACTAGCAAAATTTTTAGTTGAGACAAGAAGGTCGTAGAGCAGGACTCTATACCTGAGCTTGTTCCATTAGAGACGTGTATCTGTATAGCCGTATTATACCTACACCCCAAAAACAGTCTGCTAGTTTAAGTATCCTTACAGAAATATTTATAATGGTGAAGTGCGTATTATGCCCACCAGTCTAATATAACCCAGGTCTGACCCTGCCTATATCGGCAGGTGGTCCTAGGCCTTCCAGATATGAATTGTACCTAAGGGCCCTTTAGGCTCATATTATTGAGATATGCTACAATAATATGGAGTACCGGAATCGATACTGAGAAGATTACCTGTACTTAGACATAGAACGAGTTGGTCATCCCAAGTAAAGAAGGGAGATATCAATAGAGATAACCCCAGTAGTTTAAACAAAACACAGGTTTTTGTTTCCCAATTATTAGGAAATATTCATACCAGGAATGGGCGTCTTACAAGTTTGCTACCAAGTGCACCACTGTAATGATAATAGGTCCCCCGAAACGGGGCGCTGTAGACTGGCAGGAATGGAACTATAACTCCAGGAGGGTGTAAATATATTATATATACATATATATATACACATATATACACACACACACACATACACATGTGACATGTCTAGGATCCATACTAGAAGCAATGCCTTAGAGAATTGTGACTATCACCATGTAAGCTGCAGCACATGACTCTAGTTTTTAGAGCCACCATATAATATTAATATGTATTTATGTAGCTTACAGCTTCTGGTAATCCCAGGCGGCTTCCCTTGTACGGATTATAGGTAAACCTAATGATTGTGGAGGTATAGGCATTCTACACATATACATAAATATATATATATGTATATGCACACACAACCCAATCCCCAGGGAGAGAGAGTGTAAAGCGTAGTCATCATACCAACTACCGCATCAGGAGAGCCAGCCTCCAATCGCAGCCTCCTTCTATCAATATGCTAGGTATTAGACATAAATTGATAAGAACAGATCCTACCCCTGCTCCTACGGTAAGGATAAGAAGCGATATCCACATATGGATACGCGTACCTACATCAAATTTAGTAGGTGACGTAACATTTTAAAATTAGAACATGAGCAATAATTAAAGCCATGGAATGAACTGAGCCCAAGGACAAATTTTACTCCATCATGTGTGTTATACAGCAGGGCTAGTATAAAATACAATATACATACAAAGACTGTTCATGTGCCACGTGTGGCCATCATTCTGCTACGGCGTAGGGGCAGGATATTTGAGCAGTGTGCTGTCCCAGACTGGTATTGATCCTGGGACCCTTCTGTTACTGGCGTACTCGCCTTATCAGGTGAGCCATCTTAGCGCCAGATGAATCTGTTCTTCAAAGTGGGAATCAACAGGAAGACCCCAGCGTTGTGAGGCAGCAACGCCAAGCACCACACCAGCCGCGTGTCAATAACCTCTTCCTGTATGTGCTGCCAAAGGGAACACATGATATAAAAAGATGCAGCTATGCATACCTTCTAAGGTAAACACAGAAAGCTGGTGAGAAAGGTTTTAAGACCAGCCTAAAATGGTATCCACATATGCATTGGAAGCCAATGTGAGGCATAAACCTGGGGATGGGACGCAAAAATGTGCTAACCCTGGGTGAAGGGTATGCTATGACCATAAGTTCTGGCAGCAGCACCGGAACAGTGGAGCCAATACACCATGAGGCTATAATATTTAACAGGCTAAGATATCAGGCCCTTAGATTAATCTAGGCGCCCTATGTTACAGAACGAAGGGGAGCCTGACGGGGTAAACCAAGCGGCGCTGCAATTGGCAGGACTGCGTTTGTGCACCGGTCCTGGAAGTAATGTCAGCACATCGTCTGTAGCCGTGATGCATCGGCTGAACAACTGGCCCCTTTCAGAACCGCTTAACGCGGTGTTATAGTGGAAAAGCGGGATTGGGCTAGTTCCCCTACCACTAGCAACCAGCTATCCACTGTAGCTAGCACTAAAACTCCTGTCATACAAGGACAGGCATCCCTTGCTGAAGCACTCACAGCGTGGTGGGCGTAAGAGATCTGCGCTAAAGCACTTCTGGCTGCAAGTAGTGCACTGAGCTATACTGCTTGTGTGCAGTAGTAATTACGGTCCTTAAAAGGGAAGCAGGGGACGCTGTTTGATTATGAAATACCGCGCTGTGTGTGCGCAAACTGTTACACTTCTCAGCATAGAGCTGCTAGCCCCCTTAGTCGTATAAGCGGAGTAGGCTGAAAGTCCGGTCAGTGCAGGGAATTCGGGGAGCAATCAAGGCTCTTGAAACAAAACTGCGCATAAATCAATGTCTCTCCTGCAAGACAGGAGAGGGGCTAACTCACGGGAACACTGAAGTTGTGTTGCTGTGGCAGCAGCGTGACATCAAACAGCGCTGCTTTGTATAACATAAGGCTATTAGCTCTATGCTATAGAGTAGCTAATAGGGAAGCCTGCTCAGCCCAGCCAGGAGTTGCGGGACGCGGCGTCTCCTCCTGATATTTAGATGAGGAGAGATGGTAATAGCTAAGGCAGTGCTGCCAGCACATGGAGAACATACAAACACCACACAGAAAGGGCCGCTGCGGGATCAGAGCCTTGCGCTGGTACTTAAAGGCTATTAGCCTGTTACTATAGACTAGTTATAACAGGGAAGCCTGCTCTGAGGCGAGCTGCTAATTCGCCAAGGCAGTGCTTGTGCTTCCTCCCTTGCAGTGTACATGCTATGCTGGTACCTGTAGTACTTCTGCAGTGGATGCTTCCATGTGCTGCAGAACAAGCTGTAGCATAGGGACACCAGCCCCAGGACTGGCCGGCTGCACAGGACAGGCAGCTGCTGTGTGTAATATCTCCCTGATGGGGCACGCATGTGCCTGCCTACCTCGTAAGCTGGAGATACCCTAGTGTATAGCGGGCGTACAGGGTGGGAGGGTGCGCGGTGCAACGGGGATCTAAACGCTGCCATTGCGCCACACGCTGCCATCGCACCACTCCCCATAATCAGAGACCCGGACACTGAGCTTAAGGTGAAGTTTAGTGGGGGAATTGAACCCCAGACCTTTTGGACGCTGTGCTGGAGCTCCTATTTGGCGTCCGCACGCGGCGGCCGCTCAACGCGCCTACCACAGCACTACATATGTACTCTATAGCGAGGAGGTCCCGGACCCAGCCGGTTTCAACTGCTAAGGGCCTTATATATGGCAGAAAAGGGAGAGCCTGACTAAGACGGCGCCGCTAGATAAGCAGGACGCGCCATTCGGAATGGGCGGCTGATGCTATGGCCGCCGGTGATAAGCTCCGCCCCCGGTAGCCACTGCGCTGTCCTGTCAGCGTTACATGAGTAACTGGCCGACTAGGGATAAGCCCGAGACCCGGACGCTGCCTGTCAGGGCCGCGGCGGGTGCTGGAAGGGGCCATTAAGTAGCGACAGCCACTGCAGCGCGTTCTTTAGGACCACTTAGCACCTGCTGTTACCCGATAAGGGACTCGGGTGCGTGCGGGGGCATGGTCGGGTCTCCTAACAGTGACATGTTATGTCACTGAGCCCAGCTATGCATCCACTGCTCCTGCTATTAGCAGCAGTGGTTATACTTACAACTGCTGCGGCCGGGATGCTGGGCTGAGGGGGCGGCGTGGAACCCGGACACATGCCGGTGTCAGCAGTGGCGGGTCCTTGCAGGGTCGGATGACTCCAGTATGTGTGCCCCCTCCTTAGGGTCACCGGACACAGGCTGCAGTAGCCGTGTGGTGCCCTTCCCGGCGGCTCCCACGTAGCAGGCAGACTGCCACAGTAAGCAGCCTGCCTGTCCTCAGTGCTTGTAATAATTAATTATATGAGAAAGGCTGGAGACAGCCTGATGTGCGACCGGCTCTCTCGGGCACATTCTAAAAACTGGGGCTGATGGGGCATAGAGGGGGAGGAGCCAGTCACACTTCTAAATTATTTAAAGTGCCAGGCTCTGCTCTACCACCGTCTATACCCCACTGTCTTGAACTCCAGTGTCCCCTAGTGGATGAAGGAGAAAGATCAGGATCCAAAAACAAGGGTCATGGAGAATGGTTTTATAGGAGTCATCCTCACGGGTTCAACAGGAATTTCCTATTATTTATTTTAGACTTACTTTGGTGGTAGTACACATCTGCTTTGGTCTAGATCGATAGGAGAGGGCAGAGTGGTGCAGGAATAATTCCAGGTCAGCAACAGACAGCTTAATATATCTTTATCCACAGAGGTCACAAATGATTGCATTATTGACCCATGTAAGGCTACCTAAACTAAATGCTTCAACTTATGGTCAGGCATATCGCCTCTTTATACTATGTACAATGCTGCGTGCTGTACAACAGATGCCACCTCTAGAATGATCATGATGGGAGAGTCTCTGGCAGTTACACCAACCATTTGGTTACCAGTTCTCTTACCTCATTGCAAGGTACATCGGACGAATGGCAAAGAGAGGAAATGTGTGGAATTTCACCATGATTGCCATGAAAGTAACATATAGCAGAACTTTTATAAACCCTGCAACACAGGAAAAGGGAAAAGATTAAAGATTAAAAAATAAATAAATCCCACTCCAAAGAGTAAAACTGTTTCTTAGAAAAACAACATGCCCTCTCATGCTACACAGCAAACACCATACAATTAAAGCAATATCAATTACAAACCACAAAAGTGTAAAACTGCAGTACAAAGTGACACATGCATACTTCTGTGCCACTGACGTAGATTCCACATAAAACTGAATTCAGAAACAAGGTTACATTACTTAGAAGGATATTAAAGGCAAATGGGGTGCAGTCTTTCTCCCCATGTAAAAGGACTTTAAACCCTTGCCACTTCTGGGGGAATCAGGGCTTGTTTCTATATACTTAGGAAATACATTTTACACATTCCAGTTGCTCTTCTATAAGACAGTGCACTAGTAGGTGCACCAACACTAATGCAATTAAAAACATGGAAATGTTTGCTTCTATTTGGCCCTTAAAGTCTTCCCTTAAGAGGGGACTGGTCTGTCGACAGGAAAAAAATGCAAGTCTTGTGCTAACACTAGACTCTGACATAAAGTAGAAGTATCTACACTGCTGCACTTACATTTAGAATTGTTTCCCATAAGTATGGCTGTAAACAAAATGTTTTTGTAAAGCAAAATGCTGCTTACCAGTCAGGAGCTCAGTGTATAACATGTATACAGCCTTATTATCCCATGGATTCTCGCTCTGCAGATCCACTGAGTGCAGGATATACTTTATGAACACAGTAAGGATCATGGTCATGAGTATGGCATACTGAGAAAGCAAGAAAAATTCATGCCAATCAGTAACAGAGAATAAAATTAATAATAAAACAAATCAGGAAATCTCATATAGAGACCAGTGATACAAGTATATACTTATCTATTACACTGGAGAATAATATGCATTTGCACTATGTGGGTAGAGCTTGCATTTGTATTACACAAAATAGATTTTTGGTATTCTCCATTAAATCGGTTTGTCTTAATCCATTTGGGGGACACTAGAGGGCGCTGTTCAAGAAGTAGGCACAAGTGCAAACTAAACTTGATTGAGGGCTACCTTCTTCCCCTCTACATCCCATATTGCCTTAGTTTGGACTTTAATAAGCACATAGGAGCTAGAGATAAACACATCTAACAAGACCACCACTCAAACAAGATAGAGTGAAAAAGTGTAACACAGAAAGGGAGGTAATGGAGTGTCCCCCAGATGGATTAATAGAAACAGATTTAATGGCGTATACCAAAAATCCTATTTTTTTTGTCATCCTATCTGGGGGACAATGGATACCATTGGAATGTTCCAATGGGTATGCGGTCAGGAAGCCCGGTGGTCGAAATGCCAACCGCCGGCTTCCCGACTGTGAAATCCCGGCATGGGACTAATGATAGGCGTCGAAATCCCGACGCCTTTTCTCTCCACGCTCGGGATACCGAACCGAGGTAAGCTAGGCGTCGGGAGCAGATAGCTGCGGTTGGGGAGGGTTATGTTTAGGGGCTCCCGGGGGGAATTCGGGTTAAGCACCCCCCCCAAAGGGTTAGGCTAGGGGAAGGGTTGGTTAGGGTTAGGCACCCCTAAGAGAGTGTTAGTGTTAGGGGGGTGGGGGGGAAGAGTTAGGATAGCTTAAATACTTACCCTGTCGGGATCTCCATTCTTCTGCCTTCCGGCGTTGGTATTATATCCGCCGGGCTTTAGTCCGGCAGTAGGTCATACCGGTTCCGTTCCAAAGATGCTATGGCTGCACTCAATACTTTTCGTCCAAAACTGCCATCTCTAGCTACAAAAACATTCAATTTTAGAAATTCGTAAAAAGTATGGTTTGAGGACCAGGAGGCCACCTTGCATAATTGCCCCACAGGGGCACAGTGTTGCACCGGCCAAGAAGTGCTCACCGATCTGATAGAATGGGTAGTCAGGTGATATGGCATTGAGGACCCCTCCGAAACATACGCTTGATGGGATGGTCGCCGTGATCCATTTAGCCACTAACTGTTTAGTTACTGGCTGACCTCTCTTGTGCACATCATAGAGCGTTAGTAGGCGGTCCGTTTTATGGTATACAGCAGATCTCTCCACATAGATCCACAAGGCTCTGAAAACATCAAGAATGCCCAGAGCATTCTTGCTGCCAGAGGACGTCATCACAATAACTATGAAATCGGGAGACATTTGGCTGAAAAGAAAAACTGGTACACAGAACCTCCCTGTCATCTGATAGATGAGATGGCCAGCAAAAATGAAACAATCCTGGTCAGAAAGTTGAGATCCAATATATCCAGAGCTTTTGAAGTGCGGACATGGCCAAATTGAGATCCAACAGAGCAGCCATGGGAGAAAAAATAAAGACAGTTGGACATGAAAGAACATAGTAAAGAAAGGTTTGAACTTTAGGGATGGCTGGCCAACTCACGTTGGAAAAATAATGAAATAGTCAAACCTGAACCAAACTGAATGATGTAGTATGTGCCCGCTTATGTTCACGCCAGGAGATGTAAATCCTTCAAATGTCATGGCTTTTTGGCCTTTATCATGATCTGAATGACCTGATCAGAGAGGACCTTAGCGTTGAGGATCATGGCTTCAACAGCCATACCATCAAAGCAAACAAAGTCAAGTCTTGATGGAAAAACAGGCCCTGATTAAGTGGATCTGGTCGGATGCGCAGTGGCCAAGGATGATCCACCGCCATGCTGAGGATGACTGTGTACCAAAACCACTTTGGTCAGTTTGGAGCCACCAGGGTGACGGGAACTTCCTCGGATTTTGACGTTTTCAGCATGCAAGGGAGCAGAATCAACGGAAATAGATTCACTAAGCAGAACTTCTAGGAGACAGTCATTGTATCCACCAAGAATGCGCTCGGATACCTCGGGCGCTTGACAGAGTGGTACCTTCTGGTTTTGTCAAGAAGCCATCAAGTCCACCTCTGATACACCCCACCCCATCAGTCTAGGAGTTGGTCGAAGATCTCCCGATAAAATGACCATTCTCTGGGATGAACCTCGTGCAAGGTTCCACTTCCCATTCTATACCTGTGATGAACGCTGCCGATATCACTGGCACATGGCCTTTCCACCCATCAAAACATGATCACCGTTTCCACCATTGCCACAAAGCTGCGTATTCCGCCTTGATGGATGATGTAAGCCACGTGTCCAACTAGATCTTGAGCAGCCTTCCTCAAAGATGAGACTTGAAGGAGAGCCATATGAATGATCCATAACGCCAAGATGTTTATTCGAAGTCTTGCCTTTGCCAAAGTCCAAACTTCTTGGAAATGAATACTAAGCGTCGCTACACCAAAACCCTGCAAACTGGCATCTGTGGTCCCTAAGGTCCACTTCCAGATCAACCCTGTTCCAGGATGCACAGGAAGATAATGCACTGTGATGGGATGGGGTAAGACTTCGGGGAAGCTGATCACCCAACCATGCCATTCCATTGTTTTCATGGTCAGCTATAGATGAGAGCAGAGCAGAGTTACAGAGCTGGCATTGATGAGAAGATTGTCCAGATATTTGGTGATAGTCACTCCCTTGGACATCAGGTGCGCCACTATGACAGCCATGACCTGTGTGAATACCCGCAGAGCTGTGGCCAAACCACAAAGCCCTTTCCAGATTGGGATATGTGAAAACACATCTTTTATATCCATGTCAGTAATAAACTCGTTCTGCTCCATAGAACTGATGGCTGTATGGATGGACTCCATCTTGAACTAGGAAACTCTCCAACTCCAATAAAGATTTACAAAGTTCCCAAGATGGTGCCCACTCTTTGGGCACAACAAAATAAAATAACACACTATGAGATGTAGAGAGGGGAGGAGGCAGCCCAAAAAACAAGTTCAGTTTACATTTGTGTCTTCTCCTTGAACAACATCCTCTACACTCCATGGTATCCAGTGCCCCCCAGATAGGATGACAAAGAAAACAGGTTATAAGGATATCGAAAGAAAAACAAAATGACAAACATACAAGTGTCCAGCTAAATGAAAATCAGACACGTTGGCATTCTAGAGTACAACTAAGAGACAGACCAGCTCGGCCAGTGCCAAAACTGTGTATTATTGATATCTAATAGAAATGAGTGAATTATGGAACAGTCTGAATTAGCAGAGTGTGTCAAATACTCCATGTTGGTCTGTTTTGCTCTGTGCCGGTGTAAGCTGTATACTGTCCACATAACGTACACAGGGGAATATAAAATGTGTGCATCAGAGAGGAAAGTCGAATGCAGCTGCAAAGGTTCTGTTCCATTTCAATCCATTTCCTTGCAGGCTTCAAAGACAAACTTCCTCTTACATGATCCTCAGTATGCACAATTGTACGGAGCTAAAAATTAGGATATTGGCTATACAGATCTATGTAAGAAGCAAAGGAACGGCACTGACTTCGACAATATGAAGTGGAAGGGTGTGGCACTTTTCCTTTTATTATAAATTATTAATCATAGGCTTGTTATTCTAAGGTCACTAACATAGCAGTTGTAAAAAGATTTATTTAAAACCAAAAAACAAATGTATTACTCAGCAGTGATGTGATCTGTGAGCTTCAAACTGACGTAACAAATACAGATTTATGATATTCATTGTACAATGCAGCAATGTTTTTGTTGAATATCTAATAGAATAAAAGGTCTGTATTTAACAAGAAATACACGCTGCCTCCATATTCATTGAGAAGCCCCCAAACAAAACTTTATTAATTAGGTTTAAGCCGACCAACAGCCTCACATTTTACACATACAAATTTGTTTGTGACTATCAGACTTCATTACTTACCTCAAACCCAAATACTAGCTGTACTGAGGCTCCTCGGGTGACCAAACTGTGATAAGCATGGGACACAAACAGAACATCCAGCACACCCAGCAGGAGCATCAGAGCTGGAGCAAATGGAAAGAATGACATACATATTAAGGATACAGAGTAGACACAGAACATTTTACATTCAGTAATTCACCCATACATATACATTGGGATAATATAATACTGTACATCTATAACCACTGCAACAAGTATCGTTTGTCAGTAACGTGATGTAATATTGGTGTAAGAATAGTGTGACAGTAACATACAGAATGCAGACACTATACAGAGGAAAGGCAGCATCAGAGTAGTTAGACCTCTAGGGCATATTTATAGTCAGTGCAGGTGTATGCAAAACATATAGCGGCCAGCACAAGAGAGGAAGTGAGACTGAACAGCTCAAACAGGCTGCAAGCAGTCACTCATGAAGGACTTCTGATAACCTTCATTTGTGCAGACCTCAAATACTCTGTAAGCTTATTGCTTGTCAAGTGAGGGGAATTTCTGCAGAGTGATGAAGTGTAAAAGTTTGTGTGTAAATGATGTTTATATGGCACCTACCAAGGATACGGAAATGGAAGAGCCAGGAAATGTTCGGACTGCGCTCCATCTGTGTAATATTTAAAAAAAAAAAAAAAAAAGGGTATAAAGATGAGACAAAAGCAGTAGGTAAACAACGAGACAAGCCGTCCCCTCAGGTCCTTTCAATTCACTCTCAGAGTAAATTCCAGATCACAATTGTGAAGCAAATAAAGGAACGGGAATTAAAATCTAATGCTGCTTTACCACCCAGAGCTCAACAATTCCTCCCGCTCCCAAGAGCCACAATAGCTGCTTCATGCCGTATTCTCCGTTGATCCATTGTTCAAAAATCTCCCTCAAAACCTGTAGCTGTGTGATGCTGTATAGGTGTGAATGGAAACCACAACAATGGACACTGCAGCTACTGCTTGGTCCTTCCCCCTTACACCCACTTCCTGCAGTACATTGTACATCGCTTTAGGAGGTATTTTGGGACCGTTTATTGGCCGTGGCCTATTGAGCATCTATGAATTCGGTCGCAGCTGGAGAATCCCCAGCATCTTAGGTGAAATGACCATTCTGAGACAGCCTATGCTTGCTCAGAGGTTCAATGGGCGACCAATGTTTCCGCTTTTGTATGCAAGAGCTGTAAAAAGGTGTGAATGGGGGGTACACAGAAAGCACAATAATGGACACTGCAACTCTGCTGGATCTTTCCGCTTACATCAAATTCCTAAAGTAAATTATACATCATTTTAGGTAGTAACGCAGCTTTATACATTTTAAAATGGATATACGTACAAAATGATGTATCATTTATTTCTAAACAGAGCCCTAAGATATCACCCAGAGATTTCCCTGATCACCTTCCAAATGTCACATAATGTGAGAAAAGCACAGGACACAATAAAGCTCTCGTGATCTCCATGCAGAGCTACATATACCAGTCACACAGGCATAGATGTTACACCAAGACAGTCATATAGATCCTACTATACTGCTGTATATATCATTACAGCAATAAATCTCATAATATTTATATTATAAATACTTCTCACTGGTTTTAAATTATACCTCACACTGGAGAATGAAGAATTGTAAATGGTCTTATTATTTTCATATATTGCCTATAAAGGAGCCACAAAGTGTCCGCAATTCCTTATAGCCGTTCCAGACTAAAGAGCAGTAATAATGGCCTCCCTGGTCTCATTAGCAGCAACCAAATCAAATAACCATCATTAACCATATGGAAGTAGGAAGGGAGAACTTACCGTTTCATGTTGGCCTATCCTACCGCCATCTAATGCTCCCTCTCTAGATACTGCCAACTACTTCCATATCCTACTTGCTTGCCCCTCTTCCTCCAAGTATTGATGTCTGACACCATAGGAGACCATCTATCTTATGTCTGCTTCTTTTCTGTACACCTCATTATGTAGGATATGTTTGTTATGCTACTTGTTATAATGACTGATTGCTATAATTACACTGCGTTTTGTGGCATCTTACAAGAAATGACGATTACTATGTTTGTGTGAAGCATATGCGGCACGGCGTAGCGGTCAGTAGATCTCTATCCTGCCCTTATTCCCCTTACAGTATCCTCCCATTCTGTTTCTAATGCCACACGTGAAAGTTTTCAGTTAGAAGAGCACTAAAGTTTTAGTTGTTTTCCATTATGCAAAACGTTTACACATAAGAATTAAGCTTCAGGGTATATTTATGAAGTCGCGGCTTTTGTCTCAAAATTTAAACCAGCATTAATAAGTGAGACACACCCCGGGCTTTGCACCTAATATTAGGACCACATTCAATTTTGAGGTCAAATCCACCAAGAAGAGGTAGCTTGAAATAGCCGTTGCTTTGTAAACATAACCTCTTCAGATTGCCCCTATGAAGGGTATCATTGTGACTCTCCTCCTCTAGCACCAATGGCTTTAAAATAATAAACTGTCAGTAAAAACTTAATAAGAATTAGCTGATGATCTTTCCTATAGCCATATAGCTTGCATAACAACTGAAAATTGAGCACTGTGCACGACAGCAATGAAACACTAATTTATTTAAACAATAATGGCACAACCCTTCATTTAAAATAGCCATTGGTTTTGATGACACGGTTCCTTTACTTTGGGAAAACAGTGTGTATAACTTACAAAATCAACACGATCCTCAGCCAGCCAGTGGAAACATTTGAGGAACAGCAAAAGAGTGAAGAGAGCCACGAATCGTGGACTGAAATCATCCCGGAATACTGTGAAAGCGAGGCATGTTTCTGTGACGGCATACCAGGAACGCTCCAGGAGATGCTGAGACCGGTGTGACAACATGGCAGCAACAAGGAACAAACAAGAGAGGAAAGGAATGTGTTACATAACTTACTAAGTAAACAGTATTTATCTGAATACTTGAACTATGTATATACGCTACAGGTACAGTGCTTGCAACATTAACACACACATATTTGCTACATACCACATGAGAAATGTATTCAGGATTTCCAGGTACTTTTAACATGAGTAGACTTAAATGAATACACGGCTACTAAGATTGTGAAGCATACAAAAATGACATTAAACATCAGAGATTCTAAAAGGACACCATTCACCAGAACTGGGTATTATTTCATAGATCAGGTCAGTGGTAGCTATACAATAAGTGTTGTCACGAGCATCTGCTCAGGCACATTTACAGGATTAGCAGGGAACGCAGATGTATATATCAGCTTATCACTAACAATATATGGCACACTAGCAGGAGCAGAAACTAAAGCTGGGCACACACTGTAACGGTTGGTGCCGCCGTTCCGACAAACCCGGAGATCCAATAGAGCGATAATAAGATCGGTGCGCACCTGCTCACACTGAGCAATTTCTTGCTCAGTGTGTATCTTCCCATCATCTTTTGAACAGGTTCGGGAGATTGCGTGTTGTTCCCCCGATTTGTTTGAACATTCCTGCATACACGCTTTACAATTATTAGGCCAATTAGTCTATTATTGATTGATTGGCCCGATAAATAGATAGTGAGTACTTAGCATTAGGCTTTTAAGAGGTCTTTACCATTCCCAGTAAATGGAAAACAAATATAAAGCAGAAAGTTATTTGTGAAATCGCCGCGGTCAGACACGTGGGTGCCACAAGCCGGTTACCTGATATTATTCAGTACGAGATAAATGAAGGTCAGTATCCGGTCCTACAATAATATATATATGCTGTAAAAACAAAAACACTTAAGGGCTGATTCTGACTTGGGAGCAAAGCAAAAAACAAAACAAAAAAAGGAACATAACTTTGCACCTTGGCAAAACCATGTTGCACTGCAGAGGTAAAATGGGCAGAGAGATTTAGAGGTGAGAGGGTCATGACCAAAATCAAATCCAAATTGCAGTGTAAAAAAAGAGCTGTCCAGTATTTGCAGGCTACATGTAAAAGCAGCCAGTATTTACTCTGCATGCAAAAATATAAATGTATTTGAACCCCATGTTTGTCAAGGTGCAAAGTAGCTTGCTTTTTATTTGCTCCAAACTCAGGATCAGCCTCTCTTCAGTAACAAACGATCTATAGAAGAATCATAGTTTGTACAGGGAAGATTATAGATGTGTAAGTTTACACTAATTTTTTTTTTTTCTTTTACAAAGTACTTAAAATATTCCCTGTACCGTCCCCCAGCCTGATCCAAACTGCTCCCCAATCCCCTCAGCAAATCCTCTATGATGGCAATAAATGGGTATGTTTCTATTTGTTGGAATCAATGGTTACTTATAACAGCTGGACAGACACACAGCCCAGACAGCCAACACAAGGCAGCATTACATTGACATAAAACAGGCACATGGCATGTGAACGGAGTACTATGTACATAACAGCATGCAATCTCCCCATATCACTCACCTCCATCTCAGCTGCTCTCAGCTGACCAAAAAAGACTTTGCCCATGAACTTTCCTAAGAGGAACACCAGGACAAATGCTTGTATATAAAGAACCTACGGGTGAAGCAACATTGCAGTTAATACATCTACCATCTATTTCCTAACCACACTGTATTACAATAAACAAAATCAACAGACATAGCCATCTAGTAACATTATCATTGTTAATTCTATTATCTGATTCTTAAGTGAAAATTTGCTTTAATATGGCACAGATCTCAGTTTCTGATCATTGGCACATACTGGTATGTATCAATGTAGACATTTAATCCCATGAGCATCGTATAAAGGGATTCTATACAAGAAAAATGATACATTTGGAAGAGATATTAATGTAATATGAGCACCTTGTGTAGTCATTTACCTAGTGGTGATAACTATGCAGCCTATTATTAACTCCCACAAGTCAGATCTATTACGAATATGATACTAATAAATTAATGTGCACATTAGAAGAGGCAGCATCCAAAACATATTATATACTGAAGGGGAAACAAGCACTGCTTATAAAGAGCATCTGGAAGTTGCCTCGCCTGACGACAGAGACTTAAGATATCTGCGGGAGATATAATTGAATCTTAACGTCCAAGTACTTCTAATGAGTGCACCACTGTTATCACTCACAGCCATGCTTGGGCTTGATTTGGTCAGGTACACAACTGTGGGGTAGAACTGGTGCTTGAGAAGATAAGCATGGGTCACCACCGCAGCTGTAAGGGCCAGACTGGCACCCGTCATCATTGCTGTCCTCATCATGGTAGCAATGGGAGGGACAGCACCCTGCAGAAAGTCAAGGAAGAATGTTAATACTTATTCCCTATGGATTACCTAGAATGGTCTCATTTATAAAAAGAAAATAAATACATTTAGGAATTCCATATTATATGCTGTAGCAGGTTTAAACACAGGTCATACTCAGCAAGCAACAACTATCATACTGCTCAATTGCAATATTTTCAAAAACGAAACTTAGATTTTTGTACACCTGCATAAGTATGTTATTCTGCATTACGTCACGTAGCCCAATTACGTAATTTGCCACACCATGCACAAATAAGATATAATTACTATATACATCAAAGCCCTATAAATGACAGCACATATAGAGGAGAGCGTAATAAAAACTGCCACATTACTGCACGCGTATAGTACACAACTGCACACTTCCCTGACTGACATGTAAGACAGAGTAACTAATTCAGAGTTACACGCAAGTCAGCTGCAATTTCACGTGCACTGTTTGCATGGATCCAAATTCATATAGAGTATCTGCCAGTAAGCCTAGTCGCATGCATCTATGTTTTCTCACATCCGTAATACCTTGCAGTCTTGCGTATACATCGGTACCATTGAAGCACATCGGCCTGTCATGCACAATTACAATCGGTCTGACCCGTCACAGAAATTTTGTATTTGTTACATTTTCACACATTTATTTTTCACTTAACATTCTAACACTAAGCAGCTACTTTCACTTACCTAACACTTCACTGCTATTCTGCATTTGTGTTGTGCCCTGGGGTGGTTTGGCTGGGTTTGTTTGGGGGTGTCCCTACGCCCCAAACATAAACCCCTATAATGTTGGGGACTTACCCGATGAGGTTACCTTGACATTGGTGGGTAAGATAATTACTTTGGCCAAATATATGCCAAAAACCTTGTATATGATGAATAATTATTAAATGGTTGTATGGTGCATCCGCTCTCCACTTTTTTCTATGCCGTCGCAGAAATTGCAAGTCTTATCGCATGCAGTGAGTACTCAAGCTGCGTATGCAATCGCAGCGATTAATTTATGCACGCCCATGAAATGGCATTCAAATGGGCAGGCACGCCTGCGTTTTTCCAACCACTCCCCCATCACCCGCCTGTCAATCACTCTGCGATGGATTCCTCTCTGCGTCTGTAATTGCAGTGAGGCTTATGCGCAATGGCTAACAATCACTCGATCTGCGTACACAGTTGTAATTGCGATCCGTGCTGAGTCAGGCCCAGAGATACACTGAATTGCCCATAGATGATGTACTCTCCGCCGTGGAGCATGCACAGTACAGAAAATCACTAGGTCTGTCTGCAAAATGGACTTGCATGCAACTCTGCATTGTCCCCATTATCTTGTTAAGTCAGAGCATACATTAAACAATCAATGCCAGTGTTACACCTACCGGCAGCGTATACTCTGAAGGTTTCAAATACATATTACAGGAACACAGAGATCTGCTCCAGACATCAATAGACATATGATGTCAAATTCATCAATAGTAATGTTATCACATAGTATTATACCTTAATGTATAAAGACTGAAGAATAGCTACAAAATACAATAATTTATTGGCATACATAATCTGCAGGTTTCACCATCACATCACACGTGATCTCTGCACCTGCAGGAAACATCTGGTAACAGAAAGCCATCATATCTATCCCCAATTCTCTGCATGATTTCACACAGCTAGTGAGATATAAACACACACACTGCATAGAATACACCACCAAAAGGTGGTCTAATACTATCCAGCATTATGAGTGCCGGCATTCCAACAGCTGGGATAATAACTACATCCCCTATATCCATATTATGTCATCAAATTGTATTTGCATAGTGAAGACAAAAATAAATCAATAAATGTTATGCAATCATTATAGAATGTCTTCGGAGCAGACAGTATGGACACAAAGGATGTAACCAATCTTCCATGATGTCCACAGTCTTAAATCCAAAACATGCAGTAACCATATAGTTTAGGGTAACACATTTCAACAGCATGGTCAGTGTGGACTGAGGTTAATATAAAGGAGCCATAAATGCATTGCACAGCGATGGAGTAATCCACTGCTCTAAACTTAACCTGCTTGGGAAAGAGAAATGTCATCTGATTGTCATTAGTAGCAAAGCATGCACAGAGCCACAGACTCCCAGCTGTATGCAGCAACTACACTGACTATGTGTATTATTCTCTCATTATGTATTTATCAGCAGCAGCATTACAGAGCACTTACCTCATTCCCAGCCCCAGGTATCCTCCTCTATACTGACATTGCCCCTCTGCCCTGACTCCCAGCACTCTGCCAGGGCTGAGGCATGTCCCCCTAGTATGACATTACTGTGTATAGCCAGTACCCTCAGCCCTGTACTGTGTGCAGCACAGCCTGGTTCCCTGCTGCCCTCACCCAGCCACACCAGCCTTACCCCAGCCAGTGACAGCTCCTGCCCGCTCCTCGGGTTCCTTCCCAGCTGTTGCTGCTGCTGTCATTAACAGCCCAAAACAGGAAGCAGAGGCTCATACACCAGACACCTCACTTCCGGGCGGCTGGGTGCATCCAAAGAGCAGGAGATAAAAGGGTGGCAACGTACACCTTTACCTCGGCCCATTATCCGCATGCATGACGTGAAGAAAATATTATTTACCACATCACACTGACACCGGCGGTTACCGGACAGAGCGCTTATAACCGGTTAAAAAGGGGCATGAGACAGCGAGCGTTTACGTACAAGTAATTCACCCCGTTTTTGTAAAGTGGTACCGACCACTGCAGTGTTACAGGAGAGGAATGTACCACAAGTAACGCTGGCGGTGGGGGAGTGCAAAGGGTGACAGTGTTGTGGCAGGGAGAGATGATATAGTAACTGAGCACTTTATTGCCACAGGCTGGGACATGTACAGGGAACCCTGTTACACACTGTCATGCCGAGCTCCCTGCCAGCGTCCTCCTGTACTGTGACCGTGGCTGCACCTGATTGGCTGCCTGCTGCGTGGCTCCACCAATGAGACTGCGCAGGAGGACTTGGGGAGCTGACGCGGCCCAATAGGGAAGGGAGATTTATGACAAATTGATTTGCTACTAGATAGTGCTCGTTGACGTTGGGTTTGTGTAGCTGTGGTGCGGTCCCCAAGCCTTAAAGAGGACAAGTAGAGTGGTGTTGTCCATAGCAACCAATCAGATTGTAGCTATCATTTTATAGAATGTACTAGATACATTATAGCTAGAATCTGATTAGTTGTTATGGAAAGACCTTGATTGTCCTCCTTAGAAGATTTGATAAATCAGATTAAAAAAGAAAATGAATAAGAGACAGCGCAAAAACAGAAAAAAGCAGCCTGTGAGTACAAAGGAAGAAGTGTCACTTCTTGGACAAACAATTTATATTTTAGAGGTTTTTTCGTAACAACATTTCTGTTGGTCCTGTGGAGATGTTTCCTCACAACACAGATGTAATGTAATATATGAGAAAAAAGTACATAACAACATAGTGTTGTGTTATCAATGCTCTAAATTGTATTCACCATCAGTTAATGCAGAGTTCCCTTGACCATAGGTGATAGTTTAGATGATCACTAACATTTCCCTTATGAGTACAAATAAAGAAGTAAAATATCGACTACTATATAACACAACCACTTACAGACAGTTGCCTGTATAAAAAACTGATAAGGAAAAAGAGATAGAAGACGTGTAAAATATATTGATTATTATAATTAATATTAGCATACCACTGTATGTCATCCAATGTTATGAAACATTAAATAAACACAAATGATAAAATATATAAACATGAAAATGTCACAAAGAATGTGTAGATTTCACATGTAACAAGAATGCAAACAATGTAAAAAAATGTCAGCAAGAAAAGTTTAGAGTATGTAAGCCTTCTAATAATGGGACGTCTCTAAGCAAAGCAGTAAAGGTGCCCATACACGGTGCAATAGGCACCGTGCTAGGCGACGGGGGATCCGACGTCCGACATATCGGGCGGTCCCCACACATAGTGCAATCAGGTGGCCGACCGCCCGATATGCCGGCTCCCCCCTCCTCCTTCCGCATAGTGCTGCATGGGATCGCACATCGCATCCCCTGATCGACTGAACCTGCAGTAAGATCAGGGGGTGCGATGTACGACCCCACAGGTGCGCGCTCTGTCCGATATTATGCCCATACACGGTACGATATAGCAGCCAAATCGTACCAATCAGTCGAATCGGCTGCTTTATCACACCGTGTATGGGCACCTTTAATGTCCATAAGCTGGGTACACACTATCCGATAAATGCTGTCGGTCCAATAAGTGTTCCGATCCGACAGAGCGATTATTAGATCGGTGTGCACCTGTACACACTAAGCAATTTCCCGCTCAATGTGTACTTCAGATCTTTCCAACGTGATCTGGAGGTTGGGAACGAGTGTACAGCACAGCAGATCACGACCTCCCGAGGAGCGTTTGAAGCCGTTTATCTGCCAACACCAGTACTGTCAAGAGCAGTGTCGGGCCTGTGTACTAGGGGTACATGGTTAAATTGAGGAGGCGTGGTCACACTGGGAAGGGGGGCGGATTTGCCACCCTCTCGGGGGGGGGGGGGGTGCTGCTCCTGGGCAATCACCCACCTCTCTTCCAATAACACTTGCACAGAGAGCGGAGACTGCTGCAGCAGCTGTTTTCTCTCTTTGCCTCCCCCGTGTGCTACTGACCCAAGCCCCTCCAGCTGGCCCATGCCCGGGTGAGTAATACCCGCTCTGCTGTCCTCTTGGAGCCCCTGCCTAACTCAACTTATTTATATTGCACCAGAGTCTTTTCACTTCTCCTCCATACTTATGAGACCTTGTCACAAGGGAATAAAAAGTAGGAAAAGGCTCTTAATCCAAAGGGATTCAGTATGAAACACCGCCGGCCGCAAATCCCGACAGCGCCAGCCCGACCCAGAAGGAAATCTCGATCTTCTACAAGGTAAGTAAATACTAACCTAACTGAACCCCCTAACCCTAACCCTCCTTTAGGATGCCTAACCCTAACCCCCCCCCTTTGCCTAACCCTAATCCCCCCTCTAAGTGCCTAAACCTAACCCCCCCTTTCCCCGCCGCCTAAACCTAAGTCCCCCGGGGGGTTGCCTAACCCTAACCTTCCCCCGGGAGTGCCTAACCCTCCCTCCCCCTAGCCTAACCCTAACCTCCCGGGGTGGGGTGCCTAACCCTAAGTTCCCCCCGGGAACCCTAAACCTAACCCTGCCCCCCCCCCCCCCGCAGCTGAACGCGCTCGGTGCCCGGCATCCCTTCGATCGGGATGCTGGGCGCAGGTCTCCCGGTGTAGGTTAGTTAACCCTCGCCGGGATTATGTAGTCTAGATGTAGGCGGTCGGCATTGTGACCGCCGGCATCATAAATGCATACCATCCATAGGTGGTGTCTCAAGCCGAATGAGGAGTAAAAGTGCTGTATATTGGATTACAGGCCTTTCATTTGTTTATTTCTAGAAATGATTAGTCCATAAGGAGAGTGTTGGTGATCACCTAAACTTATCTCCTATGGTCAAGAGAACTCTGGGCCTGATTCAGACCCGGTCGCAAGCGCTGAGCGCTCGCAACTGGGTCGATGGTGGGCCAGTGCGCATGCGTACGACGGGGATAGCAACGGGCAATCCGTTGCTCCGGGTCTCGCACCAAAGGGGGCGTGCTGTCGATGTTGAGTGACAGCACGCCCTCTTTGGTGGGCGGGCCGGGGGGGTGGCTGCCCAGACGGAGGCGTTCCCATGGGAACGCCTACCGTTTAGGGGCGGCCCCACTGACATCACAAGTGAGCTTTCGGCTCTGTTACCCTACCACAAGGGTCTCGTTGCAAGCCCGATGGTCGCGATGGTCTTGACCATTGCGACCATCACCCTGGCCGCTCGCATTAGCTGTGGGTAGCAACCCACAGCAATGCGAGCGGCCAGGGGGCCGCTTCATAAAAGAAAAAAAAGACGCCCTGATTCAGAGCGAGCGCTCTGTCAGAGCGTCCGGCTCTGAATCAGGGCCTCTATTCCGACTCTCTCTGAGATACAGATGGTGTGGACAATTTAGAGAGTCAATAATACTACACTATGGGCCTGATTCAGAGCCGTTCGCTATTTGTGGTCGTTCGTTCAAAAACAAGGGGTGGCTATTCAAATGATCCGTTCGCAAATTGCAGTCTGTTCCCACCTCTAAGTCTGAACGAGCGAGCAAAACATACGCTCGTTTTTTTGATAAAAACGCCCCCTGGCCGCACGCACCATACGTCATGTCCGCTATTTATTAGATTAATCGAGTACATCGTACAGCGTATGAACTGCTCGCTATTCTTGTGGTTGGTGTTTTCAACCGCTATATTGCGAGCAGTTCTGAGTTAAAAAAAACCAAGTGACGTGGTCAATGACGCTGCTGTATTAATTATGCACTCCCTTAAAACGCCCGTTTTGACCTTTAAGCACGCCTGCGTTCGGATCTCCACTCCCCGTTTTCAAGCACCTTCCCCTGTTACCACCCACATACGCCTCATTCTGTCACTCAAAATAGCAGGCCCTCGCTATATTGCGTACCAACGATTTTCGGCCGCACTGACTGGTTCGCGCATGCGTACTAAAAACCGTACGCATGCGCAGATGTGCGAACATCGCTCGGAACGAGCGTACTGCCGCTAGCGAGTGGCTCTGAATGAGGGCCTATGTTTTGTACTTTTTTCTCTTATGTTACATCTGTCTGATTGTGAGGAAACCACCACAGAAATAGCGCCATTATGGTTACGGGAAACTTCTAAAGTTAAAGACTGCCAGCGGCATCTCGATGCTCAGAATCCCGTCAGGGTCTCCGTAAGTATTCTAACCCTCCCCCCTTCACTCCCTAACCATCCCTTCCTGCTTCCTAACCCTCCCCCATTAGGTGTAAATTTACTAAGTATCGAGTCTGATCGATTTGTTTTTTTTTTTAACTCGATTTGCATCGCCGAAATTCAAGTGATTTGATGCTTCTGAAACTCACAAATTTACTAAGAAGTGAGTTTAGCTGTGATTGAGTTGGGCGATGGTGAAGCAGATCGAGATTTTTCCCCCGAGATTGCAGCATCTTCTCGCAGCTAAACTGTCCAGAACAAGCAGCCTGCACATATCAGTGAGATATGTGAAGGCTGCTTGTGTATTATACCTGTCAAAAAGGGTTAAATGTGGAAATGGAAATAAAATACCTAGGTCCCCCCCAAAAGCATAACCAGCCCCAGACTGCTTAGCCAGTCCTGGTTTTCAAAAATATGGGGGGAAAAAGAGTAGGGTTATCCCGTATTTTAGGAACCAGCACTGGGCTGCTGAGCATGTCCTGGTTTTAAAAATAGGGGGGGAAATTGCGTATTGGTCCTCCTATTTTAAAACCAGAACCGGACTTAAATCTGGCCGGGGTGTAATGTCACAGCAAGGGGACCCCATCACTGGATCTCCCCGGCCAAAGTATCACCCCAAGCCAGGGATCTCAGGCTTGGGGTGATCCCCCCAATAAAGGGTCCCCCTTCTCCCGTGCACCCCGCTACCCGGCTTATGACTGGAGACTCCCACATGTGAACTGTCAGAAGCCGGACCCGCTAGCCAATTTGCGGCCGGTGATTGGCTGGCTGGCTCCGGCTCCTGACAGTTCACACATGGGCGTCTCCAGTCATTAGCCGGGTAGCGGTGTATGTGCTACCCGGCTAATGCTATGGAGACCAGCGCCAGGACGGAGGTGATTATAGGATCTTTTTTCTACGCTGTGTGTGTCTTGTGGTTTTTTAACTTACAGCGGGGGTATGGGTGCCAACCGCCTGCAGGCACTTGTAGTTCCACAAGTGCCAAATGGCAGGCATGCTGGCACCTGTAGTTCCATAGTAAAAAACAATAATTACTATTTTTTTACACCACTATTACCCCTGCACCCACCGCTCTAGGGGTGCGGGGAAGAGCCCTGGGCTTCAGACTAAGCCTGGGGTGCTTGGTATAGTGGGTCCCCTTTATTGGGGGGTCCCCACCTCCCCTGAGATCCCTGACCTGGGCTAACTGGCTTGAGGTGATAATGCTTTGGCCGCGGAGACCCGGTGATGGGGTTTCCTGGCTGTGGCATTACACCCCGGCTGGATTTGAGTCCGGTGCTGGTTTTAAAAATAGGGGGACCCCTACACAATTTTTTTCCCCCTATTTTTAAAACCAGGACTTGTTAGCAGCCCAGTGCTGGTTCCTAAAATACGGGGTAACCCTACTTGTTTTTTTCCCCATAATTTTAGGAACCAGGACAGGCTCAGGAGCCCGGGGCTGGTTATGCTTTTTTTTGGGGAGGGAACCCTACATTGTTTTTTTAATTATATTAACCCTTTAAATAGTGTTTACATGCAGAAACATACACAAATCACACTGATCTGTGTATGTTTGTGCCAAACTCACAGCTCCGGAGGTGGTCTATTTGAAATTTCTAATTAGCTGCAAGCTTGCTACAATTACACCCGAGATTGTAATCCATACTTGTCGACATTCAGCTCCCTCCTTCCGAGAGGGAGCTGAATGCCCTCATACAGCGCGTGGCGTGGCCAGTCTATGATGCTGTTTTGGGGCGGGGCCATGGGCGTGATCGCACAATCACGTCATCTGGGCCCCGCCCCCTCTTCACAATCCCGAAAATAAAGGCATTGTGAAGCAGGGGGCGGAGCCACGATGACGCAATTCAGCGAGAATCGCGTCATCGGGCCCCCCGCTGCGGGGGTTTCTAGTATTAGTCCGGGGGGCAGGCGGCAGCCGGGATGCTTGCCTGCCTTTCTGGGGGGTCGGGAGCGGAACCAGATTTTCGGGAGGCTCCCTACCGAATCGGGAGGATAGGCAAGCCTGTTGTAATCTCGTTTATTAGTAAATTCCAGAGATGTATCTTTTTCATGAAAAGTACTTCAGAGTTTGGCCGATGGTGAGTTTATTCGAGTTTGCAATGTCACCCGAGTTTATCAGTGAAAAGAGAGAATCTCACCCGAGTTTGCCTTTAGTAAATTTGCGAGTTGAAAAAAATGCCTAAACTCACCCGAGATTGCAATCTCGACCCAAATCTTGGTAAATTTACCCCTTAGTGCCTAAACCTAACCCTCCCGCCTTAGTGCCTAAACCTAACCCTCCCGCCTTAGTGCCTAAACCTAATCCTTCCCCCTTAGTGCCGAACCCTAACCGCCCCCGGTGGTACCTAAACCTACCCCCTCTGCCCGCAGCCTAACCCTAATCTCCCCCCTCCCACAGCCTAACCCCCCTCGTTGTGCCTAAACCTAACCCTGCCCCCGTGGCTACAAGCTTACCCGGCCATCTATACTTACGTTCGGGATGCCGGCGTCGGCATCTCAACTGATTTCGGGATTCCAGGGCCGGTGTTCTGGTCGCTGGTCGGGATTCCGGCGCCGGGAGTTCGACTTCTGGGATCCCGTGAGGAGGTAAACTTACTACATACTGTATAACAATACATATAAATATAAAATGCACAAGGTATAAATAAAGGTAATATGCAAAACAAATGAAATCCCCTTGCGCAGAAGAGGAGCAGCTAAGAGATCAGTGGGTGTTATCAAGGCCCAAAACAATAAGGAAACATACAAAATAGAACACTGTGCTCCACTGATGGAATAATAAAAACAATATACTTATGTATGATTCACAATGTCTGTGTCCCTTTCTCAGGTCTGTGACCTCCTCCTTATGTATTATTCCGATTTGTTCCTCCGACCATATAAGGGAAAAAAAGGAGAACGAAAACTGATAGTGTGGTATGTTCCAAACTGTTATTGATATGTCCACACACTTTATATAGGACTCCAATGTACCAATCCTAGATTATGGTATACGTGTAGGTCTACTGGTAACAGGTCACCCGTGAAGAAATGAATGTAACAGGATGCTCACAATAATGGTTACATCCGTCAATATTCACCATACATATAACGGTATCCCTTCTGTTCCCTGGTGTTCAGGCCGGTAAGTGTCTGTATCTCTAAACACGTGATATTCACACTTTCACAACATAAATAAATGTAATGTTGCCTATTGGCTTTGTATCAGATATATCTAGCAACTCATACTAGCTGAATTGAAGCACAGCAGGCTTCCTTTAGGCATCCCTTATGTGTAATAGTAACTTAGTAAGTAAAACAGGGTGATTCTGCACAAGATCTCAAATAAATTCTGATGGAATTAGTTCAGCATTTTATACAAACCAACAATATGTGGGCAGTAGGTCCCAGTGGTGTCCCTCCCCGCGGTGTCACCCGTTGCGGGGAGGGACATTTTGAGTGCGGCGTAGCCGCGCGTGCCCAGAAAAGGGTCATGGGTGAGAAGGGGCGTGGTTTTGAGGGAAGGGGGCGTAGCCTCACAGCCCGGTCCCGATCCCCCGTGGTCCCATTATTAATATTACTGGGGAGGGGGGTGCTCACTGCTTGAGCTGCAGTGCCGGCTCCCTCACAGTGTCAGGAGCCGGGTGCTGCACTTAGTACTACAGTGCAGCACCCGGCTCCTGTCACTGTGGGGGAGTCTGCACTTTTGTGTAACCCCTCGGCGGATGACACCTGGGTGCGGCCTGCACCCCCCTTGTGACGCCACTGGTAGGTCCTTAGAATAGGAACAAAGCATATCTCTAGGGTTGGCGGTGCACCCATATTCAAACTTGTACAAGTGGGTCCAAGAGGAAGATAAGAAAGGCTCCTTTGAACTTTGATCCATGTGTCATTAAGGGATCTATGTACTAATAATCGCAGAACTGACGCAATTATTATGTATCCATATCGCAGGGAATATTTTAATTTTAAATGAAAATATCCCTGGTATGTACAAAAGAGAACTCTCAGAGACAGCAGTTGCGGTAACCGCTGTCCCTGCAAGTTATATCAAAAGCAAATTGTAGAATTCTTTCACATTTGTGAAAGACTTCTCCTGTGGATGCTGACACTGACTGCACATATGCAGTGTCAGCTACCGAAGCCGGCCGGAGGCTGCGAGAGAGAGATCGATATATCATTCTCCTACACCTGGAGCATCCATCTATCTGTAGATGGTGTGAATTACAGGGGCCACACTTTGAAAAGCTTTTCTTTTTGGAGTTTGCTGCATAGGGGTGAGATTGTAGTCCCCAATGGTAATAATGAGAACTGCGATCTGCAGTGCTACTTAGCACTCTGCAAGAGATTACTGTGAAATCTCCTGCATTGTGCCATTAGTACATAGGTATAATACATAAAATTACACAGGAACTGCAGTTTCTACATAATTTTATGTAAAAAACAGCTTGATACTAAGCACCTAAACCTGGCTCTATGTCGTGTTGCCCATTTGCACCTACTGATACGTATCTATGGCCCTCATTCAGAGCCGTTCGCTATTTGCGTTCGTTCGTTCAAAAACAAGGGGTGGCTATGCAAATGATCCGTTCGCACATTGCAGTCTGTTCACACCTCTAAGTCTGAACGAGCGAGCAAAACATACGCTCTTTTATTTCTTAAAAACGCCCCCTGGCCGCTCGCACCATACGTCATGTCCGCTATTTATTAGATTAATCGAGTACATCGAACAAGATATGAACTGCTCGCTATTCTTGTGGTTGGTTTTTTCAACCGCTATTTTGCGAGCAGTTCTGACTATAAAATAACCCAGTGACGTGGTCATTGACGCTGCTATATTAATTATGCACACCCATAAAACGCCCGTTTTGACCTTTAAGCACGCCTGCGAACGGATCTCCACTCCCCGTTTTCAAGCACCTTCCCCTGTTACCACCCACATACGCCTCATTCTGTCACTCAAAATAGCAGGCACTCGCTATATTGCGTACAAATGTTTTTCGGCCGCACTGACTGGTTCGCGCATGCGTACTAAAAACCGTACGCATGCGCAGATGTGCGAACATCGCTCAGAAAGAGCGTACTGCCGCTAGCGAGTGGCTCTGAATGAGGGCCTATGTTCCATCATCTTGAAGAGATAACAGCGCTATCAGTGGTAATAATTAGTTCTCTATTATGCTGTCTACTTACTTTCTCTGTTTAATGCTTGGTGCAAACAAAATATGTGAGCATTTGCTGTTTGCAGAACATAAACAGTTCCTTCTGATTTCATAACACACTGTTATTTGTAAACGAGCAACTCACAGCATTTGTGTTACACTGTCCTGACAGGGGGAACACTTTGCAGATGTCGCTCTCATGATTGCAAAGGCAGATAGATCCCAGCTAATAAAGGCATAAATATGGGTTTTCTGTACAAATATGTATTCACTATATTAGGTAGGTTAAAAAACACAAGTACATTTAATTAATACCACAGATAGCCCAGGGAATTACTGCAATTTTTTCTCTCTACAAACTTTATTACATCAGGCACAACACATATAAGGGGCCAAATGTAATAGGGAGAGAGTTTAAAAAATGTGAGAGTTTAGCAGTAAACGCTCACATTGGGGCAATTCAATTCAGCGACAAGTGAATTGCGCCGAATGATTTCTTCTCACATCCTTCTCATTGTGCAAGGAGAAATCCATAAGTGCCAGCCATGAGGCTGATTTCCGGCATAGGGCCATATTCAATTTGATGGCGAAAAGTCCGAGGTCGGACTTTTCGTCATCATCGCAGGTTTTTCAGGGATAAACTATCGGGCGCGTGCCCGCTTTATCCCCGTATTCAATTAGTATCCGGCAAAAACGGGACCCGGCAGAAAGGTAAGTATCGAAAAATCCAGGGAATTTTGGGGAAATGTTCCTGCACACCTCTAAAGTTGTCCAGACATGGGGGATCACTATGGGTACCCCCGTTTTTATCTGCTGATGGGAGATGGGGTTTTTAAATAGCAGCAGGTGCATAAATGCGGCTTTCAAGAAGGGGTGAAGAATAGCACTTTGCTTATTTTTTTGGGCCAAAATAACTATGCCCATCAAATTTGGGGTACATGAAAATGGGTGTAAGCATGTTTTTAATAGGGGTGTGCACCGGCCACTTTTCGTGTTTTGTGTTTTGGTTTTGGATCTGGATCTTTCTTCGTGTTTTGGATCTGGATTGGTTTTGCCAAAACCACCCTTCCGTGTTTTGGGTTCTGGGTTTTGTGTTTTGGATCTGTATTTTTTTTTAAAAAAGCATAAAAACAGCTAAAATCACAGAATTTGTAGGTTTTTCTGCTCCTATGCTATTATTAACCTCAATAACCTTAATTTCCACTCATTTCCAGTCTATTCTGAACACCTCACACCTCACAATAGTGTTTTTATGTCCAAAACGTTGCACCGAGGTAGCTGGATGACTATGCTAAGCGACACGAGTGGGCGGCACAAACACGTGACCCATCTAGGCGTGAAACTGCAGTGGCAGACAGGATGGCAGTTTGAAAAACTAGGCCCCAAACTGTACATAATGCAAAGAAAAAAAAGAGGTGCAAGATGGAATTGTCCTTGGGCCCTCCCACCCACCCTTATGTTGTATAAACAGGACATGCACACTTTAACAAACCAATCATTTCAGCGCCAGGGTCTGCCACACAACTGTGGCTGAAATGATTGGTTCGTTTGGGCCCCCACAAAACAAGCTGGCAATTAATGTGTCCCTGCACAAACTGGCTCTATGGAGGCAAGATGTCATCCTCATCCTCCTCATCCACCGATTCCTCACCCTCTTCAGTGTGTACATCCTCATCCTCACAAAGTATTAACTCGTCCCCACTTGAATCCACCACCACAGGTCCCTCTGTACCTTCTGGAGGCTGGTCTCCCTGGAAGAGCTGATAATTCATTTTGATGAACATCATCTTCTCCACATTCTGTGGAAGCAACCTCCTACGCCTTTCGCTGACAAGGTTCCCGGCTGCACTAAACACTCTTTCGGAGTACACACTGGAGGGGGGGCAACTCAGGTAAAATAGAGCCAGTTTGTACAGGGGCCTCCAAATTGCCTCTTTTTCCTGCCAGTACAGGTATGGACTGTCTGCCATGCCTACTTGGATGCTGTCACCGATGTAATCCTCCACCATTCTGTCAATGGTGACAGTATCATATGCAGTGACAGTAGACATGTCAGAAATTGTTGCCAGGTCCTTCAGTCCGGACCAGATGTCCAAACTTGGTCCTGCCTGCCCTGCATCACCGCCAGCGGGTTGCTTAGGATACCTAAGTTTTTTCCTGGCAGCCCCAGTTGCAGGAGAAAATGAAGAAGGAGCCGTTGACGTGTCACGTTCCGCTTCAGCTGACAGTGTGTTCACCAGCAGGTCTTTGCACCTCTGCAG
Organism: Taudactylus pleione; assembly: GCA_031769625.1. Taxonomy (NCBI): domain Eukaryota; kingdom Metazoa; phylum Chordata; class Amphibia; order Anura; family Myobatrachidae; genus Taudactylus; species Taudactylus pleione. The sequence goes on from JAUIMM010000249.1 coordinate 2,457,317, forward strand.
GCTTGTGTCGGCCGGAAAGAGAGACACCACATAGGCTTTAAACCTAGGATCGAGCACGGTGGCCAAAACGTAGTGGTCTGATTTCAACAGATTGACCACCCTGGAATCCTGGCAAAGCGAATGAAGGGCTTCATCCACAAGTCCCACATGCCGAGCGGAATCGCTCCGTCTTAGCTCCTCCTTCACTTTCTCCAGCTGCTTCTGCAAAAGCCTGATGAAGGGAATGACCTGACTCAAGCTGGCAGTGTCTGAACTGACTTCACGTGTGGCAAGTTCGAAGGGCTGGAGAACCTTGCACAACACGGAAATCATTCTCCACTGCGCTTGAGTCAGGTGCATACCCCCTCCTTTGCCTATGTCATAGGTGGATGTATAGGCTTGTATGGCCTTTTGCTGCTCCTCCATCCTCTGAAGCATATAGAGGGTTGAGTTCCACCGCGTCACAACCTCTTGCTTCAGGTGATGGCGGGGCAGGTTCAAGAGTGTTTGCTGGCGCTCCAGTCTTCGGCACGCAGTCGCTGAATGGCGAAAGTGGCCAGAAATTTTTCGGGCCACCCAAAGCGTCTCCTGCACGCCCCTGTCGCTTTTCAGAAAATTCTGCACCACCAAGTTTATTGTGTGAGCAAAACATGGGACGTGCTGGAATTTGCCCAGATGTAATGCCCGCACAATATTGGTGGCGTTGTCAGATATCACAAATCCCCAGGAGAGTCTAAGTGGGGTAAGCCACTGGGCGATGATTTCCCTCAGTTTCTCTAAGAGGTTGTCGGCGGTGTGCCTCTTACTGAAACCAGTGATACACAGCGTAGCCTGCCTTGTAACGAGCTGGCATTTCTGAGATGCTGCTACTGGTGACGCTGCTGCTGTTGCTGCGTAAGGTGATACATCTACCCAGTGGGCTGTCACAGTCATATAGTCCTTAGTCTGCCCTGTTCCACTTGTCCACATGTCCGTGGTTAAGTGGACATTGTGTACAACGGCATTTTTCAGGACACTGAGGACACTTTTTCTGACGTTTCTGTACAGTCTCGGTATCGCCTGCCTAGTGAAGTGGAATCTAGACGGGATTTGGAACCGGGGACACACTACCTCCATCAATTGTCTAAATCCCACTGCACTAATGGCGGATACCGGACGCACGTCTAACACCAACATAGCAGTCAAGGCCTCAGTTATACGTTTTGCTTCAGGATGACTGCTGTCGTACTTCATCCTCCTCGCTAAGGACTGTTGGAGGGTCAATTGTTTAGTAAAAGTAGTGGTGTTCCTACTTCCTCTCTGGGATGATGAACGACTCCCAGCAGCAGCAACAGCAGCAGCGGCAGCAGTAGGCGTAGCAATGCAGGATCCTCCGGAGGAATCCCGGATAGGAGAGTCAGTCATGCCAGTGACATGGCCTGCAGGACTACTTCCGATCCTAACTAAGGAGGAAATTGACGAGGAGGGAGTTGACGGTGTGGTTTGCAGGCGCTTGGATACAACAGGACAACGGGATTTAGGTGTCCCTGGACTGCTTACGGTCTTAGCCAAAGTTTCTGAACTTGACAGTAACTTTTTATGAACGCGCTGCAGGTGCCGTATAAGGGAGGATGTTCCTAGGTGGTTGACGTCCCTACCCCTACTTATTTCACCTTTACATATGGTACATATGGCAAGACAGTTGTTGTCCGGATTTGGATAGAAATATTGCCAGACCAAAGAGGTGGAATGTTTGGTCTTCTGCCCAGGCATGACCGTGATGGGCTTTTTCATCCCACGGACAACAACTGTCTCCCCCGGAGCCTGATTTAAACAAACCACATCACCATCAGAATCCTCCTCGCCAACTTCCTCCTCAGCGCCAGCTACACCAGTATCCTCATCCTGTTGTACTTCAACAGTGACATCTTCAATTTGCATATCAGCAAGTGGACTGTGGGTGCTCCTTTCAGCACTTGCAGGGGGCGTGCAAATGGTGGAAAGAGCCACCTCTTCCCGTCCAGTGCTGGGAAGGTCAGGCATCGCAACCACCACCACACTTGGACTCTCCTTGGGGATTTGTGATATCTTCTTAGAAAGCACAGTTCTTCGCTGTGCTTTTGCCAGCTTAACTCTTTTGATTTTTTTAGTGGGAGGAGGGCTTCCATCGTCATGTGAAGCTGAACCACTAGTCATGAACATACTAGGGATCGACCTTAGCCGTTCCTTGCCACTCCGTGTCGTAAATGGCATATTGGCAAGTTTACGTTTCTCTTCAGCTGATTTAAATGTCTTTTTCAAGGTCATTTTCCTGAACTTTGCCATTTGGGATTGTATGTGCCCTCTACTATGACATTGGGCATCGGCCTTGGCAGACGACGTTGATGGCATGTTATCGTCTATGTCATGACTAGTGGCAGCAGCTTCAGCACTAGGAGGAAGTGGTTCTTGATCTTTCTCTATTTTATTTTTATCGGAGAAAGTTTGGTCCTCCATTTATGTTATATCGATTTGATATATACGTGCGGCTAAACACAGAAAATATTTTTTTTTTGGGTTTGGACTGGAGTGTACTTTGTGGGTTACAGCACCCTTTAACGGTCAAGCCAGCCGGCCCTTTACTTATGACACAGGCGCACGCTTGGCACTACTTTGTTGATGCACGTGCGGCTACTGCGCACACAATTCACAAACACAGAAAATAATTTTTTTTGGGTTTGGACTGGAGTGTACTTTCGGGGGTTACAGCACCCTTTAACGGTCAAGCCAGCCAGCCCTTTACTTATGACACAGGCGCACGCTTGGCACTACTTTGTTGATGCACGTGCGGCTACTGCGCACACAATTCACAAACACAGAAAATAATTTTTTTTTGGTTTGGACTGGAGTGTACTTTCGGGGGTTACAGCACCCTTAACGGTCAAGCCAGCCGGCCCTTTACTTATGACACAGGCGCACGCTTGGCACTACTTTGTTGATGCACGTGCGGCTACTGCGCACACAATTCACAAACACAGAAAATAATTTTTTTTTGGTTTGGACTGGAGTGTACTTTCGGGGGTTACAGCACCCTTTAACGGTCAAGCCAGCCGGCCCTTTACTTATGACACAGGCGCACGCTTGGCACTACTTTGTTGATGCACGTGCGGCTACTGCGCACACAATTCACAAACACAGAAAATATTTTTTTTTTGGGTTTGGACTGGAGTGTACTTTGGGGGTTACAGCACCCTTTAACGGTCAAGCCAGCCGGCCCTTTACTTATGACACAGGCGCACGCTTGGCACTACTTTGTTGATGCACGTGCGGCTACTGCGCACACAATTCACAAACACAGAAAATAATTTTTTTTTTGGTTTGGACTGGAGTGTACTTTCGGGGGTTACAGCACCCTTAACGGTCAAGCCAGCCGGCCCTTTACTTATGACACAGGCGCACGCTTGGCACTACTTTGTTGATGCACGTGCGGCTACTGCGCACACAATTCACAAACACAGAAAATAATTTTTTTTTGGTTTGGACTGGAGTGTACTTTCGGGGGTTACAGCACCCTTTAACGGTCAAGCCAGCCGGCCCTTTACTTATGACACAGGCGCACGCTTGGCACTACTTTGTTGATGCACGTGCGGCTACTGCGCACACAATTCACAAACACAGAAAATAATTTTTTTTTTGGTTTGGACTGGAGTGTACTTTCGGGGGTTACAGCACCCTTAACGGTCAAGCCAGCCGGCCCTTTACTTATGACACAGGCGCACGCTTGGCACTACTTTGTTGATGCACGTGCGGCTACTGCGCACACAATTCACAAACACAGAAAATAATTTTTTTTTGGTTTGGACTGGAGTGTACTTTCGGGGGTTACAGCACCCTTTAACGGTCAAGCCAGCCGGCCCTTTACTTATGACACAGGCGCACGCTTGGCACTACTTTGTTGATGCACGTGCGGCTACTGCGCACACAATTCACAAACACAGAAAATAATTTTTTTTTTGGTTTGGACTGGAGTGTACTTTGGGGGTTACAGCACCCTTTAACGGTCAAGCCAGCCGGCCCTTTACTTATGACACAGGCGCACGCTTGGCACTACTTTGTTGATGCACGTGCGGCTACTGCGCACACAATTCACAAACACAGAAAATAATTTTTTTTTTGGTTTGGACTGGAGTGTACTTTCGGGGGTTACAGCACCCTTAACGGTCAAGCCAGCCGGCCCTTTACTTATGACACAGGCGCACGCTTGGCACTACTTTGTTGATGCACGTGCGGCTACTGCGCACACAATTCACAAACACAGAAAATAATTTTTTTTTGGTTTGGACTGGAGTGTACTTTCGGGGGTTACAGCACCCTTTAACGGTCAAGCCAGCCGGCCCTTTACTTATGACACAGGCGCACGCTTGGCACTACTTTGTTGATGCACGTGCGGCTACTGCGCACACAATTCACAAACACAGAAAATAATTTTTTTTTTGGTTTGGACTGGAGTGTACTTTCGGGGGTTACAGCACCCTTAACGGTCAAGCCAGCCGGCCCTTTACTTATGACACAGTCGCACGCTTGGCACTACTTTGTTGATGCACGTGCGGCTACTGCGCACACAATTCACAAACACAGAAAATAATTTTTTTTTGGTTTGGACTGGAGTGTACTTTCGGGGGTTACAGCACCCTTTAACGGTCAAGCCAGCCGGCCCTTTACTTATGACACAGGCGCACGCTTGGCACTACTTTGTTGATGCACGTGCGGCTACTGCGCACACAATTCACAAACACAGAAAATAATTTTTTTTTTGGTTTGGACTGGAGTGTACTTTGGGGGTTACAGCACCCTTTAACGGTCAAGCCAGCCGGCCCTTTACTTATGACACAGGCGCACGCTTGGCACTACTTTGTTGATGCACGTGTGGCTACTGCGCACACAATTCACAAACACAGAAAATAATTTTTTTTTTGGTTTGGACTGGAGTGTACTTTCGGGGGTTACAGCACCCTTAACGGTCAAGCCAGCCGGCCCTTTACTTATGACACAGGTGCACGCTTGGCACTACTTTGTTGATGCACGTGCGGCTACTGCGCACACAATTCACAAACACAGAAAATAATTTTTTTTTTGGTTTGGACTGGAGTGTACTTTCGGGGGTTACAGCACCCTTAACGGTCAAGCCAGCCGGCCCTTTACTTATGACACAGGCGCACGCTTGGCACTACTTTGTTGATGCACGTGCGGCTACTGCGCACACAATTCACAAACACAGAAAATAATTTTTTTTTGGTTTGGACTGGAGTGTACTTTCGGGGGTTACAGCACCCTTAACGGTCAAGCCAGCCGGCCCTTTACTTATGACACAGGCGCACGCTTGGCACTACTTTGTTGATGCACGTGCGGCTACTGCGCACACAATTCACAAACACAGAAAATAATTTTTTTTTGGTTTGGACTGGAGTGTACTTTCGGGGGTTACAGCACCCTTAACGGTCAAGCCAGCCAGCCCTTTACTTATGACACAGGTGCACGCTTGGCACTACTTTGTTGATGCACGTGCGGCTACTGCGCACACAATTCACAAACACAGAAAATAATTTTTTTTTTGGTTTGGACTGGAGTGTACTTTCGGGGGTTACAGCACCCTTAACGGTCAAGCCAGTCGGCCCTTTACTTATGACACAGGCGCACGCTTGGCACTACTTTGTTGATGCACGTGCGGCTACTGCGCACACAATTCACAAACACAGAAAATAATTTTTTTTTTGGTTTGGACTGGAGTGTACTTTCGGGGGTTACAGCACCCTTAACGGTCAAGCCAGCCGGCCCTTTACTTATGACACAGGCGCACGCTTGGCACTACTTTGTTGATGCACGTGCGGCTACTGCGCACACAATTCACAAACACAGAAAATAATTTTTTTTTGGTTTGGACTGGAGTGTACTTTCGGGGGTTACAGCACCCTTTAACGGTCAAGCCAGCCGGCCCTTTACTTATGACACAGGCGCACGCTTGGCACTACTTTGTTGATGCACGTGCGGCTACTGCGCACACAATTCACAAACACAGAAAATAATTTTTTTTTTGGTTTGGACTGGAGTGTACTTTGGGGGTTACAGCACCCTTTAACGGTCAAGCCAGCCGGCCCTTTACTTATGACACAGGCGCACGCTTGGCACTACTTTGTTGATGCACGTGCGGCTACTGCGCACACAATTCACAAACACAGAAAATAATTTTTTTTTGGTTTGGACTGGAGTGTACTTTCGGGGGTTACAGCACCCTTTAACGGTCAAGCCAGCCGGCCCTTTACTTATGACACAGGCGCACGCTTGGCACTACTTTGTTGGTGCACGTGCGGCTACTGCGCACACAATTCACAAACACAGAAAATAATTTTTTTTTTGGTTTGGACTGGAGTGTACTTTGGGGGTTACAGCACCCTTTAACGGTCAAGCCAGCCGGCCCTTTACTTATGACACAGGCGCACGCTTGGCACTACTTTGTTGATGCACGTGCGGCTACTGCGCACACAATTCACAAACACAGAAAATAATTTTTTTTTTGGTTTGGACTGGAGTGTACTTTCGGGGGTTACAGCACCCTTAACGGTCAAGCCAGCCGGCCCTTTACTTATGACACAGGTGCACGCTTGGCACTACTTTGTTGATGCACGTGCGGCTACTGCGCACACAATTCACAAACACAGAAAATAATTTTTTTTTTGGTTTGGACTGGAGTGTACTTTCGGGGGTTACAGCACCCTTAACGGTCAAGCCAGCCGGCCCTTTACTTATGACACAGGCGCACGCTTGGCACTACTTTGTTGATGCACGTGCGGCTACTGCGCACACAATTCACAAACACAGAAAATAATTTTTTTTTGGTTTGGACTGGAGTGTACTTTCGGGGGTTACAGCACCCTTAACGGTCAAGCCAGCCGGCCCTTTACTTATGACACAGGCGCACGCTTGGCACTACTTTGTTGATGCACGTGCGGCTACTGCGCACACAATTCACAAACACAGAAAATAATTTTTTTTTTGGTTTGGACTGGAGTGTACTTTCGGGGGTTACAGCACCCTTAACGGTCAAGCCAGCCGGCCCTTTACTTATGACACAGGTGCACGCTTGGCACTACTTTGTTGATGCACGTGCGGCTACTGCGCACACAATTCACAAACACAGAAAATAATTTTTTTTTGGTTTGGACTGGAGTGTACTTTCGGGGGTTACAGCACCCTTAACGGTCAAGCCAGTCGGCCCTTTACTTATGACACAGGCGCACGCTTGGCACTACTTTGTTGATGCACGTGCGGCTACTGCGCACACAATTCACAAACACAGAAAATAATTTTTTTTTTGGTTTGGACTGGAGTGTACTTTCGGGGGTTACAGCACCCTTAACGGTCAAGCCAGCCGGCCCTTTACTTATGACACAGGCGCACGCTTGGCACTACTTTGTTGATGCACGTGCGGCTACTGCGCACACAATTCACAAACACAGAAAATAATTTTTTTTTGGTTTGGACTGGAGTGTACTTTCGGGGGTTACAGCACCCTTTAACGGTCAAGCCAGCCGGCCCTTTACTTATGACACAGGCGCACGCTTGGCACTACTTTGTTGATGCACGTGCGGCTACTGCGCACACAATTCACAAACACAGAAAATATATTATTTTTTTAGCACTTGGGGGGAGCACCCCTGATGGACAGAGCACCCCCTGGACAACACTACAGCACTCCTTTAGGACTGGGACACTGCACAGGACTTTGGAGTGGACACAGCCCCTATGGAGAACTGACTGCACAACACAGTCCAGCCAGCCCCTATGGACTTTGAAGTAGTGGACACAGCCCCTATTAACAACAGCAGCACAGCACAACACAGCCAGCCCCTATGGACTTTGAAGTAGTGGACAACAGCAGCACTACACTACACTACACTACACTACACTACACAGCCCTAACTCCCACCCTCCCTCTTCACTGTCCACAGCCGAGTGAGAAAATGGCGCCGTCGCGGGTACCTTATATAGGATCCAAAACCCGCGAGACTCGGAAGGCGGGATGATGACGTTTTGCCTCGATTTCAGATCCGAGTCAGGCGGGAAAAGTCGAGCCTGACTCGGATCGGACTCGGATCGGGGGGGCTCGGGGGGGTTCGGATTTCAGAAATCCGAACCCGCTCACCCCTAGTTTTTAAGTGCCTTAAATGATTTTTAAAATTCTTCAAAAATGCACCTGCAATGAAGAAAACACCTGCCGCATACATGGGGACCCCTCAGGAATAAATTGTGCTAGTTTAGAAGTTTGTACCCCAACAGTTTTTTTTCACCCCCAAAATTAAAGTACCTTTTTTGTGGTGTCCTGACAATTTTTGTAATTTTTTTTTTACACAGATAACTTTTAAAGGACACTAGCAGGGCTGCAGGCTATTTTTTTTAAGCCTGCACCCCTAAACCCCAATTCTGCACTTTTTTTCGCCATTTATTATATTTAACAAAGATGCGAAAAGTCTTTGAAATTGAATATGGGGATAATTGAAACATGCAAAAATTATGTTTAACTGACTTTTCACCTCAAATTGAATACCCCCCTTAGTGTGGCACTACCAGCCTCCTGGCCGGCACTTTATTCGGAGAATGACGGTTCTCGTGACTAAACACCAAGTTTAAGTCGTGAGAACTGCCATTCTCTGACTTTACTTGCAGCTGTCGGACTAAACAGCTTGAGGAATTAAATAGCTCTGGGACCAACATCCCTGCGCTATTCACATCGCAGTGAATTGAATTGCCCCCATTGGCTGTCGATGGTGAGGAAACATTGCCCACTGGGCATTAATGTTTATAAATATCAATGCCAATGTCCAATCCCTAGTAGTACATATACATGTATTCTTGTACGAGACAGATTCAAAATCATATGTGTCAGAGAGCTCCTGGGGATGTGCAGACTGCACACCATACAGTATATCTATATGGTGCACCAGAGTTCAGTGGTTTATTATGATTCAGAAGGTACTTATAATGTCTGTAACAAGTAACCATGTGCTTTCTTGTTTGTAGCATGATGATGAAGCCACTTGCTGTGCAATTAGTACTGTTGGGCTTTTTTTATCTACAGTATATATAATATATTGAACATTGGCCCTCATTCAGACCCACTCGCAAGCGGGCGCACGTACGTTAGGCGTACGTACAAAATTATTTAAATTCAATGGCTCGCTCGTATTTTCGTTCGCATCTAAAATTCCTCCCTAAACTCAGGCGACCCCTCCTCTAACTAACGAGCGTGCGAAATAGCGAGCGTACATCCCCGAAATGGCTTGAAGGGAACGCACGCACAAGTGAAACCGGAAGTGGCCTTGTCAGATGTCGATTACCTGCTCCTTTATTCTGCCTACCTCCCTCAATCGTATCATGCCAATCAATGTATCAATTAGCTCATTTTTTTTTTTTTTCAACACAATGCAAGAAACTTTACTCTTGTCCGTGTTTGTGTTTACCCGCAGAATACGTAAGGATGGAACATTCGCTTTTATTGTTCAAAAAACATGTGAACCACAATTAAACAATTGTTCTATTGCTGTGGATCCCCGCATATTTTCCGGGGTTCATTTCTTTATTTAAATTTGCAAACGCATGTCACTGCATCAAGCCTATCATAACTCTCCAGAGATTTCTGGCCCTGTTGAACACATGACTCATACACTAACCAATAAAATTGCTCCTGTTAATTTCCAAAATACATTAGCCAATCAGAAATTTGGGCCACACTTTATCAAAAATGTTTTGTATGAAAAACTCCATTGCCATCATGAGAGCATCCGCATTCACCAGGCGCGAGCTGCTGGTGCTTACGGAGGTGATGGATAGGCGGATCACCAGCCAGCCTCCACCCATCACCAACCGGCAGAAGCGCTCCGCGTATGCGGAGGCACGGTCCCGCCTGCGGTCGATGGGTTCACGCCGCAACATCGGGCAGCTTGAGCGCAGGTGGTCAGACCTGCAACGGCGAACGCCCCGCTTGCTGGCATGCTTTCGCATGCAGATCCTGGAAAGTAAGTGTTATGTATTGTGGTTTTCATGTTTGTGTTTGTGGGGCAAACTGCGTGTGCATGTTTTCCTGTCTGTCCTATTAATTATTTGTCCTCATATCTGCGTGTGCATGTTTTCCTGTCTGTCCTATTAATTATTTGTCCTCATATCTGCGTGTGCATGTTTTCCTGTCTGTCCTATTAATTATTTGTCCTCATATCAGCGTGTGCATGTTTTCCTGTCTGTCCTATTAATTATTTGTCCTCATATCTGCGTGTGCATGTTTTCCTGTCTGTCCTATTAATTATTTGTCCTCATATCTGCGTGTGCATGTTTTCCCTCTATTTCAGTTTTTTTCATTCTACTCCTTTTTGCATGTTTTTTGTTGCTGTTTTTTTTTTTTTAATTTGGGCCCCGGATTTGCCCAGAAACTAACCTCAATTTGTTTGACATATTTTAGGAGGACAGCCAAGACTACGCCGTCACCGTCCGGCCAGACGGCGTTCCCGGCCACTATCCCCAACCCCCAGCCAACACTCCACCCCAAATATTTCCCCTATACCCCACTCCTCCCCAGCCTTCCCAGACCCTCTCCCGGAACTGTCGGGCCTCCTTCCCCTCCGTCCCACTTCCCCCTCTCCTCCACCCACCCCTCTTCCAATTACCCCCTCCCCGGAGTCCATCATTACCCCTCCCCGTTCTTTGGGGAATGAAGGCTTCTCCGAGGAAGAACATGGAGGGACTTCCGGAGCTCCCGTTTTGGCTCCCGGTATGTTTTTCTTTCTCATTTTTTTAAACCACAAACTGTTTGTATGTAATCATGTGTCGTGCCTTTATTCGTGCTTGTTTGGTTTACTTTTGTTGATTTAGCAGTTTGCCTTTACCTCTTCCTGCTGATTTCAACATACACATATCACACCTGTGTGAATTTGTACATAGGCCTTGTATTTTTGCCAGCACCCCCTTTTTGTTTTGGTTTTTTTTTTTCGGTTTAGGAGTGATTTCGTTGTGTTTTGGTTTTTTTAATGTGGATTCCCTATTGTTTTATTAATCCACACACTTTTCTCACCCACAGAGGAACAGAGGCGTCGTCAACAGGTGGAGGATTGTGTTGGCCAGATGCGACAACATGTAATTGGCCTTCTTGTGGCCCTTGACCGGCTGTCTGGCATCCTTCGCCAGTAGTTTGTTTTTTTTTGATTCGTTTTGTAAATAAATTTTGGAGTTCTAATATACGTTCTGGCTCATTCTTTTTTTCTAAAACACAAATAGTTTTCCCTGACATAAGTAGACTGTTCCTGCACGGATTTCCATTTTTTAAAAGTTAGATTGTATTTTGTATTTGTATGTTAAACAGCCACAAGAAACACATAACAGTAACAATGTCATTTCCCTTTTTGGGTGTAGTGTCAATTAGATATTTCGCCATTTTACAGGTTCCTAGTTGGTGTGCAAGCTGCTTAGGCCAATCTTCAAAATCCAAAGGTTTGGACAGGCTTCCTTTTGGTGTGGGTTGGGAACCTGCAAACATATTTCAGTTTACATCAACTGGTGTCAGTCCTGGATTACCCCTTAGTCAATTGTAAGGTGTGTTAACCTGGTTCCACTTGCTGTTAACGTCCAAAAAAAGGAAGACCATTTCACTCTCCAAACATTTATTCACAACTTAAATGAGAAATCAAAGTGGTCAGTCCCAAAACCAAAAAACACTGATAATCTCAAATACAACACATACAAATAAAATATTTAATTTAAAAAAACAATCAAGAACTGGTTGACGAAGGACCATGCCAACATGATTCCACAAACATGGCGTTGCGATATGGGTTCCAGAATATATGGCCAAAATCACCAGATCCAGGTTTGGTAAGGGTAGCAGGAAGTAGTGAGCGTTGGAGTGGCAAAGATTATGTGAACAAACAGAAGATGGTGAAAAAATTAAAATAAATTAGATGTACACAAACACATTAGGTATAAACACTGTTGTTTGGGTCAAACTTACCTAAAAAATCTGGCCACCACATCATCACGTATGGCCCCCCCACATACTGACCTCCGACCAACCTCGGGGGGGCCATCCTCAGGTAAGGCATCCTCTGGCTGCATTGGGACACCACTCCTTATGGCGATGTTGTGAAATATCCCACACAGGACCACAATTTTCGACACCATATCCGGCAAATACATGAGCTCGCCACCAGAGCGGTGGAGGCATCTGAATCGGCCTTTTAAAAGGCCGATACAGCGCTCCACCACTTGCCTGGTGGCTGTAAGTGCGGAATTATACTCACTTTGTGGGCCTGGTGTGGGAGCCAAATAAGGAGTGAGCAGCCAGGACATGCAAGGGTATCCACTGTCTCCTGTGAAAAATAAGAGACAACATCAGGAACACTGTGTATCAAGCTTAACATTGTAATGTACTAAAGGTCTCCACTTACCCAGAAGCCACGCATCACCAGCTTGTAGGTTGGTTAATTTCTGCCATATCCCTGATTGCCGGATGACGAAGGAGTCATGTGCACTTCCTGGTAACTTAGCATTCAGGGACAGGATCTGGAGGGAGGCATCACATACCACCATTACATTCAGGGAGTGATAGTGTTTCCTGTTTCTAAATATTGCCTCCAGCCGTGCTGGAGGCTGAAGTGGTATGTGAGTACCATCCACAACCCCTATGATGTGTGGGAAGCCAGCTATTTGGTAAAAATTGGCCTTGGCCACACTAAGGGCACCCATACCCAAAGGCATTTGAATAAAATGATGGAGGTGCTTGAAAAGTGCCTCCATCACTGCCCTCAGGATCCGGGAAAAGGAGGATTGGGAGATGCCCGCCACTATTCCAACCGTTGTTTGAAACGATCCTGAGGCACAGAAATGTAACACCGCCATAAATTGCGTCAGTGGTGGTATTGCTGTTGGACTGTCAATTTGCCGCTCAAGATCACTTTCTATTAATGAGAGAGTGTCTATGATGATTTTGGGAGGTAGACGGTAGCGTCTTAAAACCTCATCATCGGGCATTCCAAAAAGGGTGACACGTGTTCGAAATATCTGGGGCCTTGCATGCCTACGATGCCTACGCCTGGGATGAGATTGAGGTTGGTCGGCTTCCGGGAGCATGGCCAGAACAATCCTCCCCAGATCAACCTGAAATTCCAAAATTTAAAAGTAAGGCTTTTGACCCACCCCAAAACTATATTAAAACAACTTAGCTTGATGATAGCATCCATTGCTGCTTACATGCCGGGGTATTGTCATGATACGTCCAAACTGAAAATAAACAACAAAATTACTTGACACATTTCACTCTGTGCATTTTTGTGGATACATTTTGTGCTAGACCAAAGTTCAAATATGCCAAACACCCAATTAGCAAAACCGCAAAGCGACATTTAACACAGTACATCAAAACGGGTCGAAATGTTGGCTCAAAAAGCGAAAGCTAAACCATCAAAAAGTTAGAATGATTATTAAGCTGTTTAAAATGTGCTAATTAGTTCGCTAATACAAGTCCCAAGAGTAACTACTAAAAATGCGCTAATTAGTTCGCTAATACAAGTCACAAGAGTAACTACTAAAAATGCGCTAATTAGTTCGCTAATACAAGTCCCAAGAGTAACTACTAAAAATGCGCTAATTAGTTCGCTAATACAAGTCCCAAGAGTAACTACTAAAAATGCGCTAATTAGTTCGCTAATACAAGTCACAAGAGTAACTACTAAAAATGCGCTAATTAGTTCGCTAATACAAGTCACAAGAGTAACTACTAAAAATGCGCTAATTAGTTCGCAAATACAAGTCACAAGAGTAACTACTAAAAATGCGCTAATTAGTTCGCTAATACAAGATAAAAAATGGACTTACCAAGAGCAAATATCTAAGATGCAAAATCAAAAGGTCTTTGGGGTCGAAAAAAAACAAAATCTAAAATAGAATAAATTAGGTATCCAAAAATTACAAAATATACGAAACACAATGAAACAACAATTGAACAAAAGTTAGACTTCACAAAACTTACCAAATCAACAAACGAGGTCCCAAAAATATAAACCAACAAAGATAACGGAAAAAAAAACGCAAATCTAACCAACAAACGATTCTCCAACCTCCAACTCCTTTCTACACAATCAATACACTCCAGCCAAGATAACCTCCAACAATCCAAAAACGCCACCTCGACTTGAGACACACCAAGCCATAAATAGTGTTTCGTTTCCCGCACAAATTAAGGAGGGATCATAGGGCCGCACAATCAATGATGCGGCCGCAAAATAAGGACGCATGTATAAATACGTCACGAAAACACATTCAAATTCTGGTGTATTTCTTGTTTGGACCGCAGACATGGCGACAGACCAGGGAAAAAATGCCCAAGAGTCAGGCGGTAAGTCTTTCATGCATTTTCTATCAACGATTAATTTGAACCATAAGATGAGGCAAGTTGTGATTTTGAGAATTCTGTAAATTTACACAAATAGGTGAGGAGGATGACATGGAAGAGGCTGCTGGGCCCAGTATTCCGGCCAAAGCGGCCAAAAAAAAAAGGCAGCCACATTTCACAAGAAAGGAGATGGAGGTTTTGATCCAGAAGTGTGTGGACATCCTGCCACAGGCAGACAGGAATATGAGTCTAAGCCAGAAGTGGAGAATGTGGGAAGAGGTAGCCGTTGCTGTCAATACGGTGGGTGATTATGTCCGTCTAGCCCGGGATGTCAAACGGCGGTAAGTAAACCCTTGCCCCCCCTAAAAACAAACCCCATTTTAAACCAAAGGATAATGGCTTCCATTTTTCCCCACAGATGGGGCGACTTCAAATATCGCCTAAAGCAAAAACTCGCGGACAGGGCTAGGCATGCAAGGGGGACAGGTGGGGGTCCCACCCCTGTGTCATTGGAGTTGACCGATTTAGAAGAGCTGGCACAGGGGTGTGTGCAGCCTGTGGAGGTGTTTGGCGTGTCCAACATGGATACGGACATGCCAGACTTTGCGGCTCCTCATGTTGGCCCAGGTAAGTATTGTGATGTCACCAACTCTGAAATGCTATTGTGCCAATATGTAGATTCTAATGTGACTCTTTTCTCATTTTTCAAACAGAGACACAGGCGGATGAGTCTGCTCCAGAGGGAAGCCTTGGCCGCAGAATTTCTGCTGGCTCTGCAGGGGAGGAACCAGTACATCCGGCTGAGGACCCTGCAGAAGCCAGTCCAGGGCGTGCCCCCTCGCAGGCAGTGGGCCTCCTCACAGAACTCAATTTCAAATCGGATTTCCATACGGAGATTCTGCAGAGGATGGACGCCAGTCTGCTACGGGTGGCTGAGGCCCTGGAGCAAAATGCTGCGGCCAACGTGACCATTGGTCAGGCCCTGGCGGAAAATACCAGGGCCAACATCCGCATCGCCGATGCCCTGGAGCAGCTCGTTCGCCAGCACATGGTGGAGCCGACCTCCCTTCCTGGCACAACATCAGCCAATCCTCCAAATGTGCCTAGCCCTGTGCCTAGTCCAGAGGCCACAACATCTGCCTCTGGACAGGCCAGCCCGATGGCATCCCGGACCCGGTCTGGCGCCCACCCTCCCCCATCCAAACGGGCGAAAAAACGGTGACAGCAATGGCGACTTTTCCCACACTCCTTCTGTGCTTGGCTCATATTCCTTTCTGGTCAAAACTTCCCTCTCCTTTCTTGTGAAATGTTTTTAAGTTATTTTTGTACGTTTATGTTATCAGTTATTGTTTTTTTTTTTTTTATAAAAAGTATCTTTGGCAGAAAAACGAAAAAAAAAATATTATGCCAATTGGTTTGTGTTTAAACAATACATTTATGAAAAAAAACAGACATTGTATTGTGACATTATTGGACAAATGGGTTACATTTAATCCTGGCCCTAAAGGCAAAAAAGGACACCAAAAACCATTTCATTTGTCTAAAAAAAAGGCCTCTTGAAGGAACGTTTAAAAAAACACATAACGATGCAAATTGCACATTAAAAAAAAAAAGGGGGAGCTAATTAAAACATGATGACATTATTGTCACAATAGGCCATAAACAACAAATTGAGGCCAAAAAAACCCCCAAAAAATGTACGCCAATTGATTGTGTAATCCTGACATTAGCAGGTATGATTTCCACCTGCGTACGGTTTTGTGCTATCCCAATAAACTGCTTTCCAAACACATACCAAGCCGGTTTTCAATACAACACTAATTGCTTTTGGGACCACCCGCGATTAATCGCTGCAACATCGTGGAGTCCCGGGACGGAGGAGAAGGCCATCGCCAATGTGGTCGAGTAATCCAGACCCTAAACTGTGCGAGCATTTTGAAGGGAAAGAGGATGTTCCAGTGACGTATGTGACGGTCCGAACACATTTTACGCTCGCATCTGCTAATGTATGTACGCCCCAAAAACGCCTCGCCACGCCTGCGTTTTTCCATCTCCACCCCCGTCAACACCCAAAAACGCCCTGTTCTGTCAATCACATTTGACATGTCACTTCCTGTACGCTATTTTAGGAACGACAGATAAAAAGCTCGCAATCTGCCGTACGCACATGCGCAGTGTAACACCGACGCATGCGTGGTTAGTCAACATCGGAACGCAACGAGCGTACTGCTGTTTGCGAGTGGCTCTGAATGAGGGCCCTTGTTACGGATAACTTCTAATTATCTTGTTTAAAGTTGCAATATATTTTGATACCACAAGATGGCGCCGGTAACGCCTGAACGGTTGAGAATGAGATTCCACGGAATGTACCTGTGTAACGGTTTATGGACTTAAATGGATCGAGACACAGATGCCGCGTTTGGTAGCTGATGCTCAGAGGTAGGGGAAGTGTGATCTGGGCGAGCTTTGTAGGAACATCAGTAATATTTTATGCCATAGTAGATCATCCCGTCTTCTCTCTGTATCTACCATTATTGCAACTAAAGACTTCAATAGTTTAGATACTTGGGGTATATTTACTATGCTGTGGTTTCTCAAAGCCGCTGATCTTTGCGGGTTTGACCTATTTTAAATCAGCAAAATATATATATATATATATATATATATATATATATGGGAATATATGCTACACAAGTCTAGTTTAGCATTCACTCCCACTGGCATTTTAAAACTTTTGGTCGGTGGCTCTGGCATACCATGGCAGAGTAAATCTACCCCTTGGAGTGTATTGATTTTTTTCCTGGGTGAAGAGGAAACCCAGGAACGTACAACCTTGGACAGATTTATACCATATATATAAATGATAAATTTATTCTCGGAAACACTACATCACATATATATAAATGATAAATGTATTCTGGGACACACTACATCACTACAATCCCCATCATATCTTGTGTATACTGAATGATATGAGTGGTGTGTGTGTTCTGTCACATAAATATTACTCATTTTCTGATTCCCTTAGCCAGAGCTTCAGTTCTGCTATACAAAGCTGGAAAATCTATCTTGTTTCAAGGTGTAGGTGTGAGCAAGAGGACCAATCATGAGATTGTAACTTTTGATTGGCTTCCATACTCATAGCTACCCCCCATCTGGAATGTCACAGAGCCCCATTTTTATGGCCCGGATGTGAGAACTGCGGAGCACCAGGGAAATTACCTGCATGAAGTGGCCCTGGCAGTCCAGCTAGCAAAACCATTAGCTAATAAGATTTAGTTGCTAATTTAAATACTTATTTCAAGTTGTTTTTTTTTACTTATTAAACATACAGTAAGGTGGTAGGAACCCAATATAGGGGAAATAATGATAACAATTTTACTCTTTATATTGGCCAAGTGCGCAATGAGTACATTTCCCTGAATATATGTTTTCTTTGCCATGGCATTAGACCCAGGCCCCTGTAGGCGCTGGCAGCATATTGGCAATATACCCAGGCTACACATTGGGCACTAGAACCTAAAGAGCCCTAAGTAGGAGCCACATCTAGAGCATTAGGCACCCACCAGTGTAGCTATGTGTAGTGGCCTAGAGGCGCCACAGCAAAGGTAGGGCTCATTATCCACCAGTGACTTTGTGTAGTGGGCACTAGGCGTACTACATGTGATCGGCAATTAGACTGGGTTGGTGGGCTGTCTGCTTATATGCATATGCTGAGTGAATTGCAGAGACAACTTTCAAGGGGTGAAGTGATTACATCAGTGAGTATTCTCTGTGTTGTCTATCCCCTGTAGGATAGGTTGTGTCTGAGGCACATAGGTGACCTTGTGCATCTACCAGCATGCTGGTGTAAGCGGTCAGACAAGCGTGACTAACAGCTATCACCTGGGCGTGAAAGTGCCAACTGGATAAAAAGGATACCCTAATCTAATTAATGATGGGTAGTAGGAGGAATCTTGTAGTGTGTAATAGCAGGAGAACCCTTAACATTGAGAAGTGTGAAGAAAATTCAAGCCAAGAGCACTAACAATTTGTGTGTGTGTGTGGGGGGGACATTTGGAGCAATCGCCCCCCAGGCACAGTCTGTCCATGATCCTCACCCCACCCAACACGCTTTTGTAACTTCCATTCTGCTGACTCTTTTCAGCACCCGAATAAGCCCTTCTGCTCGACGGGAGGTTTCTGTCCTCCCTGAGCTCGCCTTAGGACACCTGCGTTACGGTTTGACAGGTGTACCGCCCCAGTCAAACTCCCCACCTGCCACTGTCCCCGGAGCAAAACAAAATCCATCTGAAGGACAAGCTCAGAGACCATCACAGATATACTACAGGGACTGGTTGCCGACCAGGGACCTGATTCATTAAGGATCACTATTGCGATCGCAGCTCCGTAATCGCACGCAGGTCTCCTGTGAACATATGCTAATGAATACTATCGCAATGCCGTCGGACTGCCAGCATAGAGACGCCCACTGCCTCCCACTATCTCACATCCGTAATACCTTGCACACCTCCATAAACATCGGTAACATCGAGTACCATCGGCCCATCACACAGAATTACAGCAGCCCTGACCATACAGCTAACCTCGTTGCACACAGTAAGTACACAAGCTGCGTATGCAATCGCACTGGCTAATTTATGCACGCCCATGCAACGGCGTTCAAATGGACAGACACGCCTGCGTTTCGCCAACCACCCATCACCATCCCCAAACGCTCACTGCCTGTCAATAACTTTGCGATGACTCTGTGTGGTCTCCGTGATCGCAGTGATGCCTTTGCGCACTGCGATGCATACGCATGTGCAGTACGCAACAATCGCCCATCTGCGTATGCTTTAGCAATAGTGATCTTAATGAATCAGGCCCCAGGTGTCCAGCTTCAATTAACTGCATTAGAGCAGTGAGCAGTGGTATTTATCAATACTGAGCAGATTCAGGGATTGGTGGATGAATAGGGAGAAGCCACCCTCTGCCCAGCAACCCAGCTTCATGTAAATATTTACAAATATTTAATTTACCTCTTATACTGGCCATACATGCTGCAATTATCTGGACGATCCGGCCTATATTGGCGGATCGCCGCGATATTTGTAGCGTGGGGGGGGCGACCGAGGGTTAAATATTGCTCGGTCGGGCATGCTGAATTGTCCAGCATGCCCGTCCAATGCGATATTTACCCGGTAACTGTCGACCGCATCGGGCAGTGTATGCCCAGCGCGGCCGACAGACAGACATTTCCTAAGGAAGGAACAGGGAAATGTCTCCTCCCCCGGGGGCGGAGCGCGGATGTCGGGCTATACACTGTGAGATTTCTCTCACAGTGTATGCCGCGGACATCTGCGGCTGGCAGCCGGCCAGATAAAATGTCTGTCGGTCTGACAGACATTTTATCTGGCCGTGTATGCCCAGCATTAGTATCGGGGCCCCAATCTTACATGTTACTGACTATGCTGTCTGTTATAACTTTCAATGGCTCCACAGGCCCTACCTGTGTTGGGTTTTATATCAGATGCACGTCTTATGTACAACATTGGTAGTCTGGTAGTCTCTACAGATGAATTGTAGCATCAGGAAGGTTCATGATTTCTGCTCTCTTATATTATATGCTAGTGTGCATTTCTAAAATGCCAATTTTGCTTTTATGTAATTCGTGACAAATTGTATTTGACTTTTATCACAGCTATCACCATGTAGGAAGTGTTACACTTGTAACAAATTATTTTTATAAGGTTTTCTTGATGATCAAAATGTCTACAGTTTTTGATGAACAGTTCCACCCCCACCAATACCACCACCCCAACCACCAACACCAATACAACCACCATACCCATTCCCACCAGAAACAATTTTATTTTTATGTGTCTTCACATTCGTTTCAGAGCTAGACATCACTGCACGATATAATACATAGGGTATTGTGTACATGTAGATCTTTAAAAATGTCCTTTCAAGATTTGGTGGTAAACTATGTTATTTTGCAGGGTACAAAATGTGTGGGGTTCTTAAAAATATTTGACTGTGGGTTGTTGTAAGGCTATGTTGTAAACCAGGGGTTGGCAACCCTCATCACACATGCCAGACATGGCACACTGAACTGTGTTGAATGGCACCGACGGGCGATGGTGACTGTCTAGTCCACAGCTGCACATACTTATCGGCTTTGAGACAGGAAGAGGATTCTCCATCTCCCCTCTGATCAGAGCGGCTGTGCAGTGTCTTCTCCTTCTCTTCCAGCCACCTATCGCATACCATTCACAGTTTACATCTGTGCTAGGGATAGCCATCGACCATCGATGGTGGAGGGCCGATAGTTCTCTGCCACCGATGGCAGAGATGTGGCTCCTCCTGGTACAGTGATACAGGGGGCATGGTGATTAGCACTACAACTCATTGCACCACCTAGCCCCACCTCCTTTCCTTATTGTCCCACCACTTAGCTCCACCCCATCCCAGTATGCAGATTTCCCACAAATGGTTAAGCTGAGGGAAGTTTCTTTGTAAACTTGGGAGGATGACGTATGATAAACCCTTTAATGTATTCACTATGACATCAAATAAGAGGTGCAGAGGATTTGTAGGCTACGTTCCTGACATGCTCATTAACTAATATAGCATTGATAAACTCTGCATTACAAATTCCACAATGGTCTCAAAATAGAAGTCTGTGTGATAAAGTGGTAAGCACACCCATATTGGATGCACCAAATGAACCATAAGGTACAAATCTACATATATTAATTCCTCCATTCATCTTGTGTGAGTGCAGTACACAACAATGCAGAGGTACTTCCTGGGTGCCCATTCTTATGGGGGGTATCCACTTAGCGATATACAAATGAGAGCACGATTGCGACATTGCAATAGTGCTGTCATTTGTATAGCTAGTGATGTGCCTAGACTGAACGTTCACTCATTCAGTCCCGACACATCCGTCATCCCCGCACATGCAGAACCTGACGAGATCGTCAGGTTGACCTGCATGTATGGGCGATGTCGGCTTGTTTTGGCCGGCATCGGGCATGTTTTGGACGGAAGCGATCCGCGATGCGCGTGCCCGCGGGTCGCTTCCGTCCAAAACATGCCCGATGCATGCGCGATTTGCAAGCGATTGCATGATAACGACATCGTTATCGTGCAATCGCTTGTTTAAATCGCTAAGTGGATACCCCCCTTTATACTGTGAGTGTTTGCCTTACCACACCCTTAATGAACGACCATTTTCATCTGTTTTTTGGCATTTAGGAGCAAATTACTGATCATCATTTACTCCCATACGTTACCAGATTTTCATTTCAACCAATCAACTTGTTGTCGGTCTAGTGTGTGGCCAGCTTTAGTATCCCATGTGAGCGCACACACCTGATATAGTCACTACAACTAATGAATGGAGAACTATCAGCTGTAGAGGGCAAATGACAATCAGGCAATAATAAAGTAGCCAAAGAGAAGTGTCTAGGTAATGCAGGTGGTCATTGTCATCAAGGTGTACTGTTGCACCATCCATCTAGCAGGCGCAAGCGATAAAGCTCCTGGCAGGTGCGTCTTCAATCTGTGTCCTGGTGAGACTTTGTTGCATTTAGTGAACACTTCCATACTGTACTTGGGTTATGTTTTCCCTCCCCGTGTCTTCCTCTGTAAACCGAAGTGTAAGGTACGTCTGCCTCTGTATAAGAAGCACCTGATACACAGCTTTTGTGGGCATGTGCAGTACACAAAGGTGCGATTTTTACCCAAAAACTGTACCTATCCCCCAATTCTGCAACAGCCCAAAATTCACTCTGGAAGGGAATAGTTGCTTGAGCTACACAAAGGTTGTACTTCAGCCAGTTCTTAGCATTCAAGCTAAACTTTAAAAGTAATTCTGCTTTAGCTCAGGTGAGTGAGCTGCTGGGTTGCCTCCTTGTAGTTCTATACGTATTTGTAGTTTACATGGGACTGACCTGAAACAACTCATTTTATAGGTATTGCCATTTTTGCAGTGTGTTAGCCATTCTACCAATTTGCTTTCTTATATTTTTTTGTAATGGATAATGGTAGACTTTGTAACGTTTATTAATGTCCATTCCAGGCATGTCATAGGGCCTAATGTGTATAATTTAAAGTGCAGTTTATGTGAATTCCAGCAGACAAATTCCTTCTTGGTGCAATATTATTACCACCTGTTCCTTCCTCAATAAGTAAGGGCAAACTTTTTCTCTGGACAAAACTGCATGCTTTCAGGATGTCACAGGCTGAACTGCTGCAAACAAGCCGGTCTGTGCTTTTACATGTATATATTATAATATTGGGCTTTTAATGCACTGTTATGGGAATACTCATGAAAGTAGTTGTCTTTTGTGGCCTGAAATTAACACCACCTTTCATTTTCAGATCAGTTCTCAGGACTGGTTCCCCCTTTATCTCACACAATGAGGCATGTGCACTCTGCTCCTTGGGCCGCAGCGACTGTTGGCAGCGAGATGAAGCAGAGCACTGCAAAGGGAAAGCTGGAGGCTAGGGCTGGTGGAGTGCGCAAACTGCGAACTGCTGGGAGAGAGGTCTCAGCAGCAAGATCAAAGGTTACAAGCACCATTAACCTCCAGCCTCAAGAGCGCCTTGCTTTCTACAGGCTCCTAGGTAAGAACCTATTCAGCTATTATCACCATGTCGACCTAATTGTATGCCAACATATTGGTGGCCAATCTATTGTCCATGTTGGCATTCAGAACCTGTCAACATCCTGACTGTCTACATTCTGTATGTCAACAAGTCATATTACACCCTGGCCTGTTATATTGCAGTTCTTTCACTCATGTGGAAAGCGCCCATATGAATAAAAAGTTATGTAGAGTGATAAAGCCAAGAGGTAATGTACTGTAGTAGGTGACTGCAGTGGTGTCACGAGGGGAGGGGGTGGGTCGGCGGCCCCCACACCGGATGACCCAAAAATAGCAGAGCTGCTCTATTTTGGTCCCCCTCGGATGTTAACACCGAGCAGTGGTGATGGACGTCGAACGCGTGTGCAGGTCACCCATTTCACACCCTCCTGTGTCTGGAGAGGTTTGGGGCTTCAAACTAGCTCCCAGAGTGCTAAGCAAGCCCCCACTGTGACTGAAATGGGACATACTGGGAGGGGGGGGGGGGCATGGTGGCGTGTTATCGCTGATACAAGGCCATGATCCCTGTCGTGCATGCGCTGTAGGGTTCTAGAGGTGCTGCACTGGGTGTCACTGGTGATGCCTCTGGGTAACTGACTGGTTTCTCCCCATAATTTCTTAAATGACCTAAAATTTTTAGCTTTTTCATTTGCAGAAAATGAACTGATTCAGCAGTTCTTGTCTATGGATGCCTGTTTAAGAATTTCAGACAAGGTATGAATGGAAAATGCAATGTTGACAACCTACCACTAGATATTCATTAACCTGCAAGTTTTGTAGCTCTAACTGGTCTGACTACTGATGGTCCAATGTAAACATGGCTTTGTTTTATTTGTAATACTGAAGGTTTTTTTCCATTTCTGTGATGGTCTAAATATTCACTGTCTGTAAACCTGCGATAAGCCGTAAAGATTTCTTGCAACATTAGAGCAAGAATGTTCAACCATTTGCTTGTGCACCTAGGGGCTGATTCTGAATTGGGAGTAAAGCAAAAAAAAACTTTCTGCCTAGACAAACAATGTTTGAATAATGCAAGAGGTGCAAATCATAAGGTCCCCATACATCAACAATTCTGCAATTTGCAATCAATTGTGTATAAAAACTTTTCCCTTTTTCCCTTTTTATATATATTAGATATAGCTATAGATATATATTTTTTTTCCATATAATTTTTTTTTTTTTTTTTTTTTTTTAAGGCATTCAAATGGGGTCATTAGTGTAATTTCCCTGCCTTGGCTATAAGGCACAATGATCCCTATGGCTACATGCATTTTCTGAAAAGTGTCAGTGTGTTTTAATCAACAAGTAGATCTTACTAACTGCTTTTGGGAGCATTTGGATGTAATGGTGCATACACACGGTCCAATATGTCAATCAAACGATTGAACGATTTCAGCCTGTATTAAAATGAATGAAATCGACCAAATCTGACTGCAAACACATCAGATGTCAGATATCGTTATCTGACAAACTGGAACGCTCATTGCTCATTGCTCATTGGTGCCATATGTCAGATTTTTCTTTCAGATATGAACCATTTTATTTATTTATTTTTTAAATCGTTATCGTTCAGATCTGAAGAAAAAGCTGACCGTGTGTATTCACCATTAGTCGATTTTATGACACGCCCCTCAGATGTAGCAGTACACGCCCACTTTTACTGCCGCGCAGATAGGTGTTGCTCTCACAATCTCCCTGAAAAGCTTTTTCAAAAGTAGGAAATAAATCATTTTTCTCAGGCAGGATAAATACTGGCTGCTTTTGCATGTAACCCACAAATGCTGGACAGCTTTATTTTTATACTGCAATTTATATTTGAGCTAAAACTCGCCCCTCCCAAAACCTAAACCTCTGTACACTTACATCTCCCCCACCTGCAGTGCAACATGGTTTTGCCAAGGTGCACAATTTCTTGCTCTTCTGCATTACACTCTGGTCAGAATCGGCCTCCTATTGTCTTATGTTTTAGTAACTGTTCTTGAAGACAGCAATACATGAGAGGAAGATTCAATACTGAATGTTCTCAAAGCAAATCTAATGTACCACAATTGGTATTGATAATGAATGTCACCTGCATTGTCTGTAGTTACAGTAATACCCCTTTTCCACCAAATTCCGGGTCTGACCCGGAGTTGGAACAAAGTTCCTATCCGGATCAGACCCGGAATTTTGCCGGCGCTGACTCGGGATATTCCCGAGTCAGCGCCGCTCACACCGCAGTCGGGTCTGCATAGACCCGGCTTTTGCGGAGTGAAAGTGGACGCTTTGAGATGACGTAATCTCCAAGCACCACTGAAGCCGGACCAATCGGCCGGCTAGCAGCGCACTCCAGGTCTTCGTGACCCGGAGTGCGCTGTTCCCATAGCAGGGTTTCACGGGCTACGCCCGTGTTAAACCCTGCTAGTTACCTGGGTTGGATTGCCGGGTCACTCGACCCGGCGATCCAATCCTCTGCCCTTTTACACCAGGGAGCTGCCTGGGTTAACCCTTCAAAAACCCGGGTTTTAGCTCCGGTGTAAAAGGGGTATCTCGCCCACAAATTATACATGTCCACATCTGGAGACCATCAAAATGGGTTTTCACTGCTGCATTGCTAAAAAAAAAAAAAAATCCACTGAGCTACATGAATGCACCTTTCTGATCCTTACACAAAGTCCATTCACAGCGATCTCAAACACCAGGTTCAATCAAGGGTGCAGAACGGGCACAACATAATGTATTCGTATATCATACACTCCTATCCCACCCATCTGACTGCAGGTATCATTATACCACTGGTGCATTGCTCATACTATACTCTATTACAGAGGTTCTCAGGACCCCACACAGTTCATGTTTTCCATGTCACCCAGCAGGTGCACAGGTGTAGTCATTACTCACTGCACATTTTAAAATTTCCACTGGTGGAGCTAATTATTTCACTTGTGATTCTGTGAGGAGACCTGGAAAACATGCACTGTTTGGGGTCCTGAGGACCGAGTTTGAGAACCTGTGCTCTATTACTTAAGCTGCATACACACACAACTATTTTGTTACCAACTATTTTATGAACAATTATCTGTCAGATTTTTTTTAAGTGTAATGACTGATTTATTTTTTTATTTATTTATTTTTTTGAACTACAAACTATTTTTGCATATTCCCTTAATGAAAATCATTCAGTTGGTCAGTCTGACTGAACTACAAATGTGAACGCGTATGAACGATAATCATTCACTTAATCGTTCATAGTTTTAACTCAAAGTGAACGATTTTTACAACGATTGAACGATAAACTAATCGTTAACGATAATCGTTAAAAAAATCGTTGTGTATGCACCTTTAGAAGTACCAAAATAGAGGTAGTTCACCTAGTACCTGCTGCTCCCAAAATCAAAAAGTTCGGGTTCCTGAGCACAGAGGCCAACTCCCTTTTACACAAATTATAGAAATTGTGTATTTTTGCTATAATTCTGATCTCTAACAAAAT
Organism: Taudactylus pleione; assembly: GCA_031769625.1. NCBI lineage: Eukaryota > Metazoa > Chordata > Amphibia > Anura > Myobatrachidae > Taudactylus > Taudactylus pleione. The sequence goes on from JAUIMM010000249.1 coordinate 2,483,790, forward strand.
ACTAAGACTAAATATTTTGTCTTATTCAGTATCTTATTGCTATGGTACTAGCATATTTTAAGCGTGCAGGCCTGTACACCAATGACTATACATCCATGAACTTCTTTGTTGCACTGTAAGTATTGCTTTTTTTTTTTTCTCTGTAATTGTATGCACTGAGACCTAATATTCAGTCTAGTCACTTCACATTTAGAAGGATACTGTTGATATGTATTACTCATATTTTCCCACTCTCGAGTGTCAGGGATAATCTTACTGTAGCCACTAGCAGAATTATAAGGTGGATGTGTGCTACAAGAAAATGGCTGCAGCTGGAAGTGTGCTGACTTTCGGGAGAAGTGTGCTCCGGTACAGGAATGTGGTGTATTACAGTGCTTGTGTGCTTACATGAGATCCATTTGTGCAATGGCTCACGCATGGGCAGATTCTGAGTACCCAGAAACTCCCCTGAAGGACTACAATTGTAGCACTAGTGAAGTATGAGGATTGCATAATTTTGATCCCATCCACTCCCCATAGATGCTGCGCAAGGGGGCTAATTATGCAAGGTCCACCCCCACCAATGACCTCCTTCAGCATCTCAGCCTCCCAAAGGAAGTGTGTGTTCTATGTAATATACTGTATGTGTGTGCTAGACTCCCTCTATAATGGCTGTCCCGAACAGAGGGAGAAGTGGGCCAGTCTTTCCAATTGAGGCGGGTGGTTCAGGTGACTGGATGTCGAGATTTATGCTGAATTGCGTCATCGCCCTGCACCCATTACAAAGCTGATGATTGCAACATTGTATAGAGGGGGTGGGCCCACGATGATGTGAGTGCAGCATCATTCACACCCTACGTACTGTGCTACGCCCCTCCACGGTGCTTGTCTGGCTGGCCCAGGGCAGCCCTAAAGTTGTTTACTATGAGGAGATCTGTGCCCAAGGATGTGATCTATATTACAGGGGATGTGTGATGAATTGCATGAATCTGGTGGTAAGAGTTAGAGGGTGACAATTAAGATACTAGAGAATAGAAGTGTGCAGTGTAATGTAAATGCACAGTGATGGCAGGGGCGTATCTATAATCTGGGGGGGCCCTGCACTGCACACCCTGCACCCATAGTATTACTTACCACTCCGGAGTCCCACGTCGACGCGGGGGTCCGGTACTGTTAAAACTACTAGAAAATGGCTGCGGTGGCCACTTTCCCATCGTATGCTCAGTATACTGGAAAATGGCCACCGTGGCTATTTTCCCAGTGACCTGCGCAAACTCTATAGACTCTGGGCGCACTCTAGTGCCTACAGTCTATAACTCCGGCGCTGGCCGCGCACAATCGGTGTGCTGCCGGCCCAGGATAGAGGGGGCCTGTGTCGGACTGCACACTGGCCCCCTCCTCTCTAGAAATGCCCCTGAGTGATGGCTATGGTTAAAAAAACAAAAAACAAACTTGCATTAGTTTGATGGGCTACAGGGCAATCTTATTGACCATCTTTGCAGGCTTTCTGTGACCGTTGCTATTTTTCTTTTTCCACAAATCCTAAATAGTTGGTTCAAAACACAGCCTCCTATCACATTTGCTCTTTGCCCTGACTATCTAACTCTGTAACTGCTTTGGGCCTCTCAGACTAAACCGTACACACCCTCTTCAGTGGCACACATGTGGGTGCTGCTGTCACAATCTCCCTGAATGCCCGCTTTATAAAATGAGAAACTTCTGCAAAATTAAGTGTTATTTTACATCCATCTCTTACCCATTATGTTACACTTCTAAAACCAAAAGGATTCCAAAGAGCTTCAGCATCTTCTCGCTGAAGTCTTCTCATCACAGATGGCATCTGCACAACATACTGTATCTCTAGTCCTCATGGGAACAGCAGGTCTCCTCCTTGTGAGAGCTGCTCAGCTGCAGAAGAGCATTGTCTGGTCCCAGACAGCAGGGGCTGCTGTGATATGAATTTTCAAGTTGCTGTACAGCAGCGGTTAGACCATCGGGGACATGGTGATCGTGTCTGGAATTGGGTCACTTCAGTGAGGTTTTCTGCTTTTATGATCTATCAGGCAAAAGATGCAGGAACGCAGTTCTGGGTTACATCCTTGTTAAACAGCATTTGACATTCTGTTGTGTTCCACCTAAAATATATTTGATTACAGGCAGTTGCAGAGAACCAGGGTCAGAGGGGATGCAACAACAGATATTAAGAACCCTGAGACAGCAGTGGTGTATAAATGACATTAAATAAATGTGTCAAAATGCTGCACATCTATACGAGAGGCTTTGTCAATCCTCTCCCAATAGAAACACAAAAAAATTTGTATAAGGTGGCGCTTAAAGACACAAGGCAGTATAAAGATTGAATATCCCGTTTTAATCACAATATATCAAAGATAAAATAACATGCATATCCTAAAACTTGTGCATGCACATAATAAACATCTAAGATAATCTCAGTGGAGATCCTAAAAAAATAAGGAAGTGTTATGAATAATTCAGAGTTCCAAATATTTGAAACAATTGTATCAGGCTAATGCCTGTTGCAGTTCATCCAGTGGAAACTTAGGCCTCACAGTGTACCGAAATAGTAGCAATAAATATTGCAAAGATAATGGTACACTTACAGTTCTGTATTAAAAGCTGCCATGAGCCTATGACTTATTGAATGCTGTAGCTTTTATATGGATTTCTTATACTCTCGGTCCCGGATCAATAGATAATCATAAGTATCCCAACTCCTCCATAGACAAGTAATGAGCTGCAGTGTCCAGATAATTTGTGTGCAAATTGCACACTATGCGGCTCTGTCAGGAGACCTGGCGTGATCCAGCAGGTGCCCGGCGTCTCCGACAAACTGTTTGAGAGCAGGGCCCGTGGTAGACTTGATCCCAGTGAAGGGTAAGCGGGACAACAATGACCTGGATGCGGTGTCTAGGCTCTCGCCCTCAGCTGCAAAGGCATGTACCCTCTGGGAGCGGTACCTGTAATGGTCCTGGCTACAGTGAAGTGCGAGCGGAGTAGCGGCGTCCTCGGTACAGTGCCTTAATTCTAATGGAGCATACACGCGGTCAGATTTGTCAGATGAACAATTTTTGACTGCAGTCAGATTTGGACGATTCCATTCATTTTACTGCAAATACATCAGATATAGTTATTTCACCATCGGGAATGCGCATCGTTCATTGTTCAGACATGTCAGATTTTTCCTTCAGATATGAACGATTTTTTAAATGGTTATCGTTCAGATCTGAAGAAAAATCTGACAGTGTATGCACCATAACTCAGCTGTAGAAGTATGCACCTCTGTGCCATGCACCAATTGTACGCAAGGGGATATGCTGATTCTGATTCCACATCCAAAAGTACAGGTAAATCCAAGCTCTTTCTGTGTCCTTAACGCGTTTCTCCTCAATATGAGGCTTTTTCAAAAGTCAGAGGAAATGCACACAGATGGCCACAGCCCATCTAGCTGCTGACCTACTCCTGCTGCGGGCACTCGCCCCATTTTATTCTCCTGTCTAACACTGGTCTTGGCCTTATCACTAGTTCAGTGCATATTTTTGAGAACTCCCTTTATTATATTTAGGTAAATGAATGGGTTTGTAATAAATGTTTTAATGATTTTTGCAATAGCTTTTTCCTACTGCTATATACACCTAGACTTAAAAAAAAAAAAAAGGGAAGAGACTTTTTTTTTTTTTTTATTTAATTTCCCCTTTAAGAAAATAACATTTTCTCTTGTAAAATTTTCTATACAAAGTGGTTCTCCAAAATCCTGGAGACTGGCTTTAGTCCTGAAGAGCTATGGGTGAAGTCATAAAGTGGTTAAGGAAATGTTTTACCTTCCATATTTGGACTTAAGGACCAGAGTAAAATGTGTCAAGAAATGCATGTTCTGATCCTGTATTTTGTTTTCCCATAGGTACTTGGCTAATGACATGGAGGAAGATGAAGAGAATTATAAGTATGAGATCTTCCCATGGGCACTAGGAGACTCATGGCGAGAGCTCTTCCCTCAGTTCCTGCAGTTACGGGACAGCTTTTGGGCGAAGATGAACTACCGAGCAGTTGTGAGCCGGAGATGTTGTGATGAGGCAAGTTCCTGTAATGAAGAAACATAATGAACCTGTACACTTCTAAGTAATGTGGTTGTGATGGTGGTTTGTTTTGTTACAGATTATGTCTAAAGACCCTTTCCACTGGGCCTGGCTCAGAGATCGTCCCATCCACCATAGTGGGGCCCTCAGGAGTTACCTTCAAAATGATGATCTCTTTCCACGAGGGCCAGGCTCCACCCAAGCTAGTTGCACTCTTTGTCGGAGGTTCAGCACTAGTGACATTGAAGGAGCAACCTGCAGTGACTCCCCACCAGGGAATGAGTTGTTTAGTTTCTCTAATGGACAGTGGTCCCAGGATCTCATCTTGCCCTCAGATCTACTTCTGGATCCTATCGCCACTTTTGACAACCAATGTGAGTTCTAGGCGTATGACTTGAGTTGATTATATTGTTCTTGTTGGGCTTTTGTGCTTGCCTTTCATTTATGTAATTACTTGACTCATGTGTGGTTCAAAATAATGAAGGGTGCTCAAATATGATAGTGTTTAATGGTCATTGCTGGGAATTACAGGAGCCATGTAACCCATCGGATACCACCGCTGTTACCTATTGTTTGCAATGAGGATAACTAATAGAAATCTGTTTATTACAAAGCTATCTGCACTTGGTAAATCCATAGTTGGGGCTGTCCTGACTCCTGCTACTGAACGGTGGTAATGTTATGACTGGAGTTTCGGTCCTTAATTTGAGTTGTTGTACTACAGTAGTGCATCGAGGAGGTAGGGATCCTGTATGAGGATTAGAGTTGGGAGTGATGGTATTTGCAGTTTCATATCTTACTTTAATGGACATTTTCTTCATTTGTAAAATTATAAATGTAACTTATCTTTGCAGGGAATACTGTCTTCAGTTTCAGTGGGGAAAATATGGTGAGGGGGAATAGGTGGGAAGAGTTAGGCAGATGTATGTATGTAAATTATTGCAGAGACTTATGAACTGTGGTGTACTGTATAATGGAAAGGATAGGTTATTATAGGCAAAACAGGGCAGATTAGGTAATTCTGGGAGACAAAAAAAATGCTGGGATGATTGTCCACAGCAAACATAACTATATTAGTTGATGCAGTAGTATAGGCAGCTGTGGGAGACCAAAATCCACTCTAGATTAAGAGTATATCATACTTGCCTAGATTTTACTTCTCCCCTCCTGGAGGAGCCCGAAGGAGAGATGCAGCTGATTGCTGATGGGAGAGGGGATGGGTCTAGTAATTGGGTCCTGTCCCCTCGCATGTATTTGAGGAGGGGGCAGATGGGAAATTAAGCCTTTCTCATAGAAACACATCATATTGGGCCTGCCTTCCTCATAGATCTGGAATTTACTGCATTATGCACCCTGCCCATTTCACTAGAAAGTAGGTGGGATGCAGAAGGGCCGTCTGCTCATATGGGGAACTCCCAGATATTTGGGAGTCTCCTGGATGTTCAAAAAATAGTAAGCATGGTGCATATAGCAGACAATAACTTTAGCTACTTTATTAACCAACCTTTGCAATATTTTAACAGCAGACAAAGTAATAAGGGGGCAAACGTACAGGGTAGTTGCTACAGCAAATAAAGCAGTGCTTAAAGTGGTCATAGAGATGTGGTGGAACTAAACACCACCCCCACCCCCCCTCTCCATCCACTGCACCCCCTGCAGACCAGAAATATATAAACTTGCACACTTTTTCCCTTTTGCAAGAAGGGGTGTGGTTTCAAAAGGGGTGTGGTCACATAGTATCCCCCAATTAAAATGATGCCACAAAGTAGCACAATCTTATTAATGTTATGACACACATTAGTGCTCCTTTTAAACAATGCCCACAGCAGTAGTGCCCCTTATACTCTTTCCGCCTCCAAATAGAACTGACAGAACTCAGTTCTGGCCCACTTTAACCCCTGAAGTAGAGTATATTACTTGATTTCAGCAATGTGGTAATTTTGGAATAAGAAAGTACAGGGGCTTATGTCTATGTAGACCAAATATGCAGGACATGGTTAACAGCAGGTAACTCCTAAAACTGACTTCTCCATAATCTAATCAATGGAGCACAAACCTTGGAATGTGGAGTAGCACTGTGAATTGTACTGGGAGACCAGAATTGCCAATAAAGAAAGTAGGGATCTGTTACATTAGCGGAGAAGAGATGGTAAAAAGATCTCAGATAATATGTAAACATACATAAAACATGTGGATAAGAAGAGGTATAAAAAAATAGGTGGATGATGTAATATCTCAAGCCCCAAAGTTAGGCTTATTGAGTGAAATTGGCACATAAAAGAATATTTGAGCAAGCTAGTTAGATTTATTGTTTGAGACAAAGAAAGGGGGAGATGTGTATAACACATTATAATAGAGATGATGCAGTTAAAATGTGCTCTAGATGACCAGATGTGTGTAACTGTACAGCTGATACTACATGTAATGTGTGCAGTCACCTCCATTATCTATGATTACCTCCTGAGATTAGAATGATGGGGGGCAGTCATGGATCAGTTTGTTTATAAAGAAAGTGGAAGGAAATAAAGTACCAACCAATCAGCTACTATAGTTTCCAAACAGCTTGTAAACTGACAATTAGGAGCTGATTGGTTGGTACTTTATATCCATCCACCTTATCTCTCTAAGGCTTAGTACATAGACGTCTGCGATCCTTGGGACATTTCCTTTACCTCTTATATGGTAAAAAAAAAAAAAAAAATCTATCCATAAGAAGTAAAATGAAAACTCCTCCTGTTTTCCATTCCAAAATATAACTGATTTCATCATTAAATAGTTTTCTTTTATACTTTTTTTTTTTTTTTTTTCTCCCTTACTCTAGTACCTCCAGTGCCGCAGATGGGATTTGAGCCTGGTGGGATTGCCTTGGGTTGGTGCCTCTAAATCAAGATGAATGTCTGCACTACTCTTCTCCCGAGTACAGAATGCAGGAGACCTCAGCACTTATCACAGGGTGATTCATCAATCTACAGAGTCGGAGAAGAGAGACCAAAATCATTGTTGGAGACTTAAAAAGCGAGATATTTGTCTCAAAGTAACACATCTCTTTAATTTGTATCTGGTGCCATTTCCGTTCTGTCTGTAAATAAATGTAAGTCTATGGGCTGGTCACCATTAAATATCACTAGGTGTACACTTTTTGTGTATGGTGTTTCTACACACTTGACATTTAAACTTTATGCTTATTCGTGAAACTTGTAATTTTGTTATATTGTTTGAATATAAGTATATACAATAATGAAAATACATTACTTGAGCACAGGTGGCTTAATTAGTACCTAAGTAAATTTGATCTAACGATCTGGGCTCAAGCATTAATATTCTTAAACAATGGACTGTACTGGTGGAGTTTGGGGAAACTGCTTTAAGTGTAAGGGTCTATGGCATGCAGGAGCGTACAGTGTCAAGTCTCTGATGAGAATCTATTTAGTACTCATGATTCTGTATCCAACATATGGGCAAGCAAAGTTAGAGTTGCTGAAAGGGAGAAAAAAAACTGGTGCGGGAGCATTGGTAAGATGGAGTGTGCTAGGGAAGAACAAGAGGGAGAGAGGCCCTGCCGGTAAGAGCTTGAACGCCAATGGGAAGAGCAATGCTGCAGCCGTCAGGAGAAGGTAAGTCTCTGCTGGGCCACCAGGGAGGATATGGTCACAATTTATCCCCAGAAGCGCTGCTATCCCCTCCCGACACCCGGCTTGGCTACGATTGGTATGCCGGGATTTTGCCATTTGAGCTAATGATAGGCGTCTAAACACCAACGTCTATCATCAGTCCTATGCTGGCATTTCATTGTCGGGAAGTCGGCGGTTGGCTTTTAGACAAAGGACAATTTACATCTTTTTAGAAAATATAATGCTTAGGATCAGATCAAAATAGACATTTGTTTCTCATAATTGTCTAATGCTGATTTTCACTGATTTAGATGTGAGTGTTTTATGAAAACATTAGCACCCTTATCGTTCATATGTTGCCTTGGACACCAATACTGTTAACTGACACAGAAATTACAACAAAGGGAGAGACCAAAGATTCCAAGCAGTCACTATAAAAAATGTATATACTGTATATTGCCAAACCAAAACCTAGACACTGGCATTGAACATATGTCTATTTGCGTAGTTTGTTTAGTGCCTGCTTGTAAAATGAGCGCACACAATTCTGAAAATACACAGATGATCACCATGCAAATGTATCTGTGCTATGAGGGGAAAGGAGAAACTGAGGTGGGCAAAGTTAAGTGTTCACACAAGTGGCATATATATGGCTAATCTTTAGGCCCTAGTACAGGGCAGCTGTAAGTACGCACTACTGATGATGACTGGACGTAATCTAGGTCATATGCTGCCAATGCAGGGTAGTTCATGTCTCCAAAATGCATATAGTTCTGCATGTGAGTAAATACATTATTTTGGTGGCATATATATATATATATATATTTTTTTTTTGGGTGATCTGACATTTTTACAGGCCTCAGGGCTTTGTAAATAGGGAGTAGAACCATATTCCGCATAACTGCTGAATTTTGTTTGAATCTTATTTGGACAACTGTGATGACAAATGGCAGCCTTTTGTGCTAGGGGGCTGTTGGCACCTATTGTCTGATTCAGAGATGAGGTTGGTCTCCTTCAAAACAGATGATCGCTAGGTGGAACACTTCAGTGATTAGACAACCTCATATTGGGTAGACAAACCTGTTCAATTGCAAGGACAATGGTTGGTGTAGTAGTGGTTAGCATTACTGCCCCACAGCCCTGAGGTCATAAGAGCAATTCCTGATCAAGGCACAATCTGTGTGGTGTTTGTATGTTCTCTTTTTGTATGGGTTTCCTCCATGTGCTTCGGTTTCCTCCCATACTCCAAATACATAGATTGTATGCATCACTTGGGCAGGGACTGACGTGAATGACTTAACTATTCTCTGTGAAGCACTGCGTAATGTGTGCACTATATAAATGTCTTCTTAATAATGATATACTAGTTTGATGTGAGTGGTGAAAAACAGTGCTTCACTGAGCAGCTTTTACAAAGTTCATGACTCATATATTTAATCTTGACTTATGTATTCATAAAACCATCTTTTAGGATGCGTGTCTTAGCATGTCCCTTTATCCTGGTGTATTTTCTTTGATGGCCACATCTTTGCAATTTGACACCAAGTTGCAGTTGGCTTCAGATGTAAATAATAGTCTTAGGGGTATAGGGGCCTATTTACTAAGCCTTGGATGGAGACAGTCATCGGTGATAAAGAACCAGCTCCTGTAATTTTTCAAACACTGCCTGTGATGTAGCAGTTAGGAGCTGATTGGCTGGTGCTTTATCTCCATCCAAGGCTTAGTAAATAGACCCAATAGTTATAAAAACTTGGGTTTTTAGAAGTGGAGTTGTAGCCCATAGCAACCAAGCAGATTCAACTTATTTATCTAGCTCATTCTAAGGGATAATAGCTAGAATCTGTTTGGTTGCTATGGGGAACATCTGCACTTTAGTAAATATACCCCTGAGTGTGTGCCCCTATAGGTTGAAAGAACTCTTTTTATACAGCACTTCTGCTAAATTATTTTCCCAGAAACCAAACGCAAGACACTGAAACTAAGGCCCCCCCTTCCCCAGTATGTTCTTCTTGCAGTTGTTTTTTTTCATGTTTTTGTTCTTTTTTCTTTTCTGTAGTTTCTCTGTATAAGGATTTTGAGAATAATAATTTTTTTTGTCCTGAAATGACAGCATAGACATTTTAATACAAATTAACAAGCAAGTGTTTAATGAAAGTCAACCAATAGCGAATGGTTATGAAGCCGAAAAAGAAATGTCAGGATGTAAATTTCAATTATTGTTTTAAAATACTTTTTAAAAGAATAAATTATTAATGGATGTGAAGGAGAGAGGGAGACATATGGCCAGTACACACGAGTCGCCCAGACAACGATCAGATATCGTTGTTTGATCATGCTGGATGTTTGGTATCGAACATGCACCAACCCCTTAACGAACCCGCAATCATCGATCGCGGGTCCCTAGAACAAACAGGCTAACCTGGTTGATATCGATCAGGTGGGCCTTCAAGCACAGGCATTGGTCGATATCGACCATCCGTGCCCGCACATCGACCATCGTTTTGGCTGTTTAGAGGGGTTGAAAAAAAAGTGATCTAAATTATATTATTTATATTCTTTTTAGTTGGACCGTGTATGTACCAGAAAGCTGTGTACACACTTAGCTGACAAAGTGGCAGATTTTGTAAGCTATACACACTTCCCAATTGGCTGCTTGATTTGCTTGTCATTTAAATTTGGCTGTCCAGATGTGATGCCAGTGTTGGCAGTTCTGCCTCCAGAGTACAGGTCACACAGGCAGTTGTACCGATATATTGGCATCTGCTGTGCTGCAGGGCCGACTTGATAGGTCTGTGAATGTCATAGTACAAAGACATATATCGTGTGTACATACTGGACCTGCAGATGCACTTGCGATATATAGTTCATGGAGCCAACGAACAACATATTAGATATTACATAGTGTGTACCCAGTATAATAAAAGGAGGTGTATGGGAAGAGAAGGAATTCCTTATATCAAAAATTGATAGAAGGTACATATTAAGCCAGAGTTTTATAGAATAAAGCGGTATTCAGAGTTCTTGAAGACAAGAAATATAGTACGATCATCTATTGAAGTTAGCATAGAAACAGAATATGATTGTATGGTTACCAGATGGAGTGAAAAGTATCTGCTCTTATTTTTAACTATAATGTAATATTTTCCACACAGGCAATGTTGGTGTGTTTGATGCACTTCTTGCTCCAACGAGGCCCCACCACAAATGCAACTCTTAACACTACCTTAGGAATGCACTGGAACTCTCTGATTTGGCTAGAGCATGGCTGTTTTCATGCTTTAAGCAATCAAAGCAGTCCAATGCATTCCTACAGCAGCGGTGGGAAGTGAACTCTGGGTGCCTATGCACTAGGCAATATTTTACACCATCTGCCCGATTCCGATGCATCGAAACAAGAGATCTTGTAAAATATGTCCACTCACGGTGCGTGTCCCCACGGGTCGTACATCGCATCTTAAAATCTTGCCTGCTGCAAGCAAGATCTGCCAATCTTTGACACGATCCTGCAGAATATCGTACAGTGTTGATGCCTGTACAATATGTTGTTTGGATATGATGCTTGCAGGCATGGAACAAGGAGTTCTGTGCTGCATGCATGAAGAAACTGATGCATGGACGGATCTTCCCCAAAAGAGCAACCAGCCCCGGGCTGTAGTGACCCAGTGCTGGTTGTGCAAAATACGGGGGACAACTGACGTATGGGTCACCTGTACTTACGCACGACCAGCATCGGGCTAGTCAGAACCAGCCCTGGTTGCCAAAATATGGGGGACAAACTATGTAGGGGTTTCCTGTACTTTGAGCAGCCAGCACTGGGCTCTGATATGGTCCTGGAAATACAGGGGGAAAAATGCGTAGGGTCCCCCTGTATTATCCAGAACCAGCACTGGACTTTTTCTAGCAGGGGGCTAATGCAACAGCCAGGGGAGCCTTTTCACTGGGCCCCCAGCTGAAGCATTAACCCTGACCGCTAGTCAGCCCAGGCTGGGGATCCCTATGGAACCCCCCATACAGGGGTCCCCCTCTCCAGGGCATACCCTGGCCTAGGCTGGTAGCCTGCGGATATCTCCACCACACCTGCGTGGTTGGTGGTGGGTTGATAATGTAAGTGTAGTGTAAAAAAAGAATATAAACATTCTTTACAGTTTAACTGCAGGTCCCAGCAAGCCTCCCCCGCATGCTGGTATTTGGAGAACCACAAGTACCAGCATACGGGGCATTAAGGGTCCGCTGGTACCTGTAGTTCATCTGTAAAGAAATGTTTAAATAAACATAATACACACACACACACTGATAAATTTTAAATACATACATACACAAACTCACCTACATTACTTGGACTGGTTCACTTCTCCCTGTAGGCATCCATGGTCTTGGTAAAATAAAAAAAAAAACTGCCTTTGTAGAGCCGTATCTCAGCGTTCATTGGCTGAGAGAGGTCAGCCCCCGCCTCTCTCAGCCAATGAATGGCTCCCTCCATTGAAGTCGATGGCGGGAATCGCAGAATAAACTTTTGCAACCCTGCAGCTGTCCATTGAATTCAATGAAGGGAGACGTTCATTGGCTGAGCGAGGCGGCGTCTGACCTCTCTCAGCCAATGAACGCTCAGATACGGCTCTATAAAAGGCAGAAAATGCGTCTGAGCTCTTCATTCGGGAGGTGACAACCATCGTGATTGCGTGGATCGCGTTACTCGTTTTTTAATTTATCAAGACCATGGATGCCTACAGGGAGAAGTGGACCAGTCCAGGTAATGTAGGTATTAAACTTTACTATCACGGTGTGTGTGTATTTAAACATTTCTTTACAGGTGAACTAGAAATACTAGCGGGCCCGTAATGCCCCGCATGCTGGTACTTGTGGTTCTCCCAAGTACCAACATGCGGGGGAGGCTTGCTGGGACCTGCAGTTCTACTGCAAAGACAATGTTTTATACTATTATTTTTTTATACTACACTTACACTATCAACCCGTCACCCACTGCCCAGGGGTGGGGGGGATAGCCCTGGGCTATCAGCCTAGGCCAGGGGGTGCCCTGGAGAGGGGGGATCCCTTTATTGAGGGTAGACCAAGCTCCCCAGGGTTCCCCGGCCTGGGCTGACTAGTGATCAGGGTTAATGCTTTGGCTGGGGGATCCAGTGAAAGGGCTACTCTGGCTGTGGCATTAGCCCCCCCCCCTGCCAGGTACTGGTTCTGGATAATACAGGGGAACCTTACGCATTTTTTCCTCCTGTATTTCCAGAACCAGGACCGGATCAGAGCCCAGTGCTGTTTGGTCAGAGTACGGGGGACCCCTACGTCATTTGTCCCCCGTATTTTGGCAACCAGGGCTGGTTCTGCTTAAGTATGGGGGACCCCTACATTGTTTGTCTCCCGTATTTTGCACAACCAGCACTGGGTCACTCTAGCCCGGGGATGGTTGCTGTTTTGGGGGAGGGGGCACGCCATTTTTTTTTTTTTTTAAACACAGCAGCACGGATGGGTCTCACTTATCCCGTCCGTGCATCTGTGTTTAATTTTTTCCAGACAGATGCATGCATCACGGATATCCCTGATCCGTGCAAGCATCTGTTTGCAATCCTGCACAATCTAAAGATCAGCAAATCTTTAGATCGTGCACGATAGATCTTGTGACACATCGTGCAGCTTTGCTGCACATCGTTTCCTGGACTGTCGGGGAGGATTCAAGGGAAATTGATCACAATATTGCATCATGAGCAAATCGCGTGGTGTGTAGGCACCTTCTATCTCACTGCAGGACCTCATGCCTACATGGAATGAAGAGGACCCTGTTCATATACAGTAGATCTAAAGGGAAGAATTATCAAACCTGTAGAGAAGTTTCCCATAGCAACCAATCAGCTTCTAGCTATCATTTATCTAGCACAGTCTATAAAATAACATAAGCTGATTCGTTGCTATGGGCAATTTCTCCACTTTATCTTTGGTTTGATAAATCTCCCCCTAAGGACTGAATTCAATTAAAAGGTGAAAAAGTTTTGCAGATGCGCGGTTTTCGCCTGTTTCAAAAGTATCTCCATATTCAATTCCACTCCGTAGACAAAAACAGGTGAAAAAGTATCTCCACCAAAAGGCAGGTGAAATGAAAAATCCATATTTTGGGGTAGAAATGTTGGGACTTGATCCAGAACCCTTTGGACACCCCACCAAAAGACTAATAAGACAAAAAACTTAAAAAAAAACACATCTTTTTTGGGGCAAAAAATAAGTGTTGGAAAATGGGTAAAAAGTAGAGGGCCTGGTATTTTTTTGGGCTGTACGGTTGTGGCAGATGTTTTTAAGATTGCAGGAGGCTGCAGCAGGTGTATTTTGAATTTTTTTTTTTTTTTAAATCCACACTTTAGACACACAAATATACTAGTACCTATTTACATGTACCCCAAATTTAACTACGGTAGTTATTTATCAGAAGAAAAACTCATTGCTTTATATAATGTTTCCACTAATATGCATATAAGTGCATATAACAACCTTTTTACTCAAAATAACTAAATACTTTTAATAGGGCTATTAATACTCTTCTATATTGATTCCCAGGCTCAATTAGGCTTTTTATGAGGTACAGACTGATTTCCCCCCAAAAACAGCACTTTTCACTAGTTTAGTTTTGCACTACATTCGCTTATCTGCGTTTTCGCCTGTTTTACAATTGAATAGGGTGAAAAGTGGGGACGCGCATGGTGAAAACATCACGTCAAAACAAGCGAATGAGGTGAAAACATCCTGCGTATCGCCGGCAGCAGCTTTTCGCCTCTAATTGAATCCGTGCATAAATTATCCAGCCTGTGTACTCATAGCGTGTGACAAGGTTAGCAATTCCTGAGTAAGGTCAGAGCTTGTGCAAGTGTGCGTGAGGCTGCGATTGTACTCGATGTTATGGATTAACATCGCAATGGATTAGCACACTATCGCAGTGAGACCGCGTGATCGCTATTGTAATCCGTATTGAATCAGGCCCAGTGTCGTCTGGGAACTGAGCATAGGGCCTGATTCAGCAAGTTTCGCAGTTGCAAAGCTGCACACAGGCTATAGATATATGATGTATGCACGCAGGCAGCTTTTGCAATTGTGATCCTTGCAGATATGGTAATGCAGCAGGGGGCTTCACGTCCAACGCAGCATCGGATACTCTGCGGGAACATCGGCTGGCTACGGTGACCCATGGGGTCATGCAAGCCGGCTGCCACAGATGATAGGAAGAGGCCAGGAAATCTCGGTCAGCCAACAGAGATCCTGATCTCTTTCCTCCACCCCCCCAACCGGCGGCAACACGCCTCCATTTCGTGAAATGGGGGCCATCGCCGCCCCCTCCCTGCTCACAAATGACATCAGACTGTCAATCAATGACAGTCTGCTGCCAGTCTGCGAGCAGGATTTCAGACTCATTTTGCGCATGTCAATGGGAATCTGCGTTCAGCAGTGTTCGTTGAATAAGGCCCATAGTTCAGCTACCCCACTGATTTTTAATTGATAGGCCTTATATATTCTATCACAGTGTTCTTTTAAATTACATATAAGAGTAAGGGGACAATGGGACTGTCTTAATAACATATAATGCTTTTCAGTGTTTAAAGTTTTTTCTTTTTTTCTTTTACTAAAATGGACCATCCACTGCTCTGCTAAAGTGCAAATGGATGGTACAAATCGAGCCCCATTAAAGGAGACACAATCTTTGCTAATTTAACAGTTTCCATGGAATTTATATACAGGTAATAGGTGCCAATTCATGGAGCTGTCTGTTCTTCTGCAAAATTGTGGCTAAATTTAAAGAAGCAATCAGTTCAGCCTGGTTCAGCCTCATAACTGATTGCTTCTTTACATTTAGACGCAATCTCGCAGAAAAACAGATGGCTCCGTGAAATAGGCACCGATTACATAACCCCCCACATCTGCACAAGCATACTACACGTTACTAAGGACCTGATACACAGGTGGATGCTAATGCATGCATGGCCGAGGTTATTTCCAACAAATGTATTCCTTATATGTGTGTGCAATGTATACAGGTCAGCTCCCCTCATATATATGTGTGTGCTGTGTATACAGGTCAGCTCCCCTCATATATATGTGTGTGCTGTGTATACAGGTCAGCTCCCCTCATATATATGTGTGCTGTGTATACAGGTCAGCTCCCCTCATATATGTGTGTGCTGTGTATACAGGTCAGCTCCCCTCATATATATGTGTGTGCTGTGTATACAGGTCAGCTCCCCTCATATATACAGTCAGGTGCATAAATATTGGGACATTGACAGAATTTTCATAGTTTGGCCTCTATTCACCACCACAATGGCTTTGAAATGAAACAAACAAGATGTGCTTTAACTGCAGACTTTCAGATTTAATTTGAGGGTAATTTCATCCAAATCAGGTGAACGGTGTAGGAATTACCACAGTTTCTATATGTGCCTCCCACTTTTTAAGGGGCCAAAAGTAATGGGACTATCAACTTAAAAGCTATTTCATGGACAGGTGTGGGCTATTCCCTCGTTATTTCATTATCAGTTAAGCAGGTAAAAGGTTTGGAGTTGATTCTAGGTGTGACATTTGCATTTGGAATCAGTTGCTGTCGACTCTCAATATGAGATCCAAAGAGCTGTCGCTATCAGTGAAGCAAGCCATCATTAGGCTGAAAAATCAAAACAAACCCATCAGAGAGATATCAAAAACATTAGGTGTGGCCAAATCAATTGTTTGGAACATTCTTAAAAAGAAAGAACGCACGGAGAGCTCAGCAACACTAAAAGACCCGGAAGACCACGGAAAACAACTGTGGTGGATGGCAGAAGAATTATTTCCCTGGTGAAGAAAACCCCCTTCACAACAGTTGGCCAAATCAAGAACACTCTCCAGGAGGTAGGTGTATATGTGTCAAAGTCAACAATCAGAAGACTTCACAAGAGTGAATATAGAGGGTTCACCACAAGATGTGAAACCATTGGTGAGCCACAAAAACAGGAAGACCCGATTAGAGTTTGCCAAACAACATCTAAAAAACCCATTACAGTTCTGGAACAACATCTTATGGACAGATGAGACAAAGATCAACTTGTACCAGAGTGATGTGAAGAGAAGAGTATGGAGAAGGAAAGGAACTGCTTATGATCCAAAACATACCACCTCATCAGTGAAGCATGGTGGTGATAGTGTCATGGCGTGGACATGTATGGCTGCCAATGGAACTGGTTCTCTTGTATTTATTGATGATGTGACTGCTGACAAAAGCAGCAGAATGAATTCTGAAGTGTTTCGGGCAATATTATATGCTCATATTCAGTCAAATGCTTCAGAACTCATTGGACAGCGCTTCACAGTGCAGATGGACAACGACTCGAAGCATACTGCAAAAGCAACCAAAGAGTTTTTTAAGGCTAAAAAGTGGAATGCTATGCAATGGCCAAGTCAATGCCCTGACCTGAATCCGATTGAGCATGCATTTCACTTGATGAAGACAAAACTGAAGGGAAAATGCCCCAAGAACAAGCAGGAACTGAAGACATTTGCAGTAAAGGCCTGGCAGAGCATCACCAGGGATGAAACCCAGCGTCTGGTGATGTCTATGCGTTCCAAACTTCAGGCTGTAATTGCCTGCAAAGGATTTGCAACAAAGTATTAAAAAGTGAAAGTTAGATTTAGGATTGTTTAGTATGTCCCATTACTTTTGGCACCTTAAAAAGTGGGAGGCATATATAGGAAACCGTTGTAATTCCTACACCGTTCACCTGATTTGGATGTAATTACCCTCAAATTAAATCTGAAAGTCTGCAGTTAAAGCACATCTTGTTTGTTTCATTTCAAAGCCATTGTGGTGGTGAATAGAGGCCAAAATCTGAAAATTCTGTCAATGTCCCAATATTTATGCACCCGACTGTATGTGTGTGCTGTGTATACAGGTCAACTCCCCCTCATATGTGTGTGCTGGGTATACAGGTCAACTCCCCCTCATATGTGTGTGCTGTGTAAACAGGTCAGCTCCCCTCATATATATGTGTGTGCTGTGTATACAGGTCAGCTCCCCTCATATATATGTGTTTGCTGTGTATACAGGTCAGCTCCCTTCATATATAGAGTATGTGTGTGCTGTGTATACAGGTCAGCTCCCCTCATATACAGTATATGTGTGTGCTGTGTATACAGGTCAGCTCCCCTCACATATCTGTGCTGCGTATACAGGTCAGCTCCCCTCATATACAGTGTATGTGTGTGCTGTGTATACAGGTCAGCACCCCTCATATATACAGTATGTGTGTGCTGTGTATACAGGTCAGCTCCCCTCATATACAGTATATGTGTGTGCTGTGTATACAGGACAGCTCCCCTCACATATATGTGCTGTGTATACAGGGCAGCTCCCCTCATATACAGTGTATGTGTGTGCTGTGTATACAGGTCAGCTCCCCTGACATATCTGGGCTGAGAACTCCTCAGCTGGCTGTATGGGGAGTCCTCCTATTACACAGCACTATCTGCCAGTGCCAGTCACAGCTGCAGATGCCTCCCAGGTCCGGATTATTTGGGCAGAGCCTCCGCAGGGCGTCACACGGCAGACAGACCCTACACACCGGGAGCAGCTCAATAAAGTCAGGAAACAAAGGGAATAGAGAAGAATTAATACCAGGTAAATAGAGACACGAACAAATAAATATGTGCAGCATAACTGCTGAGGAGTGACGGGAATCTGAGCGATGTTCTGCACACACATGATCATGGCGGAGGAAGAGAAGATAAATGTAATATAGATCACTTGGAATAGTACGAGACTGGCAGCTAGGGGGTGCCTGACTGCGAGAGACAGTTGCTGGGGAGAGCCAGCCGAAGATTGGGAGTGTCTGCTAGAGACACAGCCCAAGGGAGTGTCTGCGGGACGGCCAGTGCAGGGCGGGGACTGCTGCTGCTGCTGCAGAGAGAGCAACCAACACCAACAGCCCAAAAAGAACTGCCAGGAAGGGTGAGACTGCAACCTCTGCTGCTGCACCCGAGACCCTCACCCGCCGCTGCCAGGCCCCTCTGCTGCACAGGTGGGTCTCAGACAGGGCAGTCTCCCTGCGAGCCCTGGGTGGCACCTCCCTCTATTGTCATATATATTTGGAGTTAGTCAGGGTCTTGTGAAAGGGTGGGAGGGGGCACGTAATGGGAGAAGTCACACATTGCTGTAAGAAGGGGCCCTAGGCTGGCACCAGTTACAGTTATTATTATTATTACACGTAGCTAATGTTAGTAGAATTGGGCTGGTGTTCTAATGTCTCCGAGGTACATAACAGCTTTTAGGCTGCCTGTCAGTGCTGGCTCACCTCCAACACATCCTGTAAATTACAGATTCTTTTTTAACCTAGAAACATATATATTACTAGAAATGGTAACATCTGTGTATTATAAGCATGTGAACAGGGCCCTCTTACCTTTTGGATCATATAATAATACAATATATTTTAACACTGTTTGATCCCAGTTGTTAAGCAGTACAGGGCATGTTGGCGCTATAGAGATAAAGTTAAAAGAATTCTAGGTAAGTGGGGTTTTTTTGTTGTTTTTTCTTTCTTTAGTGTTTTATATTATACTGAGTCATTCACAAAATACAAAAGTGGTTACACTGAAGTTTGTATCAATACAAAGGTTTTTTTTTTTTTTTATTGCTTGATGCTTTTTTATACTTTTCCAAAATTTCCTTTTGTTGCATTTACTGGTAAAATGTTGTCAGGGAGCAGAGTGAACTCCGCATACTGGCATTACCACTCCGCATACTGGCATTACAGCTTCGCCAGTGATTCCTGCATGCACCTACGCATTAGTGAGCCAGGATTGTCAGATCACACTTGCACAATGATTATGCAGCCCGGATTTAGGTTACCAGCCCACTTTCAGAAAAGTTTATTATATTTACTTTAACAGGAAAAATACTTCATATAAATAAAAGTATATTGTCATTAATAGATCCTGTGATGGCTTGAGCATTAGGAGGACAGTAATGGTACTTGTACCATCACTGTCCTTCTAAAATATGAGAGAACCTTTGCCAAAATGATTTCGTGAATGCTATCACTAGTAATACCTGGTAATACTTATCACCTGCTCGTGGGCTTTAATTGATAGAGCGATACCCTATCTCTGACGAAAATTAATTTTCTCACTACAATAAATAGGCCTGCAATGCATGAAATAAACAAACTCCATTAGATGATATGGCTGCCAGTCCCTAAAGACAGGCAGACTTTTTTAATTTTTTTATTTCTAGAAATCTAAAAATATGGCTTCCCACTGACTAGCAGAATACATAGACAGAATAGCAATGTGCTTTGTTGCCATCCCCTCACTTGGAACTTGTTAACCTAGGTTTTGGCATTGTGGGCCTGATTCAGAGCCGGACGCTATTTGCGCTCGCTCGGTCAGAAAAAGGGGCCGGCTATTTAAATTGAGCGCTCGCTCTTTGCGGTCTGTTGACGCCTCTGTCTGAGCGAGCGAACGAAACATGCGCTCGCTATTTTGTAAAGACTCCCCCTGGCCGCTCGCATCCTACGTCATCTCCGCTATTTATTTGATTAATCGAGTACATCGAAAGGCATCTGAACTGCTCGCAGTGCTTGTGGTAGGTTTATCCTACCGCAATCATGCCAACAGTTCAGGCTAAGAGACAACCAAGTGACGTGGTGGATGACACTGCTTTGTTAATTATGCACACCCTTAAAACGCCCGTTTTGACCTTTAAGCATGCCTGCGTTCGGATCTCCACTCCCCTTTTTCAAGCACCTTCCCCTGTTACCACCCACAAACGCCTCACCCTGTCACTCAAATTAGCAGGCACTCGCTATTTTGCGAGCGCTCGATTTCCGACCGCAATGACTGGTTGGCGCATGCGCATTACAACCCATACGCATGCGCAGTTGTGCGAACATCGCTCAGAGGGAACGAGCGGCCGCTTACGAGCGGTTCTGAATCAGGCCCTAAAGCTGTAGCTGGTTATTCTAATAGTCTGATTAGTACATCCTTTACCTAATAATGTGTCAGAAATTAATACCGGTCATTATTAGGATTTTTAGAAAATCATGAATAAAAGAAAGCATACAACAGTTGGTGTGTAAATTTGTTGCATAAAGTTGTAATCTCATGGTATTAGGTTAAACCAGACTGACCCACAGTCTGTGCCTGTCTGAGTAAAGTTATTAAAGCTACAAATTCAGCCCATGCGCACAAGGAGTTGATTGTGTCCCTCCTGTGAAAGGGATCAAACAAAATAAAATGAAGCATGTTTGTCATAGTACCCATCAAATGTGGAAGTTATGGAGGATATAGTTACACCCCTTTAGGATGAGCAGTTTTGGAATTAGTGCAAATCCTGGAATCACAATAATGTCACCACTGCCTCCTGGTCAGTCACGTTTTCCCCATTCAGTAATGATGCTATAGGGGTGTATTTACTACATCACGAGTTTATCGAAGTGGAGATGTTGCCCATAGCAACCAATCGGATTTTAGCTATTATCTCCTAGAAGGTGCTAGATAACAACATCTCCACTTCTATAAACCCGCACTTTAGTAAATATACCTGTAGTGTTACTTTTGTTTGGAACATGACCAATCTGTCCATCTTGCGGTGGCGTGATCCATGCAATGTATATGCTGTATTTTGCATGAACCATTGCATGGAAGGAGAAGTGTCAGCTGCTTGTAGTTATGGACTCCTGATTACGGCCCTCTTTCCTCATGTGTTTTTGATCTATTCTACTAATGTCCTTTTGTAAACCCTTTCATGTTTGTGCTTTCCAGGTGCTGCATGCTTAATGAAATAAACACAAACTAACATAGAAAGGGCAGTAGTACACATTTTTAAAACCAAAGATAGACCACAAAAAAAAGGAAGAAAAAATAAATTGGTGAAGGGAATATTACCAGGGATCAAAGGTGACTAGTGTTCTATTTTCTTTTAGAATGTGTTTAATATCTGTATGTAAAATTCAGTGACGCATGTTTTTCAGAAATATACTGCGATCTGTTTAGGAGCCAAGATGACTGAGGAAGTGATTGTTCCTGTGTACGCTACAGGGATCTCTGCCCAGCTGCAGAAGCAGCGGGACCAGGAGCTGGGTATAGGAAAACATGAAAACGCTGTGAAGTTCTTGGGGCAGGATTATGATCGGATTCTGCATGAGTGTTTACAGAGCGGAACTCTCTTTAAGGATGACACCTTTCCTCCCTCTCCTTATTCACTGGGTTTTAAAGAGCTTGGTCCAAACTCCTCTAAGACCTACGGAGTTAAATGGGTCCGACCTTCGGTAAGATACCGTACTGTCTATTAATGTCACAGAATCGCCATGGTGATAGCTGTCCCCTATGGGCCTACTTTGTTCACTAAAATGCAGGAGCCGATTCAGGCCCTCATTCAGAGCCGTACGCTCTGAGCAGAGCGCACGCTCTGAATGAGGGCCGTCCTCCATAACTATGGAGCGTCCTCCTGGACGCTCGTGTAGCTGTGGGTCACCACCCACAGCCTATACGAGCGTGCAGTTTGATGGCCGCGATGGTCTTGACCATCGCGACCATCGCCACTGCGAGCCGGAGCCTGCGGTTGAGGTTTTCAACCGCAAGGCCCGGAGTGATTTTGGCTCTATCAGAGCCAAAATCACTCCCACTGACATCACTAGTGATGTCAGTGGGCCGGCTTCTGACGGTAGGCGTTCCCTTAGGAACGCCCCCGTCAGGAAGGCACGCTCCGGCACGCCCACCAAAGGGGGCGTGCTGTCAATCAACATCGACCGCACGCCCCATTTGATCAGACACAACGAGCAAAGGAAAGTCCTTCACTCGTCGCGTCTGGCGCATGCGCACGACGGAGCTCCCTCCGTTGTGCGCATGCTCAGTGCAGAACATCGACCCACTTGCGAGCGGACAGCCGCTCGCGAGTGGGCCTGAATCAGGCCCTCAGTTCCATGCAGTGTATCACGGAACATTCGACTGCCCACAATAATGTGAATTATGGTGGTAAATCTTCACAGATTTTCCTGGGCACCTCTGTGTAAGATGCAAAGAAAAATTAAGCAAAAATGGGTGGTCGCATAGTGCACTCTGTGACCATTGTAGAGCCACTACTTGGCCGTTGCTGGAATTGTATAGACAACACCTTAAGTGTATTAAAAGTGCGATGTACTATATAATTGTATTATGTGAAACCAAAATACAGGTCAAGTTCGAAATACAATGTAAAAATAAGTAACTGTATATATCCTGTTTTTGAAAACATGCATCAGGAACCAGGCAGTTATACTGATAAAAAAAAAAATGGAAAAAAAAATCAGACTTACCCTAGGGCTATACCTAGTATCTCCCCTGTCACCAGTGTTCAAGGCTCGGCCTCCCAGTGTTCTCCGTAGGATGCACTGCTAGCAGGCAGGTGTCAGTTGGTCTTGGGAGGTGGGCATTACTAGCCTCGAGTGGTTACAGAGGCTGTGATGTGCCGCTGATGTGGTTGACTTGGCCGACCTGTATTCTCTGCACAGGCTTCATGCTTCAGTGTGGAAGCCAGCGTTAGTAGATACCCTTAGGTGGGCGTCCCATGTCTTCGGTAGGTACAGAGGCTGTGCTTTGTCATGTTTCATCCTTTAGGACTTTGTCTATGAATTGAATCAGACCCTTAGGAATCAATTCCGCTCCGAGCTGCGCGCATCACTTGGAATTATGGTAGCCCGATTTCTCCGATTATTATGCCTCTGTGTGCCTCTGCAATGTTGTGGGTTGCAAGTTTCCACGTTCTGACCTTTTTTCTAGCAACTCTGGGCCATTGCTCTGAATTGTTTTGCCCCCTTAGATGAACAACACTGAACAATATAAATGAGAGTTGGTGATGTATACAGTGATGGTAGATGATGAATGTAGTATTTGTCCTTTTGTTTACCTTATACAGAACAATGTGTCTGTGAACACAGATAGAAGGAAACCAACCTAAATATAAGTATATAAAGAACCCTTACCTGTTACAGTGGACTTGGGTAGGTTCATACTTTCCCAGTTGCCTAAACCTGCTCTACAGCACTTTTTATTACATAACACCTATCAATAAATATCTGCAAGAAGAAGTTGAATTTTGTATTTACCAACTACAAAAATGTCTTCTGGCAGAGTGATCCTAAGCGAGAGATAATGAGCCACACCCATTGTACTTAGTGGTAAAGAGACTCTGCTGCCACTGCAGAGAAATACTAAATTGACACATTAAGGGATGCATCAGAGCTTTAGCTATCAGTCTGTTTTGGCATTGTTACACATTGATTATTGCACAAAGTCTCTTTAGAAAGCTACATAATAGTACATTTATAAATATATTAGTACATTATATGACCCAGTTACTTCAGTAGACTGAAGATTCAGACTAATGCTGCCTGAATCTTGGGCTTAGATTGGTTGGTCAATTTATATAACAATACATCTTATTCACATTTGATTGGCTATGGCAGATTAGCTGGTTGAATGATGACGCCAATCATCACATTGAAGAGCTGAGTGATGTGACTTGGAATCTGATCAATTGGATCACTGCAAATTGTTATCTCATCAATTACTGTAAATCTCCATTTGTTTTGCAAATGCATCTAAGTTGCAATGCGGTGTAACTAGGACGCACCAGGAGACTGTACTGATTAATTTGATATGTGTGTATCTGTATGCAACTGAGGTGCTACCATGCAGTGACCGAAGCTTTCTTCCACACAAAGTTCCCTTCGTACACAAATATACAAGTGTCCCGTATCAAATGAATCAGCACAGCCTCCTGGTGCGTCCTGGTTGCATCACATAGATGCATTTTCGGCAAAAAAGAAGCCTGACGCTAGCAGAGCTGCACAGGACCTGGCGGCTCACTCACACCAGGCATATTGCACTGCGTGGCGTATTGAAGCTAGATGAGCAAGGACACTTCTGTATAAGGCAAGTGGAGTTGGGTAGGAAGCTATAACCCCCTTACAACCATATTTTATGCAGTCTATAGCTCATCCTAGTACAGTCTGACCGAGTGTAGCTGTGAACTAATTTTTGTTTCTACTGAGTCATGACACGATGCTGAAAAGACATGAACCACAAGGATTTTACCCTGAGGCCACCAAAGTGACATGGTAACATCTGCAGTACTTACCACTAAATGTGCGATGGTAATACAATGAGCTGTGTGGTGTTTCCTAGCAAGAATGGACAGGTAGAAGGGAGAAAAACAGGCTAAGTAACATTCTGCCACTTCAGCGGTAACCCTCCTGACCCTTGTCTTCCACCTACAGAACAAGGCTGATTGTGTTGCCTCGTTCATTGGTTATATGAATTGTGTGATCAGGCGATAACAGGTCTGCACCAGTCTATAGCAAGCCAGATATAATTGTAGATATGCAGAATTATCTATAGGTGTGACAAAGGAAATGTGCTTGTTCCTGGCCTTGAAGGTTTGGAGCTGTGCAACAGTGTTAAACCAATAACAACATACTATTGGTATAGAGTAATATCATTGCCCTCTGTCACTGCAGATTGCATCTGTCTACGTATATAAAACGTCATTTTCTAAGGTTTGACCGCATTTTTCTGCATAGTGCATCTCACCCATAAGTCCTAAGCATTAAAGAGAATCTGAACATGTCCCTAACTTTGTGGCTGCTATTCTGTTCATGTGGGACTCCATAACAGGAGTGTTCCAAATATGGGGGGATGGCAGTCCACAGGGAAACTATGGGGTAGATGTACTAAGCCTGGAGAGTAATAAAGTATCAACCAATCGGCTTCTAACTGCAATTTTGCAAACACAGCCTGTAAAACCAGTTAGGAGCTGATTGATTGGTACTTTATCTACATCCACTTTTATCTCTCTCCAAGGCTTAGTACATCTACCACTTTGTTACTGCATCAGTTCTTCTGACTGAAACCCTGAGCAACTGAGGCAATACTGGATACTGGGACATTTTAGGATGGTGACATTTGAATAAACATACTTTAGTTAAGCTTACTTGCTCTAGGTTGTCTTTCACAAAACACCACCATGCTTAGATCTAATTTATGTTTGTCAGTCTTTTCAAGAAAATACTAAAGTCAAAACACAGACAAAAATAAGAGGAGATCTCAGAGGTGAGTTCATGGGGCAAATGCAGTGGGGAAGATTTGCCCCATGACAGCCCCACCCACGGCCACAATTTGTGTCCTCACACAGTTGATGGTGGGGGACTATGATGACTATTTGCACAGCCAATCACATCAACAAGCACCTGTACCACCCACTTCACTGAGGGATTAGGCACGGTCCGATAGGATGATCTATTCTCCTGAGAGAGTGTTAAATTCTTGAGTATTAGGCGTTCAAACTATGACACAGCGAGATTGATTAATTTGCGGGTTATGCCCACGAGTAAGTGCATGCATATGCCACACTTATAGTATCTCCGAGACTGGATTTTTCTATGCAGCCATATCATGGAGATTCGGTGTACCGTTGTCAACATTTTTCAGTTGCGTCACCTGTAATTGAATCGATCCCAATGCTTAACCCTCTGTGGGACTTAAGATAGGTACACACTATCCGATTTTATTTGTTTTGTTCAGCATTGACAAACGGTGAGATTTCGGCAAATTGAAAGTCCCAATATCTGTGCTACACAATATGCAATTTTTTTTTCATTAGAAGTTACCAATTTTCGGCCACACCACTATGATTTTGCATATGTCCACCCATAATAAGGATGATGTAGTCATGGGACATATTGTCAGAATATCAAGAATGCGCACACTCTGCTCAATACCGGGAGATTTTCTGTCTTGGCCGACTGATCAGATAAATGAAGGAATGGATTTGTGGACATTAGTTAACCGTTTTATTGCTGAAACGCTGCGACGATCGTTCATACACACTATAGAAAAGATCAGGCCGATCACCCGATTATTAGCAAATCAGCCCAATAATTGTAAAGTGTGCCGGTCCGTGAACTCCAATTGGTTTGCGAGCGGCGCCACATTACAATGACTGTAGTACTGACAGTTCCCCAGCGTGTGGCAGCCCAGTCCCGCGCCACCCCGAGCTCACTCACCTCATGGCCCTGGCAGGTAAGAGAAGGAAGATGGGGCCTTACTGTGGCTTAATGTGTTGTAAGGTGCCCTACTGTGTCACGAAACCACACAGCATTTTCGTCCTCTATGGTGTATTTTTTTGGGGTGGCACCAAATTATGGCCTTGCCCCGGGTGACAAAAATCTTAGTTTCGTCCCTGAGAGGAATGCATAAAACCTGCATGCTATGGATGGACTACATATACATGTTACAAGCATCTCTGATTTATATTAAA
Source organism: Taudactylus pleione (assembly GCA_031769625.1). NCBI lineage: Eukaryota > Metazoa > Chordata > Amphibia > Anura > Myobatrachidae > Taudactylus > Taudactylus pleione. The sequence continues at coordinate 2,510,789 of JAUIMM010000249.1, forward strand.
GTGCAAACATTGAAATGTGTAATAATTACACATTAACAGCATGTAAGATAGTAACATAGGGCCTGATGCAGAGATGGACGGTAATGTATCCGCAAGTGCATTCTCTCATGGATTGCAGTTGCTAAAATATGCTAATGCCTTCCAAAGCACAGCCAAGCATAGGGACGCCTACTGCTGCCTTCTCATATCCGTACAACAACGTAAACATCGGTACTATCGACGCACAGCAGGCAGCATGTAAGGGAAGCCTGACCAGCCGCAAAGACTGCAGCTCTCCTAACCCGCAGAGAGGTCTCGTGCTGCGCTGAAGAATGCAATGGCTAATTTATGCACACCTACAAAACGGCACTTAATGGATGTGCATGCGCAGTATGGCGTTTGCGCATTAGCACACAGTCGTTCGTTCTGCGAAAATATCTGCATTGTGTCCGTCTCTGAATCTGGCCCATAGATATTACTTGCCAATGACTTTGTATATTTTTCATATCTGCTATTACATAATTGTTTTATGATCATATTTAATTGCCTGGAATAAATCAAGGCAAGTCTGTGGTGCTGTCATGTTGATTTTCATGCTTTGGATAATTTCAGGCACACATTCTAGTGGCTGCAATTACTAATATAGCAATTAATGTAAATATATATAAAATAGTTGATCATTCACATTTAAAGATTACAAGTTCTATAAACATGAAACCCTCTTTTAGAGTCGAATGCAACTTTGTAGTACAAACCTATAGCAGCAAATTGCTATCTTACGTCTCCATTGTAAAGCGTAGAACAATATATCGATATAAAAATACAGCTGCATTTTCTACACCAGGTGAAAAATGCTGCTGATGTATGCTTAGTATTGTGCAGGGATATGGTTACACCCGAACGACAGATGATTATTATTATTAACAGTTTCTTATATAGCGCAGCATATTCCGTTGCGCTTTACAATTGGAAACATTGATAGAACAAAACAGGGTAATAACAGACAGACATAGAGGTAAGAGGGTCCTGCTTGCAAGCTTATAATCTACAGGATGGAGGGATTGCAGCAGCAACTGTATATCATGGACCCTGCTAGCGCAGAATAAAGACCTTCCATACTTCACATAAATAAGAGTATTACTACAGTGTTCTGCCCAGGCTGTTTTTTGAGGGCGCCCTGCCCGGCAAGAAACAGCTTACCACCCAGCACTTCCTCCTGCCCCAATGCGCTGCGTCCCTGTACAACTTACTGCCCGGCACTGCCCCGCCCCAATACGCCGGATGGTGCAGCTTGGGCACGTCACAGTGCAGGGCGGTGTCCGGTTGGAGGGCAGAGATCCCTCCCCCTGTATAAAGCACGGGCGTGCTGGTTGGACGGGAGCAGTCACCTGAACACATTAAAGAGAGTAGTCCCGCGTCCACTCTGTCTGTAGGAGCTGAAAAAAAAAAAATCTGTGGGGACAGTATTTGGGAGCCTGCAAGTGGTGACAGTATCTGGGAGCTGTATAAAAAATTTATTCTGTGGTGCCAGCAAGTAGGGTAGGGCTCGACAAAACCCGGGGGCCAGGTACCAGATTTGGCTGCCTGGCAACCAGATTTGCAGCAACCCCTGCTGCCACTAGTGTAGTGCAGACCGCGAACGCGATCCACACTACACAGTTTACAAACACACAGCTGCCAGACTCTCATTGGCTGCTGCGTCCACGGAGTGAGCCGGATGGAGCTCACTCATAAGCTCCACCTTCTGGCTCCCCCCGCAGCAGGTGATGGGAGAGACGTCATGACGTCTCTCCCATAGTGCAGGAGAAGAGCGGGCCGAGACTCTGTTGCGTCAGGAGCGGGGATTCAGGTAAGTTGTGTTTTTTTGTGTGTGTGTGCGCGTAAGGGGCACTGCATAGGGGGGGTGACCTCTACAGGGGGCACTGCATAGGGGGGTGATCACTACTGGGAACACTGTTCAAGGGGAGGGCACTACTAGGGGCAATGCATAGTGGGGACTACCACGGGCAATGCATAGGGGGGGACCACTTCTGGGGGCACTATATAAGGGGCACTGCATAGGGGGGCCACCACTCCTGGGGACAAAGCATATTCTTGCACCTGGGCCCACCACTCTCTAGTTTGTCCACTGCCGGCAGTGGCTTTGCTTGCCCGGGGTTTTTTGGCTGCGGAGGTGTGGTCTTTCTGGGGGTTGGTTGCCCGGAAGTGGGGGGGTTAGCTGCTCAGCAATGTGGCTGTGGGAGGGTGGTTTACCTGGGGTAGCCTGTTAGTGGTGTGGCCATGGGGGTTGGTTGCACGGGGCATAGGTGCTCCGTAATGCTGTCACGGGGGAAGGGGGAGGGGTCTGGCTCCTACACTTTCATCCTGGCTCCTAGAATTTAGAAACATTTGTCAAGCCCTGAAGTAGGGACAGTATCTGTGGAGCCTGCAAGTGGGTTAGTTACCTAAAACCTGTTTAAGGATACACATGAAGCAGAGCACACTAAATAACCTGATGTGGATTTCACTAGAGGGACCAGATCCTACAGACTTTGATTATGAAAAAGCTGCAGACGACTGGGCCTCCAAGAAGAGGAGAATTAATATATAAACTGTTATCTCAAGTTTAAATCATTAGAAGGTCAGGATTTAAAACCTTTTATTGTTGCGAAGGCCCCCACCCAACTACTTCTTGATGACACCCGGCTAGAAAAATTTTCTGGGGATTACACAGTACTATTTATGTTTTAATTACAAAAACAGTAAAAAGTGTAATAAGTCTTAAAAAATGCCAAATGAACAATAGTGAAACTAAGAAAAGCCACCGCTTTTTGGCTACAGGATTTAGAAGGGCAATAATATTAATATGCAAAACTAGTAGTGTTTTGCATTTAATATTACTGCCCTTTTAAACTCCAAAGGCCAGAATCATCAAAGAGAGTAGACATTGAAAATCCACAGCTGACCGTGACTATTAGAAGTAATCAGCCATGGTACTGTATGAGCTGAAAGATATATTATTGCCAACTGTGACCTTAAGGAAGCCATCTTGACAGGAAAATAAATTCTGGGCCCGACACCAATAATCATGATTGTGCAAAATGACAAATCAGAAAATGGATATAACAAAGAAAATATTTGAGTAGGCGAGTAGGCATACCTATTTAATTGTATCCTACTGTATGTTCTGTGTATATATTCAGACTTCCTAGATTGAATACTAGAGTCAACTTCTTGTAATCATGGACTAGTAAATTTATCTTATACTGTACCTATTTTTAATATTACCCAGCAAAATCTTAATCCAAAAAAAAAACCAAAGCACATTTGGACTATATATGACCTAAGAAAACAGCCTACATACAAGGAAATAGAAGCAGAATAAATGTACAATTGCTGCAAGGGCCATACAATACAACAGATGCAGAACAGGCACGCTACAATTAAAAAATGAAAAGTTTCCTAACCTTACAACTATTGTCAAGAAATAAAATATAGGGTATGCTGATCCATTCAATGGTAAGGACCAATTGTAAACTCATCCATCTCTATAAAACTGTACATAGTGCAATTACTTACCCTTTTGTTCATGCATATAACGGGCCACAAACTGAAGCCCAGCGTACAACAGCAGCAGATACAGCCACATAGCAACCACTTCACATTAAGGGGGAGATTCTTCCTTAAGCATGCATTCACACGCCCAATACTAATTTTAAACTCTTCTGGGGCTACCTTGCCTGTAAGGACAGAAGGGAATTCTGCATCAAATTTGTTGCTTAGACCAAACACGGTAATGTGTCCGGCACCACCACGGGATGTGACTGACCTCTCACTTCCAATACACTAATAGCTGTTTTATATCTGACCATTTATTACATTATATTAATATTGAGTGCAAATAGGATTATGGGAATTTCATGTTTGTTAATAACACTGTAACTACTCTGGCATTGCTGTGCAGATGTTTATGGGTCGCTCTGTACAACCTTCAGCGTCAGGATGATATGAGCTGGTAGCTCGAACCCGCGTATCACCTCTGTTGTGTAGGACATCCCAAAGGGACTATGTCATGGCAAAGTTGCAAGTAAATAGAGCATTCAATACTCAAAAGAAATATGTTCGGGAACAATACTGTATTTTTGCACATGTGCAGATCTGTGCACATCTCAAGGTCTGCACTGGCAGCTTATGCTCCTAGTGTACTGCTAGTGATCATCATCATCATCTTGTACTGTCACCTGCCCTATGATAGGTGCCAACCATGTCGTCTCCTAACAGCAAACAGGCATGGGGTTGTGTTTAGGTGAAGACTCCCTCTGTGAACCCTTGCCTATGTGAGAACATCCTGTCTCTTCCCCATCAGCCTCTCCGCTAATATGTGTAGATGCGTTTGACTCTCATTCTAGCATTCGTGTGTTCATTTTCTGAGCATGCGAAGAGCGAATTCATTCAAGATGCGCTATGCAAAAGTAAAAATATACAAACATATATGATTTCAGTATGATTTCCCAGCGGTCGGGATGCTGCTGGTCAGAATACCGACAGTGGCATCCCGACAGTGCAAATCCTGACAGTAGTACATAAGTATAGCACCACTAACCCTACCCTAACCCTCCCTTCCTGGTGCCTTACCCTAACCTCCCCCTCCCCTCAGCCTAAACCTAACCCTTACCCCTTAGTGCCTAACCCTCCCTCTAGTGCCTAACCCCTAAACGTAACCCTCACCTAACCCCCGATACTTACCTTTTTGTTGCCAGCAGTTGGGATTCTGGAGCAAGGATCCCGACGCTGGCGGCATTTTGGCGCCGGTATTTAGGCCGTCTGCATCCCTCACACCGGGATGCTGACTACATCCCCATAAAAACATAACCATTCTCCAATAATAAAATAAAATATTATATAAAGAATAAATAGCCTTATAATCGTGTGATCCTATAATGAATATATTTAAATAGAAAATGGTTTAAATACAAACACCACTTACTACTTCAATTTATTATTTTATAAGTCTAACAGCAATCTTCCTGCAGTGGCCCAGTGGGCAATAACAAATCCAAATACAGGAATGTAACTTGTGTTACTTTATTAATCATGTCGCCCAGGGCTTAAAGTGGTCCTAGAGAGGTGGTGGAACTCGCGGCCGCCTACTACTGCCCCCCCCCCACACACACACATTAGGCGGAGCTACTCAGAGAGGCCAGAACAACATGAAGACTGATCTTTACACACGCACTGTTGTGTATAGGAAACTTTAAAGTGAATGACAGTGTGAAATACATTTTTTTTAGCACTCCTGTCATCAGCTGAGTCTACAATGTTAGGTTGCTTAAAAAACAAAAAAAGTTCTCTATCCCAGCATCTCTTCAGCACCATCTTCCTGTGTTTTACAAGCACCAGCACCCAATTCCTGTGTCTTTACTCCAACACCACCTCTCTGTGTCTCTCCAGCTTACCCCCTTGTGTCCCTCACCATTCGTTCCCTGCCCCTGTGTCTCCTCTCCTACCAGCAGTTTATACCCCCCCGGGTCCCTCTAGCAGCAACTCCCTACCTCTGTTTCCTCTCCCATCCATGTGACTTATCGCCCCCATGCCCCTCTAGCAGCTGCTCATCTTCGTGTCTGCCCTGACCGAGGATGGGGAGGCGGCCGCCACCAGACAGTGGTATTCTGTCTGTAGGACTTCTTTACAGGGGCGTGGCACAGGTGGAACTAGTTCCACATACCATTACAGGTGACGGAACTCAGTTCCACCCTGTTCCTGCCCACTTTAACCCCACAGTTGTATCATGACCTTCTAAGTTTGGTTTATAAATATTAGCATTATTATTCCACTATGGGGCCCATTTGTCAACGAGTTTTATCATACGCAACGAGTTTAAAATCTTGTTGCACATGATAATTGTGCTCCATCCAATCTGCTCCTGTCATCTGTTTGAAAAATGACAGTTTTTGAGCTGATTGGCTTGAGCACCACTTATCATCCTCATAAAACTTGTTGCATATTATAAAAGTTGTTGATAATGGCCCTTAAAGAGTCTATAATAGTAGTGAATATAATATATTTAGAGAGTTTTTACGTAGCAGCACTGAATTTAAAGAACACGAAACACCAGGTGATTGCACTACTAATACTCACACCTGACTGATATGTCCTGACGGGCAATATTACAATGAGGTGTTGGGTTTCCGGTACACTATGATTCCATGGATGTCACCCCCAGCACTATGAAGCTTCAAGAAGTCATTATGACTATGGGCTAGGAAACAGTTACTTATCATTCAATCATGTCATAAGTTGTTTTGTGATAACCCTGAGAGCACATTCTTCCATTGCAGGAAATGGTTATGTATCATAGATGGTTAAAAGTTTTATTGCCTGCAGAAATGCAATTACAGCGAGTGTGTTTTCCCCTAAAACACCGTTTGACATGCTGTTTGTGGTACTGTAGATCAAATGTTGAGTGTCTGTTAAAAAGACAAAACTTGAAAGCCCTAGCTCTGCCCATGCACTGGCCTATTTAGTGGGACAGGATGAGTATTGTGTGCCCAGATCTGTGAGCACTTGTGGCCCTTTTGGTGCTGTTGACTAAATGATCATAATTGGCAGTGTTTTCAGGCAGTAGTATATGCCATAGTTTACCAAACTGTCATTACAGTCCAGATTTTAAGGCTATTCATGGTATCCAGATGCTCAAGCATGGATATCCTTTAAAACCTGGATTGTAATGGCAGAGATTGGGAAACTCTGGTAT